>JARQOC010000006.1:103033702-103729095 GCA_033576535.1 Allobates femoralis
TTCCACCAGCCCCCTTCTGCCCGCTGTTCCCCGGCTTGCTCCTGAACGCACCCGGCCACTGTCCCCCAGCCCCCCTGACTGCACCCGCCTGCTGTCTCTTCCTGGACTCCCGCACTGCTGCACACTGGCACCGCTGCACACCGGTACTGCTGTATGTATTCTATCTACTATATAATTGCCGTAGGCACTTCCGTGTCGGACCCCGCAAAAGACCGTGCCTTTGTCACTCTGTGACGTCACCACGTGCGAAGCAATGCCCGCGTAGCGGGCATTGCGACCCCTCGCCGCTGTCAGCACACACCCCCAACCGCTGTCACCACACCCCCCCCCATATGTCCTCAACCCCCCATATGTCCGCACACCCCTGCTCCGATCCCGCTCCGGAGCCGCTGCTGTCAGCACATGCTGACACAGTGCTCCGGAGCCTCTCCTGTAACCACACTCCCCGATGTCCACACACCCCCCCCCCCGCTGTCACCACACCCCCCCCATATGTCCGCATACCATATGTCCGCCAAAATCGCGGCAGATGCGGTGAAAAAAAAACGCATCTGCCGCGATTGCCGCATAATCGCTGCACTTGCGGCGCGGTTGCAGTAATCCCCATAGAAAGTATAGGGGGACTTGCGGCAGGTGCGGCAAGTGCGGTTTTGCACTTGCGGCAGGTGCGGCCGCGAAAAAAAACGCGGTCAGCCGTGGTTTATTTCGCGGCCGCACCTGCCGCAAGTGCAAAACCGCACTTGCCGCACCTGCCGCAAGTCCCCCTATACTTTCTATGGGGATTATTTGAAAATGTTTAAAAAAATTTAAAAATATTCTAGACACCAGATGCATTTGCATCGGGCTCACAGCTAGTTTTTTTATATTACGGTATTTCCTTCTTTGCTGCTCTTATTTTAGAGAACGTTTCGAATGGCAGATTACTACCTCTACCATCAGAAGTGTTGTCCAGATGTTGTATATTGATGGATAGGATAGGTTATTAATGTATGTATGGTCAGGGTGCTTTGTGTTGGAATCATAATCAAAAATTTTGTTAGAATCAGTTTCAATTTAGGGGTACGCTCACACTGGCTTATGTCCTCTCATGTCAGAGAATCGGCCTTATAATTCAAATGATACTAAATTCAAGCTCTAATCCAAGTAAGCGCTGAGCTGCTAATATGTGAAAATTGGAGCACAGGTATGGAGAAGATGGAGATCTAAATTTTTCCATCTTCTCCATTGTCTGTGTTAGCGTATACTGAACTGTACATGGATGACATCCGAGTACAGTCTGATGTTTTGCATACATCCATGAACTTGAATAGGTGTGCGCCATCTGATACATACTGAGCTTTTTTTAAGGGGTGCAGGTTTGCAGGTTTGAGGAGGAGGGGAAGTTTTGGTGTGAGGGCAGGGGTTGAGTGATTGGTTTGTTGGGGAGCCGAGGTGGGTGGGGCAGGTTTGGGTTGGGGGCATGTTTTCATTGGGGGAGGTGAGGGGGAGGCAGGTTTGGAGCGTATTGTGGACATACATACACACACATACATACAAACACTCAGCTTTATAAGATTTCTATTGCAATGCAGCAATGTGTTTACTACAATTTTACATTATGAGCAGATTTGTGTAATATAGGCAGATCTATTGCACAGTGATCATAGCGTAGAGTTGATTTAAATGGGAACTCCAGTGAAAGAAATTTTTTTTAGTATAGTTCCTGCCCACCTACATGATGAAGCAGAGCTGTACAATGCAGTTCTAGGATCTATACATCTCTTCTAAATTGATAAAATCATACCTGCTCCTCAACTCTGACCCTCCCTCATGGGACAGAGAATTTTTAGCCTGGCAGCTTCATGTAAGAGCAGAGAGCAAGAGGTGGGTCAGGGGTGTGGATGCTGGGAGCTGCAGGATCAGCCTACATTCCAGCCCCTTCACATTTCTGTACAGGGAGGGGTGTGGCAGTGGGCATGGCTGCCGACCCCATGCTGACACTACAATCCTGTCCCTGATATACCATCCTATGTGACAGGGAGGCCCAGGATTGAAAAAGCAATCATGTCACTAAGCAGATACAAATACATGCTGTGATTTTTTGCTGTATGATGATGCATAATAATGTATACTGTTATTGTGAGGATACAAGCAGAGGCAAATCATTACATTTATCGATTCAGCTCTGCATGGTCTCCCCTCCCCCATAGGAACATGGTAGCTTCCTATCACTCCAACTTTCAATGGATCATCTTCATTACTCCTCACTGGAATGTGGTATGATCCTGCAGCTCCCAGCATCTACGCACCTGACACACCTCCTGTTCTCTGCTCCTGCATGAAGCTCTTAGGCTGAAATTTTATGTTTCATGAGGGAGGGGGGAGATCAAAGGAGCAGGTGTGATTTTATTGAATTATAAGCGATCTATTGATCCTAGAACTGCAGTGTACAGCTCTGCTTCATCATGTAGGAGGGCAGAAACTTTGCTAAAAAGTTTCCTTTCCCTGGAGTTCCCCTTTAATCACAAATAATTAAATAACATGCAATTCTGCTATTTATTTTATTTTAAAACAAAAATTAAGGAAATTTGCAGTTTTGGCAGTAGACTATCTTTGTATGGAGTAAATGAGTAGTTAACACTCCTATATTACATATGTGTAACTGTAAAAATTGTTCTGGGCACTTATATGTGATTGGAACTACCATTTGTTAGCATAAGATTAGGAATATGATGATTAAACAGATTTTTGTGGCCTCGGTCACTGGGCGCATAGAAAACTGTACATTTGCAATATTTTGCCTCTTCTCCTTTCCTTGAATGA
Organism: Allobates femoralis; assembly: GCA_033576535.1. NCBI lineage: Eukaryota > Metazoa > Chordata > Amphibia > Anura > Aromobatidae > Allobates > Allobates femoralis. The sequence goes on from JARQOC010000006.1 coordinate 103,036,505, forward strand.
AAGAAAATCTACAATATTTGTACTTCAAAGGAAAAACTTCCAAACACCCCAATACCAAATTGATTTAATCCAGCTGGCATTCCCAATTTTAGTGGAATTGAGCCACCATTTACAGGGTCACCTGAGTTCCCATCAATGTATAGACCTTAATTTATCAAAATGCTTTGTAAAGTTCTTGTGTCTTCATGTCTGTTTTGTCCAGCTTTTGTCAGATTAGTGGCTTAGGCTTCTTTCACACTTGCAAATTTGCAAATCTGTGTCCATCCATTTTTAAAAGGATGGCCACAGATCCGTTAAGACCTCCCATGTTATCCTATGGGCACGGATTGGTCCAAAAGTGGCCATCCGTGTTTCTTCACGGATCCGCTGATGTCCACATCTATTCTGTTTCTGGGCTTCCTCGAAAATCGCAGACACCTACGGACAGACACGGATCCGTATCTTTCTGTATGAAATTAACATGGAGCTCTATGGAGGACAGATCCGTTAAACAGAACAGTTTTGCTGTACTGAGCATGTTCAGAAGCAAGGTACAGCTCCTCCCACCCCTATCTCTGGTGACTAATGATGGATCCGTTAAAAAAAAGTTCCATGGATATCCGTTGGCATCATTTTGCACAGATCCATGCCTATCCATGACCATACACGAATTTCATGTAACTACACGGATTTGAAAATATGCCAGTGTGAAAGCAGCCTTATTAAAATGTTTATGACTGGACAAGTCTAGATGAATAGAGCAATAATGTTTAGGGAGATTATAGTTGGACAGTTGTATTTATACACTGGATCATTTTGTTGTTACCGGAATTAAGCTGGTATTAGAGGTGACTGGCAGTGGCGTTCTCTGCGCTCCCTTTTTTGACCACATAAACATTTTGCTGAGTCAAGAGAGTTATCTAAGGAGTATTTGCTACTTTGTAGTCTAATACATTTTCCTTTTGAGTAATCCAATCTATTCCTACTCAAGGAAGCAAGGCTATATTTTAAAATCAGGTTAAGGGAGTTTGAAACCTGAGATTGGAGGTGACATTCTCAGGCATTTCATAGAGGCACCAAGAGGGCAATAATGGGGACCTTCAGTAGGCTCATGTCTGTCATGGAAGCCCATCGCTTCCATGCAATCTTGTCATGGTGGTTTAGTAAATGATGCTGGAACAACTATATCATGCAAGATTGACAGCAGCATTTCAATTGGTGAACTACATTGATCGGAGGTAGCTCCAGCTGATGCTTTTTGCAGGAGTTGATGTGGCGCCCCACTGCTCGGGACGCCACAGAGGGGTACTGCACTCATAAAAGAGTGGAATTGGGATGCTGAATAAGGGACCCTTATTACACCCATTCACACATACACACCCTAGAGCAGGGGACCGTGGGTGGACCCGCTATAAGGAGGACCCAGTCCCTTGGAGGAGCTCAAGTAGAGTAGAAAAGTGTGTTGGTGGGAGGAAAGAGAGGCCAGTGAGGAAGAGCTCTAGTGGAGAGTGTGGAGTGGACGGCAGAGGTGCAGTCAGGAAGGAAGGGGACCCTAGGGGCACCAGGTGTTGTGGTGCACCCGAATCCGGACGCGGTACGTCTGCCGGCTGGAGGGGTTCAGTCTTGGGACGGAGGACCGACTCAGAGAGGGGTGCAGGTGTCCACCCCCAAGCCGCTGAACTGGAGGCCCGAGCTTCTTCAGGGACTCGAGGCTGACATCTGGCCACCCGGAAAAAGGCCCATATAGGATCCTGAGGGCTCAGAGAGGAGTCGCTCAGTTAGAGATGATCCGAGGAGCTGGCTTCAGGCTCTGCGCGCAGTGGTACTGAGGTAGAGAGGAGGGAGCGCAGAAAGGGACTGGAGAGGAACAGTAGGCATTCCACCGAGGAACCCGAGTGCAGCATCCTAACTTCCAGTGACTACCCAGGCCAGCCAGACCCGTAAAGACTGTGTTTAAAGAACTGCTAGTAAACCCGTTGCAAGTTATAAACTGTGTGGTGTATTTCATCAGTCTGCACTTGAGGAGTCGCCGAGCTGTTCTACAACTCCCATCATCCATTACTGCTCGGCGATCCCGCTCCACCTACGGGGAGCGAAACCAACTTGCTGCTTCACGATTTCCCCGGAGTACTGTCCCGCAGCGCTTGTACCATTACCAGAACCGTAGGTGGTGTTACAAAACACTATTCCCATTTACTGATCCCATTTTCAGCAACCACCAGGGCCACGGAACCAGGCAACAGGCCCGTGACATTCCCAGTGAACTATAATGCCCAGAACTGGGTACCCACGGCTCTGTGGTGGGTCATTGAGTGTATACAACAGTTGACACCTGTGCTGTATAGAGGGGAATGAGCACTAAAGCCCGCTACATACACCCGTACCGAAGGTAGAACCAGCTGTTACTTCCTATGTCAGGTAGAGGTTAAAGATGGTTATAAATATATACAGCAGTAGGTTGGCGGTTGGCGGAGCAACTGCTAATTTTATCATTTGGTGTTATCACCATATACATTTTAGTTTGATATAATTGCAATGCCCCAGAGTGCAGATTACATCAATGTAACTTTAGTAATCAGTATATTATCTGCTTTTAATTTGGGAAGTGGTGCACTGTTTTGTGAGTACCATGCAGCCCAGAGTACCTGTAAAGTTCCCCATCTAGGTAGTAACTTAGCAACAGGCTGGGTGGGTGGAGCTTGTGGGCACAGTAGCTTTGATGAAAGTTAGTAGAGTCAGAGTACAGTGAGACCTGAGAGAGTGCACACCTTGAGCCAGGACATGTAGCAGAACCTAAATCCTGCTACTGCAGGCTGGATAGCACTGACTAACCTGAAATTTCAGGAAGAATCTCTAAGGACCTGCACTGTTTTAGGCAGATGGAATGTCCTGGCCTGCACAATGAATCCCTGTTGGCAGCAGATTATTCAGGATACTTTCCAAGCATGTGACAACAGAGCTTCTTTATTCAGCAACAAACAGGAACAAATATAAGCTTAATGAATCATGAATAAAACATATCTTATGTGTCTCAGTCTCTGTGCAGCATCTGCAGCTGCTTCTCTCTCATACACAGACACAGGAAACTAGATACAGTCACAAGCTCTTCCTGTTTGAGCCTCTGGGTGGTTTTCTTTTCCTAACTTTATAGACAACATACAAATCTAGCAACTAAACAATCATATACAGGAATGGAGTAGTTGCATTAAACATATTCCAACAATCCTGCCCACATTAACCTAGAGCTGTGGACTAGCAGGAGTGCGGACCATGAAGATAGAAGTTCTCTAACCCAGATAGATAGGTCCGAGGGACAGTAACTGTGTGGTCTGCTGGAAGATACCACTCCGGTAAGAAAGAGGAAACAAACTCTAATGTGTCAGCTTTGACACCAGGATGGTCTCTGGGCATTCTCTCTGTCACCTAAATCTGCTGTTGTCTGTCTGCCTGTTGAGCTATGTCAACTAAGCATGCTTATGCCATCTATGGCTGTGTACCTTCTGGCTTTGTTCTTAAGTAAAAGACTACCGTTTGAACAAGCACGTGTCTCTCTGGCTCTCCTGCCTCCCTCCACTTCATCAACACCATAGGGAACGTCACAAAACACCAGCATAGGAGGGAACAGTAAAATGGCAGTGTTTACCCCTGCATGCTTGTAGCTTCATGCCTGTTACCTCTGTCCAGCGGGTAACAATCACTGACATGGTCACCACTACTAATAACACCTTAAAGGATCTGGACCCTCAACCCAGGGATTGAGTATCCTAACCATGGTCACGACATAATTACGGTATACAGATTTGAGTCCGTATAATCCTATCAACTGGCCATGCACAATCAATGACAAAATAACACATACAATCCTACTGGAGATGTTGTTTCAAAGACTGTTCTTGTATGAACAATTTATCATAAGAACAGACAATCAAATCTTTTATGCGTCATGTCTCTCCTTGTGACATTAATCTAGTAATAGTTTTCTAAAATTATCATTCACTATAATATTTTAGCATGTTTACTAAGAAGAATTCCCCCATTTTCATTAACATGTACAGTATGTAATGTGTATGGGCATCTTTCGGGTTAGCCATCACCATGTTCTTAATGGTGAAGAAAGGAGAAAGCTGTGAGTCCCAGACATCTCTGCCTGTGGATTATTTGTCTTAAAATCAAAGGAACGAGCAAGTTAATATTACAATACCTATATCTTCATGAATCATATCATTTTTTTTAAATAATACCTGTGATTAGAGATGACGAGAAGGATTCATAATTTTTTTTATCAAACATATAATTAAACATGACGAGAAGGATTTGAACTTCTTTGGTCTGGATGGAGCGTAGTGTTACATTGGACGCTAAACCAGGGTAAATGGAATCTTTTTGCTCATCTCTAATTGACGTGTTTATTTTAGTTATTCAAGGTTAACTCCTTGCCGACACAGAACGCTGTACAACGTCCTGGGCCGGTAAGGGGGCTTTGATGTGAGCTCCGGCGCAGAGCTCACATCAAAGCACCGACATATCAGCTGATCTCATCAGCTGAGATGTCGGGGTAACAGCGCCGATCGGATCCAGGATCTGATCGGCGCTGTTAACCCCTTGGATCCCGTCGTCAATCTTTGACAGCCGGATCCAAGGCGGCCACGGGGTGAATGCGCTGTTCCCTGCCTGCTCCGGAGATCCCGCGATACTATCGCGGGATCTCTGGTGCTCATGTGACAGCCCGGGGTCCTGGCTAGACCGCGGATGCTGTCAGAGCGCAGTTTCCTGTTGTGGTTGGCAGGCGCTGATAACCACAACATGTCTGCGATTCTGAAAGATCCAGATGAGCTGCAGCAAGGTGCCTCTTAAAGGGGCAGTGTAAAAAATAAGAATTAATAAAAAAATCAAGTTTTTAAAAACCTGTAAAAAAAAAATATATAAAAGTTCAAATCACCCCCCTTTTCACCCAATCACAATAAAAGTATTAAAAAAATAAAAAAATACACATGTTTGGTATCGCAGCATTCAGAACCGCCAGATCTATCATCATATTAAATCTGTTAATGAGAGCTGTAAACTCCGTAACGGAAAAAAATGGTCCAAACGCCAAAATTCCGTTTTTTTAGTCACCGCAACATTGCTATAAAATGCAATAACGAGCGATCAAAACTGCAGATCCCCCCAAATATGGTATCATTAGAAACGTTAGCTCAAGGCACAAAAAATAAGCCATCACCCAGCCCCAGATTCTGAAAAATGAGGACGCTACAGGTCGCAGAACATGGCGCAAAAAGTTCATTTTTTATTTTTTTTGCAAATTTCTGAATTTTTTTTCACCACCTAGATACCAATAAAGGTACACACGTTGGGTGTCTACGAACTCGTACCGACCCGAGGCATCACCCCATCATGTCGGTTTTATCATATAGTGAACATGGCGACTAAAATACCCAAAAAACAAACGTGTTATTGCACTTTTTTTGCAATTTAACTGCATTTAGAATTTTTTGCCAATTTCCCTGTACACTATATGGTAAAATAAGTTATTGCATATCAAAGTACATCTCGTCCTGCAAAAAACAAGCCATCATATGTCTATATTGACGGAAAAATAAAAAAGTTATGGCTTTTGGAAGCAGGGGAGCAAAAAACGAAAATGAAAAATGAAAAATTCCTCGGTCATGAAGGGGTTAAAGGGCAATCTACAAAGAAAGATCTGGGGGGACTTTGTTGACGTGGATGGTGGAAGCAAACAATAAGATTGGGGGTCAAAGTGAACCCTCCTCTGGTGATGTTGTGTTTGCTAATAATCGTGATCACACAAAGGTTAAACGTTTCTAGCTGCCAATCACAGGTGATACCCAAAAGCACAAGGGCACTGACAGTTTTAACAACTCTTATGGTGGGTTTACACACACCAATCATTGTATCCAATCTCTGAACCAATCTCTGGTTGCAGTGAAATCATGGACACATAGTTCCATTTTGTGGCTGTGTACAACATGGAGCAATCTGTCCATGATTTCACTGCAACCAGAGATTGGTTCAGAGATTGGATACAATGATTGGTGTGTGTAAACCCACCATTAGTGCTACACATTTATGCCACATCATTATCCAGAAGCTTCTGTATTATTAAAAGCTATAATTACTATATACTCTGTGTGTGATGCAATGTCTTTTTCATTGCAAGGATGACACAATCAGGGGAATTCCTGTCATCTAGTGGTGTGATCCTCCTCATTGTGTGACTGCCTAATGTATAAATCAGGAGATATTGTGTCATGCAAATTTGGATTCTCCAACAATTAGACAACCGCACTTTAGAGAAAGTTTTTAAGTAATTATAAAACTTATTGTAGCATATTTACTAGTGACAGAATATCCTCCATCTACTGTATGAACCATTGCATATTCAAACAATGAGAAAAAAACTGTAAAACAGATCTGGTCCATAGGAGGTTACACTCTAAATGTAAGGGAAGTGTGACTAAGGCTACGTTCACACATTTGCATATTTTGTTGCACTTTTTGCGCGCGCTTTTGCTGCGATTTTCAGCCGCGCAAAAAAGAGCAACGTACGCAGGGGCTTTCACACACTGCATTTTCTTTACCCCAGAAAGCGCAGGTAATGTCACAGAGGGGAGGAAGAATCCTGGTTCCTCCTCCCCTCTGTGACAGCTGTGACCGCCCATTAGATTTCACAGTGTATTAATATACACTGCGAAATCTAAATTAAACAAAGCTAAATGTATGTAAAATAAAAAAGAATGAAATGCTTACCTCTCCGACGCCTTTTCCCTGGTGTCCGGTGGCGAGGCCAGGCGATGTGTGTCTTGCAAGAGCCTGCCGTGATGTCAGAGGGGCGTTCCCGGAGCTGATTGGCCGATCGCAGTCATGTGACATGACATGACCGCGAGCGGCCAATCAGCGCCGGAAAAGCCCCTCTGACATCACGGCAGGTCCTGACAGAACACACATCACCTGGCCTCGCCACCGGACACCAGGGAAAAGGTGTCGGAGAGCACATACCCTAATGCAGTGAGTTTCATGCGAAGACTGTAGCATGGGAAGGGGGCTACACATAGTAGTGAAAAGAGTTTAAGCAGAGGCTCCTTAACAGCTGTGCAGTATATGCTACAGTACTGTGCCATATGCATTGTTGATATTATAGAGAACAGTATGGTACCCTTAAAGTGAGCCTGTCACTAGTTTTTTTTTTCCATATAAGCTGCATCCACCACCAGTAAGGCCTTATATACAGTATTTTAGAATAATGTATATATGTCCCCAGACCGATCTGTATGATGTACAAAAATAGCTTTCATTATACTCACCTGTGGGGGAGATCCAGTCCGATGGGTGTTGCCTCCTTTCTTCTTGTGATTGTCGTCCTCCTTTTCTGCTCCATGTGGGTGATGCATCCTATGTTACCCACACAGTCTTCTCCATGGCACTCCTCTGCATGTGCACTTTTCTATACCCAGCTGAGGGCAGAGCAAAGCCCTGAGTATTGTGTGGAGCCCACTGGGACGGGGTACTCGGTGCCGGACCGGGGTACTGCTGGGGGATGTCACGGCGGTCCTGGCCCGGACCGTGTCCCGGGCCTGCACAATAAAATGGGGGGTTATTTACAGGGGATTTGTCACTCGTGACGCCACCCACTATATGCGGCCAGTAATGGGGCCGCCGCTGCTGCAGAACCCCCGGGGATGATGGGATAGCAGCTTGGATAGAATAGTTCCTGTGGGCAGAACTGGGTTCCCCGGGGCAGTGGTAGTAGTAATTAAAGTCTGTGAGGATAGTTATTGATGCTGCAGGAGAGTAGGGGTAGCAGTAGAGATGATGAGAGTAGAGGTAATCGCAGTATATGAGGGCAAGTGGGGCTTCAGTATAAGGATCACACACACTCACGGTTTCTGTTGTTTTCCAAGTCTTTACTTGCAGATGGTATAACACAGTATTGTCCACGGAGTCTGTACCAGGTTGCTCCCACCCTGACCGGGTCCTTGGCTTCCTACTAAAGCGCTGTGTGTGGCCCTGCTGCTGCTTGTAGCTGAACTGCTGGCCCTGTCTCTGCTCACGGGTACCAATCTGCTGGGCAACTTGAGTCCTCTGTGTCACTGACCCCTCCGTGTTGCTTTGCTATGGTACAGTGAAGATGGTGGACCTTCACTATGCCGGTGTTTACTGTCCTGTCTGTCTCAGGCACAGCCTCGGATCCGGTATTCGTCTTAAGCGCCTCTCCGGGGTTAAGTTTGGGGTAACTCTTTATCCCGGGGATGTTCCTCTGTTACTCTGTCTCCTTTCCTCAGACCTCTCAGGACCTTCACTTCTACTAGACTTCTACTAGATTCAAACTAAACTTAACTAACTGTCACTCTTGCTCTGTGGCAAACAACTTAGCTCCTCCCACTAGTGCAGGTGCCACCTAAGCTCCTCCCACTTTCTAGTGTAGTGTTGTGTGGGGATTAAACCTGTGTTGATGTTTCTGTGGCAATTTAACCCTTGGGGTGCCACAATTGCACATTATTCGACCTTTACCCGTGTCTGCACATTACAGTACTTTGCTCTGCCCTCAGCCGGGTATAGAAAAGTGCATATAGCAATGGAGGAAACTGTGTGTGTTACATAGGACCCGTCAGCCACATGAAGAAGAGAAGAAGAATGGTGATCATAAGAACAAAGAAGGCACGCAACAAAGACCAGTGACACCCAGCGGACTGAACTGCCACCCGAGATAGTATAATTAAAGCTGTATTTTTACATTATACACTGGGTACTTATATACAGAATTCCAGAATGCTGTATATAAGGTCTTACTGGTGGTGGCCGCAGCTTATATGCAAAAAAAGTGCTGACAGGTTCACTTTAAAGACTATAGGTTACGTCACTAAAAAGAAGCCCTTTTACAAAATCAGATTCCACAAGGATCAACAGCAAAGAATCCAGTGTTTGAAACTATTAACATAAAAAACAGGTTTTGGCCTGCTGGTGTATACAAGCGATTGCCATACAGATGTGAAATAAAGACATATGGATGACACATTGATGGCATACAGACGAAGAATTGTCTGTTTTTCTGGATAAAAATTGGATTTTTTTTTTAAACAATTATCTGAACTCACCCTTGATCTTTTCAAATGTAATGAGTTTAGTTATTTTGCAAAAGTCCCAAATGAGATAGTACACGAGGGAGAGCTGCTCCACATGTGTTCACCAACACAGGGCATTGAAATTAAAATTCTATTAGGAGCCCTAACGATGCCCCCCTGACATGCTTTGTTGCTTAGCAAGGTCATCTGGGGAATGTGACATGGCATGGATGGCGCCAATCATGCTGTGTCACATTGATTACATTTTTAATCACTCTGTCTTGAGACCCACTCATTTGATTTAGTAGTTTACTAATGGGCCGATTGATCATGATTACTCAGTTTTGAAGAACAGTCATGACAAGAAAAAGTGTATTAAATTCATTAATAAATGGAAGGCTCTCAATGGGGAACTCCAGGAAGAAATCATTTTTTTGCACATATAGACTATGTTAAGCTGCCTGTTACATTTATATAATGTTTAGAAGTAATAGAAATCAATAATTCACTAATGTTGCTTACTTGTAACCACTCCCATTGGGGTTAATACATCACTCCTTAGTGAGCAGCTCTCTCACCTCCCTCTCAGAAAGCTTCAGCTCTGTCCGACACCTCCTTTTTTCCTCATTCAATCACATGGGCATGATGTCACAGCAGGTCCTATCGACACAGGTCTCCCCTCCTGCTCTATGCACAGAAAGAGATCTCCAGACTCCAGCTTAGTGTAGAACCTGTTGTGATGTCATTCCCACGTGACTGAATGAGGAATGAGGAAGTGTCGGACAGAGCTGAAGCTTTCTGTAGAGGGAGGGGGAAGAGCTGCTCAATCAGGCATGACGTATTGACCCCTATGGGAGTGGTGACTGGTAAGCAGCAGCTATTGAATAACTGATTTATATTAATTCTAACCATGATACAAGTGTAACAGGCAGCTAAGCATTATAGTCTAGGAGTGCAGGAACTGTACAAAAAATTTATCTCCCCAGGGTTCCCCTTTAATGAATTTGGTGCATTTGTTCCTCGTGTGCCAGAATCGGGAATTACCAAAGCCTATGACTTAGAGATGATTTCTGATATAATATACAACATTTTCTAGCTTTAAAAGTTTTATCTATAATTGGCCCTTTTTTATGTAAAAGGAACCTATAGTGCGATTTATGTTGCCTAAACCACAGGCAGCATGAATTCTGACTCTGATTCATGAATTCTGACTCTAATTCATGAATTCTGACTCTGATTCATGAATTCTGACTCTGATTCATGAATGCTGACTGATTCATGAATTCTGACTCTGATTCATGAATTCTGACTGATTCATGAATTCTGACTCTGATTCATGAATGCTGACTCTAATTCATGAATTCTGACTCTGATTCATGAATGCTGACTGATTCATGAATTCTGATTCTGATTCATGAATTCTGACTGATTCATGAATTCTGACTGTGATTCATGAATTATGACTCTGATTCATGAATGCTGACTGATTCATGAATTCTGACTGATTCATGAATTCTGACTGATTCATGAATGCTGACTCTGATTCATGAATTCTGACTCTGATTCATGAATTCTGACTCTGATTCATGAATGCTGACTCTGATTCATGAATGCTGACTGATTCATGAATTCTGACTCTGATTCATGAATTCTCACTGATTCATGAATTCTGACTCTGATTCATGAATGCTGACTCTGATTCATGAATGCTGGCTCTGATTCATGAATTCTGACTCTGATTCATGAATTCTGACTGATTCATGAATTCTGACTCTGATTCATGAATTCTGACTGATTCATGAATTCTGACTCTGATTCATGAATTCTGACTCTGATTCATGGATGCTGGCTCTGATTCATGAATTCTGACTTTAAATCATGAATTCTAACTCTGATTCATGAATGCTGGCTCTGATTCATGAATTCTGACTCTGATTCATGAATTCTGACTCTAATTTATGAATTCTGGTTCTGATTCAAGAAATCTGACTTTGATTCATGAATTCTGACTCTGATGCATGAACACTGGCTACGATTCATGAATTCTGACTCTGGTTCATGAGCTCTGGCCCTGGTCCGGCTGCCTGTAAGAATCTGGAAATATTTTTTACTGAAACAGCATTTTAGAGAAAATGCCCCTATGACTGAAAGCCCGAGGCTGCCAGGAGTATTAAAGGTAATATAATCCTGGCAGTGGGGCTCTCAGTTGCCATGGGGTGTCAGAATGCTAATTAACCCTATATCTTCAGGTTACGGCTGGAGTCACATGAGTATATGAATAATCTGACTGATTTTCATCAGGAGAGTAGAACAAGTGAAATCCGTTTTGTTTTCCGTATGACATGCGAGTGTGCGATTTTTCTTTATCGCCTAGCATCCGTATGACATCCACATACAATGCACTTTTTTCTCAACACTTATTATTCTACAGCCATTTATAGTGTTCTATGTTACAGAAGCGTGATGTTTTCCTAAATAACAGACGGCACTTGGGTGGTCCATGTGTCATCTGTTTTTTTCCGCACTCATTGACTTATATTGGCGAGTCTCATCCAATTTATGTATCCACTCGCAGCTGAATCTGGATAAGAAAAATAAATCGCAGATCTCCTTTGCCTCATTGACTAACACTGGTCCAAGTGCAATGCGAGATTGTCTCACATTGCACTCATCCGTTTCATACACTTATGTGAGCGAGGCCTAATAGCGTTTTTTTTACAAGTTCCCTTTAAATATACAGTATGCATCATACAGAGGCCATGAATGCAGTTTATTTCTAGTCTAATATATTTGTAGATGAGATATGTTATTTTCTACTGTAAATGATGTGGCGATGGCCTGGGTGATCATGGCTCATTAACGGGAGCAACGTCTAGACTGTGTGGACTGTGATTGGTGTTGAGTTCATAGTGAAATATTCGGGTTCGGATTATTGTAACCAAATATTTTTTATTATTCAGCTATTCGCCTTGAATACCGAACCTAATGAAAGTCATTGGGGAACTTGAATAGTTTTTAGAGAAATCTTCCAGACCAATATCAGAGTTACTGATTGCCTTGCTTTAGATTCAGTATTCGAGATGAATACCCGAATAGTAAAAAGGATTTGGTTAGAATAATCATACTATGAATATTTCACCATTCACTCATCACTAATTGTAATACATCTGTGTTCTTCTACTTCCCGGAGAAGTGACACTGCCGTTTGCAGACACTTAGATTTCTTCTCTGATACAAAAAATTACTTTGGCATGTGCATGCCGTATGTCTGTCTTCAGCCCTATTGTTATCATTACTCAACACAATGGCTTTACAGATATTGCATCACTTAACCAGTCCCAGCCTCGGGTGCTGCTGAGGATCTAATATCATTTTCCCATACATTAGAGCCAATTTCTCAGCCTGGATTTTATTTTTGAGATGAAGTAGAGAACACGGAGAGAATGGAACATACCAGGTCCATGAGTTTTTCTACCTATAAAGCTGGGTGCTCACGATCCGGAGGAGCTGCACATTGGACGCAGCTCCTCTGTACTTGAGTGAAGGCGCGGGTGCACGCAGGGAACCTGCAGCCACGCTGTACTCACCATGTGCGGCGGGTGCAGGGCTGCTTCTCCCTCCGTGCATCCGATGGGTGCCGCTTCCGACTCTGCAGCATTAAATGAACATGTGGAGGAGGAGCGGAACGCCGGCAACCCGCACCGCAGCTGTCAGATCGCTGTGGTTGGGTTAAGCATAGTGAGGATGGGATTTTTTGAAATCCTATCCACTATGCTTATACTGTACTACGCAGCATTTTGGATGCAGCAGCAAGACGCTGAGTCCAAAACGCTGCGTATACTGACTGTGAGTATGCAGCCTAAGGCTGCATTCACACATAGCGTATTTTGTTGCGCTTTTTTGCGCGTGCGCTTTTTGCCGCATTTTTCAGCCACGCAAAAAAGCGCAACAAAATACGCAGGGGCTTTCACACACTGCGCTTTCTTTACCCCAGATAGCGCAGTGATGTCACAGAGGGGAGGAAGAATCCTGCTTCCTCCTCCCCTCTGTGACAGCCCCAGTAGATTTCGCAGTGTATTAATATACACTGCGAAATCTAAATTAAACAAAGGCAAGTGTATGAAAAATAAAAATGAATGAATACTTTACCTGTCCGACACCTTTTCCCGGTGTCCGGTAATTAGGCCAAGCGAGGTGTCTTCTGCCAGGACCTGCGGTGGCGTCAGAGGGGCGTTCCCGGTGCGGATTGGGCGCTCGCGGTCATGTGATACATATCACATGACCGCGAGCAGCCAATCAGCGCCGGCAATGCCCCTCTGACGTCACGCCAGGTCCTGGCAGAAGACACCTCGCTTGGCCTAATTACCGGACACCGGGAAAAGGTGTCGGACAGGTAAAGTATTTCATTCTTTTTTATTTTTCATACACTTGCCTTTGTTTAATTTAGATTTCGCAGTGTATATTAATACACTGCGAAATCAAATGGGGCTGTCACAGAGGGGAGGAGGAAGCAGGATTCTTCCTCCCCTCTGTGACGTCAGAGGGAGAAAAAGCAGGAGCAGCTGCGTAAAGAATTGACATCTCAATTCTTTACGCAGATGTGTTTTCTCCCATAAACACACTGCGTATTTTTGCGCAATGTCTGCACAGCAAAGTGAATTTCACATTCTCTTTGATGGCAGACAAAAGGCACATTGCGTATTTTGAAAAAGTGCGCGTAAAAAAGCGCAGCAAAATACGCAATGTGTGAACACAGCCTAAGGCTGCATACTCACGATCAGTAATTGCAGCATTTTGGATGCAGCGTCTTACAGCTGCATCCAAAACGCTGTGTTGTACAGTACATGCTTAGTGGATGGGATTTCTAGAAATCCCATGCTCACCATGCTTCTCCCCACTGCTGCTTTATATCAGCTGCGGTGCAGATTACCAGACGTCCACATCTTCGCAGCATGCTAATTTGATGCCGCAGTTTTGGAAGGGAGAAGCAGTCCTGCCCCGAACACATATCGTGGGTACAGGGAGGCTACGTTCTCCTGACGTTCACCTGCAGGTTCCCGCAGGTCCGGAGGCAGTGCATCCAACCACTTGTGTGCACTTACCCTATTGCTCTTAATCACGGAGCCACTCTTTCCATGCCAATATAGTACAGAAATTATTTTCTGTGGGTCACTTGTGTGTAATATATCCATATTACATCTAATAATAAATCCATATTTTATGGATATACTGTACACCACAAAACATTCACTCATAAGAACATTCCCAGGAAAGACAATAAATTCTAATTCTATTTAAAAAATTCTGAATTTAATTGTTCTTCATTGATGAAAATACAAATATAAATATATATAGCATGTATACATTGATATAAACGCACAATTAATAATTTACAAGTTGAAAAATAGATAACGTATGTCACTAGTATTGTGAGATAACACAGCCCGCTGTATTTAGTGCAAATGTTTTTTTCCAATGAATTCTGCATATTTCCTTTCCTAGAAAACACTTTGACCAGCAAAATATTGTTCTTCATGTTTCTCCCTTTCATCCGAATACATTTTAGCATTTCCTTACTACTTTCCTGTTTTCTTCTGTTAACATTTCCCTTCTTTAGCTTTCAGTATATTCTGATATAGCCTTAATTTCACCATGTCTGATCTGTCATGGTACTAAATAAAGGTGATAACAATTTCACCTGCTACATCTGTACTTACATTTCCACCAATCTATATGACACATGCACAGTCTATCTACACCTCCGCTGCCATCTATAATCACATTCTTCAGCCCATCCTTCACTTATACATTACTTATCCGTCTGAAATAAATAAAAGTATAAAAGGCAGATAACATAATTCTTTTCACATTAATGTCATGTACATAAATAAATAATATTATTTTTTAATTAATAAGTCTTTTCCCTATGGCTGCAGTCCTTTGCAGTATAGATTCACAGTCATAGTAAAGGTGAACTGCATCCTACTGTCCATGATGAGTCAATGTTAAAATGCAAAGTCCAGCTGCAATATCATACACCGACCATGCCGCCGTGATGGACAAGGCTCAGTTATATGGTGCCAGGCATGGTTTCCATATATTTAGCCTTGAAGGACCTGGAGCAGGTATCTGGTAGAGGGTACAGTTTTGGTACCATGTTCAATCTTGAAGACATAGTCATTGGATGACATGTTGCACCTGCTCCCTTGGTCCTGAAGTGGAAATCAAGGTCAAGTTCATTTCTGAATGCAATACTTGGGTTTTAAAGTTTCTTAGCCGTCTTCTGTGCTATCGTATTAAACAGCTTGTCCCAGTGAGTGAAGTAAGGTGCATAATTTGAAACAAACTTTTCATGATGGAGATCGTGATGACTTGGTCCGCCCATTATCCCGAATGGTATTAGCCTGTGAGTTGACCATGGCAAGTCATAGCCACAATGATCTTCCACAGACAGGTAGATATGGATGACAAAGACAGCCATTTCAGTCAATGGATGACAATCCAGTAGGATGGGACTGATGTTAGCGAAGAATCCAAGAGACAGCATCTCCCAGGCGCTGGAATACTGTGTGGCCAACACAAAGGTGGCGGTGTACTTGTGATGCATCTTGTGAAATGTCTTATACAGCCAGGGGACCTTGTGATGCAGCAGGTGCCAGGCAAAGTACTGGAAGTCAAACAGAAGCAGGCAGGCAATGATGTCCAGTACAAATCGATGCAGCGGTGGTGCCTCAATTTGCAAATCAACTGGTCTCCAGTACAAGTAGACAACAGTCAGTGGGAAGATATATACCAAGTGGCTGTAAATGGTGTGTGCCAGGCAATGAAGCACCATCGCCAGGGTAGGTCTGGACTTTGGCTGCACTTGGTATTTCTTCAAAGCAGGTATATAGTAGCACAGGGCATCCAGTGCCAAGTAAGGCAGACAGAAGAACATGTAGACTGTGAATGAGAAGATGACTGGGTAGAAGGGGGAGCTAAGCAGCTCTTCTTTAGATTTGATAAAGTCCCATATTGGCTGCAGTAGGACTGAGCCATCTCTCCAGACAAGCGTTACTTGCTCGCTACTGTTCATTCTGAGTATTGTGCTCTCACATGTTGAGCTGCAGGGGAATATATAGTCCTCGACTTCCTGCCGCCTATCAGCCTCGCCTCACTTCAGGGAAATCCCAATTCACTTTCCATTGCAAAAGGAATTCAGTGACGTCTCAAAAGCAAAACTTTTTTTCTTTTATTCATGAGGCTGGAAATCCGACAGCAAGAATTTATCACCGTCGTTATCTGTAATACACAAAAAGTGGCTTGAGAGCTGTGTTATATAAGAAAATTAAATATTCATGTTCAATAGAATATTCTGCACTTGTGGAACTACCGATCCCATATTGATTTTCAAGTCAACTGTGATATTCAGTGTAAAATACTCTAATCCACAGTGATTTTACTGAGGACACATTTCTCCAGAATTAAGATAAAGGCTCAATGTTGTCGGGGTAACTTCTGTTCTGTGATAATTAACCACTGTTATCAGGGTCATCGTCGCCCCAATTATCTGAATGATATAGAAATATGCACTCTACTAGATGGGAGCCTGATGCTCTTGTGGCACCCCTGCAGCTAGGCGCCACAGAGTAGTATTACACTTATTATCTAGATGTAATACTATTGTAAATTGCTAGTTTGGGATTTAAATCTTATGGAGTCTGTTTTTACACTCACTTAGGACCACACCACCTAGAGTAGGGGGAAGCAGTACTTGGTAGATCCCAGATAGGTGGGGGCGGAGCTTAGGATAGAGTAAAAGTGACAGTTGACAGTTTACCTCAGACGGTGCTGGGAAGGCAGACAGAGTGGTCAAGCCTATCTAGAGGGTTGAGAATGCGCACATAGGGTCTTATCCTTTATAAACAGGTAAAATGTAGAGAAAATAAGATTTGCTCACCTGGTCCGGTTGTGTAGCACACAACCAGCGTAATCGATCTAAAACAATGCAGCTGCTGCAGGAACTGTACTTCCACAAGGTGCGGTGCAGTGATCAGGTTTTTCGGACGAAGTACCTTATTGTCCCCGCTGCTGCCAGGGAGGTAAATACACCAACGACAGTAGACGTCTGAGTGCTGCTGATATAGGTTTATTTCCAACGCGTTTCGGAGCCACGTACCGAACTCCTTCCTCAGGGAACAACCTGGTTGTTCCCTGAGGAAGGAGCTCGGTACGTGGCTCCGAAACGCGTTGGAAATAAACCTATATCAGCAGCACTCAGACGTCTAGTGTCGTTGGTGTATTTACCTCCCTGGCAGCAGCGCGGACAATAAGGTTCTTCGTCTGAAAAACCTGAGAGTGGTCAAGCCTGGCAGCCCAGCTGAGTGGAGGGTACCTCATCTTTAAGTGGGGACCCAGGACAGAAGGCTACGGGCCATGACTGGTATGAGCCGGCTGGTCACGTTGAGGGAGCACCAGCGACACGGACAGCCAAGGCAGCCAGAAGTTCAACCCTGACTGCAAAGCCAACGAGCTGCAGGCCCAACAGGACCGGGTTGCTGACAGCCCCACAAAGGTACCTCACCCCTCAAGCCCAAAAGACGGTTCTACACTAGTAAAGGAAGACTAAATCCCGGTGTCAGGTGGGAAACTTGTGCGTTCCTGTTGTTCCCATTTGGACCGGTACCAGTCTAGATATACCTACTAGATACAGACTGCAGGACAGGCGGGTGAGCTCTGCAAGGGTGGGAAAGACTGAGAAAGGAAGAGAGAAGTTAGCCCTGAAAGACAAAGAGAGGACATCTAGAGACTCCATAAGGGAAACTCTTGAGCTGGCAACATCCACCCTGTAAACCAAACTGTACCGTGTCTTGTTAAGCCATCAACCGGTACCGAGTAAAGCAGAGTTAAACTTGAACTGGTTTCTGTTATTCATCCTGCCGCAGCTCAGAAGGCTCAACATCAGCAGCAGCTCAGCAGAAGGGTAAGAACTGCAGCACCACCATTGCCATCACTGTCCTCCCTCACCGTCTCACCACAATAGCTGACCTGAGGTAAAGCTCCACCTGTGGGGAGCTGTACCACACTTAGCTGCCTCAACCATCACCTCAGTGGCTGACTGGCAGCGCTGGTACCGTCTTACCGGACACTACAGATGGCGTCACAATCCCCTGTAAATAATCCCTTTAACCCCCACCATTAACATCAACATCTATTCTAATTGATCACCAGGGCACATCCGTGACTCCCCACACAGTAGCCCCGGTGTCCGAGTACCCCATCCCTTAGCTCTGGCCGTATCCCTCTTGCATCGGGTGGCGGTGACATCACGATGGGGGTGGGCTCTGTGTTGTTGCTGGAGATGGCGGCCGTCTCTCCCATTTTTTGCACCCTCACACCCTAACCCCCTATGCTGCCTCTCTGATCCCTACTGTGCTGCCTCTCTGCCTTCCCCCTGTTACTGCGCTCGGACCCCCCCGGTCGCTCTGTGCCCCCACATGCTGCCTCTCTGCCCTTCACTGTACTGCTTCTCTGCCCCACATGGTCCCTCTCGTCCCCCCTCCCCTGCACGCTCTTGGGCCCCCCATGCACGCTCACGCCCCGCTGTGGTCGCTCTCAGGCCTCCCCCCGTGCACACTGTAGTCCCACCCCTGTGGTCGCTCTCGGGCAACTTCCTGTGGTTGCTCTCTGGGGCACAGTTACTCATGGCATGCTGTGGCTATGGGTTGAGTGGTGAGCGGGCCAAGCAGTGAGCGTGTGCAGGTGAGCGAGTGCAGGCTGATGGGGATGAGCGAGTGCAGGCGGGAGATAAGAGAGTGCAGGCAGAGGAGGGTGAGAGAGTGCAGGCAGAGGGGATGAGTGAGTGCAGGCAGAAGTGGGTGAGTGAGTGCAGGCTGAGGGGGGGGGTGACTGAAAGCTGAGGGGGGTGAGTGAGTGTGGGCTGCAGGGGTGAGTGAGTATGGGCTGAGGGGGATGAGTGGGCACTGAGGTGGTGAGTTAGTGCAGGCTGAGGGGTGTGAGTGGGTGGGCGCTTAGGGGGTGAGTGCAGACTGAGAGGGGTGAGTAAGGGGGCTACGTGAGTGCAGGCTGAGGGGGTGAGTGCAGGCTGAGGGGGTAAGTGAGTGCAGGCTGAGGGCTGAGTGAGTGCAGGCTTAGGGGGGTGAGTGAGGGTGTAAGTGAGTGGGTGCTGAAAGGGTAATGGAGTGCAGGCTGAGGGGAGTGAGTGAGTGCAGAATGAGTGAGTGCAGGCTGAGTGGGGATGATTAAGTGCAGGCTGATGGGAATGAGTGAGGGGATGAGTGCAGGCTGAGGGGGGTAAATGAGTGCAAACTGAGTGGGGGTGAGTAAGTGGGTGCTGAAGGGGTGAGTGGGGGCTGAGTGGGTGAGTGCAAACTGAGGAGGGTGAGTGGGGGTTGAGAGGGGTAATTGCAGTCTAAAGGGGATGAGTGAGTGGGGGTTGAGGGGGTGAGTGCTGGCTGAGGTGAGGTGAGTGCAGGTGGAGGGAGTGAGTGGAGGCTGAGTGCAGGCTGGAGGGGTGAGTGATTGGGGCTGAGGGGGGTGAGTGCAGGCTGAGGGGGATGAGTGAGTGGTGGCTGAGGGGTGACTGCAGGCTGAAGGGGGTAATTGAGTGGGGGCTGAGGGGGTGAGTGCAGGCTGAGAGTGAGTGACAGCGGGCTGAGGGGGGTTAGTACAGGCTAAGGGCAGTGAGTGAGAGGGGGCTGAGGGGGTGAGGTGCTGCCTGAGGGAAAATGAGTGAGTGGTTGCTGAGTGCAGGCTGTGGAGGTGAGTGAGGGAGGCTGAATGAAGGCTGAGGGAGTTAATAAGTGGGTGCTGAGGATGTGAGTGAGGGTTGAGCGTGTGTGTGCAGACTGATGGAGGAGAGTGGGGGCTGAGGGGGTGAGTGCAGGCTGAAGAGGGGTGAGTGAGTGGGGGCTGAGTGCATCTGAGGGGGGTTGAGTGAGTGGGGGCTGAGGGATGACTGCAGACTGAGGGGGTGAATGAGTGGGGTCTGAGTTGGTTAGTGCAGACTGAGGGGAGTGAGTGTTGGCTATGGGGGGTGAATGCATGGGGGCTGAGGAGGGTGAGTGGGGGCTGAGAGGGTGAGTGCAGGCTGAGGGGGTGAGTGCAGGCTGAGGGGGGATGAGTGGGGGCTGAGTGTATGCTGAGAGAGAGTGCAAGCTGAGCAGGGAGAGTACATGGCTGCTCTGTGCTGCTTACAGGACCCATGGTGTTGTCACAGTCATGTGATCAGTCACATGACTGTGACCTCACTGCAGGCCTTGTCAGGTCAGAATCGGCAGCAGTGGCGTTGTATGCGGTGGGTGGAAGCGGCGTCGGTGCCGCTACCAGCCTGCGCCATATTAGCCCACCCATCACCTGGGTGTCGTAATATGGTGTGCGCGTGCTTCCTGTGCGCCGCATGACATTCTGGGATTCGTAGACATTGGGCTAATAGCTGATGACACTCGCAAGCAGGTAAAAATATAATAGATGTGTATACCCCATGTCGTCCCATTGTTTTGCCCATGTGTCACAGTGAGGTATGTTCACACGCTGCACTATTGATCTGCTTTGTATGGATCCGCCAGTGGAATGCAGTGAAAGGCATTGATGTTAGCTGTCCCAGCCAAGTCAATGCATTTCACTATTTTCCATTCACATGGTGTGCTTTTTACGCATCCACTTTTGGTCTGAAAAGCGGATGCGTAATAAGAATGAACATGTAAATTCTTTTGCCGTTATTTCGCTGCACTTTTACTCAGCTCTTTGTGCTCCCATGGATATCTCTCCTCATCATGAGGCTGTAGGACCTTTGGAGGACCCCAGACTGTTCTATGTGACCGAGCGACGTCACCCGGTCACATAGCAACACAGCTTTTGCTGACCGGAATATTCTCTCTCTCTCTCTCTCTACTCTCTTCCATCATTCTCTTCTTTCTTTCTTTTCTCTCTCCTCTATTATATTTCTTTTTTTTCTCTCTCCTCTCTCTCTCCTCTCTCTGTCTCCCCACTCCTCTCCCCTTCCTCTCCCACTCCTCTCCCACTCCTCTTCCACTCCTCTCCCACTCCTCTCCCCTTCCTCTCCCACTCCTCTCCCACTCCTCTCCCCTTACTCTCCCACTCCTCTCCCACTCTTCTCCCACTCCTCTCTCACTCCTCTCTCACTCCTCTCTCACTCAAGATTCAAAGAAGCTTTATTGGCAGGACTAAATACACTGTAGTTTTGCTAAAGCAAATGTACAAATGGGATAAGGATATGGACTGTGGGAATGGTGGGTAGTGACTGCAGGAAGGATGGATGGAGCAGATACAGGGTGGGGGCTATTGAAGATCATGGCATATCATAGTCCTCTTTCTTGTAGTCAATGACATTCACTCATATACCGGGCTGCTATCTCCACTCTAATCTCTCTCTTCTCTTGTATCTCTCTCTCACTCTCCCTTACTTCTCTTTCGTCCCCGCTCCTCTCTTATGCTCTTCTTTGTCTCCCCTCTCTTCTCTCTCTCGCTCTTCCTCTCTCCTATCTTTCTCCTCTCTCGTCTTCTCTACTCTCTCACTCTCTTCTCTCACATTTCAACAAAATCCAAGATAAAAATACTGAAATAATTCACATGCTCATTCGTTCATAAACACTGCAAAAACCAAGCAGGTTTACATTTCCGTTAGGAAAAGTGTGTGCATTACTTTTCCAGAACCTCATAGGTTTTGCTGGGAATGAAAAATGCTTGTTTGTTATGCATATATTTGCATAAAATCATGCTAAAAACAGCACCAAAAACACCCTGTGTGAGCATAGCCATACAGTGTGTATTAGTAAGGCAGGTAAAAAGGTCACATGTCCACCATTCGTTTAATAGGAACCAATATGTAAATATAACGTGGCATATATGACAAGTGGATAGTATTAAGCACAGTTGTCATAAGGTTATATTGTGGTTGGAGGATATTGTGGTTAAAGCAGTTGTACAGAAGCCACAGTAAGTTGAGTTCTAAATATCTTTTTAGTGCCATAATCTAAACTATTTTCTAATATACTTGTATTAAAAATTCCCTATTCTTCCCTATCTACACTGTCTAATTGCTATTGTATTTTTTCTCTTCTTCCTCTGTGATTAGGCAATGTGTCAGAATCCCAGTGCATGCTGGGATATGCAAATAAAGCAGGGGCAGAGGCTGCAAAAGTGACATTGGAGCTTGTTAGATTGTAAACTCTTATGAGCAGGGCTGTCATTATTTTGCTTTAATTATTGTGTGGCGCCCCTGCGGACCAGATGCCACGAGATGGCGCAGCAGCTGGGACTGGTAATTCGGTCACCCCAAACACACACCCAACACATCCCCCAATCCCAAGTCTAAGTTACTTCATATGTAGCAATGGGATAGTGGGAGGATCCAGGTGGAGGGTGGAATGTAGGACAGAGCGTGGTAAGGGGTGGAGATGACACAACAAAAAGGGAATGCACAACACCTGGAGGGAGCCCAGTTAGTTTGGAGGGAGAAGGAGAGAGAACAACAGAGACACCCGTCAGCCAAGTAGTCAGAGAGAGACCAGACTGAAAGAACCCGGACCCGATGACCTGTGCCACCGTATGGTTAGCCCGGGTCCCAGGCTGAGAACCGAGGGAAGATAGAGGGGGTCCAAGATGTGTCTGAGTCAGTGGGGACACTGAGAGACCAGGCTGGAACCAGACTGCCGGCTCTGCTAAAGTGGCAGGAAAGCTGCATGCCCCAACCACCAACTTCGGTGGGGTGCAGGGTCTTCATGTCCTGAGACCAAACGTCCGGCACAGCGAAAGGAAGGCAGTCGAACTAGGGCTAGGAAACCCGGAAGGGTGCCCACAGAGAGCCTGTGACCACTGGACCATAGCTACTGTGCGGAATAGAGTAAAAGAGGTCCGAAAAGGAACATGAAAGGGGGTGTCGCAAACAAGCCATCCCAGCTGCTGATGACGCACCGGAGCCGCTGTGTACGGAACTGTGCTGTAACACCTAACAAGTGAAGAAGTAAACCCGGTAAAAGCTTAGAACTGTGTGAGACTTTATTTGTGTCTGAGAGGTGGAATTGAGTTTGCGAATCAGCAGCAGGAGGTTGCCTCAGGGTATGGAGAACTTCACATCACACTTACACTCTTTTTACAGTAGCCCTGGGGACTGGCGCTACCCGTGGAGGGCGCAAGATCTCTGCTTCAACCCCCATCATCCCCAGATGTCCCTATTGCAGAGGTGGCTACCTCTAGCCACAAACCATGGGTGGCGTCATGATTTAATTAATCAAAAAAAGTTTTCCCCCTTTTATTGACTCGCCTGAGACGACAGAGCTGGGTCAGGACACCGTGACATCCTTCAGCCCCAGACGATGATGACAAGAGGGTCCGGTTCCGAGTACCCCACAGCCCCGGTGGGCGACTCAACTTGGCGTCACGAACAGGATTTACCGATCTGGTAAAACATGGTCTTGTGTGGCTACAAGACAGTTTTTTTTGAGCCCAAAGCAATGGCAGCCCTGAAAGACTAAGACTATGTGCTGGCAGAGGGGATTGCCACAGCCCCTCATCATGGGCCAGGTCAGCACCGGGCCCAAAAAGATGCCCACACCACTTCCATTCTCTAAAGATTAGGAGGGCGGCTCAAGCGACTCTGTAATCCCGACCGTGGGTGTAACGGTTGACGATGACCGAAAATGGCGACACCCACAAATGGAGGAAAAGAAAAAGAACAATGCCATGAGGAGCAGAGAGTGTGGTTGCAACTGGATAACGAGCCAGATCCCGGCAATGGCGGAGGGGATGGAGTGGACTCCCCTGGTCCCGTGAGGGAAGGACAGATACTAGGCTTAGATCTCACCTTTCTGAATGATGACGCCCTAAACTCATCTGAGAAAGATCAGGGCTGGTCACGCCAACAGGACCCGGATTGGGTGCCCCCACTCAGTCATCGACGTCAGCGGGCAGGGAACTGTAATCGTGCCATGGCGAGTGGCAGTGTGGCACCCCAGGGTTCGATTGCCACAGATACACCTGGGACAGAGAAGTATCTCCACATCAGATAAGCTCACACACAACACCTTCCACTCCAGGCCTGAAGGGGGAGCTCTACAAGCTGAGTTCAGACGAGGTGCCCTATAAAATTCAAGAATGGAGGCGGAGCCTGGCAGAGTGCAGTTCCAGGGAGGACTGTAAAGACATCCAGGTGACGGAGCTGTGCTAAGGCCATACCAGTGAGATGAGTTAGCCTGTTGAGGGACCGTAGAATGAGGGTCAGAGCCAAGGAGTAGTAACAGGGGGAGTGGGGCCATACTGGTTCACCCCAGAGGGACAGCGCCCAGAACCGGACACCAGCGTCTGTAACTGCAAGGGATTTGTCAGACCAGCAGTAAAGACTGGAGGCCAGGGCGACTTCAGCTCTCCTGGCAACAGCAGTACTTGAGGCACAGCCACTTAGCAGAGCCAGAGACCGCAAAGGATACAGCGGTGCCCAGCAACAGGGCTCTCACCGCCTGCCATACCAGTGAGGACCGCAAGAGAGGGTCAGGCCCTAGCTTCAGACAGCCTCAAACCAAACAGACACAGCGTAGCGGTGAGGCCTCATAACTCTCCGGGTGTGGAGATCCTGAACTGTTGCCAGACCACCTGGACCCGTACCATCAGAGACTGTACCCTGTTCTATACCTGAATCATCAGTAACAGGTACGGAAACATCAACCCTGTGTGTGAATGTTATTGTGGCCCCAGATCCTGCTGCCTCCATAAACTGTCTTGCAATTCATATATACCAGAACTGTCCCGGGGATCACGCTCCACCTACCGGGAGCGTAACCATCTTGCTGCCCTACCATCACCCCGGAGGTCTGACCCCCAGCACCGGTAACCATACCGGAACCGTAGGTGGTGTCACAAATCACTTATATTTTTATTATTTTTCCCGGCTTTTTAAGACACCACCAGGGCCACGGAATCGGGCACAGGCCCCAGTGACATCCCCCTGAACTAAAATGCCCGGTTCTGAGTATCCCATACACTGGGGTGGGTCATACGTATGAGAGGACCCCTACCTCTATGCACAGTGACTGCCAAACTTATCAGAACAAGTAAGTGGTCCTCAACATCTGCTTCTGATCGAAGATCTAAAGATATATATGCATATGGTGTCAACTACTCCAGTTTTTTTTCTGCTGACTTTTATTAGCTGCTATGCAATCCAGACTTGGCAAGTGCCCCCCTATCATCTTCTGTGCAAATGAGACTACAGCAGCTCTCAGCTCCTCTTTCTGCATATTCTGACTATGCTGAATAATCTCAAAACTCTATATTATATTCTATAGGACAAGTGACTGTTATTTGCGTCGGTTGTGATCTGCTGTCACCTAGAGGCGTTACCAGTTACTACACTGTTTTTTTTTCATCAGATTAATTTTTATTGAATTGAATTCAGAAAAATAAAAATGATTTATCATATAAAGCAAGAAAATCCACAAAACATCGATCAAGAGGCAAAACATAGATCAATACTCCAGTAACTACACTGTTAACTGGAACTGAATGAATCATCTCTGCTGCATTAGTGCTCAAAATAAACGCTAGACTGATTCTTCTGCTCAGATATCAATTCACATTGACTAAAGGGTTATGACTGACAGCTGTATTTGATGGAAACATAAAAATGCTGCAACCAACCTCACCGCCAAAAGAAATTCTGCAGAGTTATAGGGAAACCTGGCTAAGAAGAAAAGTGAGAAACGTGCTGATACTGCCCAGAGGCGGGTACAGAAGTTACTACCCATTCAATGCCCTTGGATTGGTACTTCTTGTAAAAGGAGACCACATCCTCCTTGTTAAAGGGAACCTGTCACCTCCTAAAAGCCACCTAACCTATCAATACATGTCCCTGCACCTTACTATTACCATTATAACTATCCCTCTCTCTATGCTAAATGTTGTAAAAAACGTTTTTATACTTACTCATTAGGATAATAATGAAGTGGGGGCTATATGCAATAGTCCTCCTGGGCGTGTTGTTTTGCAGCCTCCATGATCCTTTATCACGCCCCAATGGGCGTGATATTGTAATAAGATTCATCTCTGGCCCAGCCTCTCTGTGCTGCTTCTGCTGTGATGGCTCTGCCCTCCTCCTCTCTGTCACTCACAGCATGCAAATCATTTGTCCTGACTTCAGCTCCAGAGTCCTGCCCTGACTAAGCATAAACAGCACTGTAGGAGGCGACACACAGAGGCAGTGAGGGATGGAATGGCCATAGTCAATCAAGCTCACTCCAGCCACAGTGACTGCCTTCATGGCTTCTAACTGTAAGTGTTACAAAGGCTATATCTCAGGGTACACAGCACACAGACACATGGGGGACCCCTTCCCTGAATACAGCAGACATGCTGCATTTGGATTGCCATGCAGCAGGGGGTGACAGATCCTCTTTAAGCCACTGCCAGGAGAAGGGAAATTAAAGGGTTGGATGTCCCTTTCCCTCCTCTTCCTTTTCTTCCCTTCTCTGATGGTGACATTGAAATCTGTCTTGTCTCAGTTTTCCCTAACCCTATTTCTATCTTAACCGTTAGGATAATAACCTGCTGAGCAATGCTACTTAGCCATTTTATGAGTCTGGAATGGGAAATTTTCTGCTTTCGGTCAGGACAAGAGTATCGTATCATGTTGGCAACAATTTATGTACCTCGCAATACTACAATACTGGCTGAGCACTGGTGTTCACAGATCATCAGGGTTTCTGCTGTTCAAAGGGATGCTGAAGCATCGCTCTGAACACTGCAGGCTTCACATGCCCTCAGGACTCTAATGAAATCATTAAACAATGTAAAAAAAAAGTTTGTAAAGTTATTAAAAAGAACAAACTTTAAATAACCCTCCTTTTGCCACATTGAAAATAAAATATTTAAAAAATTAAATTTGGTATCGCCACAATTAGGGTGCTTTCACATTAGCGTTCCCCTCCGCAGCGTTCTGTTGCATTTCTTGAGCGGACGAGACTGGGTGATTTGTGCGCAGGCATACGCCTGCGCACAGATCACATATGGGAGTGAATGAGAGCGCACGGTCATGCGCAGTCAAGAGCAGCACCATGCGCTCCCATTATAAAGATAGGGGCTTGCTGTGCTGCGCTCACATTGCGGCTCCCCTCCGCAGAACGCTGCGGAGGGGAACGCTAATGTGAAAGTAGCCTTAGAAAAGCCCGATGTATCAAAATATAAAATAATTTAATCATATCTGTAAACTGTGTAACAGAAAAGAAGTCAAAATGCCAAAATTACATTTTTGTGTTCCACAAAGCATTGCAATAAAATGCAATAACAAAACATCGTAACTACTCCAAAATTTTATAATTAAAAATGTCAGCTTAAGGGTGCGTTCACACACTGCGTATTTGCTGCGTATTTTTACGGGAGTGTTCTTGCAGTTTTTGTAGCCAAAACCAGGAGTGGCTAATTAAAACCAGCAGTGGGTGATTAAATACAGAAGTGAAGCACTTGTTTCTATAAAGGTACTGTCACATGGGGCAACATCTCCGGCCACATCGCCGGAAAGAGCCCGGTAAGGCGCCTGGAAATGGCGCTTATTATTAATGCACCATTTTCAGGGGCAGCTGTGGGCTGCTATTCTTTAGCAGGGGGGCCCTATAACAATGGGCCCTCACCCCGCTGAGAATACCAGCCCTCAGCTGCCTAGTTTTACCTTGGCTGGCAACTAAAAATAGGGCGGGGACCACACTTTTTTTTGCCAGCCAAGGGAAAATTAGGCAGCTGAGTGTGACAGCTCACAGTTTGCATGCTTTCATCGGGCTAGACTTAAAATTGCTGCGAAGCGCCACACGTTTTTTTTTTTTAAATAATTATTTAACACCGTATAACGCCAGGTTGGTTTCCATACAATAATGTGTATGGCAACCAAGCAGAATCACTGTCCAGATTGAGGAAATCCAGTCTAATTACAACAGCCAATCACAGAGGCTCCCATAGAGTGTGAGCTCCTGTGATTGGCTGTTTGTTTGACAGTGCAGTGATTATGTAATGAGCTTAATAGGCGGCCTCGGAAGTAACAGCGGGAGATTATTATGGTATGTGCTCACGGTCTGGAGGAGCTGCGTGTTGGACGCAGCTCCTCCGGACCTGAGTGAAGCCGCAGGTGGCCGCAGGGAGACCGCAGCCGCCCTGTACTCACCGTGTGCGGCAGTTGCAGGGCGGCTTCTCCCTGCAGTCACCCGATGGGAGCCGCTTCCGACTCCGCAACATGAAACAAACATGCTGCTGAAGAGCGGACTGCCGGCAACCTGCATCGCAGCTCCAAACACGCTGCGGGCGGGTAAAGCATAGTGAGGATGGGATTCTTGAAATCCCATCCACTATGCTTATACTGTACTACGCAGCATTTTGGACGCAGCGGCAAGACGCTGTGTCCAAAACGCCGTGTATACTGACCGTGAGCACACACCCTTAAGCCTGATCCAGCTATACAATCCATTCTAACTTTTACCAGCATGGTGCTACAAACTGGCACAGTGTGCTGTCTGGGTGTGAGATTTTCTCGCACCCATAGACTTGCATTACCCGCACGCACATTAGAATCGCGTGCAATCTCAGCATGCTGCGACTGCACTCGCTTCTGACTCACAATGCGAGTTTAGTGCGGGGGATTTGCACCAGTGTGCCCTTCCTGATAGGGCAACACTGGTCCGAGTGCAATGCAGGTTTTTCTCTCAGTGTGCCTTCAGCCATACAGAAGAGAAATGATGACTTCCATATTGGTGATAATCAATTTAAACCACATTTAAATGCTAAAAATCCCTAAGTCCAATACTGCCTCTGACAACAGGACAGTAGAAGTGGTACTGTGCAGTGTATATATATATATATATATATATATATATATATATACACAGAATAAGTCAGACACTGAGGATTACACCCAGTATACAGGACAGAAGAAGTGGTACTGTGCAGTGTATATATACAGAATAATACAGATACTGAGGATTACACCCAGTATACAGGACAGAAGAAGTGGTACTGTGCAGTGTATATATACAGAATAATACAGATACTGAGGATTACACCCAGTATACAGGACAGGAGAAGTGATACTGTGGAGTGTATATATATACAGAATAATACAGATACTGAGGATTACACCCTGTATACAGGACAGGAGAAGTGGTATTGTGCAGGGTATATATACAGAATATTACAGATTTACCTGGAGTGCTGCAGCTATTTTTATCTATCTATCTATCTATCTATCTATCTATCTATCTATCTATCTATCTATATCTATCTATCTAATCTTTGCTAGGTCCTGTCACTCAGAGCAGACAGCTGTATGGCAGAACAGCAGACAGACATAGTTTACATTAAGTGTGCATACAGTTCCCATGCAGTTTGAGCACGTTCTCATCCATCTCTTCCTTTTTACAGAACCCCACAGACCTCATCGCTTTCTGTTAGAGAGTATTTTTTTTTCTTTGGTTATACAGCGCTTGCCAATCACAGTAACGCCATTATCAAAGATGAATATGGCATTACTATGAAAGGCAAGCAATCCCAGCATGTTTATTGGCTGAAAATCCATCAGGAAATATGCTAGGCAACTCACTCAAATATCAACAGTAAAATCGAAAACACTTGCAGAGTACTGAGTACAGGGCTTCCACTAGGGGTTACAGCTCTGCCTGGAGTCACGGGCCCCGGGCCTGACAGCAGGGGGAGTGACCATTGGATCAGGGGCATGAAGCCTGGCTGAGAGACTGGGGGTGTGACCATTTGGAACAGGGCCCCACCCCCTCATGTCTTGCACAGGCCCAGGGGCGCATCTACCATAAGGCTACCTGAGCTGAGACGGCGCCACTAGAGGGCGGCACTGTGCCCCCCCACAGATGCTGCTCCTGCTCTTATGGTCCAGCCCAGCTGCATTTTTCTTCACCTGTACAGCTGCACACCACATCAGTGGCTGCTTTTTGCTTACAGGACCTGTGATGATGTCACATGGCGGGGAGGAGACAGGGATCACATGATCAACTCCTCAGTGTATGCAGGGCTCTGCTGTGCTGGTTGTCATGGTGCTGGAAGAGGGGAAGTTTATGTGTGGGGTCAGGAGGGATTTACAGTGTGAATGGAGCAGAGCTGAGTGTGTACGAGGTGTACAGAGCAAAGCCGAGTTTGTACGAGGTGTACGGAGCGGAGCAGAGTGTGTATGAGGTGTATATGTCGAGCCCCAGGCCCTGGGGTACTCGGGTATCAGGCTCAGAGGGGTTTGTGGGGATGTCACGGGTGGCGGTGCCTGAGCCCGTGGCCTGGGTGACACTTCAATAGAGGGGTTATGTACAGGGGATAAGAGTTATTGTCACAAGGACGCCACCTGTATTACCTGGGGAGGGATCACCAGCGCCGCCACAGTCCTCCGGAGGGTGATGGTATTGCGGCAAAAAATGGCAAAGCTCCCTACAGGTGGAGCTGATCCACCGGGGCAGCGTTGCTGTAAGCAAAGAGGTTGATGATGTCAGCACAAAGACACGGAGGCAAAATCACTCTCTCGGGTACATTTACTGGAACAGTTCAGGTAAAAAGCACAGTTCACAGTACAACACAGTCTGTAAGCATAGGCAGCTGGCCTAGGTAGTGGCAAATGAACCGGATGTCTCCATGTAGCTTTGTTAGATGTCCCTCCTTCACTACTCTTCCAGGTTGGCTCCCTTGATATGCACTGTGCAGGTGCCAGGAGAACTGGTGCAGGTGCAGATTCTGGTGTCCGTGGTACTGTTTGGGATGAACCTTCGTCAGCTCCTCAGTTCCCAAAACAGCTTCTCTTCCCTGGAAGACCCCTTCTTCTCCTCCTCTCTGTCTCTCCCTCCAATGTTCTCTGCCTCTAACTTCCTCCTGCCCTCACACTGCTTGCCCTGAACTTCTCCCACCGGGGCTGGGTCTCCTAGTAATGATTTAACCCTGTAGTCCCCTGAGCTAAGGGTGTGTGTGGATGCGAGGAATAAGCCACATATTAACTTCCCCATTCATTTACCACAGTGATACCACACACGCTGGTCTGGGTGCAGTACCCCTTAGTGGCGCTCCAACCAGTGGGGCGCCACATTCCCCCTTGGTGAAACATACTCGTCCGCGAGTATTCTGCATGGTACACCTGGAGAGTAAAATTTTCTTTTTCATAAACAACAATAACAGGTAACATATTTACAATTCACTCATTCTTCTTCCCTTTATGGGAGGCACGGTTTCTTTCAACATTACTAACAAACACAAATGTTAGCTATTATCATAGACCTCGTGGTCCTCGGGTCCCCTGTTGGCCAAGATCTTCCTCTCTGGTTAACATTCTGCATATGATTAACTTTAGAGTCCACCTCGGCCCAACGGGGACCAGTACTAACTGTGTGGGTCCGGTGGTAACATATTGTCCAGCACACTCCAGTGTGAGTTATCATCGCTGGACTGCTATACATCATCACAACAACACACAAAAGTTCTCATAAAAGTTTATGAGTCCGCAGGAAAAGTAGTCTTTTCACAACTATTTACATTACCTGGTTTTAACAGTGTCTCTACAGCTTAGATACATGCAGGGCATACCATCCGCGAAGCCCCGCATGTCGCTCGTAACTGACCTGGTCACCCTGGTATAAGTCCCGGTCCGGGTGGCCTTTCCGGTCATCCTCATCGTAGCTTGGCTGGCTTCTCAGTTTCCTCGGACCCTGCTCCGGTCTCACTGCCGATGTCTTCAGGTAGGGCCTCAGGTCATCTCGCTCTGCCCCGACTTCCGCACTAGTGATGATGTGCTGCATCTCGGCTGGCAGGTCCACACTGGTTGCCGGGTGCTCAACCATGGATCGGTCTCTTGCTCCCGGCTCCAGCTCCTGGTTGCTTGATCTCCATAGCTTTGCTCCATCCCTGCCGTCATTTTTAGTTCCCGAAATGGGTCGTTTAGTCTTTGGCCCGCCCCCCTGGTTGTTTGATGGCAATCGGGATGGGCAAACAGTTTTGCGCCTCTGTCTAGGCCCTCCCAAGGCAAGGGGCTGAGGCACACCCCTGGACCCGCACATTCTCCTTTTCACATGGCTACATCGCCATCTTGGGATCTCCGGTAGAAATGGCGGTAACCCGCTTTCTGCGCCATGTAATGGCAGGAGAAGTTCTTTTCAATACTAAACAGTTCAAAATTCAAAGGCACACAGTACCCGGTAGCACCGGGCATGGGATCCTGTTCGCGACGCCAGAAATTTATGTCGAGCCCCAGGCCCTGGGGTACTCGGGTATCAGGCTCGGAGGGGTTTGCGGGGATGTCACGGGTGGCAGTGCCTGAGCTCGTGGCCTGGGTGTCACTTCAATAGAGGGGTTATGTACAGGGGATAAGAGTTATTGTCATGTGACGACACCTGAAGTACCTGGTGAGAGATCACCAGCGTCATGGTATTGCGTCAAGAATGGCAATGCTCCGTACAGGTGGAGCTGATCCACTGGGGCAGCGTTGCTGTAAGCAAAGAGGTTGATTATGTCAGCACAAATACACGGAGGCAAAGTCACTCTCCCGGGTACTTTTACTGGAACAGTTCAGGTAAAAAGCACAGTTCACAGTACAACACAGTCTGTAAGCATAGGCAGCTGGCCTAGGTAGTTGCAAATGAACGGGGTGTCTCCACGTGGCTTTGTTACATGTCCCTCTTTCACTACTCTTCCAGGTTGGTGTGAAGCCTGGCTGGCTTGAAACCTGGCCTGGCCTCCTGTGCTCTCTCACCTTTGCTGTCTGCGGCATAACCCTATATGGCCTGCGGCTATCTCTCGTCATGCGGTGCCTGGCTCCCTTGATATGGACTGCGCAGGTGCTCGGGAGAACTGTAGTCTCCACGGTGATCCAGATTTTCTGCTGGGCCTGGAGCTCTGCAGCAGGTGCGGATTCCGGTGTCCGGGGTACTGTTTGGGATGAACCTTTGTCGTTTCTTCACTTTCCAAAACAGCTTCTCTTCCCTGGAAGGACCCTTCTTCTACTCCTCTCTGTCTCTCCCTCAGATGTCCTCTGCCTCTAACTTCCTCCTGCCCTCACACTGCTTGCCCTGAACTCCTCCCACCAGGGCTGGGTCTCCTAGTAAGGATTTAACCCTGTAGTCCCCTGAGCTAAGGGTGTGTGGATGCGATGAATAAGCCACATATTAACCTCTCCATTCATTTAACACAGGGATACCACACATGCTGGTCTGGGTGCAGTACCCCTTAGTGGTGCTCCGACCAGTGGGGCATCACATATGGAGCAGAGCCGAGTGTGTATGAGATGTACGGAGCGGAGCCGAGAGTGTACGAGGTGTACAGAGCGGAGCTAAGTGTGTGCGGGGTGTACAGAGAGGAGCCGAGTGTGTACAAAGTGTACGGAGCGGAGCCGCGTGTGTACGAGGTGTATAGAGAGGAGCCGCGTGTGTACGAGGTGTACGGAATGGAGCCGCGTGTGTACTAGGTATATGGAGAGGAACCGTGTGCGTACGAGGTGTACGAAGAGGAGATGATTGTGTACGAGGTGTACAGAGCGAAGCCATGTGTGTACAAGCCATACGGAGAGGAGCCGTGTGTGCGAGGTGTACGGAGCGGAGCCATGTGTGTACGAGGTGTATGGAGAAGAGCGGCGTGTGTATGAGGTGTATGGAGAAGAACCCCGTGTGTATGAGGTGTACGGAGAGGAGCTGTTTGTGTACGAGGTGTACGGAGTGGAGCCGCATGTGTACGAGGTGTATGAAGTGGAGCCACGTGCATAAGAGATGTGTGTACCAGTGGTAGCCCCCTGTGGATGCTGCTCCTATAGTCCCGGACGCTTCTGCTGGCGGCATTCTTCTCCAGAGTCCTGGCCGCCGCTGTCTGCTATGTGCAACTCAGCAGATGCTGAGAAGACCGGAGCAGTGAGAAGAGAAGGGAGTATTTACCTTTTTTTTAATCAGTGAGTACACTGGTGGGAAACTATGTAATGTGCAATATAATATAGGAGGACTATGGGGTGCAATATACTATATGGAGGACTATGGGGGTGCACTACACTATATGGAGGACTATGTGGGTGCATTATACTATAAGGAAGGCTATTGGGGATGAATTATACTGTATGGAGTACTATGGGGTGCATTATACTATATGGAGTACTATGGGGGTACATTATACTATATTTAGGACTATTGGGGTGTATTATACTATATGGAAGTCTATGGGGGTGCATTATACTATATGGAGGAATATGGGAGTGCACTATACTATATGGAGGACTATGCAAGAGCATTATAATATAGGGGGGTTATGGAGGTGCGTTATAATATATGAAGAACTGTGAATATCATATGAATGATGTTTAATAATATATGGAGGACTATATGGAGCCAATTGTACTTTATGGAAGCCATAATAATATATGGAGGGCTCTGTGGAGGGGTATGAGGGAGCCTTTATACTTTATGCAGGGCTATTTGAGGGCTGTGTTGGGGCCATTATACAGTGTGAAGAGGTTTAGGGGACATTATGCTATAAATAGGTCCATTATACTACATGGAGGGCTGTGTGGGGTTCACAGTTGGAGATCATACTGTGCCAGTGTAGTTGAGGGACTTGCAGTAGGGTCATCATACTATGCGTGTGGAGAAGTTTATTGTGGGGGTCCAGGTCCTGTAGCCATCTCCATTGTGCTTTTGTCCTGCAGCCATCTCCATTATGCATCTGTCCCGCAGCCATCTCCATTGTGTATACGGCCAGCAGCAGTCTCTATTGTGTATTCTCTATTGTGTACAGCCATCATCAGTCTCTATTGTGTATTCTCTACTATGTGTATAGCCAGTAGCCATCTCCATTGTCTATACGGCCAGTCCCGCAGGTATCTCCATTGTCTATACGGTCCGCAATCTCTATTGTGTATTCTCTATTGGGTACGGCCAGCAACAGTCTCTATTGTGTATTCTAAATTGTGTGTATAGCCAGCAGCAGTCTTCATTGTCTATATGGCCCGCAGCCACCTCTATTGCTTATATAGCTAGCACCTGTCTCTAATGTGTATTCTTTATTGTATATACATCTATTGTGCATTCAGCCCACATAAGTCTCAAGAGTGTGCGTAATATATAATAGAGAGAGAGTGTAAAAAAAGGAAAAACAGCACAAAAATATAGAAAAAAGTGGATTTTATTGCCCAATGGCCTGGCCAAGCATTGGGCTACAAAGTCTACTTTTTTCAAATTTTTTGTGCTGTTTTTCCTTTTTTTACTCTATTGTAAGGAACCATTGCTGGTGGGGAAAGCTTTGCACATAAATTGAGATAATTTTTGGTGCTGTTCCAATTTTTCCTTATAAATATGTATGTTTGGGTGGAGGCTGAGCATGGGTGGAGGCAGAGCATGGGTGGAAGCTGGGCAGAGTCTCAGGGGGCGCCAAAATTTGGGCAGTCTAGGGCCCCGAAATTCCTAGTGGCAGCCCTGATTGAGAAGCCCAAATACCGTACTATCCGTGCGAGTAGCCAATAGTAACGAGTATACTAGCTCATCACTAAAGTTCATGCATCTGCTTCATCATCATTCAATGAACATTTGAAGAAGTGTGGATCTTTCATGAGTCTCCTGATTTGAGGACCATCAAAAATACTTGACTTTACCTTCTCCAAGGTCAGCGCTGGAAATTTTCTGCAAATGTAGTTGAAGCATCTTACTCTTTGTTTAGAGTCTTTACAAACTGCTTCATTAAACCTAATTTGATATGCAGTGGTGGTAAAATGATCTTATTCCTGTCAACTAATGGTTCTGCAATTATCGTATTTTTCGGATTATAAGACACACTTTTTTCCGCCAAATTGGTGGGGAAATGGGGGTGCGTCTTACAATCTGAATTTTTTTTTGTTGTTGTTGTTTTTTTGTTCGCTTACCCAGGGGGAATTGGTAAAGTGAAGGTGCAGGCATTGGCAAGCTATGACACTGCCTCTACTGTCCAGGACTTCCAGAAAATGGCCTTGGAGGCGGCGCATGTGCAGATTGAGAGCTGAAGCCATTTTCTGGAAGTCCTGGCCAGTAAAGGCAGAGTCATAGCTTGCCAATGCCTAAAGGAACCCGGAAAATTGCGGCCACTGTGACACACCTGCTGCTCCAGGACTGCAGCCTTGCCCCACTGTCCACATACTCCATGCAGCCTTGCCTCCTGCACCTTTGCTCCACCACTGCAACCCCCTCTTGGTAAACCATGGTAGGTTCAGGATAGGGGACCATGTACAAGGATGGGTGATATATATAACAGGATGGGGGCCATGTACAAGTTTGGGGGAAATATATACCAGGATCGGGGCCACATACAAGGATGGGGGACATATTCATTAGGAGGGGGGGACATATATACCAGGATGGGGCACATATAAAATGATTGTAAGACAGACACTGGCATTATAGGAGGGACCCCATTTAACATTAAAAAATATTTTTTATCTGTTTTCCTTCACCAAATTTGGGGTGCGTCTTATAATCCAATGCATCTTATAAAATGAAAAATATGGTACATTCTTTACTCCTACCAACATGTGTTCTCTTAGAGGACACTGGTTTGTCACCCTATCTTTAGATCCACACAGATTGGCCACTGGTGATCGTGGTGTGATATTTTCTGTAAGTCCAGAGGAATTATGTTTTGCTCTTCAGTCATTTTAGTTGTATGACCTATTGGGATTGATCTATATTTGTTTCCATTGTGTAAAAGCACACATTTTAGGCTCTACTTAATCAGCCGCCATTCACATGGTCAATATTGTAATATGCCCATTTTCATCAGCAATCCTTGAACATTGTTGAGTTATATAAATGACATGAAAACAACCCATTTAGCTTGAAGCTTCTGTTTACGGTCAGTTATGTATTTAACAGATAATTTAATACTTATTTAAATACCGTACGCATTGCATTCCTGTGAAGGAAAAAATCCCAAATTCATGTGTGGTCATTTGTACATTATCTCAAAAAGTAGAGCTGCTACAAAAAAAATGAATATTCTGATTCAGAGGACTGAATATACCTATAATTAAGCTCAATACCTGAGGCATGCTAAAAACTATTTTTTTCATTAGTTCCCCAGTATAATTAATTAAAAAATTAGTTTAAAAAGATTGAATGTGAGGATAAAAATAAGTTTGGAAAATTAATGTTAAACATTTGATTACAAAATATATGGAAGAACAATTAAAAATTCATATAAGTGGATACCGCTCACTATAAAAAGTCATTGTTGTTGTAATGACTTGATTTATCCAGCAGGGGTCACTCTTGTTTTATTGCAGGCACATTGTACATAGCGGATGTTTCTATGTACAATGTGGACATACAAATTCCTTGCTGACGTTGTCCCAAAATGTGTATTTTATGTTATTGAGCCATGTTATATATTTTTAGTTCACCTTGTTTAGGTCATGCGCTAATGAATTACGACCCATCCCTTATCCAGAAGTCATGTGATGTCAAATCTGAGAGTAAAATAAATATTTTTGTTATGTAACATGGTACGGTGCCAATACTGAACCAGGAACAGGAGGGGAGCGACAGCGGGATAACATCAGTGCAAGGATGGAAGAAGGCATGTCCGCTTCATTGTTAGTTTAGTTACATAACTGGTTTCAATTTCCAGTCTTTGCTGAAAAACACAAGTCCATTTCTTTTTCCTCCCTTTCTGTAGTATCGTTTCTCCAGTTCCCTTACCAGTGATGTTGTGCTTGTCTTTATGGACCGTCAGGCTATAAAAGCATCCAGAGACAAGCTCTATGTTTTGCACTTGGAAAACGTCATCTTCCATTGACATAGAGATAAATAGTAATAATGATATTTAGTCACTTATATAGCACTATTAATTCCATAGTGTTTTACTTATATTTGCAACACTGTCCCCATTGGGGCTCACAATCTAAACATCCTATCAATATGTCTTTGGACTGTGGGAGGAAACTCACACAAAAATGGGATGAACACAAACTAATTGCAGATGTTGTCCTTGGTGAGAGTTGAACCAGGACTCCATTGTTTCAGGATTGCAGGGCTAAGTCATCATGCCACCCATAACTGTAGGGAATCCATTAACTATAGGCTAGAGTAAGGGTCTCAAACAGGCAGCCTACAGGCTGCATGCAGGTCCTGAGGCTGCTTAAAGGGAACCTGTCAGGTGGTTTATGCCCCCCACCTACGACTGTCTTTACCTGTAACTTCCTAGTCCTATTCTAATCTTCCCTGTCTGAGCTAATACTGTAATGTTAATGATGAAAAAAAGCATTTATACACTTACATTTTCTTATGTAACTGAGGCAGTGTGTATTCACCTTGGAGGATGCAGTCACTCTGTGAGGTTGATACTTAACATTTTTGCCAAAGATGCTGTGGGACCTGTGTGATGTCACAAACATGCGACTATAATAGGCAGCGCTAAGTCTCCATAGAGCATAATGATTTTGCTTGCTTAGCTCCGCTCACTATGGTCACATGATTGGGGCATCACACAGGTCCTTTATACAGAGACGTTTTCAGTGAGGCAACTATTAATCTGCCAGAGTGACTACATCCTTCAAAGTGTGGTCACTGCCTCATTCACATAAGAAAATGTAAGTGTATAAATGCTTTTTTTTTTACCTTTATCATTACACTATTATTATTATTTATTTATATAGCGCCATTAGGTTCCATGGCGCTTTACATGAGGATGAGGGAGACAAGAACAAGTACACTAAATCTAGGCGATCAGGACGTACAGGTACAGGAGGGGCAGGGACCCTGTCCACGAGGGCTCACAGTATGAGCTCAGACAGGGATGATTAGAATAGTACTATGAAATTGTAGGGACAGACAGTGATAGCTGGGGGGACATGAACGACCTGACAGGTTCCCTTTAATGCGGCCTGCAGATACTGGAACTCCCATGATGATCATGGCCCAGTCCAGGTGGCTGCCAAAGCCATGCATATTCCATTGAAATGTATATTGGCACAGAGACCAGTTCTCTTCACTGCAATACAAATAATTGTAAGTGTGAAGGGACACTGAGGAGGGAAAAGTGTGAAGGGACAATATAGAGAGGAGTCAGAGGGCAAAGTATATAGGCTAAGGTGTGTGGTGGGACCAGTATTGAGAGGGGGCAACATATAGGGACAGTGTGAGGGCACAGCAAGGAAGAATGGTATACAGAGGAGGTGGGTGTGTAAAGAGGGGGCACAATATGGAATGAGCAGTATGGTGAAGGACACTTAAAGCATTACTGCCATTTAAATTGTTATTTAATAACAATATAGAGCAAGTGATTTTAATAGACTTTCTAATATACTTCATTAGAAAATTCTGGTTGAAAACCATTCATAAACCTTCCACAAGGTGTGCTCTCTACACTCTGTGTGAAATAACCATATCTTCATTCTCAGTCAGATCTGTCTTCACACTGAATACGGCTGTATAACCATATAAGGGAGGGGGCGTGGCCTACAGTGTGCAAGCTCTGACTGCAGCTGATGGGGCGACAATGTACCATATTACCACAGCCTACAGCACAGTCAGAATGTCAGAATCAGTGCAAACTCCTCTTTCCTTGGCACAAGCTTCTGATCTGTCATCTGGCTCCACACAACTCAGCCAGAATCGCTGTTAACTTCTTCTCTGCTGTCACATTGTTCTGCACCCTACCAGCTGCTGGCCATGCCCACACAGTCGGGATCGCGTCACTTCCAGTCGTAGGTCTCTCACAGGCAGACTTCACGCCTTCGCAGATTGCATGCTGAAGTCTGCCTGTGTGCGACTGGAAGTGACGCGATCCCAGCGTCACATGACCGCATCGCAACACCATCATTAAGCTACAGAACAATTAAATAGAGACATCCCTGAACCACAAGCCAATTGACCGTCCAACCAGGGTCGCACCGTCCATTGGACAGTGTGAGCCCTTCCACTGAGGTGGCAAGCTGGCAGGGAAAGCGGCTATGCAGAAGGGGGCGGCGCCATATCCACACAGCGTCTCCCTGTCATGGTGCCAGCGGCAAGAGGCAGGTAAGACCCACCGAGCGGCGGCCCTCCCCCCGCTCCACGCCCGCGGCTGCAGGGGCGGCGGTGCAAAACTGAAAACTGTGACAGCACCAAACAGCCCCACCTCCCCCCGCTCCTCAACTTGTGGTTCAGGTGGCAGAAGGGCGTGATGCACCCCTGCGTCCAACATATCTCCGATGGGACAGTTTTCATCTAAAGCACATAAAAAACTCTATTGTATACAGCCTGGACATCAGATACAATTGGATATGTTCCAACCCTATAGATAGAAACAATTACCTTGAGGAATTC
Source organism: Allobates femoralis (assembly GCA_033576535.1). Lineage (NCBI taxonomy): Eukaryota > Metazoa > Chordata > Amphibia > Anura > Aromobatidae > Allobates > Allobates femoralis. The sequence goes on from JARQOC010000006.1 coordinate 103,076,856, forward strand.
AGGAAGACCTTTTTGAACCAAGGCTACCATCCAAGAGCTATCGAGAACCAGATTACAAGAGCCACCAGAGTGACTCACCGTGGCCGGGTCGACACGTTGCAGGCGTTTCATCTTCCTCCTTGTCACGGGAACCGCGCCTGCGGCTGTGGAAGCCCGGTGGTCCAGATCAATAAAGACGTCATTGGGTGAACAGTTTAGGGGTTAAATTGTTTTGTGATGCCACCTATGAGAGTTCCGGTAACTGTACCGGCGTTGCGGGGCTGAGCGATGATCCCCGGAGCCAGGAGCTGCACAAGATGTTCTGAGGCAGCTGCGGTTACCTTAGTGTGCGGAGACAAACAGTTCATAAGAAAGCACGGACACTGGAAGTCTCTGTAACGAGTAGTTTACTGTAACCAGCAGGCAGTACATGGCATACAATTACGGGTAGTGGACCGGGTGGACTCAGCAATGACCAGTGTTTCTCAGAGATCCGCGGTGTTCCTCCATTCTAACTACTTGTGTTGCCGCTATCGCCCAGGAATGCAAGATCGGGTACAAGGAGGCTGCTTCAATGCCCTACCCAGGGTATACGTTCTGGGTGTTTTGGGGAGCCTTGGGTCCTTTTGGTGGGTACACCGCTGGCTAGACGACTGTGTGTGGTGGTGGTGGGGTGCTCCTGTAAAGCGGTCCCTCCACTCCTCTGGTTCGCATAGAAGTGATAAACGACTCCTAGCTTCGGTACCAGCAAACCGGCTGTAGATGGGCACGGGATGTTTTTGAGCCCGCATGTTGATGCCCGTTGATCGGTTGTTAAGGCACCGGGAATAATGGTGCTCAACCGGGGTGATGGCCAGGGAGACGGCCAGGGGGCCGCATGGAACTGTGCAGCCCCCTCTCCTAGGTTGCAGAGCTGGTTGGTGTAGCTCCTTCTCCTACGTTGTTCAGAGAGTTCTCCTTTCTCAGTCTTGACTGACTTGACTAACTTTTTGCACTAAGTTCTCCACTACACACTACCACTACACTACGCCCACCAGGACCTTATTGGCCCTCTATGCTGATGATGCATGTAGGGTATGGATCTCTGAGTTAACTATATGACTGCTGAGTCAGAGAATATTGCTGCTGCAGTTTTGGCTGCAATACCCTCCTGTGACGCACTCGTTGTGGGGCGCCACAAGAGTATCAAGGAATCATCTCCTACATTACAAAACTAGAGAAAAGTCACCTATAATCCAAGTCTGGAGGTGCTAAGAGGAGCTGCACAGAAACTGCAACCACTACTACAAAAAGATTCCAGACTAAAATCAATATTTCCGGATGCCCCATTTTTGTGTTTTAGACAACCACCGAATCTAAAAAACATCATTGTCAGAAGCGCCCTGTCCTCTCCAACAGCAACAGGAACCTTTCCCTGCAACCAGAACAGGTGCAAAACCTGTCCATCTATAATGACAATGGACTAGATAAAGATTCGTGGGACAGATGAGAACTACAAGATCCAAGGTAACTTCAGTTGCATCACAAGCAATGTGGTGTATTTAATTATATGTACCGAATGTCCAACAGGTGGCATGTACATAGGGGAGACCGGACAAAAATTCAGAACAAGGATGAATTCTCATCGTCACTCAATAAAAGAAAAGCGTATGGATCTACCGATAAAACCGATTTGGGGCTGCTCATTTTAAAAAGCAACTTCAAGTCACAGCGAGAGAGAAGAATTTGGGAATACAAATTGATAACGACAATTGACACATTCAAAACAGGATTAAATGTCTCACATGGATTTGTCGAGCCCCACAAGGGTCTGGGGACTTAGATCTCGGGCGGTCGGGTACTAGGATGTCATGGGTGGTCGGTGCCCAAGTCTGTGCCCTTGGGTGACAATAAAAAGGGGAATATTTACAGGGAAGAGTTTATAATTGAATGTCGTGATGCCACCTGTAGATCCGGTGATGGCACCGGCGCTGCTGTAGACCTTCAGGGGGATGGATGGCAGCAAGGTGTTGTAGCTCCATACAAGTAGAGCAGGGTCCCCTGGGGCAGTGTAATGTAGAATTGTGAAATAGAACAGTGTGGTGCAGTCTCTGCAGTGAGACTGGAATGTCACAGTTCACCAGGAAGGAACACAGACACTTGCTTGCTCTGCACCAGGCCTGTTGGGTGTTATGGGACACCCTCTTCTTGCTCTAGGGTCCCAACCTGGTTTGGTGCTTCTGGTGGGGACCGTATGTATGTCGGGTGGATCGTGCTCCTATGAAGCTGTCGATCATACCGATATCTGCGGCTCAGGGATGGACCTCTGCACCGCTTTGGAGCAAGTACCCCGTTTTGGACTGGGCCAGGGTGTTCAGTCACCTTCTGTCTGCCCCTCTCTGTCTGGGCCACCAGGTTGAGGTGCCCTCCCCGTTACTATTTCTCTTCTCTCACTCTTCTCAACTCTGCTCACTGTCTGTTTCCCACTCTTTTTCCACTCACTATATACTCTAGCTCTCCTCCCACCGGGACCAGTTACCCTGGTAACGGGCTGTCCAATTGGCCCCCTGTCTCTAGGTGTATGTATGTTGTGGGGAGCTTCAGACTTCCATTACCCCCTACCAGGACAAGAATACTGAACCTTCTGTTCGGGGTGCAGTACCCTTTTGTAGCGCGCTGACCAGCGGGACGCTACACCCTTCCTTGGTGAATTACACTTGTCCCCAAGTGTCACTACCCTACCCGGTACAGAGCAGTTTTAATATGCATGCATGCAACAATAAAACACTTTTATTAATAACAGGTATTCTTGTTTCTTCCTGTCCGGGAGGCGCAGTTCTTGTAAAGTTGTAAAACCTTTTACCAGCTCAACGGAATCGGGTTAACTCAAGCGGTCGCAGTGGTCGCTATCACTGTCTTTACCAATGTACTGGTTACCACTGGGCTGCTGCACACACATGATATCACACAAATAAGAAAAGCAAATATAAAGAGTCCTCATGATAATCTATGAGTAATTAACAGCAAGGTACACTATATACATTAACAAAATGACATATCAATTTACTTTTAATTCTCATACTTGCGCACGCGTAAGGCATACCAGCCATGGGGTCCTGCATGTCTCTTATAGCTTACTGAGTCAAGTCGGTATAAGTCTCGATCACAGTCACCTTTAGGCAAATGAGATTCAGCGTCTCTCAGGGCAACAAAAACTTCTTCATAAAGTCCCTCTCCACGAATAAAACCCCACCTGCTCTCTAAGTTTGGTCGGATAAACACGTGGCGCGGGCATAGTCCGGTTGGTTTGATACCGGGACTGTGGCTTGCCTGCTGCTTCAAACAGCAATGGTAGCTCCTCCGCCAGCGATGAATTGGGTAGTGCCCCACCAGATTCCGTGGGACTCAGGTGACGTAGCCTCCTCATGGTTCTCCTTCGGATCATCCTCCTCCTCGGAGCTCGGTTGGTCTGGTTCCTCTTCCTCATCGCGAAGCTGGTCGGGATCCTCCTCCTCAACTGCCTCTAGTACTACCACATCAAGCTCCTCGGCAGGTGGCTGTATATCCTCCGGTTCTTTTGCAGGCTTTTCTTGCACTTCTAGGTCAGTGAGGATCATCTGGCTCGGCTGCCATCTCGCCGTTGTTCTCCAGCGGGGCTTCAGGGCTGCCCGCCTCTTCTGTATCGATGGCTGGTGGTATCGGGTCCTGTCCGGTAACTTGGTGAGCGTCTGGTAGCTGGATTCTCACTCCCAGTTCCTGTTCTAGATGGCTGGACTGCCTCTGCGTGGCCTCATTGTGTAACTGGCGGGCCACCCCGGCGCTCCAACGCTGGATTGTCCACTCCACCGCCTCGAGGAGCTGCACTCTTAAGTCTTAAAGAGTGGTGCCCCAAAACGTTGGATCCCCCTCGTTGGTGCGGAGGGAGACCACCTCTGGGTCCTCAACTGCGGCGCAGGCCTCTTCCTCTACCTCCCGCATAAGGTCTCTCAGTCGGATTGCCACCATGTCTCCAAGACCCATACCCGAGTATGTCTGCTGCTGTCCTGCCACACCCTGCTCTTTTCCTTTTAAAGTCCATGGGCAGGTTAAAGCCTCTGGCCCCCCCCCCTTGGTTTTCCTTCAGCAATCAGGGCGGGCAAGTAGTTTGACGCCTCTGCCATGGATCTCCCACAATGAGGGGCCAAGGCACGCCCCTGGGCCACCACATAGTCCTTTACATTTTTGCTTTCGCCATTTTGGATCCACTGAGAATGGTAGATGAAAGTTCTTTGGTGCCGTGCATAGACAGTTTAAGTCCTTTTTGAAGTGGCCGATAAAGTTCTGTAAGGCGCACAAAACCCGGATCACGGGTTGGTTCATCCTGTTCATAACGCCAAAGTTGTCAAGCCTCACAAGGGTCTGGGAACTCAGATCTCGGACGGTCGGGTACGAGGATGTCACGGGTGGTTGGTGCCCAAGTCTGTGCCCTTGGGGTGACAATAAAAAGGGGAATATTTACAGGGATAAGAGTTTATAAATGAATGTTGTCATGCCACCTGTACAGTCATGGCCAAAAGTTTTGAGAATGACACCAAAATTATATTTTCACATGATCTGCTGGCCTTTGGTTTTTATTTGTGTTTGTCTGATGTTTATATCACATACAGAAATATAATTGCAATCATATTATGAGTACCAAAAGGTTATATTGACAGTTAGAATGAGTTAATGCAGCAAGTCAATATTTGCAGTGTTGACCCTTCTTCTTCAGGACCTCTGCAGTTCTCCCTGGCTGCTCTCAATCAACTTCTGGACCAAATCCTGACTGATAGCAGTCCATTCTTGCATAATAAATGCTTGCATTTTGCCAGAATTTGTTGATTATTGTTTGTCCATCCGTCTCTTGATGATTGACCACAAGTTCTCAATGGGATTAAGATCTGGGGAGTTTCCAGGCCATGGACCCAAAATCTCTATGTTTTTATCCCTGAGCCATTTAGTTATCACCTTTGCTTTATGGCAAGGTGCTCCATCATGCTGGAAAAGGCATTGTTGGGCGCCAAACTGCTCTTGGACGGTTGGGAGAAGTTTCTCTTGGAGGACATTCTGGTACCATTCTTTATTCATGGCTGTGTTTTTAGGCAAGACTGTGAGTGAGCCGATTCCCTTGGCTGAGAAGCAACCCCACACATGAATGGTTTCAGGATGCTTTACAGTTGGCATGAGACAAGACTGGTGGTAGCGCTCACCTCTTCTTCTCCGAATAAGCTGTTTTCCAGATGTCCCAAACAATCGAAAAGGGGATTCATCAGAGAAAATGACTTTACCCCAGTCCTCAGCAGTCTACTCCCTGTACCTTTTGCAGAATATCAGTCAGTCCCTGATGTTTTTTCTGAAGAGAAGTGGCTTCTTTGCTGCCCTCCTTGAAACCAGGACTTGCTCAAAGAGTCTCTGCCTCAGTGCGTGCAGAAGCACTCACACCAGCCTGCTGTCATTCCTGAGCAAGCTCGGCACTGCTGGTAGTCCGATCCCACAGCTGAAACAGTTTTAAGATACGGTCCCGGCACTTGCTGGTCTTTCTTGGGCGCCCGGTAGCCTTTTTGACAACATTGGAAGCTCTCTCCTTGAAGTTCTTGATGATGCGATAGATTGTTGACTGAGGTGCAATCTTTCTAGCTGCAATACTGTTCCCTGTTAGGCCATTTTTGTGCAGTGCAATGATGGCTGCACGTGTTTCTTTAGAGATAACCATGGTTAACTGAAGAGAAACAATGATACCAAGCACCAGCCTCCTTTTAAATTGTCCAGTGGTGTCATTCTTACTTAATCATGACTGATTGATCGCCAGCCCTGTCCTCATCAACACCCACACCTGTGTTAATGGAATAATCACTAAAACGATGTTAGCTGCTCCTTTTAAGGTAGGACTGCAATGATGTTGAAATGTGTTTTGGGGGTTAAAGTTCATTTTCTAGGCAAATATTCACTTTGCAAGTAATTGCTGTTAAGCTGATCACTCTTTATGACATTCTGGAGTATATGCAAATTGCCATTAGAAAAACTGAAGCAGTAGACTTTGTTAAAATTAATATTTGTATTATTCTCAAAACTTTTGGCCATGACTGTAGATTTGGTGATGGCACCGATGCTGCTGCAGACCTCCGGGGGGATGGATGGCAGCAAGGTGTTGTAGCTCCCTACAGGTAGAGTAGCGTCCCCCGGGGCAGTGTAATGTAGAATGGTGGAATAGGGCAGCGCAGTCTCTGCTGAGACACTGGAATGTCACAGTTCACCAGGAAGGAAATACAGACACTTGCTTGCTCTGCACGGGTCTTTACTCCAGTAATCTGCAGTTTACAGGGTATGAGGTTGTTACAGTCAGGGTAGTAGACCGGGTGGTCCTGGTAGTAGGCAATGTCTATCCAAAGCTCCAGCTATGTCCCTTCCTTTCTCTTCCACTGTCCTACCTCTGTGCACTCCTTCTTCCTCGCGCTGCCCTGCACGAATCCCGCTTGTGAACCAGGTCTGTTGGGTGATATGGGACACCCTCTTCTCGCTCTAGGGGCCAAACCCGGTTTGGTGCTTCTAGTGGGGACCGTATGTAGGGTGGATCGTGCTTCTGTGAAGCTGTCGATAATACCATTATCTGCGGCTCAGGGATGGACCTCTGCACCGCTTCAGAGCTGGTACCCCACTTTGGACTGGGCCTGGGTGTTCAGTCACCTTCTGTCTGCCCCTCTCTGTCTGGATCCCCAGGTTGAGGTGCCCTCCCAGTTATTCATGCATTTTTATATAAACTGAAAGGGCATTTGGGGATATCCCATCTCCAACAGACTCCAGTTAGAGGACAATGAACTTTTGACACTTCTCATGTGAACTGTCTTGCACCGATTTATGGCTTTCTACACTCACTGAGGAATCTTCAGGTCTCCGCAGGCCACTAATCATAGAATAATAATATAATTGCTTCCTCTTATCTTAGAATTTTGACTTTACCTTCCCCGCTCCTCTCCTATTCCCTAGCCTGACTCTGCTTTACGTCACCTGTCATATTTACTACATCATCTAACCCTGCTCTTTTTTTTTTTTGCTTATGTATATATGCATGTGTCTCCAGAATTTGTGTCATTATCAGCCAGTGTTCCGAAAGCTTGCTTCACTTACCATCTTTTCAGTTAGCCATTAAAAGGTATCAACCACTGAGGACTCTCAGATTCCAATATTTTTCTATCTACTGGCTAACACGATACAAACATTTTTTTTACCTTATGAACTTCGAACCTTTCTAACTTCCTAACAAAAAAAATCTAGTTTCCAAAATTGTGCTGATGTAAAGTAGACATGTGGGAAAGGTTATTAGCCATTTTGTGCTTCATTACTATCTGGTTTAACGGAAAAAAATTCAAGTTGAAAATTGCAAAATGTTCAAAAGTTTTGCCAAAATGTAATTTTCTTTTCACCAATAAACGCAAAAAATATTGTTCTAAATTTACCACTAACATGAAGTCCACTATATCATGAAAAAACAGTCTTGGAATCTCTGGAATCCATTGAAGCGTTCCAAAGTTATTACCTCATATAGTGACACAGCTCAGAATTGTAAAATTTGGTCGGGTCATTAAGGTGAAAATTAGCACTGTCACTAAGTGGCTAAGTAAATATCTATGCATACATAATGCTGAATAAATGTGTCTAAATCTTGTAGAGACTAGGCATGGGCCAACTCATCCTTGATGGTACTAGATAAACCTCTCCTGAAAATGGGCAATTGAGCTAAATGTCTTTATATTTTTTTTCTACTATTTCTTTTCTCTGTGTTGTGTCTCCTTTACTATTTATTTGAAATTATTAATGGCCGGATCTAACTTGGCTTGACATTAAGAATTTCGGGCTTAATGCCACGTAGTAATACAAAGCTGGTATTAACCCCTTATTACCCAGCATGCCACTGCCACCAGGGCCACTGGAAGAGCTGGGTAAAGCACCTGGAAATGGTGCTACAATGAATCTGCCATTTTCAGGGGTGTCAGTGAGCTGCTATTCTTTAGTGTGGGGGGCCCAAAATAATGGGCTCTCACCCTGCTGAGAATACCATCCCTCAGCTGCCTAGTTTTACCTTGGCTGGAAATTAAAAATAGAGCGGAACCAACATATTTTTTTTGCCAGCCGAGGTAAAAAATAGGCAGCTGGGGTGGAAGATTGTAGCGGTCAGCTTTATCTGTGCTGAAACTGAAAAATACAGTGAAGCCCTACAGATTTTTTCCAATTATTGATTTTACACCCTATGATGTCAGGTTGCTTGCCATACTAATACTACTACTAATACTAATGTATGTGGCAACCAAGCACAGACACCATCCAGATTGTTAAAATGCAGTCTAATTGCAACAGCCAATCACATATGCTCTCTCAGAGAATGAGCATCTGTGATTGGCTGTTGCCCAGTCAGTGATAATGGGTTGGACCAGAAGTGAGTGAGAGGCAGTGTGGGAGTGCGGACCCTGAAGCAAGCAGCAGGAGACAGGGAAGATGATCTGTGCCTATGTCAGATTTTGGATATTTTTGATATATTTGTTTGTGTGGGGCCTGTTCTCACCTGCACTTTAAATAATTAAATAATTAACATGGTTAATGGTTTGGTCTCACAACTTGATTCATGGCCCGAGCCAGTGACCCTGAACAGCCTTCGAAGTAGTCCTGCAGGGCCCAAGAGTAGGGTCGGAAGGCAAGGAGAGAAGAGAGCGCAAAATGGGTACTATAAACAGCTTCCCGGACACCGGAGTCTGAGTCTACTGTAGAGCACCTGGCCCAGTAGAGAATACCGGTCTACCGTGGAGATTTCAGTCTCCCGGGCATCTGTGCAGTCACCATCCAGCGAGCCAGGCACCACGTAGAGAGTTATAGCAGTAGTCCATCGAGGGTTTCCCAGCGACAGCACAGGTGATAGGAGAGCAGAAGAGGCCAGCCAAGTTTTCACACGGGGCAGGGGCTTCACACACACGGGAGAAGAGACAAGGGTGCGTCAGTTGCACACATGCGTCTTCAGTAATAGCTTCTCTAAACTAAACTGGTGAAGAAGGGAGGAGCATCCTGTACAGAGGCAAACTAAGGGAGGGAGGTAGGGACAATTTTCACACAGACTAATCTACCTAGCAACAATAACGGAATTTCCTGATAGGAGGAAAAATATATAATGCAAAGAATAGATATTACACGTTGTTCCCACAACACTCTCCATCTGAAATCACCCAATTTCACAAGTCTTTGTATGATGTATGGAGTTAACTTTGTCCTGCGATGTCATGAAACCTGCAACGAGAGGAGAGAAGAGCACACAATGCAACAGTAAGTGCAGTATTCAAGTCCATGCTTGTGATAACCGTAGTCCTTGAATGTCAAAAATAGCAGGATAGTGTGTTTCTGACTCACCGCGGCCGGCGGACTCCGGTTTATACAGGCGATTCTTCTCCTTCCTTGTCACGGGTGGACCGCGCCTGCCGGTAGTGGGGCCCGGTGTAGTGCAGATCAAAAGTGAAGACGTCTTACGGGAACAGATTAAAGGAGTTTAATTTGTTTTCTTCGTGACGCCACCTATGAGTAGTTCGGTAAGGGCTACCGACGCTGCGGAACCCCCGGGGTGATGGACAGGAGCAAGATGTTACGCTCCCCACAGGCTGAGCGGTGATCCCCGGAGGCTGGAGCTGCTCAAGATGTTGTGCGGCAGCTGCGGTTACCTTTAGTTAATGACGGACAGTTCATAAGGAGACACGGACACAGATAGTCTCTGCAACGGGTCTTTACTGTAACCAGCAGGCAGTACATGGCTTACAGTGGTTGAGTAGAAGACCGGGTGGACTTAGCAGTGATAGTGCTCCTCAGAGATCCGCAGTGTTCCTCCATTCTACCTAACTTGATTGCCAGCGTCGCCCAGGAATACCAGGTCGGGTACGGGGAGGCTGCTTCAATGCCCTATCCATGATGTACGTTCTGGATGCTTTGGGGAGCCTTGGGTCCCTCAGTGGGTACACCGCTGGTTAGAGGACTGGAAACTGGCTGGTGGTGGGGTGCTCCTGTAAAGCTGATCCTCCACGGGGCTGGTTTGCGTGACAGAGGTGAACTGCTGCCAGCTTCGGTACCAGTGAACCGGCTGTGAGTTGTGGGCACGGGAGTCTTTTGGGAACCCGTGTAGATATGCCCAATCCCGGTGGTTAAGGCCTCAGGTGCTGACACCCGACCGGTGACGGCCCAGGGGCCCGCACGGGGTGCGGAGCCCCCGCTCCTCTCCAAGTTCTAGTCTGCTCTCTTCAGGTTCTAGAGGCTTCTTTTAGACCGACTGACTGCTCTAGACTATTGTGTGTTCTAATTCACTACCCTAACACTCCACCCACCAGGACCTAGGATTGGTCCCCTGTTCTAGGTGTTGTATGTTGGGTTGGATCTCAGAGTTAACTATTGCACTGCTTTGTCAGAGAATATTGCGGCTGCAATACTCCCTTGTGACGCACTCGTTGCGGGGCGCCACATTTCCACCCTTAGCGCAACAGCACAGAGTTCCAGCTTTGGTACGGTACATGCAGGTTTTAAAGTAAACTTTACCTCATTCAAGACAAAGCTGCAACGTATCTTGCTGCCGGTTTCTGAAGCAATCAGGAAGGCTGCTGCAGCTGTAGCCTTCATAGATGCATTGTTGGAAATATAAGCTTGACTCTTGGTGACAGCTGAAAGAGTTTTTAGAGGACCATGGTGCAAGACTGAGTCGCTGTAAGACTTTTAGAGACTTCTTCCCCGTATCCCACCTGTGTTGTTTCTGAGATGGTGGCGTAGTGTTCCTGTCTGCCCTCGATAGCAAGCTGTCTCAGCAATACCCTGTTATGCACTGTGACGGGGGTCCTGAACCCAAGAGAATCGTGGATGCTGTTTTTCAACAGGCGAGACTCCTTGTTTCATAGTAAGTTCATTACAGGGTGAAGCTTGGAAGGTGAACATGTCTTGTTCCACATCCAGTGGTGTGCTAAGGCTGCATTGCGTGGGGAGAACACAAGCATTCCCAGTAAGAGGTAGGCAGTTGAGATTGGGTTTCTTACTTTGAGCACTGAAGTCTAGCACAGCTTCAGCTTGACCAGGTTTGTGATGGCGATACAGTATGTGTCACAGGTTGAGAACCTAACAGTTGCTTGTTGTGGATCCCTTAGCAACTCAGTCTTTGCGGGAAGAGAGTGTGAGGGAGCTACCTAGCTGTTGTAGTTGTCTTCAATGGGTTTGATGCTCGTGTCCCTGATGATCACCTTGTCTTCCTCTGTAGGTGGCGAGTTGTTGACCTGGATTGCAGAGTAAAGTGCTGTTGACTCGAGGTTGTCATCTTGAAGATGAAGCAGATTTGAGTTGTCAGGTGGTTGTTGTTGGGAGCTATTGTCGTTTGGCTTCTCCTTTACCAGGTATTGATGTGGGTATGGCAGGAGAGACACGTCTTGGTCGTGATAAGAGTTCTGTAGGAGGAGAAGGAGTTTGAGTTCCTCAATTGATCGCCACAGACATTGCCGATTATGACCCAACCTAAGTCCAAACACAGAGCGAACGAAGCATTGATTAGTTGATGCATCTTATGCAACTGTAGGATGTCTCTGCTGAGAAGAATTAGGATGTCTGCCTTGTTCTTCACGACTGGTATCTCCTTGGCTATGGACCTGAGGTGAGGATGGTGAAGAGCCGCTTCTGGCTTTGGGATTTCTTCCCTGTTGAAGGGTATTTGATTTCATTCAAAGAGTGTGGAAAGTGGTATCTCCTTGGAGCTGAAGAAAGAAGCTATTATGAGGCCGCTGGCCCTTCCAGTGGCTTCTGTCACACCGCTGCAGGTGCGCAAGGTGTAGGAATAGGCATTTCCCTTTAAGTTGAGCAAGTCAAAGAGTTCTGACCTGGCCAATGATTTGTTACTCTGGTTGTCCAGGCAGACATACACCTTGAATGCCTTCTTTGGATGACTTTCGGGATACACCTTTGCCAGGCAAATCTTCATGCAGGACTTGTCGCGAAGACCATCTCCTCAAACCTTGGTGCAGGATGAAGATAACACGAGATGGTTTGGTGCTTTATCTGTACTCTCCCAGCCATGGGCGGTTGTGGGAGAAGGTGTAGATGTAGAGTCAGGTTGTGATGGGTTGAGCGCTTGCACATGGTCTTCGCTTTCGCACTCTAGACACTTGATAGCAGTGACACAGTCCTCAGCAAGGTGTTTGGTAGAGCCACAGAACCTGAAGCATACTCCAAACTTCCTTAAGAGTTCCTTTTGTTCTTCGAGTGGTTTCTTTCTGAAGCTGATACATTTCTTCAGGGGATGCGGCAGTTTGTGGATGGCGGTTCGTGTCTTCTACCTTCTCACCTTCACTGCCTTTATCTGGCGCTAATGTCGGTGAAGGCAGAACTTCAGTCCCTTTTTCTGACACCAGACCGCTGTGATTCCTGTCTGTTGATAGTGTTGGTGTAGGCAGGACCTTAGTCTTTTTTGCAAACACCGGATCGCTGTGATTTCTGTCAAGAGAACTCTCGTACTTAGGAGATGATGCAGAGCCGCTGGGTTCTTCATAGCAGAAGCTGGGGTCGGTATTGTACTCTGCAATCTCCTTGAAGAAGTCACAAAAGAAGGAGAATGGAGGAAAGTAAACATAGTATAGTCTTTTGTAGTTTGATCCTTGCATAGTCCACCTTTCTTGTATGTTGTATGGTAGCTTAGTGACTATGGGTTTCACCTTACGAGCAGTGTCCAGGTAGCTGAGGCCAGGTAGATGTGGGTCTGTCTTGGCCAAATGGAGGTCAGACAGCAGGTCACTGAGTTCCTGGTATTTTGCAGCATTCTTGCTGGATATTTTGGGAAAGTCATATAGTTGTTTGAGCAGAGCATCTTCAATAGCTTCAGGACTGCCAAAACCTCTCTCTAGTTTGCCCCATGCAGTTGCGAGACCGCTCGTTGTGTCGCTGATGTAAATGGATTTGAGTCTCTTTATTCTCTCCGTAGACCGTAGGCCTAGCCACCTGATTAGCAGATTCAGCTCTTCAGCAGCAGTAATGCGAAGATCACTGATTGCGTCTTTGAATGCACACTTCCACCCTCTGTACTTTTCAAGCTGGTCATAAATCCTTGTGAGACCGGTGTTGGTGAGTTCTTGGCGAATCATCTCTGTTGGACATGTCTGTTCTTTCTGACTTTGGGGGTACACTTGCTGGTTGAGTAATGCTGTTAGCGTGGGCCGTAGCTTCTTGACTCAGGAACGTGGGAAGGTACGGAGTGGCATAGGTGTTTAGGCCAGTGACTGGTTTGGTGTGCACAGTCTCTGTTGTATGTGGGGTCGGAACTACGCAGTTGTCAGAAGTGTAGTTCTTTGTCGACATATTAGGTTGCATGTAGATGTTGGTATATAAAGGTTGTTGAGGTGTGGGGTCTGGCTGCGTGATGAAGCATGAAGGAGGTTCAGGTTTGAATGTTTTCGGTGCGTTGGACTGACCTGAGAAGCTGGGAGCTGTAGGCGGATCAGCAGCTTGATGCTCTGGAGAAGTATTTATACTGACGGGAATGTTGGTGGTAGTCAGTGATTCGTCGGCTTGGCTCAGCAAAGTCTCTTGTGCGCTTGAGGGGGTCATCTGTGTCAAGTTCACACAGGCTGACGCTGCCTCCTTGGCTCCCACCTAGAGCTTGTTCAAAGACCTATAGCCTTGCCATGACTGTCGCATGTTCACACTCCTTCTGTAGAGTTACAATTTCCGCCTTGTTACGTGTGGTCTTGCACGCAGATTCGGCTTCTATCTCTGCCTTCGGGGCATTCATTTTGGCCTTCCTTTGGCAAAGACAGCTAGTGCTTTTGTAGTTTCCGCTTCAGTGCGCACCTTGATGAGTTGCTCACTGAGGGTCCAGTACTTTGATAAGCCCAATTTGAGTGAGTGCCTTGAGCTCTTAGCAGACCTGGATCTATGTGATGCCGCGCCTGACATTGGCGCAATCTTTGCTTCAGTTTTGTTCACAATGTCACACACAGTGCGGCCTCGTTCAGCATTGAGCTGTTGGAAGTCCTGAAGTTCCTTTAGAGCTTCAGACGTATTTAGTTTTAGCAGGGTAGAGATATGTTTTTTACAAATGTCTTTGTAAGATTGGTATACTAAGTAGAGTTGTTCAAGGGCTCCCTCCGGTGGCAGGTCATGAACACCGGGCACAAATAAAACAGTCACTTGGTTTAGCACTCTTTGCCACAGTAATGTTATATGGTGTAACGATTCATCTTTGGTGGGTTCTCTCTGTCCTTCCATGTAGGTTTGGTCAATCGCTTAGACTTTTCGCTGTGAGCTGTTAGAAGTTCTATTGCTTCTTGCTGCTTTAGATTAGGCACAGATTGTGAGATTCTTTTAGTTTCAGACATTGCTGCAGAAGTACAAGGGTGGGGGCATTCTGCTCCTGGTTGTCAGGGAGACCAATACAATGTTGCAAAATCTGGCTGAAGAACAGACTGTTTACAGAGTTTATGCAAGCTGCTGCTGGGCTGTATTTGCAAGTCTATTAAAACTGCAGCTTCACAATTCGCTATAGTTAATCCCTTCTTTGGATTTCTAAGCAGTGTGCCATTCAGTGGCAGCTTATTCTCTTCAGTGAGCAATTTCTGTCTGCAGCTTTATGCAGACTGCTGTTTGTGGCTTGTTATCAGCCCTATTTAGGTAATCCTTTCTCTGGATTGCATGCAGGAGATGTTGCGCCCAGTTCCGGGTACTCGGGTTTCAGGCGCGAGGTCCGGGGAAATCACTGGTGGCGATGCCTGAGCCGTGACCCTGGGGCGGACTCCTAATGGGGGGTAAATTGAAGATGATGAGGTAAAAGTTATTTCATGACACCACCTGTAGTACCTGGTGAGGGGTCACCAGCGCCGCCACAGTCCTCCGGAGGTCGTTGGTATTGCGGCTGGGTGGTATAGCTTTCTACAGATAAAGCTGGGCCTACAGAGCAGCGTTAAGTAGAAGTAGAGGGGTTCAATGTTGGTAGCACAGAGACAAGTTCACTCTCTCCCGGGTACTTTACTGGAAACAAGCATCTATTGATACAGCGTTCACAGTTCAGTACAGATGTATAACAGGTAGCCTTCCAGGTGGCTGTAAGTGGATGCAAATCGGTATGCCTTAGTTGACGAACTCGTGTCCTGTGTTCCCTGCCTGGGATAAGTCCTTTCCCTGTTCCCTCGAGGTAATCCTGGGGCTCCTTTCCTTCCCTTCTGCCTCTTCAACTTCAACCCCGACCTCTATGGAATCACGGGTGGACCGCTCTGTAACGGCAGGGTGCTGTGGCCAGTAAACAAACCACAGCAGCCAGTTGATGACTTGAGAGCTGGACCCTGGCCGTTTCCTCAGATCCGGCTTTCTGTGGTGGACAAGGGAAGCTCCCTGGAGTATGGTTGCTCCGCACTGGGGTTCCCCCTTTCTCTCTCGGGCCAAGACTCACGCGTTAGGCACCCTCTCCCAAGGTCCCCTCAGGACCCCCTTTAATCTTTCCTCAGGTGTAGTCTGCAACTTTCCTGTTCTGACCTCCCGACTCTCCTAACCCTCCCCCCGGGTAACCTTACCCCCAGATTGAGTGAGGCAGTGCTGAAATTGGGTCCCTCCCACCCGCCTCTGCATCCACCTACAGTTGGGAAAAATTACACCGCTTTTACGGGTGTAATACTCCGGCATGACGCCAGACCATCTGGGGCGCCACCTATACTACTCCTGGTAACTGGTTATTTTACTAATTATGAGCTGTATACATATCCCGGTCACAGCTAATCCTTTTCACTGTTCTGTCCCCTTCTGATGACTGCAAATCCCAAGCACTCAAATCACCAGTCTTTTAGATAATTATACTTGTACTTACATCACCAAACGATGTGACACAGTGTCAACTCAATCATCAATGCAGCTGAAGAAAGAGCAGGAGAAACGTTGTAGTTTTCTTCCAAATCTTGTATTAGTTACAATGCATTGATAGGTGAAAAGGAATATTCTGTACGGGTTGCACACATGCGTCTTCAGTAATGGTTTCTCGAAACTAAACTCGTGAAGAAGGGAGGAGCATCCTGTACAGTGGCCAACTATGGGAGGTAGGGACAATTTTCACACAGACTAATTTACCTATCAACAATAAAGGAATTTCCTGATTGGAGGAAAAATATATAATGCAAAGAATAGATATTACAGGTTGTTCTCATTTGTGGGATACAACAGTGATGGATGGGTGTTTCAATTATTTCAAGGATGCGTGGGGGTGTGTTAAAAACAGGAGGGGTGCAGGATGGAGGAAAGGTGTGGGATGCAGTAGAGCGGCGGGTTGTGGATGAGGAGTGGTTGGGAGAATGGTGGGAGACAGCAGAATAGTGGTAGACAGGACAGTGACTACTGGGAGAGAAAAAACTGCTGAGAGAGGTCAGACTGCAGAGAGGGTAAAGCTTGCTGGGAGAGTAAAATCTGATGGTAGGGGACAGGCTGCTGGCTGCGGGAAGGCTGCAGGCTGGAGGGAGGCTGATGACTGCGGGAAGGCTGCTGGCTGAGGGGAAGCTGCTGCACATGCAGTAGAGCATCCTGGCAGGCCTGCATAACATGCAGCTGGTAGGTGGGCACACGTTTTTCCTTTCCATCTCTGGACTACTGACATGAAAAAATGGTCAGATAACATCTACTTCCAGTCTGTTCATGTGTGTGTTTACTGTGTGGAAGCCATCAGTCATTTGCTATGTGAGCTGCTTACATGCATTCTGAAGTAGTGAACTTAGACGCAAAAACTCCGACAGAAGGCTCCTATCTGTCGCTCTTTTGCGCTGACAAAATGACCCAAAAGCAGGTAGAGTGGAATCGGCAACGTAAGAGGACTGGAATAGGGGAAAAACAGTGTGCCCCTCAACTTGCCTCTCAGAGGCCTGCAAGGAAGGTGCTCCGGAGGTAAATGGCTAACTCAGGATGGCGGTGGTGGAAGGGTCATCACAGGTACTAGCGATGGTGGTCTCTTGAGGGACTGCAACAGGAGGTATGTGGGAGGAAACTGTAGCTGCAGGCTCCAGTGTTCGGCCAATGGTTCTGTGGGAAAAAAAAGAATTAATATATAGCTTAGGATTTATGTGTACTGCAGGAAAAACAATATTAATAAACATGAATACACTTTGCTCATTCAATAAATGGATATTTACCTTTGGCATACCAACGAAGGTCTCAGGAACGCCAATGCATGGTAAAACCTGAGTCTATAGCGGCATTGTCCTGATCCACCTGGAGCCCGAATCTCCTTATTAAATTCCTTCACGTAGCGATCCCTGATAGACTGCCACCATTTCAAGACTATCGCCTGTAAAGAGAAAAAACTGTTTGGAATTGACAATACTTTATATCCATCAATATTACAGTGTGAACTAAAAATACTTATGGCACTGACTCTGTGCCCTCACATCAATGTTCTCCTACCCACCTATGACACCTCCTCCCAGAGCTTGTCGAGTGTGGCCAGCGTCAGAATGACTGGTTCCACAAACCAGGACGACATTAGACCAGGTTGATGAGGAGGTCACTGTCAATGAAGTCATCAACATCCTCATCTTCCTGGTATGCCCTGCTCGAGTGTTGTGAAACCTAAAAAAATAAATTACATAATGGAGTAGTGGAATAAAAAACATTTCTTTTGCCACTGTGTTTTTAACTACTTGTTAAATTCAGGGATGCTCCCATAGCTTGCCATACTGTTAGGAGTCAGGTGGACACCAGCAGTCAGACGGATGGATGGTTAGATGGATGAAGATGACAGCAGTGTAGATGTAGGATGGATGGATCCCTCAGGCCAGCAGATTTGTAGAGCTGTAAAGTAAAAAACAATGATTAAGTAGGGGGACAAACTGGACGGGAACAGAGTGTTTTTGGAAATATACTTACAATGTGGACACCAGCAGTAAGATGTATGGATGGATGGATGGAATGAAGGATGAAGACCCCAGCAGTGTGGATGGAGGATAGATGGATGAATCTCTCTGGCCAGCAGATTAGTAGGATGGATGTGTGATGCGCCCCAGTGGTTTGGCTGCTACAAAGAGGTACTGCACCCAATCCGCGGGTGTGGTGTCCCTGTCCTCAGCAAACAGGATGGTAAGTCCAGACACTCACAAAAGCACTCAATATACACAGTCCCGGGGACGGCAGGCGGACCCTGCAGGGGGAGGGCCCAGGTAGTCAGTGGGACGGCGGGAGGAAAGGTGAAGGATGGAAAGTTAGGAAGGAAGCAGTCAGGAAGTGGGAGAAGAGACAAAAGGGAAACACAACAGGAAGTGGGAGTTCAGTAGGAGAGAAAGATGGCAGAGTAAGCAGGAGAGAAGGACCCGAGGGCCTTGAGACGAGAAGAGGCTTGTCCCTGGTCCCTGGACAACCGCCTGCAGAGAGAAAAAGGGGCACAGGAAGTGAGCGATCCACCCGTGTGCCCAAATCTGAAGTGAATACAGAGGGGCAGGTTGCAGACCAGGGGACAGTCCCTGAAGGTAGCGAGGAGAATCCATACTGCAACCATAGAACTGGAGGCCACGAGGTCCAGAAGAGCTGTGGTCCACTCCCAGCATATCTGCTGAGAAGGCAGCCGTACTAGGGTCAGGGTACACGGCTGGTCGCCCGACAGGACCCGTGGCTGCTGGATTGGGGCACTGTGTATGGAGGCGTGAGCAGAAATTAGGCGAAGAGGCAGCACTAAGGAAGGCAGCAACCAGAGGAAGGAACATAAAGGGGGTATCCTGCACAAGCTATCCCGGTTGTTGAGGACTATCCGGACTGCGATTGTACCAGAATTGTATCTTGTGGTGCCTGCAGAAAAAAACTAAGTAAACCGGGTTTGGAACTCAGAACTGTGTGTGACAATTTTCATTTCCTGCATGAGGAGCAATAGACTGTTGACAACCTGCGCAGGGCCCTGCATGTGAACCGCACTGAGCCGTTCCGGCAGCCAGATCAGCCCTGCTGGCCCTCTACCACCATTAACTATCCCAACACCGGATGCCCTGGGGAACCGCTCCACCTGCGTCGAGCTCAACCATAACAACTGCCATTCCATCATCCCCAGAGGTCCTGGACTGCAGCGGTGGCTACCAATAGCCGCATACCACGGGTGGCGTCACAACAAACCTTCCAACTGTTTCCAACAAACTCTTCCTATTTTTATTGACCGCTCCGGGGCCTTGAACCAAGTCACACCACAGTGAAATCCCGATTCCCCAGATGACCTTGCCAGAGGGAGAAGGCCAACTCTGAGTACCCCACGGCCCCCGCGGGGCGGCTCAGATGGATCCCTCAGGCCAGCAGATTTGTAGAGCTGTAAGAGAGTAAACTAATAAGCTGCTAAAACCAAGCAGACTGCCATTTTGTAGTGGCCCAGGAAAGATAAAACACAGTCTCTGGTTGCCATGGTGACTGCTCTGTGTCTAGGAAAGTGAAAGCACAATCTCTGGTTGCCTTGGTGACGGCTCTGTCAGTGGCTCCTGTTGTTGTTGATCGTTCTCTGCGGTGGCCATTACTAGTGTAAGGATTACAGCAGAGCAAGTGCAAGCTATATGGGCCTTTAAAGTTGTTTGCAAGCCCTGTTGTGTGGACTAAAGACTTTATCTTGAACTGAGAAAGTGCCCAGCATCCGAGGAGGCTGAGGAGATGTTCCTCCTGATGAAGCGAGTGATTGGCGTCCAGGAAGGCCGTGAGTGACTGCGAAAGGAGAGCCGGCGTCCGGTGCCATCCACATTGGGAGGATCCTGACAAGGTCCTGACAAGCCCTGGAAAAGAGTGCTCCACAGATTGCACCCCAAGCTAACAGAACTAAAGTACTGGACATGTGAATCTGGCATTGGCTGGTAAGCTGCCAAATTTTGCTGTTTTTTTACAATACGTTTTTTTTTTTGCACCAAAGGTTTTTTTTTTCTTTTTACTTTTTCTGGACTTGCTGCAGCCCACGTGGAATATACACCGGTGTAAAGCTACATTTGAGGTTGATGGTACCATAGTTTTGAGATACCCGGGTATCCCTGTGCTAAGTGTATAGCCAGCATTGATATAGTGTATTGTATTGTTATTAGCTGTGATAAGTTATACTCAGTGTGCCATCTCAGAGGTCCCATCAGACCGCCCACAGTTGATGTACATAGCCTTTAGTTAAAGGGATCCTGTCACCCCCAAAACACCTCTAAACCTATTAAAAGCTGTCCCTACAGCATATTAACACTTTCCCTACACTCCTTTACCTCCTAAATGCACCAAGTGACATTGAAGAAAAACGTTATTCTAGTACCTCATTAGTGATGATAATGAGTGACTATGCTATTCATAGTCACTCATCCAGGCTGCCCCTCTTCTTCATATCACGCCTGAATAGGCGTGATCTTCATCATGGATTCAAACTGCCGCCTCCCTGCGCGCCTCCCATCTCTCCCATTGCGTCCGGGCTTGAGTGTGGGGCTGTATGACGCGATCCGCGTCATACCCGGCGCCGGGTGACGTATTTACACCGGCGCCGCGCTGTCAGCTTCAAAATGCGTACTGCGCATGCGCATGGGTATGCGCAGTGCGCATTTTGAAGCTGACAGCGCGGCGCCGGTGTAAATACGTCACCCGGCGCCGGGTATGACGCGGATCGCGTCATACAGCCCCACACTCAAGCCCGGAGGCAATGGGAGAGATGGGAGGCGCGCAGGGAGGCGGCAGTTTGAATCCATGATGAAGATCACGCCTATTCAGGCGTGATATGAAGAAGAGGGGCAGCCTGGATGAGTGACTATGAATAGCATAGTCACTCATTATCATCACTAATGAGGTACTAGAATAATGTTTTTCTTCAATGTCACTTGGTGCATTTAGGAGGTAAAAGGAGTGTAGGGAAAGTGTTAATATGCTGTAGGGACAGCTTTTAATAGGTTTAGAGGTGTTTTGGGGGTGACAGGATCCCTTTAAGTTAAATCCTTGATAAGTCTAACGTGTAGGTAAATTTGCTTCTGGTTCTGAGTGTGATTTACATACCCTGGGAACTCTGAGATCGGTGCATTGATGTCGGCTAACGCTGAGGGTGTTAAACTGTTATTGGTTATATTTTAAGGGGATTTTGAGACTTTTACATTCCTTACTGAACCATACCTTGATCCCCATATCAGTAAAAATACGGTTGTTTATTTCTGCCTCTGTCTCAGTCTGTGACTCACTGGATCTTAATAGGACCTCCGGTCATTACAGAGCTGTAAAGTAAAAAACATTGATTAGTAGGAATATAGGTTGAATGGGGACATGGTGTTTTGTACTGACAATAGTAGATGGACACCAGCAGTCAGATGAATGGATGGATGGATGGATGAAGACCCCAACATGAATAGATCAGAATTCTGGGAGATTTCTGAAGCATGTGCCCAAACATGTGATCCAGCAAGCTTTATGTATCATTGGCTTGGGAGTGGTTAAAACTGGGTTCTAGGCATGCTCAGTATGAAAACCAGATCCGACATGGCCGGATCAAGCAAGATCCAGCTTCCACTGGATCTGGCACCATTGACACCCATTATATTTTTGGCCTTATTTTCCCGAATCCAGTTGGAGGCGGTTTATAAATGGGCCAAAAAACACTACATGTTGCAGTTCTGTTGAAAGCTAAAAAACTGGTTTCTGCCATATCTGGCGGAAAACTGATGAAACCGGATGCATCCGCACGAACCAGAGTACCCATTGAAAATCAATAGGCAGAAATCAGGTTTGGCCAGCATTTCGGTTTTAAAAAAAATAGACAACTTTGTCCTCTACACTGCCTTAAAATGTCCACTGCATTTACAAACTCGGTTCATATAAGAATTATGCTTTTTTAATGAAGTCTGAGAAATAAAGGATTTTAAACATGCCATACTAAGGGCTCCTCCGCTGGATTATATTTGCTTTACTTCCAAGCGACTGCAGGAAGGTGTGGCTCCCTCATCTCCTTGCGGATCCCTGGCAGATGATTGAACCTGAGACGAAAACTACCATTTGGGTGAGCTGGTGTTAGTCTCTACTGTGGTTTTAAAAAAAGATCCGGATCTCCACCAGATACTAAAAGCTGCATATGTAATAGCACCCTCAGTCAGGCCCAGAAGCCCTCACAAGCTCCTCTCATGCCAGCAGTGTGAGAGCATCTTCTGCATATGCACGAGTACTGACAAAACATCAGGCGGCCCCAAACAGCCTCAAAGAGACCAGCCTGGGGTGCACAGGCCCCTTTGCCCAACCAACCCTGCCCACAGGTCAGGAGTAATTTCAAATAGGAGAGCGGAAGAGCACATGGCTTTGACCCCGCCCAAAAGTCCTCCTGATGGCTGCCTTCAACCTTTTTTCGCAGGCAATGTGTAGGTCACTGTGGTGTACTGAACGCTGTAAGCTTTGCACGCAGCCCGTGAATAGAAATTGAAGGGCCAGCAGCTATAAAGCTACGGTGGCAACCCCACTGTGTAAACAATTACTGCAGCCCAGCAGAAATTTGCCGCAGGGGTAGATAGCCAGTCCAGGTCTGAGTGAGTGGCAGCTGTAATCAGACATCCACCACTGACTGACAGTCAGCTCAGCATTAAACCCTACTGTCAGTCAGTGCTGGGGGCACAGTTACAACACCCATTCATTGTGCACTGAGTAGTGACTGAAGCCTCACTGACGCCACTTCGTGATTGGAAGCCAAACATTACCAGGAGGAATAAAGTTAATTTCTTCCTGGCAGCGGGGCTCTAAGCTATGGCTCCAGACAGGTTCAGAATGCTATTGACCTACCGACATAGGAGTAGCTAGGGGCTCAGCTCAGGGGGTGCAAAACATTGAGTGGGTCCTTAACCAGGTAAGTGTGGCACACCCTAATTGTGGGTACAGAAGAACCTCAGCAGATGATTGTTACTGGAAATAAATCCTTATACAAAGATCAACACTGAAATTACTGCTATATGGTGACCATGTAGCGGTAGATACCAGTCCTGCAGTACACCTAATGGTACCTTTACACGCCGCTACTGGATGGTGGCAACAACCGGCTACTTCACGTGCACGAGCACGCACAAACGGTTGCAAACGGTAATCGCACCACCTTTACACGCCGCAACAAAGTGCGCTACGGTAGGTTACATCTATCTCTGGATACACCGCCGGGTGTCTCAAGTTACCTTCTGCAGAGCACCTTACCTCATTTACACACCGCTTCAACAAGCTAATATGGGCGGACCTGGTGCAGCAGGGACAACACATAGGCGTCCCACAATTGTGGATTACGAGACGTCCGTACGCTGATAGGACAAAGCAATAACATCATGATTGGCCAGGCAGCGCAGGAGGCTGATTAATACATGACGCTCGAGCAATTGTGTAGTGTGACTGGTCAGCTCCTTAAATATGCCGCCCTATGCAGCAACAACCAATCGTAACGCAGGAGCTTCCTCCTATGATCGCTGAAGGGGGTGGTTTCCCGGAGGCTATGTCACGCCCCAGGTACATACCAGGTACATAGCATGTTGTAGAAACAACCCTTCTGTTCCTTCTTTATACGCCGATACAGGTCGCTACCATCGGCTGGGTAACCACCTGTTTTAGGGCAGTGCTCTGAAACAGGTGCCGCCACTGGCGGGTGGCTACAACCGTCTTCACACGCCGCTACCTCGGGTTGAATTGGCGGTGCAAGATACATTTCTCTCATGTACCCGGTTGTTGCCACCATCCAGTAGCGGTGTGTAAAGGTACCTTCAGAGATTAAAGATAGTAACTTAAAGGTGACATTCTTTCAGAGGGAGTTGTGTTGCATACACGCCACTCAGTATATGAAGGCAATACAAAGGAAACATGAGTTACTTTGGAATCCCAGGGAAATCTTACTCTGGGCAGCCATTACATTTACCCATTTATTAAAAGTCAATAATATACTTACTGACGATAATCCACCACAAGGTCCCACGTCACAATCTCAGCTCTGCTGCATCAGAGGCTGCGATGAAGAAGAAGCTTCTGCGATGAAATTGTGTTTCTTCAGTGCGGCCTCCGATGCAGCAGAGCTGAGATTGCGACGTGAGACCTAACTTTTTACAGCAAGGGTAAGACCATGTTAAAAAAACACCCTCCATGTGCTGTGCGATTTTTTTCTTGCACCCATTCTCTTGCATTGTGGGAATCTCGGCGAGAATTGCAGTCATACGCAGCATGCTGCAAATTTTTCCTCAGCACATTTCTGCAGAGGAAAAACTCTCAGATGGGCACTGCACTATAGTTTAACCTTGTTGTGAGTGCAATCCAATGTTTTATCAGATTACACTCGCCGAATTTAAATGCACATGTGAGCACACCCCAAAAGAGACAGTAGTTCCAGGTGGATCTGTCTGATCTCGGGGCCTGGGACATCCGTCCCCCTTTCCCCTCCCCGGTTTCTATCCTACTGCCTGCAGATTAACCCCGTGTTGGAAGGTTAATAGCATTTTTTAACATGACAGGTTCCCTTTAATGAAAGAATAAATACCACCATCACTGTTAGTTTTCTGGTTTCAGTTTCCATTCTTTGCTGGACAATACAAGTCTGGTTCTGTTCTTTCTCTCTGGTCCGTTTCGTTTCTCCCTTTTCTCCTCCTCTTTTTTGTGATGTTGTGCCCCCCTCTAAGGATTGTCGGACTATAAATGCATCAAGACAAACCTCAGGCTTTAAAAGCACCAAGACAAGCCCTGTCCTGCAGCTGGAAAGCTTCATCTTCCATTGACACAGAGACAAAAAGACAGCAACACAATGAGGTGAATATTGTTTTTTTGTTTATTAACACCCAAGATGCCATATCTAATGGAGGGGCTTATAGGATTGTGCTGTATAATTTACTTACCATATATACTCGTGTATAAGCCGACCCGTGTATAAACCGACCCCCCTACTTTTGCCCCAAAAATCTGGAAAAACCTATTGACTCGTGTATAAGCCGAGGGTGGACCCCAGCACAGGTATACAGCTCCCAGCAGTGTGGTATACAGGCCCCCCCCAGTGGTATACAGGCCTCCACAGTGGTAGTATACAGCAGCCCCAGTGGTAGTATACAGCAGCCCCAGTGGTAGTATATAGCAGCCCCAGTGGTAGTATACAGCAGCCCCAGTGGTAGTATATAGCAGCCCCAGTGTAGTATACAGCAGCCCCAGTGGTAGTATATAGCAGCCCCAGTGGTAGTATACAGCAGCTCCAGTGGTAGTATATAGCAGCCCCAGTGGTAGTATACAGCAGCCCCAGTGGTAGTATATAGCAGCCCCAGTGGTAGTATATAGCAGCCCCAGTGGTAGTATATAGCAGCTCCAGTGGTAGTATATAGCAGCCCCAGTGGTAGTATATAGCAGCCCCAGCAGCCCCAGTGGTAGTATACAGCAGCCCTAGTGGTATACAGCAGGCCCCCAGGGGTACATATAGCAGCCCCAGTGGTAGTATATAGCAGCCCCAGTGGTAGTATACAGCAGCCCCAGTGGTAGTATACAGCAGCCCCAGTGGTAGTATACAGCAGCCCCAGTGGTAGTATATAGCAGCCCCAGTGGTAGTATACAGCAGCCCTAGTGGTATACAGCAGGCCCCCAGGGGTACATATAGCAGCCCCCTGGGGTCCCCAGCAGCCCCCAGGGGTCCCCAGCAGCCCCCTGGGGGTACCCAGCAGCCCCTTGGGGGTCCCCAGCAGCCCCCAAATGCTGGCACTCGCCCCCCCCTTGCAAGGGCTCCCTCCCCCCCCGCTTCTCTTACCATCCCGGTCTTCTGATCAGCACTGCTCCTCGGCGCTCCGTCCTCGCGGCTCCCGTCCTGCTACATCCGGGATCCCCGGCCGTCGCGCGATGACGTCATATGCCTGCGACGGCCGGAGATCCCGGATGTAGCAGGACGGACGGACGGAGCAGCGTGGAGCACCGAGGAGCAGCGCTGATCAGAAGTCCGGAATGGTAATATAACCATCGGGGGGGGGGCCCTTACAAGGGGGGGCTAGTGCCAGCATTTGGGGGCTATATGCACTGCTTCCCCCTGCCGCTGATTGACAGGGGAAGCAGTGCATATTTAATGAGCGGCCCCACGTGACGGGGCCGCTCATACAGCAGCCCCCCCCGCCTCCTGCAGCCTCCACAGCCCCGGACACAGCCCCCACCCGTATATGACCCGTGTATAAGCCAAGGGGGAGACTTTTCAGCCCAAATTTTGGGCTGAAAAACTCGGCTTATACACGAGTATATACGGTAATATGATTTAATGTCAAGTATTTAGAAGAAATCACTGTTCGATTTCATGGCATAATTGTAGATTGAGGTTAATGGAAAAATGTTATTACGGTACTTATAGGAACAGAGGTTTATTGAGAATAACATTATATCAAGAAATGATGTCAATCATAGCGGATAGAGTCTCACTGGTTGTGAATTATTATTATTATTGCTTTTGGAATGGAAAAGCTACGGTAAGTGCAAGTGTGAGTCCAAGTGTGACGACCATTAACTCCGTCCTGCTGCAGCCAGGCTTTGGTTGTTTTTTTAAGTTCCTATTTTTTCTTTGAAGAGCCATAACCTTTTTTTAATTGTAGTCAATAGTCATAACAAGGCATGTTAATTGCAGAGTTGTTTTCATTTTTTTTCACATGGAACTATTGGGCGGTGTGCACATGTTGTTTCTCTTGCATCTTTTTATGCATCTTAAAAGCTGCCTTTTACAGCAGCAGCAAAGGCAGTGAGATTTCAGATATTCTCATGCACACCCTTGCTTTTTTTTACCTGATTTGGAAAAGATTAAAGGGAACCTGTCAGCTAGTTTATGCCCCCCAGCTATCACTGTCTGTACCTGCAGCTTCATAGTTAACATTTCATCCAAATTTTAGAAAATGCTGTAAGACCTATGTGATGTCATAACCATGTGACTTTATAGAAGTCTCCATAACCCATAATGATTTTGCTTGGTTAGCTCCACCCACTATGGTCACATGATCATTACATCACATAGGTCCTTTTGCACAGAGAGGTTTCCAGTGAGTTAACTATTAACCTGCAAGAGTGACTACGCCCTCCAAGGTGTAGTCACTGCCTCGTTTACATAAGAAAATCTAAGTGTATAAATGCTTTTTTTTCACCTTTAACATGATAGTATTAATACAGACAGGGATGATTAGAATAGTACTATGAAGCTGCAGGTACAGACAGTGATAGCTGGGGGGACGTGAACGATCTGACAGGTTCCCTTTAAACCTATATGGTCTATAAATATAAGGAGTTAATATGATTTAGAAAAAAAAATATTGGTAAAATCTCCAATTCTTTATAACAATAATTTTATTTTTTATTAAATCAAACAACATTTAAAAACATACATACTAAAAGAGAATAAAAAAGGTATAGGTTTCACAGACTAGCTCGGGTGGACAACCATAAACTCAATCATAGATCGACATATAAATTTAACAGAATGTGCCCAGGGGATATCTAAAATTGTAGTATTATATTACCGTACTCAATTTAATGTTTATTGTTTCAAAACACAGTGGTGTAACTAGAGTCTGATGGGGTCCTGGTGCACAATTTGCACCTCGGCCCCCCTTCTCGCATGTTGATAAGATGTATGGGCCCTTGTTGCATTCTAAATCCTAGAATTGCCACCTCCCCGCCCATTTATTATGTATTAATGTTCCCAATCCTGATATATATGATCCCTATCCTTTATATATGTCCTCATCCTGGTATGTATATTCCCCATTCCGGTATATAATAAATAAATGAGCCCATCCTGGTTTACATGGTCACCATCCTCATATATATGACCCCATCCTAGTATTATGGGCCCATCCTAGTATATATGTCCCCAATCCTGATATATATGATCCCAATCCTGGTATTTATGGTCCCCTTCCTGATATATATGGTCCTAATCCTGGTATATATGGTCCACAACATGGTCTCCATCCTGCTATATATGACCCCTTTCTGCTATATATGTCCCCATCCTGGTATGTATGGTCCCAATTCTGGTATATATGGTCCATAAGGTCCTCATGCTAGTATATATGTCCTCCATCTTTGCTCATCCTGGTATACATGGTTTCCATCCTGGCATATACAGTATGTCGCCATGTCGCCGTTCTCTCCCTAATGCATAATTGGAAACAAAAACATTCTAATAACCTTAATTCCACTCCCACATCATCCAGTGTTCTCTGTAGCCAGCGCACAATAGCCAGTAGCTGACATTGGAGTATGTGCCATGTCCCCCTGTTGTTGTACCACCAGAAGTGTGCATTGAAATCATGGGGCCCCGTAGCAGAAGTTCTAATTAAGCCCCCCCCCCCAAAAAATAATAATAAATAAATAAAAAATAATAATGTTTGGCTGGGTCATATATGTACATATCTCACAACTTTGCAGCCCTTTCAAAGTAATTTTTGAAGCCCCTAGATTCTTCTTTTATCGCAGGCATAAAGTATGATGCCAACAAAAGTGCCCCCAAAACACTGTATGATCCCCCACAATTAACTCTGCTACAGTACCCTCCACACACAGTGTGACAACTCTACTGTACCCCCCTCAACTATCCAGGCACAGTGTGTTTTCCCAACTGTGACCCCCACAGGACTCCATATAGAATAAAGGACCTAAATACAGTATAATGGCCCCTACACCCCTTCACACTGTAAAATGGCCGTCAACACAGCCCTCCATAATGTATTAAGTCTCCCTCATAGGCATCCAAATATTATGCCCCCCCCTAGAGAGTCCTCTAAACATTATAATGGCCTCTCCATGCCTTCCATAAGGTATAACTGGCTCCATATAGTCTTCTGTAAATTCTAATAGTCATCTAGTCCTCAATAAAGTATAATGCACCCGCATAGTTCTCCATATATTATAATGCACTCCATAATCCTCCATATAGTATAATGCACCATCCTTAGTCCCTTATACAGTATAATGCACCCCTCAAAGTCCTTCATATAGTATAATGCACACCATATTCCTCCATATAGTATAATGCCCCATCCATAGTCCTCCATATAGTATAATGCACCTCTAAAGGCCTCCATATTTTATAATGCACCATCCATAGTCCTCCATTTAGTATAATGCACCCCCATAGTCCTCCATATAATATAATGAACCCCCATATACCTCCATATAATATAATGCACTCCCTATGGTCCCTATATATTATAAAGCACCATCCATAGCTTTCCATATTTTATAATACAAAGCCCATAGTCCACCATATATTATAATGCACCCCCATAGTCCTCCATATAATATACTGCATACTTCAATAGTCCTCCATATAGTATAATGCAACCCCCATAATCCTCCATTTAATATAATGCACTCCATAATCCTCCATATATTATAATGCACCCCCTTAGCCTCCATATAGTATAATACACAGTCGATAGCCCTCTATATAATATAATTACCACATAGTCCTCCATATATTATAATGCACCCAATAGTCATCTGTATATTTTAATGCAACCCCATAGTCTTTCATATAATATAATGCACTCTCACAGTCCTCCATATATTATAATGCACCATCCATAGGCCTACATATTGTCTAATGCAACCCCATAGACCTCCATATATTACAATGCACCATTCATAGTTTTCCATATAGTATAATGCACCATCCATTGTCCTCCATATATTATATTGCACATCCCATATCCCTTCATATAGTATTTTGCACATCCCATAGTCCTCCATGAATTATATTGCACCCCCTTAGTCCTCCATATATTATTTTGCACCCCCCCATAGTTCTCCATATATTATATTGCACATCCCATAGTCCTCCATTTAGTATATTGGATATCCCATAGTCCTCCTATATTGTACTGCATCCCCATAGTCCTCCAAATATTATAATGCACCCCATAGTCCTCCATATAGTATAATGTACCTCTATAGTCCTCCTATATGATACTCCACACATCCCATAGTCCTATAATTGAAGGAAATGATCCCAGACAAAAGATCGGTGCAGCGCCCAGGAGACTCCGATATGGTAAATAGAATGTATCTTTATTTTAGTTAAAAATAAGGATGAATACAATGTGTTTCAGCAAACTAGGTAGCCTAGTAACTACAATAAATCTAAATTATATTTACTGTATTGAAGTCTGGGCGTGCCACTGATATTTTGTCTGGGGTCATTTCCTTTGTTTTGTTTCCTACTGGAGCACTGACAGAGGAGCTTACGGTAGTATTTCTTGGTGGGCAGCAGACCAAGTGTGGAGAGACAGAGAGCTGCTACTCTGCCTGTCCTGGGACCCCTTCTTTTTTGTATCTATTCCCTTGGCCTAGGGCAACTCAAAGTCCCATGGGTTCCAGTACCACCTGTACGCTGATGACACTCAGATCTTCCTCTCTGGCCCAGACGTCACCTCTCTGCTGTCCAGAATCCCAGAGTGTCTATCAGCCTTATCTTCCTTCTTCTCCTCTTGCTTCCTTAAACTAAACGTACACAAAACCGAACTCATCTTTCTCCCATCCCGCGCACCTCCCCTACCTGATCTATCTATCACAATAAACGACATCACACTTTGTCCTGCACCTGAAGTCTGCTGCCTCGGAGTAACTCTTGACTTTAAACCGCACATCCAAGCTCTCGCCATCTCCTGCCGCCTCCAACTCAAAAATATTTCCAGAATCTGTCCCTTCCTCAACCCTTAATCTACTAAACTACTAGTGCATGCCCTCATCATCTCCCATCTCGACTACTGCAACCTCCTCCTCTGTGGACGCCCTGCTAACACTCTTGCACTTCTTTAATCTGTCCTCAACTTTGCTGCCCGACTAATCCACCTCTCTTCTCGCTACTCCCAGTTCTCCAGCGTATCCAATTTAAACTACTAACATTGACTTACAAAGCCGTACAAAATCTGTCCCCCCACCCCATATATCACATCCCATAGTCCTCCATTTAGTATATTGGATATCCCATAGTCCTCCATTTAGTATATTGGATATCCCATAGTCCTCCATTTAGTATATTGGATATCCCATAGTCCTCATATATTGTACTGCACCCCTTTTCTCGATATCATCCAACTTGTAATCTTCAGCCCTCCCAAGACCTCTCCCTCTACTCCACACTTGTACATTCCTTATCCAACCACCTGCAAGACTTCACCCAAGCATCCCCCATCTTCTGGAATTCTCCACCCCAAAACGTCCAACTATCCATTACACTCGGAACCTTCAAGCAGAACCTGAAAATCTCTCTCTTCAGAACAGTCTACAGCCTGCCGCTCCACCACCACTGGACCCGGCGCTCCACCAGAGCAGATCAAACCTACTGTTTCCCTCCCCATTGCCCTGTAGAATGTAAGTCCGCAAGGGCAGTGTCCTCTCTCCCCTCTGTACCAGTCTGTCACTGTTAGTTTGTTCATTGTATTTTTAACTTGTTTATATGCTCTATAAATAAATACTACTAATAATAATAATACTGAGATAATTGTCAGTTTTACAAGCTAAGTGCATTCACCTGAGTGAGTGTATATATCAGATTATTTTATTGTTGAAAATAGCCACTGTTAGATGGGCGTCACACCTGTCTTCTAGACTCTCACTAGATTATAGTCATATAATTATACTGCACACATCCCATAGACCCGCCACGGATGTCGCATTTCAGTTCTTCTGGCTGCTGCCTGCGCTCTGAGCACTCACCGGGGCATGATGACGTCATCACTAAGCGCTGCTGTGCATAGCTGTCAGAGGGAAGGCAGCAGCCAGGAGAATTGAAATGCGACATCGCGGGGGGCCTTCGCTGTCACCGTTCACATATTGTGAGCAGGCGCCAGACGGGCCCCATAGCAGTCGCGTGGCTTGGGGTGCACTGACATGATGGTACTCTGTGCCGCAATGCATTTCACCTGGAGTGCACACCCAACTGAAGCAAGTGCTGGTGTTGACAGGACAATGTAGCCTCTGGCTCAGTCGCGGTCATGACCATTGCCACCGCGATCTTTATGCCGCTACAAATGACTCACCGCGGCCGGCAGACTCCGGTTTAGACAGGGATTCTTCTTCCTTCCTTGTCACGGGTGGACCGCGCCTGCCGGTAGTGGGGCCCGCTGTAGTGCAGATCAAAAATTGAAGACGTCGTAGTGGGAACAGATTAAAGGGGTTTTAATTTGTTTTTCTTCGTGACGCCACCTATGAGTAGATTCGGTAAGGGCTACCGACGCTGCGGAACCCCCGGGGGATGGACAGCAGCAAGATGTTACGCTCCCCACAGGCTGAGCGGTGATCCCCGGGGGCTGGAGCTGCTCAAGATGTTGTGCGGCAGCTGCGGTTACCTTGTTGTTAATGACGGACAGTTCATAAGGAAACACGGACACAGATAGTCTCTGCAACGGGTCTTTACTGTAACCAGCAGGCAGTACATGGCATACAGTGGTTGAGTAGTAGACCGGGTGGACTTAGCAGTGATAGTGTTCCTCAGAGATCCGCAGTGTTCCTCCATTCTACCTACTTAGTTCCTTCTTTTGCCAGCGTCGCCCAGGAATACCAGGTCGGGTACGGGGAGGCTGCTTCAATGCCCTATCCATGATGTACGTTCTGGATGCTTTGGGGAGCCTTGGGTCCCTCAGTGGGTACACCGCTGGTTAGACGACTGGAAGTTGGCTGGTGGTGGGGTGCTCCTATAAAGCTGCTCCTCCACGGGGCTGGTTCGCGTAGCAGAGGTGAACTGCTGCCAGCTTCGGTACCAGTGAACCGGCTGTAAGTTGTGGGCACGGGAGTCTTTTGGGAACCCGTGTAGATAAGCCCAATCCCGGTGGTTAAGGCCTCAGGTGCTGACACCCGACCGGTGACGGCCCAGGGGCCCGCACGGAGTGCGGAGCCCCCGCTCCTCTCCAAGTTCTAGTCTGCTCTTGTCAGGTTCTAGCTTTGTTCTCCGCTGTGTTCTAACTGTTCTCTCCTTAGATTATTGTGTGCTCTACTCCACTACCCTAACACTCCACCCACCAGGACCTAGGATTGGTCCCCTGTTCTAGGTGTTGTATGTTGGGTTGGATCTCAGAGTTAACTATTGCACTGCTTTGTCAGAGAATATTGCGGCTGCAATACTCCCTTGTGACGCACTCGTTGCGGGGCGCCACACAAACACATATCTTACTCCACAGAGTGTGAGGCAGAGTAGAAAAAAGAAATATTTGAGAGTCCTCAGTGGTTGTTACCTTTTAATGGCTAACTGAAAAGATGGTGATAAATAGCAAGCTTTCGAGATTTTTATATTTTTCTATCTACTGGCGAACATGCTACAAATATATTTTACCAGGACAAGTAGGATATGTAATTTAGTAATATGGCTCCCTCTAGTGGGCTCTAAAAAGAAGTGCAAGAACAAGCCATGTAATGGATATACAGTATGCAACTAAGGCTGCGTTCACACGTTGCGTATTTTTACGCACGCGTTTTTTTACGCACGTATTTCCAGTGCTTATAATGGGGCCTATGGAAAATACGCGCGAAAAAACTGGAAAGAATTGACATGTTCATTTTTTTTACGCGCGTATTTTTACGCTGCGTAAAAATATGCGACATGTGAATGGCAAAAGTGAATGTCCATTGACTTTGCTGGGAAATACAGATGCACATTCTTCTGGAGAAAATACGCGTCAAAATACGCACTGTGTGAACGCAGCCTAAGACAAAACCAGGAGAGATAATTTTACATACAATGAGTTGTTAAACTGTAATAATATAATATAATTAAGGGCAATCCCCATTTGAAAGGGATGAACACGATTGAGAAGATCAAAATAATAGCTATCAAAACATTTTTCTAGACTTCCTCAGAAGAGGAGACACTACAATGTCTTGGTATTCTCACATGACCATGGAAGTTTCTCCTGATTCTGTACAATCTAAATAAGTGCTAATTATATAACCACTAGTAAAAAGGCCCGATGCGATAGCATCGGGAGTGCGGTGACATCAAGGTGGTGGCGGGCTCTTTGGCACTGGGGGCAGCAGCTGTCACTTCACCCTGTGGGGCATCAGCAGGGGCAGTGTGGGGAGTGAGGGCATGTGGGGGGGTAAGAGGGGTGAGCAGGGTCAGTGTGGGGTGAGTGGGGAGGTGAAAGGGGTAAACAGCGGCAGTGTGGGGTGAGTGGGGGCTGAGCAGGGACAGTGTGGGGTGAGTGGGGTCATGAGCAGGGGCAGTGTGGGTGAGTGGGGGGTTGAGCAGGGCCAGTGTGGGTGAGTGGGGCCAGCTGGGGGGGGTGAGAGGGGTAAGCAGGGTCAGCGTGGGTGAGTGGGGGGGTAAGCAGGAGCAGTGTGGGTGAGTGGGGGCATGTGGGGGAGGTGAGAGGGGTAAGCAGGGACAGAGTGGGGGCATGAGCAGGGGCAGTGTGGGGAGTGAGGGCATGTGGGGGGTAAGAGGGGTGAGCAGGGGCAGTGCGGGTGAGTGGGGGGGTAAGCAGGGGCAGTGTGGGTGAGTGGGGACAGTGTGGGTCAGTAGGGGGGTAAGCAGGGGCAGTGTGGGTGAGTGTGGTGGGCTATTCAGGGGCAGTGTGGGTGAGTGGGGGGTAAGCAGTGGCAGTGTGGGTGATTGAGGGGGCTATGCAGGGGCAGTGTGGTTAAGTGGGGGCAGTGTGGGTGAGTAGGGGGTAAGCAGGGGCAGTGTGGGGAGTGAGAGGACATACGGGGGTAAGAGGGGTGAGCAGGGGCAGTGTGGGTGAGTGGGGGGTAAGCAGGGGCAGTGTGGGTGAGTGGGGGGGGCAAAGTAGGGGCAGTGTGGGTGAGTGGGGGCAGTGTGGTTGAGTAGGGGGGTAAGCAGGGGCAATATGGGGAGTGAGGGCATACGGGGGGTAAGAGGGGTGAGGAGGGGCAGTGTGGGGGGGGCTAAGCGAGGGCAGTGTAGGTGAGTGGGGGCAGTGTGGGTGAGTAGGGGGGTAAGCAGGGACAGTGTGGGGAGTGAGGGCATATGGGGGTAAGAGGGGTGAGCAGGGGCAGTGTGGGGGTAAGCAGGGGCAGTGTGGTAGAGTGGGGAGGTAATGAGGGGCATGAGAAGGGCAGTAGGGGGTGAGTAGCAGTAGGGTGCATGCTCCAGCTCAGCCCCGCATTATTCTCCTTGCAGCATTGAGGTGGAAAATGGAATGGGCGAGGGAGACGGAGTTAACAAAGGGGCGTGATAATGGGCGTGACTGAGAGCCACAGCCCTTATGTAGTGGGAGTGTCCTTGGTCGCACCCATTATGACGTCATTTGTTAACTCCGCCCCCCGCTGTCATGGAATGTCGGAGCTTAATGCAGCAC
This sequence comes from Allobates femoralis, assembly GCA_033576535.1. Classification (NCBI taxonomy): domain Eukaryota; kingdom Metazoa; phylum Chordata; class Amphibia; order Anura; family Aromobatidae; genus Allobates; species Allobates femoralis. The sequence continues at coordinate 103,112,072 of JARQOC010000006.1, forward strand.
GGAGGAGAATGGCGGGGTGAGCGGCGGGGGAGCGGGAGCATGGGGGAGTGGTGCGTGTTTGGGGGTTTATGAATCAGCAGTTTTGCGTTTCTGGCCATCGCTCACAGCGCCGCAAAGGATTCTGGAATAGCGGCACAGTGGCCGGAAGCGCAAAACTGCTGATTATGTATATAGAATATTTTTCGGACCATAAGATACACTTATTTCCCCTAAATTTTGAGGGAAGTGGGGTTGTGTCTTATTGTCCGGATATACAGTCCTGTGCTAGGTGTAGGGCTGTGCTAGGGAAGCAGCAACTCTGGAGCGGGGTCATTAGGCTGATGTAATATTCACTGCATTCCCCGTGTCTATGGCATCAGTGCTGAGAGGTGGGCGGGGGGAGCGGCGAATATTACATATGCCTAAAATATACTGACCCCCCCATCCTGTTTATGCCCCCCCCCCTCCCAGTCCCCAGTCACAGCATATGCTTCCCAGCTGGCAGACACACAAAAATAACAATGTAATTCACCATCCATCACTCACTCCCTGCTTGCAGCATCGCCTCTCTTACTTCCTTCCTGATTGTGCCCAGCATTCAATCATGTGATCGGTGCAGCACAGTGATATCATCAGTCTGCGACCCGGTCACATGATCCGATGCCAGGCACAGGCAGGAAGGAAGAAAGATGTGAATGCTGCAGGCAGGGAGTGACAGAGGGGGAGTTACATCGTTCATTATTTTTGCATGTGCGCCAGCATGGGTGTATATATCATGACCGGGTGAAGCATATCCAGGATGGGGGGGCCATATAAAGGATGAGAGTCCCATATACAGTATAGGGGGCCCATATATTATTATTATTATTATTATTATTTATTTATTTATATAGTGCCATAATATTCCATGGCGCTTTACATGTTAAGAGGGCAGACTAGGACAAGAACATAGTAACAATACAAGTAACAATGGCTGTGGACAATTCTAACGTACAGATACAATAGGGGAGGAGATCCTGTCTGCGAGGGCTCACAGTCTATGAGAGGCGGGTGGGGATACAGTAGGAGGGGGAGCTGTCGGTCGTGAGGCAGTGCGGTGGACCGAGTCTCATTGCAGGTTATATATATAGGATGAGGGGGCCATATGCAGGATGGAGGGCTATATACAGGACGGGGGGGGGCCATATACAGGATGAGGGGGCAATATACAAGGTGGAGAGCCATATCCAGGGTGGAGGGCTATATCCAGCATAGGAAGGCTATGTACCAGGATAAGGGGGCCATATATTACCTGGACGGGGCCCAGGATGGGGACATTACCCCCATATGTGTCAGCAGCAGATACTCCCATCCATAACAGTGCATTATAACCACATTTTATGCTTAATTTTTTTCCCTTATTTTCCTCCTCTAAAATCTGGGTGTGTCTTATGGTCTGCTGTATCTCATAGTCTGAAAAATATGGTAGTTGTCAAGCTAAACCATGCCAAAATAATGTGTGAAAGTAAAGAATGTAAAGTAAATGTCGCATTGCACTCAGCCCCATGTTAAACAATCAGGCAGCTCAGATCTGCGAGCTTTTGCTGCAGCCCTAATTGGACTGAGGAAAACATCATACTGCAATTGTCAGTGCTTGTTCGCACCCATACAAGTCTGAGTGTGACTGATACATCAGACTGCAATTGGATGTCATCGGAGTGCAGTGCAATATACACCGAGACCAGTAATGGAGAAGATGGAGAGATTCATCTCTCCTCTGCTCCTTAGCAGTGATCCGATGGTAGAATCGGATGACAGTATAATAACATTCGGTCACACTCACATCAGAGCCTGAGCCAAGGGTCATTAGCATATCGCATCCAGTGCCATATGCTAGCATGACCACAGCCTAATGCTTCATTTAGATGTCTGTCATGCAGGAGTGTCTGAATGAGGCTATATCTTCTGCATCTACAGACTTCTAATGTGATTTGCAAACACAGCAGTACATCTTCAATCAGACATCACTGCACATGTGGGAGGTACTGCCCACAAACAGAAAGTGTAGTATCTCTGTAGTCGTGGATGAGGAAGGAAAATACAGAGTTTGTACCTAACTCACACGCTCATAGGACACCTTAGCACAGGGGACTGGTATTCAGTAGGTCCCAGGGGTGTGGAGCCGAGAAGAGGGGGAAGACAGTCAGAGTTTACACAAGGCAGGCAGACGGTGTGAGGAGAGCAGCAGAGACAGATGCAGGGGATCCTGCGGCTGTGACGGGAGGGCACGTCTTAACTGATAGGTGACCCAGATGACGAGAGGGGCCACTCCAGGACTGGTCAGAGCCAGCTGCAGACCCAGGTCATCACCAGCACACCGGAGCCGAGGCGGTTAGTCACGGTTTATCCCTGACCACAGACTGGGAAACGGTGGGCCTAATAAGTAGGAGCCACAGCACCACAGGACTAAATCCCCACCTCTGTCCCGAATTGGGTCCAAGACACTAGCAAATGAAAGGACTAAATACTGGTGGCGGGAGGACTATCTGGCTGTCGCTCCTGTCAGTACCGGAAAGGGGTCAGAAGTATCTGTAAGTAACAGACCTGGGGACCGGCGAACGGGCTCTTTAGTGTGGTTGACAAGGGAACTAAATCAAAACATAGACCAAGAAAGTTATTGTAGAGACACCTCTGACAGACTCTGGAAAGCCTCCACCATCTGCAGCTACGGCCCCCGGTTAGCCCAGACTGTACTGTGTACCAATTTCAACTGGTGCAAGTAAAGAACAGTTTGAGCTGATCCGGTGTCTGGTCTCCTTTCATCCTTCGCCCGGAGGGCCTCTACAGCATCACAGAGGTGAGGACTACTACTCCCCTCATCCACCCCACTGCCCTGAGGTAAAGCTCTGCCTGTGGGGAGCTGTACTACCAAAGCTGCATTCCCATCACCTCAGCGGCCGGCCGCAGCACTGGTAACCCTATTACCAGGTACCACAGGTGGCTTCACGTTACAATACCCCCATAACCACCACCCCCCAACCCACCACTGAGGGTCCAGGGCACGGAACCGGGAGCAGACCAGCCGTGATCCCCACTGAAGTAAACCACCTGTCCTGGTATCCGAGTACCCCCTACCTTGTCGCCCGGCTCACACACACAGACATCTAGGTGAGGTGTTACACTGACTGAACCTAGCCAAGTCAATGTTCATAGCACAGCAGCATGATGATTACTCTGATGTGCTCTGAACACAGCAGTAAGAGCAGCAGTGTCAGGAACTCTAGGGCAGCGGTGGTGAGTGTAGGTCACCACTTTGACATTGTACTACTAATACCAGACAACTGAGCTGTTCTCACCACTGAAAGAAGATAGATAGATAGATAGATAGATAGATAGAAAAAACACAAAATAGAGCAGCACTTGAAAAACATCAAATAAAGGGTGCAAATATCCTCAAAAAACAGTTCCTTCAGTCTGTTTGTAATTCATACCAATCCACAAAGTGAGGCAGCACTCCAAGCGAGTTCAGTTTTCAGATTTTATTCGTCCATAAACCACCACAACGTTTCAGACCGTAGTCCTTTCTCAAGTGCCAATCTGGTCTTAAGGACAGCTGTCAATACTCAGCTGTCATTAACTTCTTCAATCACACCGATGCCACCACACCAGGGCATCGGGAAGGGTCAGGTAAAGCACCAGGATTTGATGCTTCTAATGAATGCACCAAATTTTGTGGTGGCTGAGGGCTGCTCTTCTTACTCTGAGGAGGTCAATAAATAAGTGTCTCCCCTGGGTGAGAATAACAACCCCCAGTTGTGTACTATATCTTTGCTGAGTATCAAATTGGGAGGACCACATGCCGCTGTTTTTCAAAATTATTTATTTAAATAATTTTAAAAAGCCACGTTGGGACCCTGTATTTGATACTGATATAAAGCATGCTTGCTGGAGTACAGCTGGTCACATCCCATCACCCAGCGTTACAAGTAGCTAAGGAGATCACACACAGACTGAAGTTGGCCAAACCTGGAGATAGACAGGTTCAGCCAACAGTCTAATGATTGCCAAGAAAATGAGGATCCAGCATGTCCTATTTCAGTCTGTGGATCATTTTGTTCTCCAAGATATGAGCACACTGCCAAAGATGTCAAGTGGCAGCTCTCTCAAAGAGAGTACAAGAGCACTCAACAAAGTGAGTGCTGATGTGCATGGGAGAATCAAGCAAGACAGCTGCCAGCCATATGATGGGACAGTTGTATATAATGCATGGGGGAGGCTTTAGTCAGATACTAAATTTGGCTATATTTTTTGTCTGGCACACTAACTCTGTAATGATCAACTGTCAATTCTAATAAATTGCTATGTCTACTTGACTACATCACCAGAATCACCATCAGTACACAACTACATCACCACAATCACCATCAATACACAACTACATCACCAGAACCACCCACCAGTCCAACATACAATAGTATTGCATGAAACTGCAGCTCCCAGTATGCCTCGAACAATGGTAAGGAGATACTGGGAGTTGTTATCAGCAATTATCACACTGCTGACCATGTAGGAACCACAGTACTGGTGAGGTGCAGGCAGTAGAACTATTAAACATTTAAAAAATACCTTTGCTTTTGTGAAATATCTTGTATATTCTATACAGGTGTAAGAAATCCAGCAAAACCAAATCCTTTTCACATAGCGATATTTCTTTCTTTTAAAAGACTTCCACAAACAAGCAGGCAAGTTCTAAGAACAAAAGCCAACGCGTTTCGACAGAGGAGTCTTAATCATGGCATAACAGTACAGAAGTAGGAATGCAGTTTATATATCTGCCTCCTGAACAAATGCACAGCTGCAATAATCAGCAACAAACAATCAGTGAGTTAAACAATGATAAAACTAAGTGCACTTAAATTAAAGAAAAAAGACTCATGCAACACAAAATAGGGTTAATATTGAAGAATAATGACTTGCCTCACATTAAGGCCCACTGGTGCACGGGATCGTAGCCGAAAAATCCATTGAGATTCTTTATGCAGCAGTTTACGTCTAAGATCCCCGCCTCTAAAATCAAGAGAAACTTACCGCAGGACAGACGTATTCCCTCTATGAACAATGGCAAAATGTCTAGAGACCACTGAGATATTGAAGGCAGGAGCACTGGTGGAATCTGACAAATGCCTGCAGATTCTCCTCTTTAATTCCCCTGAAGATAAATAACGTTACCAGTGCAACAATTGATAAAGGTTTTGATATTATATCTTTTACCATCATTACATGAAGTGAAAGAGTCACCTTTTTGTCCAAAATGACAGGCTGTGCAGCGTGTATGGACATATTTTAAAAAAGCCACGTAGGTTTAACCAGGTTGTACTAGGTTCTTTATGTAGAGTGGAGAAAATACTGGGAGAAAGAAGCGCACTCAGCGTAGGGGATTTTCTAGCACAAAACCTCACCGGAATTTCAGCAAGGATTTTAGACAATTTATTATCTCTGTATAGAACAGGAATATACTTTTTGATGATCTTAACAATAGCATTATATTGTGGGCTATAAGTGGTAGAAAAGGTTAAAAAATCCCCTCCACATGTAGAAGAAGTCGATCTGTCCCTTTCTATAAGATCATGCCTGTTTTTATGTTTAACAATGTGATCCGCACATTTTAGAATATTATCCGAATAACCTCTACATTGTAATCTCTCTTTTACCAAAGAAGATTCCATCTCAAATTGTATGGGGTCTGATCCTTGCAGGACCACTCCTAGGAGCCTGGAGTATCAACATCGTTGAGCTGTAATCCCTCACCCTTTTCCCACTCTATATCTTGTATATTCTAGGTTTATTCATTCTGAGAACATTGGTGTGGGTCTGAGTCCTGAGACCCCCACAGATTGTTCAAAAGAGCTCTTCGAATTGTGCAGCTCAGGAGACAGGACTATGACTCTCTACTGCATCCACTCTGTGCTGTGTGCACTCACATAAAAGGACTATTCAGCTGTGGTTGGGAATCTAAGGACCATATTCCCTACCAATCTGCTTAAAATTGTTGGCCATAAAATTTAAAAAAAAATAGTCTAAAAATGTACTTATTCTTTGAGGTGCATTTACAATGCTGCTAATAATTGGAAAAAACTCCTTACCCCCATAGGGAGTTGTCCTTAGAAGCAGCAACACGCACAGGGTGTCGGGGTGCCTCTTCTGCCCGTGTCCAGCTACAGCACTCGGCTTACAGGTGACATCAGCCATAACATGGATGGTTGATTCTTTATAGATACCCTGCTCACTCCAGAGTTCTCAGATCATTGAAAAGCACTGCTAGTAGCATTAGGGGCTATTGATTTAACCTTCTAAAGTGTTTTATATATGTTGTTCCATTCTCGGGGGCTATTATCTCCCTGAGCCTTCCTGACTTGAAGGGATCATCTTGAATGTTGTGGTTTCTATCATATATAGCCGTTATTATGGTTTATTTTCACTTTTACAACTTGAAAGCCCACATTGACTGATTGTCTGGCAAATGGGGCACATATTGTTTAAGAATACAGTATAATTTGAGCCCCAAGCACACACAGTGCTGAAAGCTATCCCTTGTCTCAGGATTCTTTGATCTTCGATTTCTTCTAGGGCATAGGCTATACATTGATTTTGCAGGAACTCCTCCATTTAGCAGGCCAGTGACATTTCATGTCCGGTCTTTGGCATGCCTGTATATCTTAATCTTCGAGTGCATTTTTTCCATTTGGTATTATCTGTATACCTACATTCCTGATAAGCGGACCAGGGCATTTATGAATTCAGAGTCTTTTGTACACTTTTTTAATTGTTTTTTTTAAGTGTGTGCTGTGTTTACTTTTTGTACATATATTCTCTCAATAAAGAAGATTTTTTTCACACATAAAATTGAATCCTTGATCCCGGTCAAGCAATACACGTGATCTTTGATTTACTAACAATAATTTGAAAACAATTATTGTTCTAACTTACTGTAACACGCTGTCAAATCGCCCAATGCACAAGTAACGGTTACACGGTTCGCCTTATATAATATGACCGTCACAGTGTCCCCCTTATACACTATGACTTCCACACCATCAGTATGACCACCATACCAACTCCTGATAATTTAAAAGGCACTCTGTCCATCCTTAGAATATATACCTACCACACATTTCTCAATTATGAACTATGATCTTCACACTGTCCCCACATCATGCTGCCCTTACTTCACAATGTCTCACTCATGCTGCTACGACTCAATACTTTGCTCTTAAGTGGCGCCCCTGTGACCAGGTGACCACAAGAGGGAAGTGGAGCCAGGTAAGCAAGGTGGTTGAAAACAAACCCACACTGCACAAACACTGACCCTACGTCTAGCACTCTAGGTTGGGCAAGGGGTGGCGGGTGTAGCAAAGTGGGTGGAGTGTAGAGTAGCACTGATCCAGTGGGTGGCACTGTAGAGAAAACACGGGAGCACTAAGGGGAGGAGAGCAGAACAGTGAGAAGAAGTTATAACAACAGAACAGAAAGACTTCCCAGACAGTTTCGGGTTCCGTGGATGCGCAGAATCCTGAGAGGCACAGACCCTAGGAGAGAAAGCCCGCTCCATAGCCTGGAGGCGACGGGAAGGAGAGAGCCTGAAAGACACTCCACAGCTGAGAAAGTGGAGGGTCGAGGGCCCGGCAACCGCACACATCTTAGCTGACTGGAGGAACCCTGAGCTGAAACAGTGACTGACAGAAGGAGCCTGGTGATCCCGAGGACAGACATATACCTGGGACACTGGAGGGCTAGGCCACGACCGGAGAACTGGCTCTGAAGAGGTGATCGGGATTTCCAGACCCTAATCATGAGACACACCGGTGGGGGCAGAAGCTTTATGTGCTGCAGCCTAACTTTCCACCATGGACTAAGAACACAGTCAATACTAGGACTGGTGACCCTGACTGCAAAGGAAATATGTTCACCTGTGAGTCTGCGACGACCAGACTGAATCCGGGCGTGAGGTACTACGTTAACACTGAGAGAAGGGCCTTAAAGGACTTTGAGGGAGCAAAACAGAAACGCTACCTGAGCTGCGCAGTTTGAGTAACCCAGAGCAGTGTAAATTGTGTGAACTGTACTGAAAGAACTGTGAACTGTTGTAACTGTTGTGGAAAGATCAAGTAAAGTACCTGACTCACCGTAGCCGGGGGGGGTACACGTAGCGGGCGTTGTTTCTCCTCCAGTCACGGAACCGCGCCTGCGGTGGTGTAGGCCCGGTGGTCCAGATCAATAGGGGAATGGCGGAACAGTGGGGTGATTTGTCTTCGTGACGCCACCTGCGGGTGTTCTGGTAACGGTACCAGCGCTGTTCGGGTCTCCGGGGGATGTTATACAGCGAGATGGAACGCTCCCCACAGGATGAGCGGGAATCCCCGGAGCCGGGAGCTGCGCAAGATGTTGTGAGGCAGCTGCGGGACGCTGCGCGCTGAATCCTGGAGTAATGCACAACCACACAAAGTCTCTTTTAGGTACCTTTACTGGATAGTAGTCAGGTACACTCGGACCGGGATATTGAAGTTGGCACTTATGGAGTTTCACAGCAAGCAGTGTTAGGCTTCCTTTCTCTACTTCTGGTGCTAAGGTCGGGTGGACGTGGAATCCAGCCGGACCGGGCAGGGTGTTCAATGGAACTTGCTTCACCTGGTTGTCAGCACTGAGGGCACTGTAAAAGGGTCTGAGCAGGATCAGTACTCTTCCCTGGGCTCTCGTGGATGGGTGCATCAGGTGGAACAGGTGGCTAAACCTCCTGTTGGATGTAGCTGGTTCTCTGTGAGGGCTTTGTAGCTTCCACAGCTTCGGTTCCAGTAACCGGATGGTTTGGAAAGAGTTGGATTAACTCTGTATTCCTGAGAGGTGATCTCCTTCTTCCTATTATCCCAATTGCAGGGATCTCCACTGGCTAACAGGCTGGCAGGGCCTAGTGTGTTCCTCATAGGGTGGAGGTTTCACACAGGCTGGCAGCTCTTGTAGCGTCTACCACACTCTGAAGTTTCTCCCTCCAAGACTCTATTTATAGGGGGAACTGGTTAGAAGTCACCAGTGTTAGCTCCCCCTAGAGGCTCGGGGTGAAACCGGGTGTTCTAAGTGTTGTTTGTGTTTGTGGGTTTTGCTGTGCTGTTACTTACTCCATTTGTACCTAAGGATTTCTGTGGTGCCCAACAGGTGCCAGGGTGCCACATTCCCCCTTAGTTAACCTCAGTTCTCCCGGCTGAGCAAAAGGTTCTTTTTACAACTTAACACTAAGCATTTATAACATTCAATTTACAAAGTCTTAAAGAAAAACACAAAAATCACTGAAAAGGAAGTGAAAAATGTGGAAAAAGGTGAAAAGCAGTCCGTACGGCACTAGTCCTTCTGCCGCAGGCTGGAAAAAGGTAAAGTTAGTGGTCACACAAGTCCTGTGACAATTGTTCAAAGTTTATGAAAAGGGAAAAAGGTAAAGTCCAGGGATACATGGTAAACTTTATACATTCCCTACGGGTGTCTCTGCTTGGGAGGCCGGTACTAACCTTCTATACCTTACCAGGCGCTTTCTGTTCCCAACTTAGTATACTTGGGACATAGCCCAGTTCCTCCACCCTTCTGTACACTACTTTTTACAGGTTTTGAAAAACAGTATTATATACAAACACTTACAGGTTACATTTTCCACTACATTTTAAACCCATTCTCCAAGTTTTTGTGGGGGTTGACCTAATGTACTACGTGTGGATCTGCGTAGTGTGGGTGTTTCCAAAGCTGTTTGTGTAGTGTACGAAGTGGTTGGTAATTCTCTATGTCTGCTTTGTGTAAGACCATAGTAAGTGCGGAGTCTATCAACTGGACTGACCTCTGTAGGTAGTTGATTAGGAATGGCTTCTCTTACTGTGGGACTAGCAGGCTGACCGATTACAGGAATCTCAGGTTCCATGATAACAGGCTGCAATTCTTGCACTTGAACTTCTTCTTGTTGGACTTGTGGAATTGGATTTGGCTTTGGCTGACCTTCTGTAGGCTGGTAGAAGTGCATAACTGGTATGAGGAATGCATCACCTATTTGTGGCCAATCAGCTGGTAAGTATCCAATTTCTGTAAGGACTAGATTTTCTTTTGTTTCTTCATCTGTAGCTACAGTAGGGTAACTGGTTGCTTGTGGGATTAACTGTGGCGGACATTTCTTCAAATGATCCCTTGAGACAGTCGCAATAGTATTCCCATTGTCTTTACTAATAACACAAGTTTTTGAGTTATCAAAGTGTGACGGCATAACGGTGTAGGGTATGGATTCCCAACTGTTATCCAATTTGTTGGTTTTTCTTTTTCTTTTCAGCACTACATCACCTATAGCTAAGGGTTCAGCTGAGGCGTGCTTGTTGAAGTCTTTTTCTTGTTTGGTCCTACTGATTTCAAGGTTCCTTTCAACACTCTCTTGTACCTTCCTGTACTTTTCTTGGCGTTGACTGACCCAGTCTTCGTCAGAAGAATCTTCTGTGGGTTCAATGGTTCCCATCTGCAAATCAATAGGCAGTTTACCTGGTCTTGCTCTCATCAAGTAAGCAGGTGTGTAATTTGTCGAGCTGACGGTATGTGGTTGTAGATGTCCACGAGATCTGGAAGTTTCTCTGGCCATTGATTTCTCTCTTCAACTGGTAAGGTCTTGAGCATGTCAATGACTATGTGGTTCATCTTCTCACATAAACCGTTCGTTTGAGGATGATAAGGTGTTGTGCGGATTTTCTTACACCCATACAGCCCTAAGAATTCTTGGAACAGAGCTGATTCGAAGGCTGGTCCTTGATCAGTTAAGACCTGGTCTGGATACCCATGGGGGCGACAGAAGTAACTCTGGAACGCTTTGGCTGCTACCTCAGCAGTTAAATCCTTAACTGGAACGACTACCAGGAATCTTGAGTAGTGATCGACGATGGTGAGAGCGTAGGTGTACCCGGTTCGACTTGGGGTAAGCTTCACATGGTCGAGAGCAACTATTTCAAGAGGTTTGGTGGTAACAATTGGTTGCAACGGAGCTTTCTGAGTTAGATGGTCTTTTCTTCGAAGGTGACATGGTCCACAGTTTTTACACCATTTGTCAATGGAACCTCTCATACCGACCCAGTAGAACCGATCCTTCAGGAGTCTCTCCAGCTTCTTCCATCCAAAGTGTCCTGCATCATCATGGTATGCTTCAAGGATCATTTGGACTTCAGTCTTGGGAACTACGATCTGCCAGATGAGTTCATGGGTTCGTGGGTTGAGGTATCTTCTGCATAGTTTACCTTGGTAGACGAACAACCTTCCTTTCTCCTTCCACAGGCGTTTAGCAGTTGGTGAGGCATCAGAGTCCATATTGGCGTGCTCTTGAGTGATGAGATCCCTTACCAGGCTGACATCTGGGTCGTTGGCTTGAGCCTCCTTCCAGTCATGGTGAGGTAACGGGTTCACGGTCCTCTCTACACGTGTCTGGTTTCTCTGATGACATGTTGCTGTACCGGAACGGTGGAAAGCAGGTAGTTCAATCTCTTCTAGGTCATCTATGTCTTCTCCATCTTCGGGAAGATGGGGCATTCGGGACAGGGCATCAGCATTGCCGTTCTTGTGACCTGCCCGATACTTTACAGTGAAGTCGTAGTTAGCGAGTCTTGCTACCCAACGCTGTTCTAGGGCTCCCAGCTTTGCAGTCTCTAAGTGTGTTAGAGGATTGTTGTCTGTGAAAGCTGTGAACGGGGCGGATGCCAGGTAATGCTTGAAACGCTCTGTGATCGCCCAGACCAGGGCCAGGAACTCCAGCTTGAAGGAGCTGTAGTTTTCCGGGTTCCTTTCGGTGGGACGGAGCTTTCTGCTGGCGTAGGCTATCACCTTCTCCTTGCCCTGCTGACGTTGAGATAGGACTGCTCCTAAACCTTCATTGCTTGCGTCAGTGTACAACAGAAACGGTAGATTGTAGTCAGGGTAAGCCAGGATTTCTTCTCCAGTTAAAGCATCTTTTAACGTTTGGAAGGATTTGTCCTGTTCTGGGCCCCAGTGGAACGGGGGTCCCCTGATCTTGCCGTTTTTGGATTGACCTACTAGGAGATCTTGCATAGGTGCGGCTATCTTGGTATAGCCTTTGATGAATCGTCGGTAGTACCCGACCAGTCCTAGGAATTGACGTACCTCCTTGTGGTTGATGGGTGCTGGCCAGTCCTTGATGACGGTTACTTTATCCGGATCCGGTGCTACGCCTTCGGCGCTGACCACATGTCCTAGGTATTGGACCTTGGGTTTCAGCAGGTGGCACTTGGACGGTTTCAGTTTCATCCCGTACTTGGACAGTGACTCGAACACTTCACTCAGGTGTTGGAGGTGATCTTCATAGGTCTGAGAGTAGACAATGACATCATCAAGGTATAACAAGACAGTCTCAAAGTTCTTGTGGCCCAAACAACACTCCATAAGTCTCTGGAATGTTCCTGGGGCATTACACAAACCGAATGGCATACTGTTGAACTCGCATAAGCCCATGGGAGTCGTGAAGGCTGTCTTCTCACGATCCTCCTCTGCAACGGCAACCTGCCAGTACCCACTAGTAAGATCTAATGTGGAGAAGTAGTTGGCAGATTTGAGTGCAGCTAGTGACTCTTCTATGCGGGGTAACGGGTATGCATCTTTGTGTGTGACTTTGTTGATTTGCCTATAATCTACACACATCCTCATACTACCATCTTTCTTTTTAACCAGGACTAGTGGTGCGGCCCAGGGACTACAGCTATCCCTAATGACTCCTGCATTCTTCATGTCCTGAAGCATCTCTTTTGCTTTCTGGTAGTGTGTGGGTGGTATAGGCCTGTACCTTTCTTTGATAGGTGCATGGTTGTTTGTGGGGATATGATGTTGTACCCCTTTAATCCTCCCAAAGTCAAGTGGGTGTTTGCTGAACACTTGCTCATACTCCCGAACCACCCGGTATACTCCATTTTTCTGGTGAGAGGGTGTATTGTCAGTTCCCACACTGAGCTCTTGACACCATTTCTCTAACTGATCTTTGGAGTGAGGGGGTTCATCAGTGACTATTTGGTTTGAGGATTTTACATCAATCACAGCATCATCTTTTACTTGGTACAATTTAGCTACAGTTGCATATCTTGGTAGTCTGACTTCGTCATCACCATAATTCAATATGCGTACGGGGACTCTCCCCTTTCTTACATCGACTAACCCTCTGGCTGTCAAGAGCGTAGGACTACTGTCAGACATTACAGGTTCTACTACAGCTTGGTAGTCCTGCCCTCTGAGGCCTATGGCTGCTCGACACCAGATCATCATTTCACTTCTGGGTGGTACCACAATTGGAATGGGATCTGTGACCCTTACTCTGCCAATCTCACCATTTGACAAGGTTACCTGTTGTTGATACACCAGAGCTCTGATTTGCTTTTGGATAGCCCTCTTTTCTCTGGGTTTACCGGCTTCAGCACTCTGTTGGAGCAAAAACAACACTTCATCGAGGCATTTGATCATGACATTGGTACCCAATATGACATATGGATCCTTGTGGTTAGGCTTGTCCTGAACCACTAAGATACCCTGGTTTTTCAACTGCACCCTCCCCACCTTTACTGTAGCTTCCCACTGTCCCTCTATGGTAACCGGAATACCATTAGTGGCTTCAAGGTTCATCTCGGGATTTGGGGGTTCTAGCTTAACATCTGGCCAGAACTGCTTGTAAAGGGTACTGGGGATGGATGTCACCTGGGATCCAGTGTCTATCAAGGCGGAGATAGCGATGCCATCGATGACGATTGGTAAGTATGGACAGTCTCCCACATACTTGTGTTCCCAGCTGGACGTAGGGCCTGCACAGTCTACTCCTGGGGTTGGCCCTTCTCGCCCAGGGGTCGCTCGTTTAAAGGACGGGATTGCAGATTGCGTCCTCCTAAGTCGTTCTGCTGACTGTTGCGGCGTCTGTCAGGACTGCGGCGGTCTGCAGGTTTTCCTCGCGACGGCTGTGTCTTTCTCCTCATCCACGGGACGTCGTCAGGACTGTCGGCGAGTAGAATCTTGTCCGATGGCCTTGCATCTGTCTTGGGTCTTCTCCCAGCTTGTAGCTTGGCCACGTCTTTCATCAGCTGCTCGACATTAGCACACAGTTGATCAAACCGGTCAGGTGTTACAGTCTGTGCACTGGACTGAATCGCAGGGATTGGAGATGCTGCTGCTGCCGGCACGGAAGGGGTGTCAGCGTACTGCTGCTGCTGCGAAGCGGGATCAGGTACTTCAGCGAGTCGCTGTCCCCAAACTGTTAAGTCTCTCAAGGTGTCAAACTCTGCGCCTGGGTTCTGTATGGACCACCAGCTTGCTTGCTTCCTATCCTCAGATAGTTTAAGGCCCACAATAAATTGTCCAATTAACGCTTTGTTCTCATCTCGAGCACTGTCAGGATCGACTTGTTTTAACAGTCTGTATGCTTCTTGCAAGCGCAGTGAATAATCAAGGACAGTTTCTTGTGCCCCTTGGTTACAACGATAGAATGACAGTCTTAATCCAGCTTCGGTATGGCACTCAAAGACCCGAGTTAATCTAGCGAATATCTGCTCCACAGATTCCTGAACTTCTACAGGCCAGCTGCGGCTCTGCAGTTCGGCTGCACCGGTTAATTGTCCCATAATAACTGAAGCTCTTTGCTTACCGGTCATCGGGTACATGTCCAGGGCTTGGCATATCTTCCTCTGGAAGTTTTCCAAGGTGCTGGGTACACCGCTGTACTTGGGTAACCAGGTCGCACTAGGAACGTAGGGTAGAGACATCGGCATAATCGGAGCGGGTTGCGGTAGCATACCGCCGACTTGTTGCTGTCCATCAAGAGGTATGTTTTGAGGTGCCGCTTGGTCTAGCGGGGGCACCGCGTGATCGGGAGCCGGGTTACTCATGGTCGCTCCCCCTTAGTTAAGCGTAGCCTTTCCCTCGGTTGCAAACGGAAGTGTCGGCCTCGCGGTGAGGAGTGAGGCACCACGGGAGTTTCCGGTTCCTGCTGCGTACGGAGGAAGTCGTCAGAGCGTGGGGCGGGGTCAATCTTCGCGCCCTCTGTACAGTCACGCCCCTTCTTTTCCCGCCTTTTCGCGCAGCAATGGCGGAGCAAATGTACAGTTCGATATTTACAGTCAATAAATAGCACACAATACCCGAGATAACGGGCCTGCTCGTATCCTGTTCGTGACGCCAAATTCTGACTCACCGTAGCCGGGGGGGGTACACGTAGCGGGCGTTGTTTCTCCTCCAGTCACGGAACCGCGCCTGCGGTGGTGTAGGCCCGGTGGTCCAGATCAATAGGGGAATGGCGGAACAGTGGGGTGATTTGTCTTCGTGACGCCACCTGCGGGTGTTCTGGTAACGGTACCAGCGCTGTTCGGGTCTCCGGGGGATGTTATACAGCGAGATGGAACGCTCCCCACAGGATGAGCGGGAATCCCCGGAGCCGGGAGCTGCGCAAGATGTTGTGAGGCAGCTGCGGGACGCTGCGCGCTGAATCCTGGAGTAATGCACAACCACACAAAGTCTCTTTTAGGTACCTTTACTGGATAGTAGTCAGGTACACTCGGACCGGGATATTGAAGTTGGCACTTATGGAGTTTCACAGCAAGCAGTGTTAGGCTTCCTTTCTCTACTTCTGGTGCTAAGGTCGGGTGGACGTGGAATCCAGCCGGACCGGGCAGGGTGTTCAATGGAACTTGCTTCACCTGGTTGTCAGCACTGAGGGCACTGTAAAAGGGTCTGAGCAGGATCAGTACTCTTCCCTGGGCTCTCGTGGATGGGTGCATCAGGTGGAACAGGTGGCTAAACCTCCTGTTGGATGTAGCTGGTTCTCTGTGAGGGCTTTGTAGCTTCCACAGCTTCGGTTCCAGTAACCGGATGGTTTGGAAAGAGTTGGATTAACTCTGTATTCCTGAGAGGTGATCTCCTTCTTCCTATTATCCCAATTGCAGGGATCTCCACTGGCTAACAGGCTGGCAGGGCCTAGTGTGTTCCTCATAGGGTGGAGGTTTCACACAGGCTGGCAGCTCTTGTAGCGTCTACCACACTCTGAAGTTTCTCCCTCCAAGACTCTATTTATAGGGGGAACTGGTTAGAAGTCACCAGTGTTAGCTCCCCCTAGAGGCTCGGGGTGAAACCGGGTGTTCTAAGTGTTGTTTGTGTTTGTGGGTTTTGCTGTGCTGTTACTTACTCCATTTGTACCTAAGGATTTCTGTGGTGCCCAACAGGTGCCAGGGTGCCACATACCCAGTAAGTTCATCACTGCCTGAGACTGTTTACTTCCAGTGTTGGAACTGAATCCCACCTGCAGAGCTGGAGACTGCTTTTCTCACACACTGGCTGGAGGAGCTGTAGCAGCAAAGTAAGTGTACTACACCCAGCACCAGGGCAACCAACACTGTGGACAGCTGCAGCTTGAAGTAAGTGAACTGCACCGCACACAATCCCTCACCAGGTCCATCCACTACAACTACACCTGCCCTGGGGACCCTCAGCCCTACTCGAGGTGGGTTTACCATCCACACTGCCCCAAGTCACTGTCCCCAGCAGGAATACGGCAGAGGTTGGTCCATGGGCGTACCTAACGGAGGCAGAGGGGGCAGCTGTGTCCCCCCAAGAGGAAGGGGTGAGTGGCACTGAGCGCGCGCCACGCGCACCTATTATAATGTCTGAGGCCGGCCACCCAGTGGCGTAATGATCGCGGTCGCAGCAGTCGCAGCTGAGACCGGGCTGGACCTGTAGGAGGCCTGCACCTCCAGCCGCCCCCCGCGACCACGATCGCAGCTCCTTCTTCACATAAGTGTGTGCATCCCCGAGGACACACATCCATGTGACAGCGCGGCTCCGACACTCGTGTGTCAGAGGAGAGGAGGTGAAGAGAGGGAAGCTTCCTGCTGCTGCTCCCGCCCCTACTCTCCTCTGATCTGCTGGCTTCCTGCCCTGCGCTCCACTGGGGAGCACATACAGCAGGCGGCACCTCCTCTTCCTCCATGGGCATGGGAGAAAGCAGGTGAGAGGGGGGTGGCCTGGGACACAGCAGGTGAGAAGGGGGAACTTCCATATCATATACAGCCCCCCATAGGGCTCCCATATCATATACAGCTTATGATATATTCTGTAGACTGTGAGCCCTCGTGGACAGGATCCTCTCCCGTCGTGTATCAGCAAGCATTGACTGCTCATATGTACTGCACCTGTCCTTGTTACCCCCCGCTTCTTATGTAAAGCGCCATGGAACCAATGGCGCTATATAAATAAATAATAATAATAATGATGATATAGGAGCCCTATGGGGGGCTGTTGTATATATGAGGACTGTATGGGGTATTGGGGGGATGTATATGAGATGGGACTCCAATATCATATACAGCCCTTCCATAAGGCTCCCATATCATATAAACACCCCCATAGGGCTCTCATAATGGGAGCCCTAATGGAGGGGCTGTATATGATACAGGAGCCCTATGAGGGGGCTGAATATGATTTGGGTGCCCTATGGCGGGGTTATATATGATATGGGAGCCCTATTAGAGGGCTGTATATGATATGGGGGCTGTATATGAGATGGGAGCCCTATGGAGGGCTGTATATGAGATGTGAGGCCTATGGGACATTGGGGGGGGCTGAATATAAGATGGAAATTCCCCATAAGGCTCCCCAGTGGCGTAACAAGTCTGATGGGCCCCGGTGCGCAATTTAGGCCCCCCACCTTCCGCGTGCACGTTGGTCAGATGCATGGGCCCCGTGTAACGTTCTAAATCCTAAAAACACATAAATTGACCCCTCTCCGCCTTCATTATGTATTATTGTCCCTTATCATGCTGTATATGGTCCTCCTCCTGGAATATGGCCTTTATCGTGGTATACATGTCCCCCATCATGGTTTATATGGCCCTCCTCCTCTGCCACCATAGTCCTCCAATTATTATAATGCATCCCCACATACCTCCATACATTACAATGTATTGTATCCCTTAGTCCCCCATTCATAAAGTACCCTCATAGTCATCCAATTAACATAATGCAACCCCACTATCTATATAGTATAATGTAGCCTCATATGCCTCCATACATTATAATGCACCATTCTAAAATTTTACAACCTGAATGACCATGGCTTGTTCCCCCCTAGTTTTGATTCTGGGTACGCCCATGGGTGGGTCTACTAACCACATACCCCGGGTGGGGTCACGACAAATGATCCCCTGTAAATAACCCCTTTTTGGATTGATCTCATGCCACCGGACCAGGTCACGACTACCGTGATTTCCCAGAGAGACAGCACCGTCCCAGTTCCCAAGTACCCCACGGCCTGGAGGCGCATCAGTTTTCTGGCATCATGAACAGGATACCGTGTCCGTTAAACCCAGGTACTTTGTGCCAAAAAGACTTTGTCGGACTTGTGTTTACACTATGTAAATATGACCCTCATAATGACGGCTCTAAAAGACTGATGCCATGTGCTTGGCACGGGGCGTGCCAGTGCCCCTTATGATTGGTTGAGCCAGCCAGGAGCGGAAAAAGAAGATCCTGCCCCTGCCATCCTTCACTGCGGGGAGCACAATGCCAATCAACCTGATGCAGCCCCACCTGGAGCCGGGTCGGCTGATGACACAGCAAGAATCGGCAACGCCCCAGGAAGGGAGGAACAGAGTGAACCATGAGGACTACGGCGGCCATCTTATGTAAACTCCCGGACTGAAGCATGAGTCATGGCTGAGCAGAGCCTTGAAGTGAAGCTGCCAGCGTGGAGCCTGCTGCTGGGACAGGAGCTGCAGCCTTTAAGCAAGGTAGGTGCAGGAGCTGGCAGCATGCAGAGCCAAGAGGGTGCAGAGAGAGACCTTGTAATGGCAGAGCACAGGAGATTGCCCAGGAGAGAACCAGGCTGGCATAGAAGGGAGCATGCAGAAGATGGAGAAGATTGCTCCGGTCCCATGCCAGATAACAGCCTGAAGTCAGAAGGGGCACCGTTTGCAGCAGCCATGGATGATTTGGATGATTTGTTCGCAGAGCAGCTTGGAGCTGAGGAAGAAAAATATTTCATCTTGGTATGTACACTGAGGCCAGAGGAGAAGGGAAGATTAACCCTTTCAGGACAGAATTCAGTCTGGGCTTTCAGAGCTGTTGATTTGTTCCCAGCGTGAGGAGGGAAAACCACAGGACTGTGATTGCCAGCTTGCCTGCACCATGGAGTTGCAGTAAATTTACAATCTGCACCTGAAGAGCTGTATGCTTACTGGAAGCAGCTTTTGCCCTGGAAGGCATCCCAGAATATCCGGAAGAAAGAAGATATCAGAAGAAAAGAAGAAGGAGTAGTTGAACCCGGGACTAAAACAACAGCTTTTGAGTAAGTGAGAATGTGAGGTTTTCCTTGCTGTCCCCATCCCTGTCCTGAATGAGTGTGTAGTCCCCCTTTTTGCTTGCATTATGTTGAAAGACTGAAGAGATTATGGACAGTGAATAATCTGAATTTAATGTGTATATAGTTGATCACCCTGAGTTCTCTCTATTGGTTTTATAGCATACCTTTTATAAGAAGAAGTCTATTTAAATAATGGGTGAAGTACAAAGGTTTTATAATTGAATAATGTGAATTACCCAGGAAAAATTTAGTGTACTGCAGGGTGGAGGAGCTGGATTAACCCCCATGCATATTAAGTTAGGGAAAGAAAGTGGAAAGAAAGTGCCTGGGAGTGGTAAGAGTAAAGCCGGGCCTCCTAAGTCGAGATACCTGTAGGTAGAGTGGACTTTTTACACTTCTTGAGAATTGGACTCTTGAGAACTTTGCACTTTTTGAGACTGTTTGCATTTTTTATACTAGCTGTGGTTTTTGTTAAGTAGTGTTCAAGATCGTCAACTGTCATTCCTTGGCCTTACCGAGACCTGGCTCACCCCCTCCGACACGGCCTCCCCTGCTGCACTATCCTACGGCGGCCTCAGCCTGTCCCACACATACTGCTGTCCAACTCCTGCACCTTCAGCCCTATCCCCCAGCCCCCATCCGTCACTGTCCCCTCCTTCGAAGCCCACTCAGTCCGAATCTTCTCCCCCTTCAACCTCCAAATAGCCATCAACTACCGCCCCCCCGGACCCACCGCCTCCTTCCTTGACCACTTCACCACCTGGCTACTTGACTTCCTCTCCACTGACATCCCCTCCATCATCATGGGCGACTTCAATATCCCCATTGACACTCCCCGCCCAGCCGCCTCCAACCTTCTTTCCTTGACCACTTCCCTAGGGCTCTCCCAATGGTCCTCCTCTCCCACCCACGAACAAGGCCACACGCTTGACCTCATCTTTACCCGCCTTTGCTCCCTCTCTAACCTCACAACCTCGGTACTCACACTGTCCGACCACCATCTCTTGACCTTCTCCGCCCTCTCCTCCCCTGCCACACTACCCCCTCTCCGCAAACTTGATCACCCTCGCCGAAACCTAAAAGATCTTGATCTTCCTTTATTCTCTGAATCACTCCTCCCTCTCACCGACATACCCTGCGCTGACGACATTGACATTGCCACCACCCTATACAACACCACCATAAAGAACGCTCTCGACCTAGCCGCCCCCCTCACTCTCCATGCTCCACGCATTAACAGGCAACCCTGGCACACCACCCTCACTAAAAACCTGAGACGGGCGTCCAGAGTCGCCGAGAGGAGATGGAAAAGTCTCACACCCCCGAGCACTTTGCTCTGTTCAAGCAATCCATCACTGACTTCAAGACGGCACTTGCTACCGCCAAGCAAGTGTTCTTCTCATCCCTTATAACCTCTCGGTCCCGCAACCCCAAACAGCTCTTCAAAACTTTCAACTCCTTTCTTTGCCCGCCTGCTCCTCCCCCTTCTCCCCTCATCTCTGCTGAAGACTTTGCGACCTTCTTCAAGGAGAAGATCGACAAGATCAGAAGCAGCTTCGGTCCACTATCCCCACAACTCCCCTTCCCACCTACACTGCCCTCCTCCTCCATCAGCCACTTCCCCCCCCATAACTGAAGACCAACTCTCCTCCCTCCTGTCAAAATCACACCTCACCACCAGCGCCCACGACCCACTCCCATCCCACCTCATTCCGAACCACACCTCCATTTTCATCCCGGCCCTCACCCACCTCATTAACCTTTCACTTAGCACTGGTACCTTCCCCTCGGCCTTCAAACACACCCTAATCACGCCCATCCTAAAAAAAACTCACTTGACCCTACCTCTGTCTCTAACTATCGCCCCATATCTCTTCTCCCATTCGCCTCTAAGCTACTTGAACAGCACGTCCACTCCGAACTGTCCTCTCAACTCTCCTCGTGCTCCCACTTCGACCGCCTACAGTCCGGATTCCGACCCCTCCATTCCACCGAAACAGCCCTGACCAAAGTCACCAACGACCTACTGACCGCCAAGAACAAACACCACTACTCCATCCTGCTACTCCTTGACCTGTCTGCCGCCTTCGACACGGTTGACCACTCCCTTTTTCTCCGGATCCTGGAATCCCTTGGCATCACCCACCTTGCCCTCTCCTGGATCTCCTCATACCTAGCGGACCGGACCATCAGCGTCTCACACTCCCACACCTCCTCCTCACCCTACCCCCTTTCTGTCGGTGTCCCCCAAGGTTCGGTCCTGGGACCCCTACTTTTCTCCATTTACACTCTCGGCCTAGGGCAACTCATTGAGTCCCATAGCCTCCAGTACCACCTCTACGCCGACGACACCCAGATCTACCTGTCCGGCCCTGACATCACCTTCCTACTCTCGAAAATCCCACAGTGCCTTTCCGCCATCTCATCCTTCTCTGCTCGCTTCCTTAAACTCAACATGGACAAAACTGAATTCATAGTCTTCCCCCCAAGAAATTCCACCCCACCTCCCCACCTATCCATCTGCATCAACGACTGTGCCCTCTCCCCAGTCCCCCAAGCCAAGTGCCTCGGGGTAATCCTTGACTCCTCCCTATCCTTCAAGCCCCACCACATCCCTCCGGCTCCAGCTCAAGAACATCTCACGGATCCGCTCCTTCCTCACCCACGACACCGCTAAAACACTCATCCATGCTCTTATCTCCCGCCTTGACTACTGCAACCTCCTTCTCAATGGCCTCCCGGCTAACTCCCTCACACCTCTCCAGTCTATCCTCAACTCCGCTGCCCGACTCATCTACCTGTCCTCCCGCTACTCCCCTGTCTCCCCCCTCTGCCAAGCCCTTCACTGGCTCCCCGTCTCCAAGAGATCCCAATTCAAAACACTAACCATGGCGTACAAAGCCATACACAACCTGGCCCCACCATACATCTCCGACCTGGTCTCCCGATACCTACCCTCACGCAACCTCCGCTCCTCCCAAGAACTCCTCCTCTGCTCCCCCCTCATCACCTCTTCACCTCTTCACACAACCGAGTCCAGGACTTCTCCCGGGCATCTGCCTTACTCTGGAACTCCCTGCCCGAACACGTCAGACACTCTCCTACCCTGAGTAGCTTCAAGTGTCACCTGAAGACTCACTTGTTCCGTCAAGCCTACAACCTGCCATGAGACCCAGGCGACCGCCCCATACCTGACATTCCCCCATCCTACTGTATCCTAATCCACCCCTCTTAGACTGTGAGCCCTCGTGGACAGGGTCCCTGCCCCTTTTGTACCTGTACGTCCTGATCGCCTAGATTTAGTGTACTTGTTCTTGTCTCACTCATCCTCATGTAAAGCGCCATGGAACCTAATGGCGCTATATAAATAAATAATAATAATAATAATAATAATCGTGCCTCCGGGATGGGAAGAAATTTTAAAAATGTTGTGTTATGCATAAAAACAATTGAGCTTGCTGGAGATGTCAACATGCGGACACGTTAGTTTAGCTCAGGGGGAATGTGGTGCCCCTGCGACCAGGTGGCCACAAGAGGGAAGTGCAGCCAGGTAAGCAAGGTGGTTGAAAAAACACCCACACCTCACAAACACCGACCCTACGTCTAGGACTCTAGGTTGGGCAAGGGGTGGCGGGTGTAGCAAAGTGGGTGGAGTGTGGAGTAGCACTGATCCAGTGGGTGGCACTGTAGAGAAAACATGGGAGCACCAAGGGGAGGAGAGCAGAACAGTGAGAAGAAGTTAGAAGAACAGAACAGAGAGACTTCCCAGACAGTTTCGGGTTCTGTGGAGGCGCAGAATCCTGAGAGGCACAGACCCTAGGAGAGAAAGCCCGCTCCATAGCCTGGAGGTGACGGGAAGGAGAGAGACTGTAAGACACTACACAGCTGAGAAAGTGGGGGGTCGAGGGCCCGGTAGCCGCACACATCTTAGCTGACCGGAGGAACCCTGAGCTGAAATAGTGACTGACAGAAGGAGCCTGGTGATCCCGAGGACAGACATATACCTGGGACACTGGAGGGCTAGGCCACGACCAGAGAAACTGGCTCTGAAGAGGTGACCGGGATTTCCAGACCCTAATCATGAGACACACCGGTGGGGGGCAGAAACTTTATGTGCTGCAGCCTAACTTTCCACCAAGGACTAAGAACACAGTCGTCATACTAGGACTGGTGACCCTGACTGCAAAGGAAATATGTTCACCCGTGAGTCTGCGACGACCAGACTGAACCCGGGGGTGATGTACTACGTTAACACTGAGAGAAGGGCCTGAAAGGACTTTGAGGGAGCAACACAGAAACGCTACCTGAGCTGCACAGTATGAGTAACCCAGAGCAGTGTAAATTGTGTGAACTGTACTGAAAGAACTGTGAACTGTTGTAACTGCTGTGGAAAGATCAAGTAAAGTACCCAGTAAGCTCATCACTGCCTGAGACTGTTTACTTCCAGTGTTGCAACTGAATCCCACCTGCAGAGCTGGAGACTGCTTTTCTCATACACTGGCTGGAGGAGCTGTAGCAGTAAAGTAAATGTACTACATCCAGCACCAGGACAACCAACACTGTGGAAAGCTGCAGCTTGAAGTAAGTGAACTGCACCGCACACAATCCCTCACCAGGTCCATCCACTACAACTACACCAGCCCTGGGGACCCTCAGCCCTACTCGAGGAGGGCTTACCATCCACACTGCCCCAAGTCACTGTCCCCAGTAGTGGTGGTTGTACTAACCACATACCCCGGGTGTGGTCACGACAAATCATCCCTTGTAAATAATCCCTTTTTGGACTGATCCCAGGCCATGGGACCGGGTCACGACTACTGTGATTCCCCAGAGTGACAGCACCGGCCCGGTTCCCGAGTACCCCACGACCTGGGGGTGCATCACTTACACTGCCCTTCTTTATACTGAACCCCCATGCTGCTTCTTCCCCATAATGAGACTCCTCACGCTACCTTCCCTCCATACTCAGACCAACACACTACCTCACACCTAATGATGAGACCCCCAAACCTTTGTCCCACTCTTCATACTGAGTCTACATTGCTCCACTCCATACTGAGCTCCCCTCATTGTTGTTCATCCACTTTGTCCCTTGCACTATCCTGTGTCGCCCCGCAACGAGTGCGTCACAAGAGGGTATTGCAGCCATAAATGCAGCCGCAATATTCTCTGACCTGGCAGTGATCTGGTTAATTTAGAAATCCAACCCTGCATGCATCACCTAGAACAGAGGGCCAATCCTAGGTCCTGGTGGGTGGAGTGTTAGGGAAGTGTAGTAGAACACACACAATAGTCTAGAGGAGAACCTAGAGGACTAGAGCCTAGAACAGAGTCTGGGACAGAGAACTTGAACTTGGAGAGGAGCGGGGGCCCGGTCGGGTGTCAGCACCTGAGGCCTGAGGGACTGGGCATTATTCACACGGGTTCCCAAAAGACTCCCGTGCCCACAACTCACAGCCGGTTCACTGGTACCGAAGCTGGCAGCAGTTCACCTCTGCTACGCGAACCAGAAGCGTGGAGGAGCAGCTTTACAGGAGCACTCCACCACCAGCCAACTTCCAGTCGTCTAACCAGCGGTGTACCCACTGAGGGATCCAAGGCTCCCCAAAACATCCAGAACGTACATCATGGATAGGGCATTGAAGCAGCCTCCCCGTACCCGACCTGGTATTCCTGGGCGACACTGGCAACCAATTAGTTAGAATGGAGGAACACTGCGGATTTCTAAGGGACACCATCACTGCTGAGTCCACCCGGTCTACTACACAACCACTGTATGCCATGTACTGTCTGCTGGTTACAGTAAGACCCGTTGCAGAGACTTTCTGTGTCCGTGCTTCCTTATGAATTGTCCGTTCGCACTACAAGGTAACCGCAGCTGCCGCACAACATCTTAAGCAGCTCCAGCCTCCGGGGATCACCGCTCAGCCTGTGGGGAGCGTAACATCTTGCTGCTATCCATCCCCCGGGGGCTCCGCAGCGTCGGTAGTCCTTACCGAAACTACTCATAGGTGGCGTCACGAATAAATTAAAAACCCCTTTAATCTGTTCCACCAAGACGTCTTCAACTTTTGATCTGCACTACACCGGGCCACACTACCGGCAGGCGCGGTCCACCCGTGACAAGGAGGAAGGAAGCAACGCCTGTCTAAACCGGAGTCCCTGCCACGGTGAGTCAATCCCTCACTACAGTAACAGCCCCTCTCAGCCCTAATCTACAGTAATAGACCCTCCTAGACCCTGATCTACAGTACATACCCCTCATAAATCCCAGCCTATTGTAATAGTTCCTCAAACATATTCTATAGAAATGGGCCCCCTATCCACCAATCTAAATCGTTCACCTTCCTCTCTCCCAATTCCAAATATCTAGCATCAGCCCCATTCTCCCCCATCCTCAGTCTGTAGCATCAGCCTCACACACTCATTTCCAGTATGTAGCATGAGCCTCACTCTCCCCCCCCTTTCATCTCCAGTATGCAGTATAAGCCTCACTCCATTGCATAAGTCCCACTCCCACGTCATACCACTGTGTGGCATTAACATCTCCCCACCTCCATCTTCAGCTCTATGAGTGCTTACCTGCTCCCGTTTCCGCCTCCAGACCCTAGTGCCTTCTACTACCTTTTCGGCAACCTGCTGTGATGTCTGCAGCGTGGTGAAATGTCTCACAGTGATTCAGGTTTGCTTTAAAGCCTTGGAAAAGGGAGCTAAATTGGCATTCCTCTGACCCCGGAAGTGCAGGATCTGGTACTTCTGAGGTCAGCCAGCTCCCTTTGTACTGGTTTGTGTGTATTTGCGCGCTGTTACTAGAGAGGTTACTATAGGGTATTTTCATTTTACAATGGGACTACTATATATTCAGAGGATTTACTCAGGTAGAGAACAACCTCTTAGAACAGAAAAAAATGCAAGTCAAGTATGCGTACACAAAAAAATACAATACATAAAATACAATTTCAGCCACATAAGGCTCGGGCTGCATGTTGATGTGTTGTGCAACATAGAGACCATATAGAGCGACACAGAATCTCAAATGATTTAAAATTTCAGTCACTGGTTTCAAGTTGCAAGAAATTTAATTGCTGTAGACTTTAATGTAAATGGCATGCAATGACTACTTCTATTTGAATGCGGACGCACGCGTTTGCATTCAAATGCGTTTTTTGTGGCGTGTGAAAACGCAACTTGTTGGATTTTTTGCAATGCATAGCAAAATTCTCCCTCTGTCTCTGAAAGCTGCACCTGTGTTTACAAGCCTTTTTGTACTACATCTAGCCAAGCAAATCCTTTTTGGCTAGTAGATGTGTGTGCCAGGCAGGGGTGTAGCACTTTTGTGAAGAAAGCTACACCTCCTGTGTTTACTAGCCTTTTTTTTACTGCATCTAGCCAAGCAAATCCTTTTTGGCTAGTAGCAGTGTATGGATAGGCAGGTGTTGTCCAGTGTCAGGGGCGGGCTGGCCCAGGTGGCAGGGGGGCAAGTGCCCCCTGGGCTGGTGGTATATTCCACATCTAGGGCCGCCCCCTACAGAAACGGGCCGCGGGCGTCGCTTTGCGGCCGGCACATGATGCGAAACGGCCCGGCCGCGGGATAGTACATGACGCTGGAGGTCTCGGATCAGGTAAGGGCTGACAGCACCCCCCCCCCCCTGCTTCTCAAGTCAGGGCCGGCAGGGCAAATCTGCCACCCGGGGATGGAGGCTCCAGCCAGCCCCTGTCCAGTGTACTGTTGAAATCTACCACAAAGCGCAGAAAACACTTTTGTATTGCATCTGCCCAAACCTAGTTACCAAAATCTATTTAGGGTAGTACCACTGTTTGGCCACTCAGTTCTGCTAGTTTTACATCCATTGTTTTTTGTGCCAACCATAACAGATTTGCCAATTAATTACCCTCAAATATGAGTGGTAAAAGGTCTGCTGATGGAGGAAAGGGTAATAGGTGTGTTGGAAAGCGTAAAATTCTTTGTGTCCGTGTGGTAGGTGCTAAAGTAACAAACATCTGCTTAACAAATACCATCTTCAAGCCAAACTAAAATGTCTACTTCTTTTCGTGGATGATCTGCTATCATCCCTTTCTTACGCAGCAGAACATTACTAAAACTTGTAGATAAGGCCCAAAAAGAG
This sequence comes from Allobates femoralis, assembly GCA_033576535.1. Classification (NCBI taxonomy): domain Eukaryota; kingdom Metazoa; phylum Chordata; class Amphibia; order Anura; family Aromobatidae; genus Allobates; species Allobates femoralis. Next base: position 103,139,549 of record JARQOC010000006.1, read on the forward strand.
CAGGTGCTTCAATGGATATCAAGCGCTCTATCAAATGGGCTCCCCTCCACCTCAACTTCAACATCACAAACACTCCAGTCCTCAGAGGTGTCACCCTAATCGCACTTGCTTCCTCACAGCTTACAAGTCTCCAGCCACCCTACTCACTATGTGTTAACACAGATGGGTGAGTCTGCAGAGCTGTTCACTCATACTACAGTTGGGAATCAGAGGTCTGCTCCAAAGCTTCAGTAAGTCAAGATGATCTGCACCGATTCCCAAAATCTTTGTGTGTCGGATCCAGGCCCAGATGAAGAAGGGTCCGAGGATAATGTAGACCCACATTCCCTAACTGTAACCCCTGTTGGTGGAGACAATGAGGTAGATGATGATGAGACTCAGATACATCATTGGAACGATAACTTGACTTTGCGCTCAGGGCAGGAAGAGGTTGGCTCTGAGGACGACGAGTGTGAGAACACCTAGGGTGATGATGAGGTTGCAGATCCCACTTACTGTCAACCCACAGACAGGCAGTTAATGAGCTTAGTAGAGGATCTGGTGGAGGATGAAATTGAAGAGGTTAAATTGCAGCTTCCTGGACAGAGACGTAGTCCAGGAAGCACGTCAACAACTGCGTCTTCAGCCACAACTCTGCCGTCTTCAGCCGTTGTGGCTCTGCAGAACACATGGGCGCTAAGCCTTGCCTAGCCTGGTCATTTTTTCAGATAGCAAAGGATGACCCAACTCATGTTATCTGCAAAACTTGTAAACAAAATCTGAGTAGAGGCCAAAAAAAAATCAATAGTTTGAGTACTTCATGCATGAACTGTCACATGGACATGAAGCATAAGTCACAGTGAGAAGCTCACTGTTCTACAATGTGGCCTAGCCAACCACAGCCTGCCCCATCAAGTGCATCTGCGGCTTCTTCATCCTCTGTGACTTTGGGGACAGCTGTCACAGAGGCTTTCGGCCGCAGAACTTCCACCTCTTTACCCGCAACTGCCGGTGTGATTGACAGGTCATCAGCTGTTTTGGAAGTGGAAACACCAGATTCTCCATTCGTTATACACAAAACAGAAAAAAACTGCACAGCACTCACAGACATAATGTGAACTGGTGCCAGCAGGGATTCTGGGTCAAACAACTAGAAAAAAATTCTCTGCAGCACTCAGCTACTACCAATGTGCAACCATGCTAGCAAGCGTTATACATTTGAGGAAAAAATTTAAAAACGTACGTTTTTTTTTCAAAAAACTGAAAAATCTTTTTTAAATTTTCTTGGGGTTTTTGGTACGCACATTGGCCAATGTCCATTTTCTCATCAGCCGTGACAAGGCGACCCCAGGTCTGATGAGTCCAAACGCCGACATCCCTGTCCTCCTTTTCCTTCTGTCAGCGTTGGGACTCATTAGACCTGGGGTCGCCTTGTTGCGGTTGATGAGCAAACGGACATTGGCCAATGTGCGTACCAAGAACCCCAAGAAAATAAAAAAAGATTTTTGAGTTTTTTGAAAAAAAACGTACGTTTTTAAATTTTTTCCTCAAATGTATACGCTTGCTAGCATGGTTGCACATTGGTAGTAGCTGAGTGCTGCAGAGAATTTTTTTCTAGTTGAATGCATATCAAGCTATTCATATATATTATATTATGCACTACTGTACATTTTTTGCATATGAAGCAGCTGTCACATCTGTGGTCAAGTGTAATTTGCGGCAGATCTGGCAGATGTCACCGCATCTCCGCACAACGTCCGACTTGTGGCACCGTTCTGGCAAGCCCCATTCTCTATGGGGCCTTAGGTCAGGTGCGGCAAGTGCGGTTTTGCTAGATGTGACAGATCCGGCACTTGTGGCACCGCAAAAGAACCGCTGCTTGCAGCATTTTTTTGCGAAAGTGCCGCATCCAGCAAAACCACACTTGCCACCCTTAAACGCAAGCCCCATAGAGAGTTAATGTGGCTTGCAGGATTGGTGCCGCAAGTTGGCCGTTACGCGGTACAGTCGGCAGATGCGGCGACATCTGCCGCAAATTAACTTTACCGTAGATGTGAAAAATGTCGCCCATCTGCCGGATCTGCCGTGTAACGGCCGACTTGCCACACCGATCCGCAAAGCCCCATTCATTCTCTATGGGACTTGCGGTCAAGTGCGGCAGGTGCGGTTTTGCCGGATGTGGCACCACAAAAAAACACTGCAAGCAGCAGTTTTTTGCACTGCCGGATCTGCCCGATCTGACAAAACTGCACTTGCCCACCTGACCGCAAGCCTCAGAGAATTAATGGGGCTTGCCGGATCAGTGGCGCAAGTTGGCCGTTATGCGGCAGATCCGACAGACGTGGCGACATCTGCCAGATCTGCCGCAAATTACACCTGACCGCAGATGTGAAAGTAGCCTTAATGATATTCCTTTTTAACCAATTACTAATACCAATCCATTTTCCTATTTTCACAGTGGGTCATCGAAGGAGGCATTAAAGCTTCGTTTACTACAACTTAAATGTCACTTTACTTGGAAACTTCTTCTAGATGACACAGACCCAGATGAAATAGAAGAAAGATTATATGACCAATTGACATTTCTCGTCACAAGAACAAATACATGGTGTACAATCTACTGGCCTATGTGGGTACATCAGCTAAAAGATTACACAAAAGCTATAGGCAATTTAGTGAAAGCAGAAGAAATGATAAAAGAGAACAAACCAGAAGGGTCTGATCAAAAATATTTGGTGACATATGGAAATTATGCATGGGTGTACTACTACATGAAGCAGTATGAGGATTCTCAGAAATATGTAGATAAGGTAGAGCAGATTTATAAAGACCTGGAAGGTTCACAAGACATAGCAGAAATCTACGGTGAAAAAGGCTGGTCACTGCTCAAATTTTGTGGACAATATTATGAAGAAGCAAAAAAATGTTTTCAGAAGGCTTTAGAGCTAGATCCAGAAGATCCTGAGTGGATCACAGGATATGCAACAGTTGTCTATAGACTGGAAACTTTCAATGGCAGAAGATGCCCAGCTTCAGACTGCAAATCAGTAGAGTTATTGAAAAATGCAATAGAGAAGAATCCAGGAGATCCGGTGGTGAAGGCACTTCTTGCAGTAAGGCTGCTAGGCCTAAACAGAACTAATGAGGGGAAAAAATATATTGAAGAAGCCTTAGAGCAAGCCCCAAACTATCCATATTTGCTCCGTTATGTTGCAATGTTTTACAGAAGAGCTGATATGGTAGATGAGGCCTTGAGTGTCCTAAAAACTGCAGTAGATCTCATCCCAACTTCTGCATTTCTACATCACCAGATTGGACATTGTTACAAGAGAAAATTTTGAATAACAAAAAGTTGCTTGGATGTGGGAACAATTATAGCAGAGAAGGGCAATCGTCAGAATTAGATGACCTCGTCGAAAATGCCCTCTTTCATTTTGAGAAGACGGTGGAGCTCAAGAAAACATTTGTGTTTGCATATGTAGAGTTAGCAAATATGTATATTGAAGCAAAGGAATATCAAAAAGCAGAAAAGAGCTTTCAAACTGTTCTGTCATTTACTAATCTTACAGATGAGGAGAAGCAGCAGATCTACTTCAATTATGGACGGTTTAAAGAATATTCTATGAGGTCTGAATCTGAAGCCATCGAGTGCTATAAAAAAAGTTTGCAGATCTCTATACTAAAAAAAGAGCGAGAATGGAGTGAAAAGGCTCTAAGAAGAATTTCTTCAAAGAAAATTAGGAACAATATTCATGATGCTGAAGGTTACGCTTTGCTTGGCTTTGTCCATAAGACTAACGGGAAGAAATGATGCAATTGATTGTTATGAAAAAGCCTTGAGATATGACCCTTACAATGAGGAATATGTGAGTGAGCTCTGTGAGCTGAAGCTGATGATATGAGAAACAAGTGAAGGAGAATGGAGATCTTGTACGATTGAACGTATCTTCTTCCCTTTCTAAATATATAAATCTTCAAGCAATTTATCTACTAAAAATAAGTAAATGCTAAACCTGCATTGGGGAAGTTATGGTGAGCGGCTGAAGGGTCTCAGTCAATGTTTCTGTAAAACCCTATAATGGTACCTTTACACGCCGCCACAGGAAGGTAGAAACCGCCAGGCATCGGACACAATTGTGCCTGTTGCCTGAAAAGACCACGAAGTGGCGTCGTGTAATTCAGGATTTTCCTTCCTGTGTCTTCGAATACCTGTGTCTGAGCCGTGCTCAAAAACAGGAAGGAACAATCCCTATGGTGGCGGCGTGTAATCGGGGCACAGGCAAGGTATTTGCGTGGCCTACGAAATCCCTGGGACGTGCCACGGCGTAATGGATACCACGCCCCATCAGCGATCATGGTGGAGGCTCCTGCGTTACGATTGGTTGTCCCTTCACAGGGCGCCATATTTAAAGAGCTATCCATTCACAGTCCACAATTGCAATGGCGTCATGTACTAGCCAGCCTCCCTGCGCATGCTGGCCAATCATGATGCTATTGCGTTGTCCAATCACCGTACGAGAATCACATAATACTCAACTCTGTCACGCCTATGTACTTGCGGCGCGAAATATGTACACCCATATTCCTGTGTGGTAGCGGCGTGTAAACCAATTTCGTAATGCTTGTGATATTTCTTGGTACGCACTTGGTACAGTGATGCAATAGCTTTCGATAGAACTTGACAGCAGAAAAAGTGGGCAAAACTAGGTCTAAGCTTCCATAAGAACCCATCAGCAGGTCACAAGAATTGCAACATCTTAGGCTACATTCACACGGTGTGTTATTGCACAGATTTTCATGAGTTTCTTATGAATCCGCTACTGCAGTGAAAATGCAGTGATGTTGACTGTCCCAGACAACTTAGCACATTTCACAATTATGCATTCTTACACTGAGCTTTTTACAGATCTTTTCTTGGGCTCAAGAATGGATCCATAAAATGAATGAGCATGTCAATTATTTTTGCTGCGCTTTTACTCACCTCCCCACGCTCCCACAGTGATCTCCAGCAATGTTCTCATACCGGGAGGCCGCAGGACCTGCGAGGAGACCTGGCACTGCACCATGTGAATGAGTGACATCACTCAGTCACATGTGCAGGGTCCTAGAGGCACCGAAACTGCAACCTCCAGGATGAGAACATCGCTGTCTGTCAACATGGGACTGCAGGGAGGTGAGTAAAAAGTGCAGCAGCATTCATACACAGAAGGCTGTGTTTTGTGAGAATCCATTCTTGGTGCAGTTTCTGCACTAAAAACGGATCCTCACAAAACGCGCCCAAAATGCCGTGTGTGACTGTAGCCTAAGATGTTATACTGCCAGAGTAAAAGCTATTTAAAATGATAGTATGAGAAAAAGGAGACCAAAAATTGTTGGGCCATTATGTTTCCAAAAGATTCATTACATTTATGTATTACAAGATAACACCAATATAACACACAAAATAGGTGCAAGAGAGCCTGGATCTCCCTTTGCCTGAGGTAAACTGATACACTGACCAGCTGTGAACACTCTGTAGACCCGTCCCTCCACCTTTATATGGCCGTATTTATGTAGCAATTTCAGATATCCAGTGGCATTGAGGTTTCCATTGATGAAGAATAGCCCCACTATCTTTGTACCCCATATACCACACCATACCATCCATTTTGTGTTCCAACAGTCTTGGAGGGATCTATCTGCTGTGGGTTAGTGTCAGACCAATAGCGCTGGGTTTGTTTGTTAACTTCACCATTGACAAAATATTTGCCTCATCACTCATCTGAAGGCAATTGTCTATGCTGTGAAGATACGAGATGTGCAGCATCTGAAACAACAGATACTGGAAGTCTGTTCTAGCATTTCTTCTGTGGTGTTGCTATCAGTGTGTCAAGAGTGGGAGAAGAGGGTTGCATTGACAATCCAACACAAAGGGCAGCACTTTAAACATATTTTAAAAGTAGTCATAAACTTGTAAATAACTCATGAAAGAATAAAGTTACATTAAAACAAAGCACACCATTGTTTTTCTTATGAATTTCTCAACATCACCCTCTTCGCATTGAAAAAAAATAAAGCTGGATCCAAAATGGCCAACTTCAAAATGGCCACCATGGTCACCAATTATCTGGAAAAATTTTCCCCCTCCCATATACTAATGTGCCATAAACAGGAAGTTGATATCACCACCCATTCCCATTTTATTTAGGTGCATCCATATAAATGGCCCACCCTGTATATCCTGGGGGATAGAAAAACAACAACTATGGGCAGCATTACCAAAGAAAAGGTAAGGCTGCAAACCTGACAAGGTATTGTCGAAACCTTTATCAATGGGGATGGTGCAGCTGTGTTGGGGGAGAAAAAGGCTAGAAGGTTGGAGGAGTGTTTAAACTAGGGATTGGGGGGGAGGGTATTCATTGTTCAGGAGGTGAAGATAGTGTAAATAGTAACCTGGGCACAAGTAATAAATTTGGGGGTGGCATGGGGGGTGGGGTTAGAACAGTCAATATAGTAGGAAGGAATAGAGGTAAAGAGAGATGCATAAAGTGCATGTACACTAATGCCAGAAGCCTCACCAACAAAATGGAGGAATTAGAATTGATTTAGTTGGAAAATAGTTATGACATGGTGGGGATATCTGAGACTTGGCTGGACGAGAGTCATGACTGGGCTGTTAATTTACAGGGCTATTGTCTGTTCAGAAATGACCATACAAATAAGCGAGGGGGAGGTGTCCATTTATACGTAAAATCATCCTTAAAACCCATCCTGGGTGATAATATATGTGAATCTAATGGAAATGGAGTCCCTGTGGGTGGAGATAAGGGGAAGGAGAAAAAATAAATTACTGATAGGGGTTTGTTAGAAGTCTCCTACAATAATGGAGGTAGAGGAGAATATCCTCATAAAGCATATAGATGATGCTGCGACTCAGGGAGAAGTCATTATTATTGGGGACTTCAATTACCCTGAAATACATTTGGGAACAGAAACCTGTAGTTCCAGCAAAGGTAATAGATTTTGGCACAACTATGAGAGACAATTATCTTTCACAACTGGTTCAGGATCCAACAAGACGGGGGGCACTGCTGGACCCAATATTAACCAACAGGCGGGACCGCATATCAAATATACGGGTTGGAGGTCACTTGGGTAATAGTGATCATAAAATAATAAGTTTTCAAGTATCCTTTAATAAAATGTGTAGTAGACTAGCACAATAAACTGGGACGATGTCCTGGGACATAAAGGTACACAAAGCAAATGGGAGACATTTATTAGCATCCTAAATAGGACCTATATAGAATATATACCCTGTGGGAATAAACATGCTAGAAATAGGAGGAAACCACTATGGCTAAATAAAGCGGTAAGAGGCGCAATACATGACAAAATGAAAGAATTTAGGGAATTAAAGCAAGTAGGTAGTGATGAAGCATTAAATAAATACAGAAAATGAAATAACATTTGTAAAAGCAAATCAAGGCAGCAAAGATTGAGACAGAGAGACTCATTGCCAGAGAAAGTAAAAATAATCCCAAAATATTTTTTAACTACATAAATAGTAAGAAACTAAAAAAAGATTGTGTTGGCCCCCTTAAAAATAATCTTGGTGAAATGGTGGATGAGGATGAAGAAAAAGCCAATATGCTAAATGACTTTTTCAACAGTATTTACACAAGAAAATCCCATGACAGACAATATGATCAGTGATAACAAAAACTCTCAATTAAAAGTCACCTGCTTAACCCAACAGGAAGTATGGCATCGTCTAAAAATCACTAAAATTGACAAATCCCCCGGCTCGGATGGGATACACCCCAGAGTGCTGCAGGAATTAAGTACTGTCATAGATAGACCATTATTTTTCATATTTAAATATTCCATAATAACAAGGTCTGTACCACAGGACTGGCATATAGCAAATGTGGTGCCAATATTCAAAAAGGGCACAAAAACGGAACTTGGAAATTATAGGCCAGTAAGCTTAACCTCTACTGTGGGTAAAATCCTAGAGGGTTTTCTAAGAGATGCTATACTGGAGTATCTGCAGAAAAATAACCTCATGACCCAATATCAACATGGGTAAGTTCTGGGCTTAACCAAAGAAATGCAGTGGACGTGGTGTATATGGACTTTTGAAAAGCTTTTGATACGGTGCCACACAAAAGGTTGATACATAAAATGAGGATAGGGGAAAATACGTGTAAGTGGGTTAAGAACTGGCTTAGTGATAGGAAACAAAGGGTGGTTATTAATGGAACACACTCAGAATGGGTCACAGTTAACAGTAGGGTACCACAGGGGTCAGTGTTGGGCCCGCTTCTTTTTAATATATTTATTAATGACCTGGTAGGGGGCATACAAAGTAGAATCTCAATATTTGCAGATGACCCTAAACTCTGTAGGGTAATCAATACAGATGATGACAATTTTATATTACAGGAGGATTTATGTAAACTAGAAGCTTGGGCTGATAAATGGCAAATGAGCATTAATGGGGATAACTGTAAGGTCATGCACTTGGGCAGAGGAAACAAAAGGTATAATTATGTGTTTAATTGTAAAACACTGGGCAAAACCATCACTGAAAAAGACCTGGGTGTATGGGTATATGACAAACTCACATTTAGTGGCCAGTGTCCGGCAGCTGCTGCAAAGGCAAATAAAATAATGGGATGCATTAAAAGAGGCATAGATGCTCATGAGGAGAACATAATTTTACCTCTATACAAGTCAGTGGTGCGCCCACACTTAGAATACTGTGTACAATTCTGGTCTCCGGTGTATAAGAAAGACATAGCTGAACTAGAGCGGGTGCAGAGAAGAGCGACAAAGTCATTAGAGGACTAAGGGGTCTGCAATACCAAGACAGGTTATTAAACTTGGGGTTATTTAGCTTGGAAAAATGAAGGCTATGGGGTGATCTTATTAGAATGTATAAATATATGAGGGGACAGTACAGAGACCTTTTTAATGATCTCTTTACACTTAGGCCTGAGATGGGGACAAGGGGGCATCCTCTTCGTCTGGAGGAAAGAAGGTTTAATCATAATCACAGACGTGGATTCTTTACTGTAAGAGCAGTGAGACTATGGAACTCTCTGCCACATGATGTTGTAATGAGTGAGTCACTACTAACATTTAAGAATGGCCTAGATGCCTTTCTTGAAAACTATAATATTACCGGTTATATATACTAGATTCTTTGATAGGACGTTGATCCAGGGAATTAGTCTGATTGCCGTATCTGGAGTCAGGAAGGAATTTTTTCCCCCAATGTGGAGCTTAGTGTTGCCACATGGGTTTTTTTTGCCTTCTTCTGGATCAACATGTTAGGCTAAGGGTTGAACTAGATGGACTTAAAGTCTTCCTTCAACCTTAAAAACTATGTTTCTATGTAATATAAAATGAAAAAAAAAAAAAAAAAACAGGCAGCACTCCAAAATTAAAGTGAAAAAAGGTGGATATTTACTGGACCGTGGCGCTGTTTCAGCAGATTGCTGTGACTGTCTCAAGCCTTGAGAAAGGCAGAGTAATCTGCTGAAACAACAACATGGATCAGTAAAATCCACCTTTTTTCACTTTAATTTTGGAGTGCTGCCTGTTTTTTTTTTTTTCCATTTTATCCTGGAGGATAGTGATGAGCAAATACTAAAATGTCTGTTGCTAATAGCAAAAAATTCCTGAGTTGTCCCTAATGTCTTACTTAGATAGCGCATACATATTCTATAGCAATTTACAGTATCTGTTCTTGGCAGAAGAACATTTCTGGCTTGTCCAGGGGCCTAAATGAGACTTCTATCTCTTTCCCTAAAACTTCACTACCGTTTAATGTAACGAAAATTTACATTTTGGGGTGTCTGGTAGGGTCCATTTTGAGGTTTGCACAACTTTTTTTTTCCAACAGATTTCTGCAGGAGCCATTCTAACAGATGTTTACAGGGCTTGTGAACCCAGCCTAAGATAGGCTTCAGCCAGTCCTATTGGCCAGTGCTGGAATAAAAGAGACTCATATGGTACAGAGAGTTTGACACCACGGTATCTTTTCTGCTGAAGTGTATATGTATATATGTGTATACAGGGATGCCACTAAGAATCTTAGCACACAAAATTTTGAGGCCCCCATTGAGACTCCGCCCCAGCCAGACCTGCTCTCCTCGAACCTTCAACAGTGCCACCACACTCTTGGAAAAAACTCAACTTCTGCACCATGTCCTTACCAATCACAAATTAACAGTACCATATGGACCGTCACCATGCAGATCATCTGATAATGAAACATGACCTTACCTCAGCCAAGGATCTGAGACTGCTGGGTGCCCCTCCCTCCCCAATTGTATTTAAATCTGCCCTTAGCCAGGCTTTGATACAGAATAATATCTTTGTCTGGGATGATTTAGTGAATCCTACTTTGAGCAGAGAGTTGGAGCAGTGGCGGTTCTAGGAATCTCCACAGGATAATAAAATAAGACTCTGGAAAAATCTCTTTCTATACACTGTTCTTTATAAGAAGTGAGGAGGGTTGTGAACAGGAAATGCCACGAGGCAGAATACTACTGATGGTGTGAATCATTTTTCTGCCGGGGGCCAGTTGGAAATTTCTACCATCATTTGCGGGCTGCATAAAATTATCACTTTGATAATTACCCGCTATATTTGGTCAAACAATTAACTCACCCCTACTGTGGTGGTTGGAGCTACTTCTCTTTGGTGCAGCTGTGATGTTAGGTGATATGGATCTTGTTGCTTTTCACAACTGGTTTTCCAGACATGTCTTGGCCGGGAGCGCAGTCAAGTATGTGATATGTTTTGTAAATTATATACATCACATAGGGGCTACTGTGACTGCTGGAAGTGCTTCACAGGAGACACTGGGATGGCTGTATATACATCACTAGAGACATGGGGGGCTACAGTATATGCATCTAAAAGGAGATGCTGTGGTATAGACATCACAGAAGGGGAGGGGGATATACAGCACTGTAGGGGGGATATACAGCACTGGGGAGCACAGATCACCAGGGGTCACACAGTACTGGGGGCAGAGATCACCGGGGCTCACATAGACTAATATGCAAATAGAGTCCATGGAGCCTCGTTTAGAAGTCATAAATCATTACGAATATTTGCATATTCCTAATTCCCAGGGGGCAATGCATCATGGATTTCACTGTGTTTGAGCGCTTTTGCCGGCTGCCTGCAGTATTTTCCTTGACTGGTCTCCTTGAGATCAGTGAGTGGTTTGTCGCAGACTGGTAGGCTAAGACATCAAAGTGGGAGCACATAGACCACTGGGGGCACAGATCACTAGGGGGCACATAGATCACTGGAGGGGCACATAGTACATGGTGGCAGAGATCACTGGGTCACAAAAATTACCGGGAAGCACATGGTAAAGGGGGGCAGAGAGATCACTGGAGGCACACAGGACTGGGGGGCACAGAGTACATCAGCATGGCACACAGCACTGAGGAGCAGATAGATCAGTTGGGGGCACAGATCACTGGGGGCACACAGATTGCTAGTGAGCACAAAGTTTACTGGTGGGGGGCACAAAGATCACATCTTTTTTATCAACAGTGCCGTGATCAGAGTGAATGTGGCGGTCCCCGGCAACATGTGCAGACATCGCAGGAGAAGGCTCTAGTGGAGATATTACACAGCTGCTTTGTGGCTGCTACAATAAAAAGTCTTATCTACATTCAATGCAGGTCTTCCTCTCTTTGTGGTTAACTGACTAGGTGACAAACTTTAGATACCCCCCACTACACGTTACCCAACATTTATTGGTCACTCAAAGAAAAATGGCAAATGAGCTCGATAATTTCAAAGGTAATTTTTAATGAAAAAAAAAACATCTTATTTCTGTTGTTTTGTTATGAAATAAGTAGTGGTGAGATGATGGCATGAAAACCGCTCATAAAAGCAAGGCACATCGAGACACACTGGAAAATTGATAACCTGAAATATTTCAATAGAACTTGTCTCCACCAAGGTCTTGTCGATTGTAGAGAATAATTACGATACCTCTGAAGTAACAATTCTGGAGCATGTTTTCTCTTGTGAAAGGGGTGCGTCCCTACAGAGACTGACACTGTTAGCGCTGATTGGATAGTATTAGGTTATAAAGGGCAATACCCCCAACTAGTAACACCCAAATGTCAATTTTTCCATAAATTTCCAAGAAGAATAACAGGAACAGTGCAATGTAATGTTACAAGAATGTTCTAGAATAGCTTTTTCATTGAGAATACATTTCTTCTAAAACAGATTCTCTTTGGAACCTTTGTTTCTAGCTATTATTACTCTGAATGGTGCAAATGTCAACACTGTTTCTCTTTGGGGGGCTGATATTTTGACCCCACCAATTAAAAGATGCATATATGGTATACAGTTAAATAAGTATGCAGATTTCAACTGTAGTTTCAAAAATATGTACACCAATTTTAATGCCAAAAAATAAAAAAGCAACTTTCCTAATAGTTTGGATTAATAAAATCTAAGCAGGTGTCCACAGCTTAGATTTACTGTATGTTTATCCATGGTTGAAGGCTATAAGCAAACTGAGTATATTCGTCCTGAGGATAAAACACTCTTGTACCCATCCTCAATTTGTCACCGACCTGTTGACAATATTAGAAATAAGCAGGGGTCACATTTTAGAAATATGTCTGGAGGATCACATATTTACATATTTGTAAAAATGGACACATATTGGTCTGAAGTGAAGCTGTAGGCACAAAGCAATAGTATATTTAAAATATAAAATGGTTTGCATTTTCAGATATAAAGATGTTCATACCATTTAAATCTGCTAAAAATGTATCAAGTGCAACCAAAGTCAAGAGCGAAAATTGAAGTTCCTCCTTCCATCCTCCATGATCAGTATCTCCTTGGTTTAAGAGGCCAAGAGTGGGGATTTTGGGGGAGGTTCAAGAAACTGTAAAGCCAATGAACACTGTTTTTTTCTTATGATTTTATTTTCTGGTATAACAGCAGAGACTGTATAATATTATATCATATGATATTTCTGGACTCCTGCATTATGGTAATTAAAGGGAACCAACCGCAAGGGTTTAACCACCTGTAAATCAGTGCAGCAGGTGATTGTCGTGAGCAGCATGACATCACTATTTGGGTTATTTTTATTATTATTCCTCCCTGCACGCTTGTCTTTCTGCTCTAAGCCAAACCCTCTCCCCCTCATCTAGACTCATCCAGGGAGGAAGGGGATGTCAGCTTACAGCTGAAAGACAAGCCCACAAGAGAGGAATAACAAAAAAACAAAACAGTGATGTCATGCTGCACATGACAAACACCTGCTGCACTGATTTCCAGGTCGTTGAATCCTGGTGGTTGGTTCCCTTTAAGAGGAAAACGGAGGCTAGTAGTAGTCACATCTCAATTGTTAGATTCCGAGTGCAGGCCTTTCCAGTGAGTTACACTGATGTGCAATTGGTCATTAAAGAGCTCTTGCGCTATCATACTAAAGTCTCTGCCTTTATCCAATGCCACATTATAAGCATAGTGTCTAAAGTCAACATAATTGAACGTCATGCCACAATAATCGATAAATATATATTATATCCATGTGATTATACATTTTGAAGTTATTGCTCAAACTAATCTAGCAGAGATTTACTTTAAAGTTTTGTGCTGATGTAGTTCTTGATCTATTTTAACCCTTTCACGATCTTGGACATACTGGTACAGTACATCATGGGTCGCCTACCTCCCTTTGATGGGAGCTCACACGCAGTTAACCCTTCAAATCGTGTTGAAAGTGCAATCTAAAGCGGCATGGTGGGGATCACTCTATATGATGCAATCTCGATGTGTTACCCTATATGATGCAATCTTGATGTGTTTCCAAGACTGCATGGGGTCAGATGAGGACCCCTGTTGCTGTCATGACTCACTTGCTGTGGATACATGGAGAGCGCCTAGATCCACAGAAAGTGATCATTTGTGCTGTGCAGAGCTGTGGATCATCACAGCTCTTCACAGAACAAGCAGACACTGCAGTATTGAGGCACCCTAATGGCCACTTCACACGCTAGGATCTCGTTAACGATATTGTTGAAACGTCACGCATTTGTGATCGTTCAAACGATAGTTTGTGCGTCGTTGTCTGTGAACGAACGATATTGGAAGGAAAAAGCGTTGGAACGTTCATCCAAAATTTGGGATCCTGACCTCAAATCTATCGTTCGTCGTCCAATTAACGTTGTGGGAAGCAGCAACATCATTCAGTGTGACACCTTTTTGAACGATGTCGTTCATAATTCTCCCATTTCTGCCGCTTTGTAAAATCGTACAAACATTCTTCTCCAAATAGCTGGAGCGTTGCCAAATTTAAAATTGTTAACGATATCCTTGCATGTGACAACGCACCAACGATGTCGGTAGGATCGCGGTCACGTGACATAGCTAACGATCTCGTTCACCCATGTCCTAGTGTGTGACGGTACCATAAAGGGCATGTAAAATAAAGTAAAAGTTTTTCAAAAAATGGAAAAAAAAATTAAAAAACAAAAAAAAACAAACAAAAAAAAAACAAAAAACTACCGTATATACTCATGTATAAGCCGACCCGTGTATAAGCAGACCCCCCTACTTTCGCCCCAAAAATCTGGAAAAACCTATTGGCTCGTGTATAAGCCGAGGGTGGACCCCAGCACAGGTATACAGCCCCCAGCAGTGTGGTATACAGGCCTCACCAAGTGGTAGTATACAGCAGCCCCAGTGGTAGTATACAGCAGCCCCAGTGGTAGTATACAGCAGCCCCAGTGGTAGTATACAGCAGCCCCAGTGGTAGTATACAGCAGGCCCAGTGGTAGTATACAGCAGCCCCAGTGGTAGTATACAGCAGCCCCAGTGGTAGTATACAGCAGGCCCCCAGGGGTACATATAGCAGCCCCCAGGAGGGACCCAGCAGCCCCCTGGGGGTACCCAGCAGCCCCCAGGGGGTACCCAGCAGCCCCCAGGGGGTACACAGCAGCCCCCAGGGGGTACACAGCAGCCCCCAGGGGGTACACAGCAGCCCCTGGGGGTACACAGCAGCCCCCAGGGGGTCCCCAGCAGCCCCCAAATGCTGGCACTCGCCCCCCCTTGCAAGGGCCCCCCCCCGCTTCTCTTACCATTCCGTACTTCTGATCCGCGCCACTCCTCGGCGCTCCTCGCTGCTCCGTCCGTCCGTCTTCTACATCCGGGATCCCCGGCCGTCGCGCGATGACGTCATATGCCTGCGACGGCCGGAGATCCCGGATGTAGCAGACGGACGGAGCAGCGAGGAGCGGCGCGGATCAGAAGTCCGGAATGGTAATATAACCATCGGGGGGGGGAAGCCCTTACAAGGGGGGGTGAGTGCCAGCATTTGGGGGCTATATGCACTGCTTCCCCTGCCGCTGATTGACAGGGGGAAGCAGTGCATATTTAATGAGCGGCCCCACGTGACGGGGCCGCTCATACAGCAGCCCCCCCCCGCCTCCTGCAGCCTCCACAGCCCCGGACACAGCCCCCCCCGTATTGACTCGTGTATAAGCCGAGGGGGAGACTTTTCAGCCCAAATTTTGGGCTGAAAAACTCGGCTTATACACGAGTATATACGGTAAGTCCCCCTTTTGCCCCATTGAAAATAAAACTATATATAAAAAAAAAAAAAAAAATATTAGTTATTGCTACATTCAGAAATCCCCGATCTATCACAATATAAAATCAATTCATGAGACATGTAAACTGCGTAATGGAAAAAAAAAATTCCAAACGTCAAAATTAATTTTTTTTTAAATCACTGTTATAACATGCAATAACAAGCGATCAAAACATTGAATCTAGCCAAAAATGGTATCATTAAAAACATCAGCTCAATATGCAAAAAATTAGCCGCCCCACAGCCCCAGATCTCGAAAAATGAGAACATTACTGGTCACGCCAAAACCAAAATTTATTTTTTTTTTAATTTCTGAATTTCTTTATCACCAAATACCAAATGTGTAATATTACTTTTTTCTATCTACAAAGTTGTACCAACCTGAGGCATCATACCGACACTTCACTTTTACCAAATAGTGAACATGGTGAATAGGGATGAGCGAGTCTACTCGCTAGGACTCGTTACTCGGCGATTCTTAAGGGACTCGCTGGACTCGGGAATCGGCGAGTCTTTTAGCGAATACTCGCTCAGTAACGAGTCCAATGCAAGTGAATGGCAATCTTAGTTTTGTCATAGTTTACTTTCTCTCACTCGCTAGACTCGCTAGACTCGCTCTATCACATCGCTATATAGCTTGAATCTCCCCAAACAGCAGCGAGTCTGAGCGAGTCTACGAGTCCGAATCCTAGCGAGTCTGCGATTCCGAGTCCTGTATTCTCTATTCGGGACTCGCGAATCCAGAATCTTTTATGTTACTAGTCAGCATTGCGTGTTAGGTCAGAAAACTTGTGAAGATAGCCAATCATAGTCAGTAATGGCATAGCAGTTTTGGTTGTGTCAGGACTATGATTGGCTGCTGTCCATCGTGATGCCTATGTCATCTATGACAAGGCAAGGCAGTATATAAGGCTTGCCCCCGCCATTTTGGGCACATTGCTGAGAAGAGCTGACCTAGTGCAGGGAGACTTGGAGCAGATCTAGGGACAGTTAGGCAGTGTAGGAGTCACATATAACCCAAAAGTTCTTTTCAGAACTAACAGGACGCAGTGTAGGAGTCAAGATTCCTCACACATAACCCAAAAGTTCTTTTCAGAACTACCAGGACGGAGGATTGCTGTACAGGACTGTAAGGAAGGGAGATAGGAGCAGCCTTACAGTGAATCCAGCACCATCCTCAGAGCTTAGTTCACCCAGCTTTCCGCAGAGCTGTAATCCTAAGCTTTTTCTTATTTTTGGCACTAGTCTACCAAATAATTTTGGTGCCATTTTTCCACAAAAAATTTCCTGTGCCAGTGCGTAGCTGTACGGTGTCCTGCCTGCAGCTCGCACGGTACTTGTAAACTTGCACGCAGCCAGCACCGCAGCCTAAGTGTGCCTGGTTGTGCGTACTAAACAATTTTTTCCTGTGCCAGTGCGTAGCTGTACGGTGTCCTGCCTGCAGCTCGCACGGTACTTGTAAACTTGCACGCAGCCAGCACCGCAGCCTAAGTGTGCCTGGTTGTGCGTACTAAACAATTTTTTCCTGTGCCAGTGCGTAGCTGTACGGTGTCCTGCCTGCAGCTCGCACGGTACTTGTAAACTTGCACGCAGCCAGCACCGCAGCCTAAGTGTGCCTGGTTCTGCGTACTAAACAATTTTTTCCTGTGCCAGTGCGTAGCTGTACGGTGTCCTGCCTGCAGCTCGCACGGTACTTGTAAACTTGCACGCAGCCAGCACCGCAGCCTAAGTGTGCCTGGTTGTGCGTACTAAACAATTTTTTCCTGTGCCAGTGCGTAGCTGTACGGTGTCCTGCCTGCAGCTCGCACGGTACTTGTAAACTTGCACGCAGCCAGCACCGCAGCCTAAGTGTGCCTGGTTCTGCGTACTAAACAATTTTTTCCTGTGCCAGTGCGTAGCTGTACGGTGTCCTGCCTGCAGCTCGCACGGTACTTGTAAACTTGCACGCAGCCAGCACCGCAGCCTAAGTGTGCCTGGTTGTGCGTACTAAACAATTTTTTCCTGTGCCAGTGCGTAGCTGTACGGTGTCCTGCCTGCAGCTCGCACGGTACTTGTAAACTTGCACGCAGCCAGCACCGCAGCCTAAGTGTGCCTGGTTGTGCGTACTAAAACAATTTTTTCCTGTGCCAGTGCGTAGCTGTACGGTGTCCTGCCTGCAGCTCGCACGGTACTTGTAAACTTGCACGCAGCCAGCACCGCAGCCTAAGTGTGCCTGGTTGTGCGTACTAAACAATTTTTTCCTGTGCCAGTGCGTAGCTGTACGGTGTCCTGCCTGCAGCTCGCACGGTACTTGTAAACTTGCACGCAGCCAGCACCGCAGCCTAAGTGTGCCTGGTTCTGCGTACTAAACAATTTTTTCCTGTGCCAGTGCGTAGCTGTACGGTGTCCTGCCTGCAGCTCGCACGGTACTTGTAAACTTGCACGCAGCCAGCACCGCAGCCTAAGTGTGCCTGGTTGTGCGTACTAAACAATTTTTTCCTGTGCCAGTGCGTAGCTGTACGGTGTCCTGCCTGCAGCTCGCACGGTACTTGTAAACTTGCACGCAGCCAGCACCGCAGCCTAAGTGTGCCTGGTTGTGCGTACTAAACAATTTTTTCCTGTGCCAGTGCGTAGCTGTACGGTGTCCTGCCTGCAGCTCGCACGGTACTTGTAAACTTGCACGCAGCCAGCACCGCAGCCTAAGTGTGCCTGGTTGTGCGTACTAAACAATTTTTTCCTGTGCCAGTGCGTAGCTGTACGGTGTCCTGCCTGCAGCTCGCACGGTACTTGTAAACTTGCACGCAGCCAGCACCGCAGCCTAAGTGTGCCTGGTTGTGCGTACTAAACAATTTTTTCCTGTGCCAGTGCGTAGCTGTACGGTGTCCTGCCTGCAGCTCGCACGGTACTTGTAAACTTGCACGCAGCCAGCACCGCAGCCTAAGTGTGCCTGGTTGTGCGTACTAAACAATTTTTTCCTGTGCCAGTGCGTAGCTGTACGGTGTCCTGCCTGCAGCTCGCACGGTACTTGTAAACTTGCACGCAGCCAGCACCGCAGCCTAAGTGTGCCTGGTTCTGCGTACTAAACAATTTTTTCCTGTGCCAGTGCGTAGCTGTACGGTGTCCTGCCTGCAGCTCGCACGGTACTTGTAAACTTGCACGCAGCCAGCACCGCAGCCTAAGTGTGCCTGGTTGTGCGTACTAAACAATTTTTTCCTGTGCCAGTGCGTAGCTGTACGGTGTCCTGCCTGCAGCTCGCACGGTACTTGTAAACTTGCACGCAGCCAGCACCGCAGCCTAAGTGTGCCTGGTTGTGCGTACTAAACAATTTTTTCCTGTGCCAGTGCGTAGCTGTACGGTGTCCTGCCTGCAGCTCGCACGGTACTTGTAAACTTGCACGCAGCCAGCACCGCAGCCTAAGTGTGCCTGGTTGTGCGTACTAAACAATTTTTTCCTGTGCCAGTGCGTAGCTGTACGGTGTCCTGCCTGCAGCTCGCACGGTACTTGTAAACTTGCACGCAGCCAGCACCGCAGCCTAAGTGTGCCTGGTTGTGCGTACTAAACAATTTTTTCCTGTGCCAGTGCGTAGCTGTACGGTGTCCTGCCTGCAGCTCGCACGGTACTTGTAAACTTGCACGCAGCCAGCACCGCAGCCTAAGTGTGCCTGGTTGTGCGTACTAAACAATTTTTTCCTGTGCCAGTGCGTAGCTGTACGGTGTCCTGCCTGCAGCTCGCACGGTACTTGTAAACTTGCACGCAGCCAGCACCGCAGCCTAAGTGTGCCTGGTTCTGCGTACTAAACAATTTTTTCCTGTGCCAGTGCGTAGCTGTACGGTGTCCTGCCTGCAGCTCGCACGGTACTTGTAAACTTGCACGCAGCCAGCACCGCAGCCTAAGTGTGCCTGGTTGTGCGTACTAAACAATTTTTTCCTGTGCCAGTGCGTAGCTGTACGGTGTCCTGCCTGCAGCTCGCACGGTACTTGTAAACTTGCACGCAGCCAGCACCGCAGCCTAAGTGTGCCTGGTTCTGCGTACTAAACAATTTTTTCCTGTGCCAGTGCGTAGCTGTACGGTGTCCTGCCTGCAGCTCGCACGGTACTTGTAAACTTGCACGCAGCCAGCACCGCAGCCTAAGTGTGCCTGGTTGTGCGTACTAAACAATTTTTTCCTGTGCCAGTGCGTAGCTGTACGGTGTCCTGCCTGCAGCTCGCACGGTACTTGTAAACTTGCACGCAGCCAGCACCGCAGCCTAAGTGTGCCTGGTTCTGCGTACTAAACAATTTTTTCCTGTGCCAGTGCGTAGCTGTACGGTGTCCTGCCTGCAGCTCGCACGGTACCTTCCATCTCTCTAAAAATATCTTAGCCTCTAGTGTGTACCTTTCACGAAATAGTACCTGCTACTTGTTTTACAAGCCCCCAGAAAGCCACCAGAAATTACAAAATGTCACACAAAAAAACAAATCCCAAAAAAAGTCTTGCTAAGGGACAGGGACGAGGTACAGGCATTGGTAGTCGTGGCCAACTATCCACCAGTTCGGGCAGACAGACGAGGATTGATCGATCGTTCCTCCTGTCTAACTTTCCCCGTCAGGAAAGTAAACGAGTATTGAGGCCGGAAGACGAACAGCATCTAACGTCTTGGCTGGCAGACAAGACCTCAACAACAGGTTCTTGCAGCACTCAAGGTTCCTTGAGCACTGTATCTACTGTTGGTACATACCATGCTGGGTCATCTAATCCACAACCTCTTCACAGTTCCTCAGACCAACAGCAGCCCCATGAAAATGTTGACACAGACATGGGTCACTCAGATGACTTATTTGGTACATATAATCCTTTACATGAATCCGGTTTGCCAGACTCCGTAGTAGATGAGATACTTGATGAAGAATTGTCCATTCATGGACAAGTTTTAGAGACACCCCGGCCACATGAACGTGTCTTTCAGCAAAGTCTTAGACCGTCTCAGGAGTTGGAGGATGATGATGATGAGACAGTGACACACTTGTCATCTGGGGAGCAAAATCTATCTTGTTATCGGGAAGATTTAGAAGAGGAAGGGGTTGATGATGAGACAACTGATCCCACGTGGAATGTTGCGATGCAGAGCCAGCAGAGCAGCACGGAGGAAGAAAGTGTGTATGTCCCACCAACAAAGGCAGCAAGGCCGACTCCTCCCACCAGAACTCAAAGAGTCACCACTGTTGCCCAAAATGTGTCCACTGTGGCTCAAAATTTGTCAACTGTTGGACAAAATGTCTCAAATGTGGGCCTCAGTAATCCCTCAGGGAGTACAGTCAAGCCTAGAGGTCGGTCAGCCACTGTGTGGAAATTTTTTAAAGATGGGCCTTCTCAAGAAAATGTGGTCATCTGTACCATCTGCCATGCAAGGCTCAGCAGAGGCCACGGGAAAGGAAACCAGAGCACCAGCAGTATGCGGAAGCACATGGCTGGTCAGCACCCTATTCAGTGGTCAAAAGTGCAGCCTTCCACAACAGTGTCATCTGACCCAAAGACTGCGACGGTAACTCAGATACGTCCGTCACAATCAAGTGTTGCTGAAGCTGGTCCAGCTCATATGTACTCATCACAAGCAGCGGTTGCAGAGAGACTGAACACGAGTGCAGACAGTTGTCGGTCAGCAACATCGTTACAGTTATCAGTGACACAGCTGTACGAAAGGAAGCAGAAATACCACTCTTCCCACCCATTAGCCAAAAAAATAAATGCCCAGATAGCTAAGTTGTTAGCAGTCGAGATGTTGCCGTTTAGGCTTGTGGGTACAGACTCTTTCCGTGAGCTTTTGGCTGTGGCAGTACCACGCTACTCGGTTCCAAGCCGCCACTACTTTTCACGTTGTGCCGTCCCCGCGTTACATGAGCATGTCATTAACAACCTCAAGCGTGCCCTCACCAACGCTGTAACCGGGAAAGTACACCTTACTACGGACACGTGGACAAGCAGTTCAGGACAGGGCCGGTACATCTCGCTCACCACGCATTGGATCAACGTTGTGGAGAGTGTGCCAAACGATGTTAGTGTTACATCAAACATCCTACCCACGCCACGGATAGCTGGCACAACCTCATTCAGGGTCTCTGCATCATCCTATATGTCCACTACCCCATCTTCCGCTTCCTCGACCAATCCTCAATTGCCCTCAACATCACGGCCAAGTTGGGAGGTTTGCTGCAGTGCTTCAGCAAGACGCCAACAGGCTCTGCTGAAGCTGATCTGTTTAGGTCACACACCGCACACTGCAGTAGAGCTGTTGAAAGGTCTGAAGGAACAGACAGATGAGTGGCTATCCCCACTCCAACTCCAGACCGGTCTCGTGGTGAGCGACAATGGTCGTAACCTAGTGGCTGCACTAAAGCTCGGAAACCTTGTGCACGTGCCTTGCATGGCTCACGTGCTGAATCTGGTAGTGCAGAAATTCCTGCGTACATACCCAGAGCTATGTGACCTACTGGAGAAGGTGCGTCGACTTTGTGCACATTTTCGTCATTCGTCAACAGCGGTTGGAAAACTTTCATTGCTTCAAAAGCAATTGAATTTGCCCAACCACAGACTCATTTGTGACATGCCGACACGATGGAACTCTACATTCCATATGTTATCGAGGATCAATGAGCAGCAGAGGGCAATATCCGAGTATCAGTTGCAACATGCCCGTCAGACCGGCAGTCAGCCACGACATATTAGTACAATGGAGTGGGTGTGGATCGCTGACACATCTGAGGTTCTTGATAATTTTGACTACTGCACAAAACTGGTGAGCGGTGATCAGTCCATCATCAGTGTCACTATACCCATGCTGTGTCTGCTGAAAGAGTCCCTCATTAATCAGAAAAATGAAGCATTGAGAGCCCAGCAGATGGCTATGGAGCCAGATTTAAACAGCGCAGTACCTAGCCAGCAAAGCCAGTATGACCAGGCAACAATGGCTCCTGAGGAGGAACAGGAGCAAGACGATGAAGAGGATTCATTTTTTGTTGGTGCCGATGTCAACCCAGATGGTACTCAGAACCCCAGCTTTGTGTCTGTCCACCATGGGTGGCCTGGAGAGGAGGAGGCGGAGACAGACTTTGCGGATACAATGGGTATTGAACATCGTTCTGAGGACACTGAAGACATGACTCTATGCAGCTTAGGACACATGGCTGACTTCATGTTGACTTGTCTGCTAGAAGACCCACGAGTGATTAACATATTGCACAACGACCTCTACTGGTTGGCCACCTTTCTGGACCCACGTTATAAAGATAAATTCACCTCACTGCTGTTTCAGTCACCACGTGGCTTGACAATTGACTATTTCAAGAGTGTTCTTGTGGAAAATATGCTTCGAATATCACCGTCAGACAACACTCTGCCCATAGTTAGCAACTCTGTGCAACAGCAGCCTTTGGTCGGGGCACAATCATCCACGCTGTCCAGAAGAGATGCTGGAAAGATGTCCGCAAAGTGGGCTATGTTCAATAAGCCATCGAACCTGCAGCGCCATGTTGCTCCAGTAACCATCTCTCGGAGACAGAAACTTACCAACATGGTACAAGAATACTTAAGTGACAGTACCTGCTTCCTGACTGATGCCGCAGTCCCGTTTAATTACTGGGTCTCCAAGCTCCACACTTGGACCGAGCTCTCGTTGTATGCCTTGGAGGTGCTGGCATGCCCTGCAGCTAGTGTGACATCAGAGCGGGTTTTCAGTGCCGCTGGGGGTATCATAACTGATACCAGGACACGTCTTACTCCAGAGAATGCAGACAGGCTTACTCTAATTAAGTTTAATAGGAACTGGATTTCACAAGACTTCTTGAGCCCTGAAGACGACAGTACTCAGAGCTGAAGTGCCACGTTCAACATCAATATGATATAATTAATCATTGTATTATATTGTGTCTTTTTGGTACAAGCAGTATGTCCAAGACCAGTAACGATTTGCGTAACCATGTTCCTGCAACCTGGTAATGAGGCTGCTTCATCTTAAACCAACACTACACCTTAACTTCGGTTTCATTAACCATCACAACACCTTTTCACAAGGAATCAACCTTTATTTTCTGTTAGCAAACATTTAACAGCCCCTTGGGCTAATTTTTGGAAACACCCAGCCTAACAAGCTGATCATGGCCCTTAGGCCTGCATTTACACTAAAAATGCAAAACAGCCCCTTGGGCTAATTTTTGGAAACACCCAGCTTAACAAGCTGATCATGGCCCTTAGGCCTGCATTTATACCCAAAAAGCAAAACAGCCCCTTGGGCTAATTTTTTGAAACACCCAGCCTAACAAGCTGATCATGGCCCTTAGGCCTGCATTTACACTAAAAATGCCAAACAGCCCCTTGGGCTAATTTTTGGAAACACCCAGCCTAACAAGCTGAACATGGCCCTTAGGCCTGCATTTATACCCAAAATGCCAAACAGCCCCTTGGGCTAATTTTTGGAAACACCCAGCCTAACAAGCTGAACATGGCCCTTAGGCCTGCATTTATACCCAAAATGCCAAACAGCCCCTTGGGCTAATTTTTGGAAACACCCAGCCTAACAAGCTGAACATGGCCCTTAGGCCTGCATTTATACCCAAAATGCCAAACAGCCCTTGGGCTAATTTTTGGAAACACCCAGCCTAACAAGCTGAACATGGCCCTTAGGCCTGCATTTATACCCAAAATGCCAAACAGCCCCTTGGGCTAATTTTTGGAAACACCCAGCCTAACAAGCTGAACATGGCCCTTAGGCCTGCATTTATACCCAAAATGCCAAACAGCCCCTTGGGCTAATTTTTGGAAACACCCAGCCTAAGAGGCTTATCATGGCCCTTAGGCCTGCATTTACACTAAAAATGCCAAACAGCCCCTTGGGCTAATTTTTGGAAACACCCAGCCTAACAAGCTGAACATGGCCATTAGGCCTGCATTTATACCCAAAATGCAAAACAGCCCCTTGGGCTAATTTTTGGAAACACCCAGCCTTAGAGGCTTATCATGGCCCTTAGGCCTGCATTTACACTAAAAATGCCAAACAGCCCCTTGGGCTAATTTTTGGAAACACCCAGCCTAACAAGCTGAACATGGCCATTAGGCCTGCATTTATACCCAAAATGCAAAACAGCCCCTTGGGCTAATTTTTGGAAACACCCAGCCTAAGAGGCTTATCATGGCCCTTAGGCCTGCATTTACACTAAAAATGCCAAACAGCCCCTTGGGCTAATTTTTGGAAACACCCAGCCTAACAAGCTGAACATGGCCATTAGGCCTGCATTTATACCCAAAATGCAAAACAGCCCCTTGGGCTAATTTTTCCAGGCACCAAGCCTATGCCTCCATCGTGGGCATTGCATGTACTATGCTCCTAGTACAAGCAATTCTATTGTATGGGCCAAGCACCCTGCTTTCTGAAAAAAATGTATATGAAGCCCCTTCAGCTAATTTTTTTAGGCAACAAGCCTATGCTTGCATCGTGGGCATTGCTTGGACTATCATCCTGCTGGAGCCTGGAGAAAGGTCCCACTGTACGCTCTGTAGAAAACGCGTAGACGCGATGTGTAGCAGGTAGATGTCCCAGCCTCTCACATGTGTGTTCCTAGTCTTGTTGCCATAGCGAGGCATTAAGTAACCCCCCAAACACAGGCACTGTTTATTTGTCAGCAACATTTGTCTGTGGAGTCATGATTTTACACTTAGTAACCAAGGTGACTTCATGCTCCATGCGGTCCGTAAAGTACTTGCTAATGATGCTCTCTCTCCCCTGTCCTCCACGCCAAATGTCTCGGGTAATCCTTGACTCATCCCTCTCCTTCAAGCCCCACCTCTAGTTCCTAACCAAGTCCCTGTCACTCCAACTCAAAAATATTTCAAGAATTTGCTCGTTACTCAACCCTGACACAGCTAAAACACTCATTAATGCCCTCATCATCTCACGCCTTGACTACTGGAACCTCCTTCGCACAGGCCTCCCTGCCAACTCTCTTGCACCTCTCCAATGTATACTAAACTCTGCTGCCCGACTAATCCATCTGTCCTCACGCTACTCACCTGTCTACACCCACTGCCAAGCCCTTCACTGGGTCCCCGCCCCACAGAGAGCTCACTTTAAAACACTGATCATGACATTCAAAGCCTTACACAACCTATCCCCACCATACATCTCCGACATGATCTCCCGATACCATCCCTCACGCTACCTGCGTTCATCCAAAGAACTTCTCCGACACTCCCCCTCATCTCCTCTTCCCACAACCGCATACAGGATTTCTCCCGGGCATCAACCATGCTCTGTAACTCGCTGCCCCACCTCATCACTCACTCGCCTACCCTGGGAACCTTCAAGAAACACCTAAAGACTCACCTCTTCCGACAGGCCTACAACCTGCCATGACACCCCGCTACACGCCCCACGACCGACACCTTCCCCACCCTATTGTATCCCCACCCACCCCTCGTTGAATGTGAGCCCACGCGTACAGGGTCCTCTCCTGTTGTACCTCTATGACCTTATTGTCTATGTTTATTGTACTTCTCCTTGTGTACCTTATCCTCATGTAAAGCGCCATGGAACCTATCGGTGCTATATAAATAAATAATAATTATAATGATGATGACTTTAAGCCCACCCACAAAACAACCTACACATCCTTTCCCTGAAAAAAGACAGACACAAAGCAGTTTTTGTAAACTGGGTATTATTCCGCCATAATGGTAAAAATGTCAGAATTTTTTTTTTTTTTTTTTTTTGGTACAACTTTGTAAACAGGAAAATATAAGAAATAATAACAATGAAATTGTGCAATGCACATGAACACAAAATAAAAAAAAAAAAAAAAAGGGGTCTACAGCTGCTGGTAGGTTGCCGCATCCTCCGGCCTTGCCAGTAAAGTGACACCATCACCCTGGTCCTGCAAGAGGTCAAGGGCCCCATGAATGGCCTCCGGCAACCCTTGAGGGTGGATCCTCTGGGCCGGTGTGGGGAAAAATGGTAGGTCCCTGTTAGGTGGCCATTGTGGAATGGTAGGTACAGGCCTCTGTGGTGGCACATGGCTGTCCCGGGGTGTGGGCCTGTCTTGTAGGTTGTAGTGTCTGAGTTGCCACCCCTCCAAAAAATTGAAAACCTCACCTGGGTGGTTTGGTGGGCGACTGGCGTCAAGCACAATCTGTAATGCTGACCTTGCCCGCAGTAGCCTGTGAAATGGAATTTCATCCAGGAATGGTATCAGACTGTGGGCAAAGTCAGCATTACTTTGTGCACGCCGTCTATTAGGTGACCCCGGGATCAGACCATGGCTGATGTGAGGTGGGCATCCAGGTTCCTCCTCTTGCGGCCGGACATGCCCCAAAGCTGGGGTTGGTGCTGGTGGCGGCGGTGGTGGTGTTGGTGCTGGTGGCGGCGGTGGTGGTGTTGGTGCTGGTGGCGGCGGTGGTGGTGTTGCTGCTGCTGGTGGCGGCGGTGGTGGTGGTGCTGGTGCTGGTGGCGGCGGTGGTGGTGTTGCTGCTGCTGGTGGCGGCGGTGGTGGTGGTGCTGGTGCTGGTGGCGGCGGTGGTGGTGGTGTTGGTGGTGCTGGTGGCGGCGGCGGTGGTGGTGGCGCCGGCCGTGGTGGTGGTGGTGGGTGTTCTCCACGCCGCCTTCTGTTTGGCGGTGGAGGGTTCACAGCACGCCGCCCTCTGTAGTAAGCTTCTCTGTGGGTAAAGTAAAAAAAAATTTGGTGAATGCATTGCATTTGGAAACAAAAACATAGGTCAAACATTAAGTTGCACGCTTTTTAGACTCTGTGTATCTGTGTATTATTAATCAGATATTTGTTATTATTATGAAAGAATAACCAACTGTACATAACATAAAGGAATACGTGACTTTCTTTGCTAATTCCATACTAATACATAATTTTTCACCCCCTGATTAACACCCACCCCCCCTCCATCCCATCTAATCTAGACGATCAATAACACCAATGGTTCACATGAAAAAAAAAAAGTCCCCCTGACTTCACTTTTTACTTGACATACTTAATTCACAAAACTTTTAGCTTATATCATCTATATAAAGCAGGGAAGGGGTTGAAAGGTATACAATATATATATATATATAATCTATTTATATAATCGGGAGTTTGAAATTCCGGCACTGTAGCCTAATCCCAAACTCCTTAGCGTCACTGCGAGCGGAGACGCGTATGCGCCTTCGCGAGCCGCAGACGCTTAACTCACACAGCCGCTATAGCGTTTTCTCTAGCGGCCTCGCGCCCTCCGCTCACAGCAAGACCTGCGCCCCTCACAGCGCCCAATCCGCCCCGGCATGCTGGCATTTGTACTTCCCCCGTCTGTGCACCCACAGGTCTTAGCAGATCACTGATGCTGACAGCGGGGGGGGACAACACAGACAATCAAATCAGGAGGAGGTCAGTGTCAGGAGGAGATGACAGACGCCCGCCGGGGCCTGTGACACTGCAGAGGTCACAGCGGGGCTGTGTGTGCGGACAACGGGGAGGCCGGGGGCTACGGACGTACCGGACACGTCCTCTGCTCCTGGAGATGTGCCGCGGTTCCGCGCTCGCAGCGTATCTGACGCTGGAGCCGCGCTCACCACGCCCACACCACGCCCTCTGCCAAACAACCCACACCTCTCACTAACCTCCTGCAGCTAACCACACCCCATGTTTACCTTTGCCATGATGTCATTTAGCTGCGGCCGCTATCTTTAATAAGGTCAGAAATGATGGCAGTAATCGGATCTCTGCTCCCTCTAGCACGCCCCAACACTGTAGCACCATCTATTAACCCTATTCTCATCACCTATATACTCTGCTACCCACTGAGCCGCCTGTATACTCTGCTACCCACAGACCCGCCTGTATACTCTGCTACCCACAGACCCACCTGTATACTCTGCTACCCACAGACCCGCCTGTATACTCTGCTACCCACAGAGCCGTCTTTATACTCTGCTACCTCAGACCCGCCTGTATACTCTGCTACCCACAGACCCGCCTGTATACTCTGCTACCCACAGACCCGCCTGTATACTCTGCTACCCACAGACCCACCTGTATACTCTGCTACCCACAGACCCGCCTGTATACTCTGCTACCTCAGACCCGCCTGTATACTCTGCTACCCACAGACCCGCCTGTATACTCTGCTACCCACAGACCCGCCTGTATACTCTGCTACCCACAGACCCGCCTGTATACTCTGCTACCCACAGAGCCGTCTTTATACTCTGCTACCTCAGACCCGCCTGTATACTCTGCTACCCACAGACCCGCCTGTATACTCTGCTACCCACAGACCCGCCTGTATACTCTGCTACCCACAGACCCACCTGTATACTCTGCTACCCACAGACCCACCTGTATACTCTGCTACCCACAGACCCGCCTGTATACTCTGCTACCTCAGACCCGCCTGTATACTCTGCTACCCACAGACCCGCCTGTATACTCTGCTACCCACAGACCCGCCTGTATACTCTGCTACCCACAGACCCGCCTGTATACTCTGCTACCCACAGAGCCGTCTTTATACTCTGCTACCTCAGACCCGCCTGTATACTCTGCTACCCACAGACCCGCCTGTATACTCTGCTACCCACAGACCCGCCTGTATACTCTGCTACCCACAGACCCGCCTGTATACTCTGCTACCCACAGACCCACCTGTATACTCTGCTACCCACAGACCCGCCTGTATACTCTGCTACCTCAGACCCGCCTGTATACTCTGCTACCCACAGACCCGCCTGTATACTCTGCTACCCACAGACCCGCCTGTATACTCTGCTACCCACAGAGCCGTCTTTATACTCTGCTACCTCAGACCCGCCTGTATACTCTGCTACCCACAGACCCGCCTGTATACTCTGCTACCCACAGAGCTGTCTTTATACTCTGCTACCTCAGACCCGCCTGTATACTCTGCTACCCACAGAGCCGCCTGTATACTCTGCTACCTCAGACCCGCCTGTATACTCTGCTACCCACAGAGCCACGTGTATACTCTGCTACTCACAGAGCCGTCTTTATACTCTGCTACCTCAGACCCGCCTGTATACTCTGCTACCCACAGAGCCGCCTGTATACTCTGCTACCTCAGACCCGCCTGTATACTCTGCTACCCACAGAGCCGCCTGTATACTCTGCTACCCACAGAGCCGTCTTTATACTCTGCTACCCACAGAGCCGTCTTTATACTCTGCTACCTCAGACCCGCCTGTATACTCTGCTACCTCAGACCCGCCTGTATACTCTGCTACCCACAGAGCCGCCTGTATACTCTGCTACCCACAGACCCGCCTGTATACTCTGCTACCCACAGACCCGCCTGTATACTCTGCTACCCACAGAGCCGTCTTTATACTCTGCTACCCACAGACCCGCCTGTATACTCTGCTACCCACAGAGCCGTCTTTATACTCTGCTACCTCAGACCCGCCTGTATACTCTGCTACCCACAGACCCGCCTGTATACTCTGCTACCCACAGACCCGCCTGTATACTCTGTTACCCACAGAGCAAAAATGGAAACTAATGTATATATTTATAAATAATACTAAATGTACACAACAGTGCTGCAGATACATACCTTGGCATAGCGGCCACCGGGTGAAGGAAGGACAGCCGGTCATAAAAGTGGTAGTGGTTGAGCAATGGAGCGGCTCCCGGTTGTCTCTCTGAGTACTGCCGGTACTGCTTCTTATGCTGGTCCCGGCAGCTCCTCCACCGTTTTTTAAGATGGTCAACTGTGAAATGATTTGAAACCGGCTTTAGAGATGTGTAATATTTGAAAAAACAAAAGTATGTGTACAAATCAACAATAACATTTTATTCATTTTGTGTGTGTAATGTGTATACAAGGCACAGTGACACGACAGTGTGGAACATCATCAACAGCATTACGGACATTGAGCTCACGTGGCCACAATCACAAATGAGGCAGGACACATGTCAACGCATAGAGAATGTAATAGTGCGGGCACCAGACTCTGGTCATTAGTGGTATTTATATACACCCAACCCCTTGGCCGAAAGAGCCAGGAGGATAAGACATTAAACTCATTGTACTGTTGTGACCCCATCCAAATATAGGCAACTATGCGGTGGAGCATGATAACACATTCAGGGTCCTGTATACCCTGCTATGGGGGCCCTGTATTCCCACTGCTGGGGGCCCTGTAAACCCACTGGGCCACTGTCTACCCACTGCTGGGGGCCCTGTATACCCACTGCTGGGGGGGCCTGTACACACACTGAGGGCCCTGTATACAGGGACTGACTGGCACCCTACAGTTTGGGTCGCAACCCTCCCTCACTGGCCCGACACAGGTGAGGACGGGGGGTGGGGGGGGGGTGATGACTGGCGGCCGCCTCACAGTCACCGCAGCTCCCGCATTATCCTATGGCTCGCTCCCAGCCGCAGCCTCGCGCTCCTCACAGCCGCTCGCTAACAGTCGCAGCCGCACGCCACTCACAGACGCTCACTCCCGGACGCAGCCGCGTGCTGATGACGTCATCGCGCGGCCAGGAGCTTCCGTTTCCGCCTGCTGCTTCAGGGACATGCGGATTATTCATGCTCCTGCAGCCGCATGACCCGTGGCACCTGGGCCAGTCCGCCCCTGCCTGTATACGACAATATGGGGGCATGTATACCCAGCTGGGGGCCTGTATACTCTGCAGGGGGAGGTGTATACTCTGGGGGGCTGTCTACCAGTGATAGCCGCTGTATACCAGGATGGCGGTGAATATGTTTTCATAGTTTTTCGGGGCAAAAATAGGGGGGTCGGCTTATACACGGGTCGGCTTATACACGAGTATATATACAGTAAATGCAATATATAACGTGTGAACTCATTTAACTTACTTAGATTGCTCTGTTCCTCATGGTCACTCCGATGGAACGCAGGGAACATCTCTTGGGCGATCTCTCTCCAGGCTGTATTAATAAGGGTCGTATCCCCATACTCAGGATCTGTAGGGAGCCATAGAAATGGACGAGCCTCCACAAGTGCGATAAGACGCAGCGTGTTCACCATGCCACGTCCTGCTGCCATGATTGCACTGATGAATGGATCGCTCTGTGTGTGCGCCTGTCAGCGCGACTCGCTTCCTGTTTCCTTAAACCATAGTGTGTGCTGGAGAATCCCTTCCCTCGCATCATCGGCTACAAGCCTCAAAATAAGAGAAAAACCAGCGAGTTTGGACTCGCACACTTTCAGAGACACATCAGCGAGTTGTAAATGTCATTATTCGCTATTACTCGGGTCCCTATTCATTAACATTGGACTCGCTGGACTCGCAACGAGTCCCGAGTCCTTGACTCGGACTCGTTGGGGTCTTGCGATTCCGAGTCTTTTCGGACTCGCTCATCCCTAATGGTGAATAAAGAAAAAAGATAATTGTGTAATTTCACTTTTCTTGCAATTTCACTGCGCTTGGTATTTTTTCTCCCATTTTCCAGTACACTATATAGTCAAGTGAATGATGTTATTCAAAAGTACAACTCGTCCTGTAAAAAAAAAAAAAAAAAAAAAAAAAAAAAAATCAAGCCTTCATATGTCTATATTTATGGAAAAAGTAATTGCTCTTGGAAGAAAGGGATCAAAAACAAAAGTGCAAAAAAGGGAAAAGGCAACGTCATGAAGTAGTCAATAATGGTCAAACTTCAGGAATTTTATACAGTTTACTTCCTGCAAAGAAACTTCAAAGATAATATTTTGACTGCCACTAGAGGTAGCCATCCTATTGTTGACTGCATGTGGTACAAAGAAACAGTATGCAGTAAGTGTGGCGCCCCTTCGGACCGGTGGCCACAGAGGAGTAAATCAGCTGGAATGGTGCACCATCCACCCCAAACCAAACACCCAACACCCAACACGACCCGAATCCCTAGACCTAGGACTTTATGCCAGGCAGGGGAGAGGTGGGAGAAGAGGTGGGGGAGGCTGAGTGGTGGGTGGAGTTTAATAGAGAAACCTGTGAAAGGGGGAGGCGCAACAGTAGTTACCTGAGGGGAGAGGAACAGTTAGTCAGTCGGTGAGGAGAGTTCCTGGCGAGTAGGGAGGAGGAGGAACCGGACTCCTAGCTGAAACTCCCGATATAGCTAAAAGACTGTAATAACCAGAGAGATTGGGGACCCAGCGGCCGGTGTCATCTTATGGCTGACCGGGTCCGAGGCTACTGACCAGGTGTAGAGGAGAAGGAGTTCAAGGTGGAAGACAGGATTTACGGAGACACTGAGGGACTGGGTCGACTGACAGGGAACCGGCCCTGTAATAGTGGTTGGCTGCTATATGCCCCGGCCACAGATTAACCGGTGAGGTGAAGGGTCTCTATGCCCGGAACCTACAGACCGTCACACCCAAGGAAAGGCCTCAGATAGGACTAGGGATCCAAGGAAAGGATACCCAGGAAAGTCCATGACTGCTAGCCCGGAGTTTGTGAGCGGTCCTGAAGAGACCCGAAAGGCATCAAGTTATCTGGGCATGACAGTAATTTTCAAGCCTCTGCCTCCTAAAATTGTTTCCCTGCCCAGCATCAGCCTCTTTAATTTGATTGTAGGTTACATTATGTCACATTAGTTGCCAATCAAGTTAAGGAGCAGAGATGAGCAGACCCATGGAAGTGTGGGTTCTGGAAGTTCAGATGGACTTTTTCTTAAATGAATGTTTTCTGACCAAAACATGACCCGAACCTCATTTCAAGTCACTGATTGGGCAGTTCAGCTCTCCGCCCACATACAGCCAGCCATAAACAAAACACTTTTGGGGTCAGAATGGCGGATATTTGTCATTTTTTTCTTTTACAAATGTAGCACCCCTGAGGGTCAGTTGCCACAGAGGTACTACACCTCAGCCAGAGGTGTGGTACCCTATTCTCGGGTAAGGAGGTACCCACACACTAGCATCCAACACCACACCACTCCAGGCCTGGAGGTGGACCCTATTGAGGGAGGGCCCCATCTCAGGCTGGAGGTGAACTAGGTAGAGGGTGTGGGTGGAGGAAGTAGCTAGGGGAGCACACCAGGAAGTAATGAGGGAAGTAGTGAGAACGGAGGATGTACGTAGAGGACGTAGGGAATGCGACTGATGTCAGTGAGACATGTAGAACAGTTGAGAAGAAGACAGTTTAACAAAATTAAGAGTGTGTGTCTGGCTAATCACCGTAGTAAACAGGGGAATAATGAAATCCGCTCATCTGTTATGGTTGTGAGACGTCACAACCACTTTTTGCACCTTTGACAACTATAGATGTCAAGCTATTGCACGGTCTGCAGATGTCCTCCCTCGATTTAGATCCAGGATTGCGGGTTGGAGAAAAGGGATTAAAGGACACACTCCCGCTCCAAAATTAAATCCACATACACGGGCCGTATGAATTCAGCAGGTGGTATTTATTCTACGTGTTTCGGGGACGAGCCCCTTCCTCAGAATACCACAAAGATTGACACAATAAAGAGATGCACCTTAAACAGTACAGCTCTTTATTGTGTCAATCTTTGTGGTATTCTTGAGGAAGGGTTCGTCCCATACTTTGTAGAATACATACCACCTGCTGAATTCATACGTATTACTGGCTTGTGTGTATAGATGCATAGTGTGAACTGGAGAGTAAGACATAGTAGAAAACTACTTGAAGATATATATAAGGAATAACATGATGCATCTATACACACAAGCGAGTAAGCTTTTTCCTTGTTAGAATTTATAGTGTTGGTGTACAGCAGATCTCTCTTTATTAATGTTATGTATTTTTCCAGCTAGCACCCAACACAGAGGTGTAGCCAGTCATTTGTAAAATATATTCATATACCGTATATACTCCGTATAACCCGAGTTTTTCAGTCCAAAAATTGGGCTGAAAAGTCCCCCCTCGGCTTATACGCGAGTCACTGTATACAATGTATACAGTATACAGTGCCCCCTATCAGTATACAGGGCCCCCCCCCCCGCCGCAATCCTGTAAAGGAAGAGATTAGTATACTTATCCTCCGCTGTCCCGCCGAAGAAGACGGAGGATCGCGATGGCGGCGGGACAGTGGCAGCGGGACAGCGGCATGGGATAAGTATACTAATCTCTTCCTTTACAGGATTGCGGGGGGGGGCCTGTATACTGATGGGGGGGCCTGTATATACTCTGGGCATCTGTATACCTGGGGCTGTGTATATACCTCTGGGGCATCTGTATACTACCACTGGGGCTGCTGTATATACCTCTGGGGCTTCTGTATACTACCACTGGGGCTGCTGTATATACTTCTGGGGCTTCTGTATATACATGGCTGCTGTTATACCTTGGGGCTTCTGTATACTACCACTGGGGCTGCTGTATATACTCTGGGGCTTCTGTATACTACCACTGGGGCTGCTGTATATACCTCTGGGGCTTCTGTATACTACCACTGGGGCTGCTGTATATACCTCTGGGGCTGCTGTATACTACCACTGGGGCTGCTGCTGTATATACCACTGGGGCTGCTGCTGTATACTACCACTGGGGAGGCTGCTGTATACCACACTGCTGGGGGCTGTATACTTGTGCTGGGGTCCACCCTCGGCTTATACACGAGTCAATAGGTTTTCCAGGTTTTGGGGCAAAAGTACGGGGGTCGGCTTTACACATGGGTCGGCTTATAACGAGTATATACGGTAGTTATTTTTTGGACTGTGCACCCTCCTCCCACCTTGTAGCTTCAATGAGACTCTACATTTTACTTGTAGCTTTGGTCCTGGACACGCCCTTCATAGGCAGGTTTTTAATTGCATTTAGTGGCATACACCCATACACGCAAATTCACACTTCAGACATAAGGTGATAGAGTAGGACCCGGTAGAATGACAAACCTTGACGCGATTACCGGCATGGATGTCATGGCATTACATCAGCTAAGTTCTCAAGTTATTCCTTATATATATATATCTTCAAGTAGTTTTCTACTATGTCTTATGCTTCTGTTCACACTATGCATCTATACACACAAGCCAATAAGCTTTTTCCTTGTTAGAATTTATAGTGTTGGTGTGCAGCAGATCTCTCTTTATAAATGTTATGTATTTTTCCAGCTAGCACCCAACACAGAGGTGTAGCCAACCATTTCTAAAAGCCCAATACTTCACCAAAAAACAATCTCAGAATCGCCAGGATCAGTTGAAGCGTTCCAGAGTTATTACCTCATAAAAGGGACATTGGTCAGAATTGCAAAAAACGGCCAGGTCAGCAAGGTCAAAATAGGCTGGGTGGTGAAAGGATTAAACCCCCACAGCCCTCGAATCCAGACGGGTGTTTACAAACCTGGCTTGGGACCAAACCCTGCAGGTCAAGAATCAGCTAGCGACCCCACTACAGCCCGAGCTGGCCCCCCAAGGGATTTATGAGAGCAGGTTGTGTTCTGGTGGGAGAAGAGGGGAGAGGAACTGATAGGTCTCCACCCGGACCTCTCCCGGTTGGACCTCTCCAGGGAACCCTGAGCTGGGGAGACTATTGCCAGCAACGGAGGGCTCAGTGGGAGGCAGAAGACAGCAGGAGGCTCAATGGAGGGCGATGGAGGACAAAAATCTAAAGGCCAAGAGCCAGGCTCAACAGATCAAGGCCGCTGACCGGGGGCCACGAGAACTGGGCACGGTGGCCAAGTTTGACTTGAAAAAGGGATGCGGATTCATCAGTGACCCCTGTATGGACTGAGACTTGTTTGTCACCAGGCAGAATGTCGAGCCCACCTCCAGAATGGACACCCCGACCGTGACTTGAATCCTGGGGACCGGGCGACTGACCTACACTCGGCATCTGCATGATTAGGGTGGTACGTGCTCAATGTGAGGAAGGTGTGTTTGGAAGCGCTGCCCTGGTGCCGCAAGGTCGATAAGTAGTCCACAGCAGCTACAGACCCGGCTGAGAAGACAACCCAGCCACACCGTCTAGTGGCCAAAGGGATCCTGAGCTCCGTAGACCAAGATTAAGCCTATATCCCCATGCATTGCCCTGAAAAAAAGAAGTTGAAAGGCACTGCAAACCTGTGTACGTAGAGAAAGTCAGTTAACCTGTTTAGGCTAAGAATGTTTAAAATGTATGTTTAGTTAGATACAGCAAGTAGTACCTGGTAAGAAATAGACAATTTGGTTGTGGACAGTGAATGGGCAGAATTTTCTTTGTAAATAGTTAGCACTTGATGTGCTCCTTGTTGGTTTTGCAGCTGACATTTGCAACCTGAAAGTTGACCAAAGAACAAAAACTGTCTGGTGTGGCCGAAAAGTGTGTAGCCACACCCAGGGCCTACGGTGGGGGTTTAAGATGGGTCCCCCATATTGCACTTAGGACAGTGAGAATGCAAATCCCGGATAGGACCTCATTGAACCCTGTTGAATTTAATTGAAAAGTTTTTATTACAGTAATGTTCTATTTTATATTCCAGTATTTATTTGCAATGTTAAAGTGAAAAGTACCTCCCATAGCAAAAGTAACCTGTTTAACTGTTTTACCTGTTTGAATGCATTTAGAAAAATCTTTGCATTTCTTAACAACTGTTTGTTTCTGCTCTGTTCCAGCCCGCAGATGTGCTGTGTTTTATGAAGGGGGGTATGTGGTGCCTCTGAGGCTTCAGTCGCCACAGAGGTACTGCACCTCAACCAAGGAGGGGACATTACCCAGTACCCACACACTAGCATCCAACACCACTCCAGGCCAGGGGATCTGGGCGGACCCTATTGCGGAAGGGCATCAGCTCAGGCTGGAGGAGAACTAGGTGGAGGGCGTGGGTGGAGGAAGTAGATAGAAGAGAACACCAGGAAGTAGTAAGGAAAGTAGTGACAATAGAGGGCGTACATAGAGGAGTATGGAACGTGACTAATGTCAGAGAGACGTGTAGAACAGTCAAGAAGATGACAGTCAGGTAGTTGGTGACAGGAGTCTGTCAGAAGTGGAATGACAGAGCCGTCCTGGGGACTGGAGCCGATTGGAGCTCGTCCCAGGTTAAGGACATGAGAAGACAGACAGAGGAGCCAGTGAGGGGCTCTAGAGACACTGAAGGGGTCCCAGAGGCACGGGAAGTGAGGAATCGCCCGTGTGCCCGTATCTATGTCGACTGTGATTGGAGTTGGGTGGAAGGACTGGGCCAAAAGGGAACTGGCTCCAGACTAGCAGAGAGACAATAGGACTCAGCTAGCTAACCAGAGGCTGCGGTATCTTTAAGTGCAGCAGCCAAACCCACACAATCGCTGAAAAGGCAGCCACATATGGTCAAGGGGACTGAGAGGATGTTGCTCGACAGAACCCATGGCTGCTGGTTTGGGGAACAGTGTGAGGCGCAGTGCAGGAGGACGAAAGCCAGCACAGAGAAACAACACAGGAAGGTACACCAGAAGGGGGTCCTAGTTAAGTGAACATAAATTGTCCGAGAGTTAGCTGGACCCTGACCCGGAGGTCACAGCACCCAGTTGGTTGCTAAAAACCTGGAAAACTGAGAACTGAGTAAAACGTTAAGAGTGCACCCTACTGTGTCCTCAAATTATTACGGTGTCACTGCCCTGTACTACATTGATAACATCACTAATAGACTTTATAACTGCCCTGGGGCCATGCTCTACCCGAGGAGAGCATTAACAACTCTGCTGCGCCACTAACTGCCCCAGTGGATCTGAACCGCAGCGCCGGCCATCCATCTAATTGCCGAAAACCACGGGTGGTGTCCCGAATTAATCCCCTTTAAACTTCCCCCATTTTTATGACATGGCCAGGATCACGGAGGCGGCCCGATTCAGAGTACCCCATTGCTCTGGTGTCTGGGCGTGTCACAAACACACTACAGCTGATACCTCTGCTTTTATCACTAGTGTCAGCTGATCAAACACTGCAAGTGGCTCTCACTGGGCCAATCACTAAGCATACCTGAACACAGCAATGCTCGCTGAAATGCTTTGGATACATAAAGCACCTGAACTTCGACCACAAAGAGGTTCATTCATCTCTATTGAGAAGGCTAGTGCTGGCCGGGTTAACTGCAAGGAGGCAAAGGCTTGGGAAGTACTCCAATGTGACCAAGACACAAAGCCTCATTTGCATATAATTTGTAACACTGATTTCTCAAGAATGCAGAAATACGTTCAAAATATAAAGGTATCAAAGGATTCATCATTCAAGGACCAGCAGGACCATATATTCAGTTTGGGGAAGGGGCAATTGAGCTTACTGACAGATTCCCTTTAAATCCATGTCTTGCAGGGCATTTGAGACCCTACCTGAATGAGAAAACCTTCTACTGCTGAACAGATTTAGAAAAGGGAATCTGTCAGGTCAAAAATTAATATGTAACTGATATTTTTTCAAATTCCTCTGATGAAGACCTTTCCATTCATGCATGTGTTTTATTTGTACCCCCCCCCCACATCCTCTGTAAACTGCAAATAAAGAGATTTATTCCATCTGTCAATCACAGTAAGTTATCACTTAGTTCCCTGCTGCACACTCCCCAGGAATGAATATTCATGTGATGACATCATTGCACTACAACAGGAAAGTTCAGTAGAAATCACTCACTTGTGGGGGGGGTCTGTATCTCTGCACTCCTTGTATGCAGCAAAACAAATGTTCAAACAAACACAGACTCTCACAGACAGCACAACTTTTGCTCAGAGCTGAGCTTTCAGAAATCACATCCGTACCTGCCAACTTTCCCTTACTCCACCTCATCAGATGCAGCTTTCAGTACAGGAAGATGAAACTAGAAGTGAGGCACAGAGCACTGGGGGGGATGGGGAGGAGGGAGGAGCGTGGCGGGGGGGGGTTGAGTGTGGGGCATGGAGGGGAATGTCAGCCTGGGAAGGAGTGCACAATAAATGAACACCTACAGTGCTGTGCAAATTAATTGGGACAAAGCAAGTCTTTACTTGTTTTTCTTGCATTAGTTTTTACTATTGCTGATAAGTATTTTATCAGTTCTTGGTGTCGTTTTCCTTTTTCTTCCCCATTTCTTTTTAGAGAAGACGATCCAGTTTAATTGTGGTGTGAATTATTCTTGAAACGGTAGATTTTCCAATACCAACGGTGGAAGCATTTCTCTTACAGTCAGACTTGTATGTTCATTAAGAGTAATAATTCTAGACCTCTTCCGTGGAGTAACATCCATTTGTACAGACACAAATCACACAGAGAAAAAGTACACTAAACCACTCCTCACAGAAACAAGCTCTCAACTGAAGCTGAGGGGGCAGATAGTGGTTATTTTTATGACTAAAACCAATCAAACCACATTTTGTTACTCAAGGTTGTACACTCACACCTGTTCAAAGCAGTTAAAACTGGTTTAATCACTGACTGTAACCCCAACTTATGATTTTACTTACAAAAATGCTTTGCCCAAATTAAGCACAGCACTGTACATATTGCTGACTATTCAGCAGTTAAAGTATTTGACTGAACCAGTGAAGCAGGGTGTGAAGGTGCTTATAGCAAGAGAACTACAAAGGGTACGGTGATTTCTACATATTCTGAAAGGGCTGCTCAGGCACTATTCAAGGGTGCTATTAGTATCATACAGAAAAATGACCTGACCAAGTCCCTTTAAGAAATCAATCAGCACAAATACAGTTTAGCTTAAAATATGGCCTCCTCAAACATTAAAGATTAATATCTACACTATAACTCACAATAGTAGTGTAAT
This sequence comes from Allobates femoralis, assembly GCA_033576535.1. Lineage (NCBI taxonomy): Eukaryota > Metazoa > Chordata > Amphibia > Anura > Aromobatidae > Allobates > Allobates femoralis. The sequence goes on from JARQOC010000006.1 coordinate 103,179,783, forward strand.
GTATTAAGACCAGGACACATATTAGAATTGTGCATTTGTCAACTATCGAAAAGGTGAACAATTATGCAAACATTTTTCTGTGAAAGCCATCAGGAGTACCATTTTCAATGTCGTCTTCTCGGTAACAAAGCAGGTCACACCACACTTTTTACTCTGCTTACTTCAACACTGTTGATTTGTTTTTTGAGTTATCCTCATCTTTAAAAAGGAAGGATTTATTTTCCAGTTACAAAACATTCTTAAATCTTCTTTTATTGCATAGAAATAAAACCATCACACATCCACATAGGTCTAGCTCACCGTGGGATGTCTACGTTAAAATATACTGTAATATCCTAAAAACTACTATTTTAGGAGAGAGTCACTATAGTTGATCTAAAATTTCAAGAATGTTCCTTATAAAGTGCAGCTTTTCTGCATTTGCTATGCAATGGGCATATATCAACGAGCAGGAAACGTCCTTCAAATTGTGCAATTTATAAAATAATGAATCTGAGCCTGAAAGATACCGGCTGGCGTTGAACAAAGATGAATGTAATCCAATGTATTGTTGATTTCTGGTTTCTTTTCTGTTCTTAGGGATCCAGGCAACCTAAATCACTGTCCATTAAGACCGGCTGATCTAAACCTCCCGGTGGTTACACTCTTCAGTGGCTGCTGATGTCAGATCTCCATTAGTCCAAATCTCTTGCTTGGTGTCAGATGTTGGCACAGTCATTGTCCGTCGTTTACGTTTTAGCTTTTTGATCAATTTAGCAAATGCTAATAAAATAGCACAAAATATCATAGAAAACCCGCTTAGAAGGAATGCTGCTGTGTAGTTTCCAGTTGTGTCCACCAGCAAACCTACCCAAGACAAAAAACAAGGACGATTAGAAGCCCTTAGAATCAGATTATTAAAGTTATCAAGACAACACTCCATGCAAAACTAATATATGCCATTATGCCTAACTAGCTGGGTGCCCGATGCACATGCATCGGGATTCTAGAAGAGCGAGTCTCAGACTCGCAATGGCCGCTTCGCGGCCAATGCTTCGCGCTGCTAAGGCGACTCGCCATGCCCGCGCAGCGGGCATAGCGAGTCGCCTTAGAACTGCTCGCAATGGCCGCTGCGCGGCCAATGCTTCGGGCGTATCCACATGACCACGCTGACTCGCAGCGCGAGCGGACTCAAAAGGGGCAAAAAACCCATTCGTGATTATATAATAGATACTAGGTCATATAAACAAGTGCAAGACACGGATTATTTATTTGGTTTCCTCTGAATAAATTCAATGAAGAATTATTAGTTTTTCCTAATACATTCCTGTAGGCCTCATTGAGACATCCATGTTTCACATACATGTTCTGTGTTTATCACAGATAAAACACATTATGGTTCTATGTGGATATTCACATGTCCATATTTTTTGTGAACATTGTGTCCCTGCAAGAGTCACAGACACACGTTAATTTTTATCTGGTATCCTAGATGAAAAGTACTGATAGAAGTCTATGGGTCCGTGAAAATTACAGACAACACATTGAAGGGGTTGTACACCCCCTTTCCTTTAATAAACGTGTTGGAGCTTGATTTTGGGCATTTGGCAATGCAGAAAATATAATAGTTTCTTCTGCACTTGTTAGTACAGCTTTTCTGGCTGCAGACACTAAATATATAAAAAATATGAAAAAGCATATTAGCTAGTGAATGCATGGCTGGCTATGTGCAAAGCTGCCCAATGTAAATAGGGTATACAGGCACAGCAGAAAACTGCTTCATGATATAGAGGAAAAAAAAATGAGAACTTGGCTAATGCGATGGCCATAGCATTTCAGCCCAGTAACCGGCGCCAAGGTTCTCATACTACTGGGTCCTAACCTTGTGCCTCTTCCTGCGTATGAATTGCTTGAATGGGTGTCTGTGCCACTCAGGGATCTCAGGTACCTGGCCTTGGTATTCCCTTGTCATATCTCTAAGCTTGTAAAAGAGCTGGATATTGACTAAAAGGGCCACTTAACATGGTGGTTATGGTGTTCTCCGCAAGGAGCCATCCCTTGGCTGGGTCCTTCCCTGGAAGGATATCTGGCTAGTCCTGTGTTTGAGACTCCTAACCAAGGCTCCACAGACTCTATATACATATTCATAATTCCCAGGGGGCAATGCGCCTAGGAATTCATGGTGTTGAGTGCTTTAGCCAGCTGCCCGCAGTGTTTTCTTGGACTGGTCTCCTGAGATCAGTGAATGCTTTGTGATGTAAAACCTACTTATGGGCGAGTAGGAACCTGCTAATAGAAGATTCAAATCACCTAAGACTGGTGGAATGGAGGTCACAGAAGGCATGAAAAAAAGACTGACGGCAATTCCTAATAAGTGTGAACAGGTGCAAAGCGGAACATTGAATATACGATAATAATCAAACAGCTGCTCTCTGAAACACTAAAGTATGCAAAGGAGCGCACAGTTCTGTTATTCAACTAGCTTTAGGAAATTTTAATCTCCTTTACAAAGAATTACAACACAACATTGTGTATTAGACATTCCCATCCATCACCAGTGTTGACTTACAAATGCTCTTTTGGCTAAATGGGGAGACATTTTATATACTCCAAAATATTGCATAAAAACTATCCAGAAGAGTGAAGACCATTATAGCAAAAAAAGGCTGGGTAACCTCATATTATGGTTTTGGGATAAGGGTAGGGATGGGCGAATCTACTCGCTAGGACTCGTTACTCGGCGAGTAGTAAGGGACTCGCAGGACTCGGTACTCTGCGAGTTTCCCAGTGATTACTCGCACGAGTCCAATGCAAATCAATATCAATCCTAGTTTTGTCAGAAACGCTGACAAAACTAGGATTGCCATTGTTTGCATTAGACTCGTGCGAGTAATCACTGGCTACTGTGCCAGTGATAGCAGGGAAACTCGCAAAGTAACTGCTGTTTCTTTGTGAGCCGAGTACAGCTGTCTTCTCTGTGCAGCTCCAGGGTCCTAGAGCCCGCCTGTTCACAGACATGATGTAGCAGTGCTGAGATTGTTCTCAGTCTGCTCATTCCCTGTGCATAGACATCTATCTATTCACAGGGATGAGCGGAGAGGACATCGCGTTTTGGACTACGTCGGACGGAAGAGGATTTTTTTAATTAAAGATGGAGTCCCTAATGGCTTTTTTTTTATTTCAAATAAAAAATTCTCTCTGTGTTTTTTTAACCCTTTATTGGAGATTCTTAGTGGCTGGGTCAAATGTGGCCTGACATTAAGAATCTCGGGCTTAATACCAGCTTGTATAACAAAGCTGGTATTAACCCCTTTATTACCCAGCGTGCTACCGCCACCAGGGCCGCTGGAAGAGCGGGGTTCAGCGCCAGAGGATGGTGCTTCAATGAACGCGCCATCGTCTGGGGCGGCTGCGGGCTGCAATTTGCAGTGGGGGGTGCCCAGAAAGCTTGGGCATCCCTGCGCTGCGGATTCCAGCCCCCAGCTGCTTAGCTGTACCTGGCTAGACATAGAAATTGCGCGGAGCCCCACGCATTTTTTTAAAATTATTTCATGAATTTCAGAGTCAGAGTCTCAGAGTCAGAGTCAGAATCTCAGAATTTCATGAAATAATTTAAAAAAAATGCGTGGGGCTCCGCGCAATTTCTATGTCTAGCCAGGTACAGCTAAGCAGCTGGGGCTGGAATCCGCAGCGCAGGGATGCCCAAGCTTTCTGGGCACCCCCCGCTGCAAATTGCAGCCCGCAGCCGCCCCAGACGATGGCGCGTTCATTGAAGCGCCATCCTCTGGCGCTGAACCCCGCTCTTCCAGCGGCCCTGGTAGCGGTGGCACGCTGGGTAATAAAGGGGTTAGGGCCAGCTTTGTATTATCAGCTGGCCCTAAGCCCGAAATTTATGGCGGTCACGCCAATATTAGACATGACCGCCATGAATTTCTATTAAATTGTTTTAAAAAAACACAACACAAAGAAAATTTTTTATTAGAAATAAAAAAAAAAAGCCATTAGGGACTCCATCTTTAATTAAAAAAATCCTCTTCCGTCCGACGCAATCCAAAACGCGATGTCCTCTCTGCTACATCCCCTGTGCATATATATAGATCTCTATGCACAGGGAATGAGCAGACTGAGAACAATCTCAGCTCTGCTACATCATCTCTGTGCACAGACATTCATGTCTGTACACAGGGAATGAGCAGACTGAGAACAATCTCAGCACTGCTACATCAGGCAGCAGGCAGGCTCTAGGACCCTGGAGCTGGGGCAGCCAGAACACAGAGAAGACAGGATCTTATCTGTGCGAGTCAGCGATTACTTACAAAGTAAACGAGCAATGCAAATAAATGACAAAACTAGGATTGCTTCAGGCTGAAGCTTCCGAGACACATCTGCGATTTGTAAATCTCACACTACTCGCTATTACTCGCTTCCCCATTCATTAACATTGGACTCGCTAGACTCGCAACGAGTAGCGAGTCCTGGGCTCGGACTCGCTACAGTCAAGCGATTCCGAGTAATTTAGGATTCGCCCATCACTAGATAAGGGGTCTATAAAACTCAGATAGAATGATCAATTGTTTTTGCAATAATGTATAGTCTCAGACATGGTGAGTTATCAATCAATTGAAGTATTCAGAGGCTGGACAGACATCTGTCTGGGCAGTAGCGTAACTTGAAGCCCATGGACCCCGATGCGAAAGCTCCAACTGGGCCCCCAATTACTGGAAATCTTTAGTGGCATTAATCTTTCTATAGACCACAGGGACTTTTGGAGCCCCCTAGGCTCCGGGGCCTGGGTGCGATAGCAACTTCTGAACCTGTTGTAGTTACGCCCCTGTGTCTGGGATCATTTAGAGATACCCGCTTTGAGCAGGGGGATGGGCCAGATGACCCAGGAGGTCCCTTCCAAATCTGCTGTTCCAAGATTGTCATAAAATATTGAATGAGCCTAGACACAAAACTGAACATGCTTGTGGACATATAAGCGTACCTGATATTGGAGGGCTCACCAGATATGGCACTGCATGGAGGAAGAACACCACACCAAGTGCTGATGATAAGCTGGATGTACCTACAACATCTCCAGTCACAACAGGAATCAGGGCAACGTAGGCACCATCAAAATAACCAAATGTAACAGAGAAAGGCACAAGGAGTTCAAAGCACCTAAGAATCGGAAGGAAAAGGCAGCTAAGTCCATCCAGTCCCACGGCAATGAGGTAGCAGGCGTATCTGTGCTTCTTCAGAAATCTGAAAGAAAAGGAAATTTCAAAACATATATCAAAATCTAAGTAACAATTGCATTTATGAATACAAAAAGGCTCTTGGATATAATGTCATTTTATACCATTTAGAGGTTTAGAAAGGCAAAAATATCAATGACATATTACATTTTTAGAATTTGGAGAGAAGCTATAGGGTTGTATAGGCTCCGCGCTCCTTCACACATCACAGGTCTAATAAGCTTTTCACAAACAGTACGCACCCATTTTTGTCCATGGGGTTGTTCACATCACTATGTATTTTTAGGGACTGAGTGGTCTGCACCAAAACACATCTGATTTTGATCCCGGCCACTTATCAAATTCGCGAATGCAAGTCTACAGGTCCGTGAAAATACCAGACAGAACTGGTGTACTCACTGTTTGGGTATGTGAACACTGTCTTTTTCGGGTAGGTTCGCTCTAACTTACCTTCATAAATGCTAAAAAGAATGCACTGTATTGTTAAAGGAAGCTGTCAGCAGGTTTTCGCTATGTAAACTGAAGACAGCAGGAAAGAGAGGCTGACACACAGTTCCTAATGTATAATTTATTACCCTACTATTTATTGTGAAGGTTTCACCACCTGGGATTATTATTGCTGAGACCACACTAAACATGCCTACACCCCATCCGCCTCTTATAAGCACTTCCCTGGCTATAAACTTTGTACATAGAGAACCTGGTGTTGGCAGAGGTCAACTTTCTCCACTCTGCTGCATTGATAAACCTAAAAGCTTTGATTGGGTCACAACTACTGCAGCCAGTAGTTTAAGTAAGACATCGTTGCACTCAGGGTCACTTTACCAACATCATGCTGCTCTCAGATGAGGCAGCAAAAACCTGCCGACAGATTCCTTTTAAGATGATTTGCTGTTCATATCTTCAGGGTTTGAAAGACACAAAGACGCCATCGTGTTCTGAAGCATCTTCCTATAAGACATTGTGTCCAAACAACCAGTGATATAGGAGAAATCTCCATCCATTATTTGGGGGGGGGCTGGAGGGGGGAGGGTTTGCATACGAGTAAAACTGAAGAAGCACTGATGGTAAAAACTGACACATTGACTAAGTTCTGATGAAACGTGATCTAGATTTCTTTTTTCGTATGAGAAAAATCACTGACGTCTGACACCTCTTTACGACACTGGAGGGCGCTGTCTTACTGCATTAAAAATGGAAGGACATTCTGATGGCTTCAAACCTAAAATAACAAAATATTTTACTATATTCACTTTCCTTATTGAAAAGCAAAGCCTGAGTTTCGGGGGCTCTGTCAGGGGCATTTATCTGAATTTGATGTCGATAATCTTTTTTAGCAGACATCTGAGCTTGTGTAAGAAGGTGGTGGATTTATTGTTCAGCCTTGAAGATACCAATATTGTCATCATTTGTAATGTGATGTATATGCAGCAATCATGGGGCCAGGGTACTCGACCTTCCAGGGTTCAACAGTTCAGGGATGGCACGGTGGTTCTTTCTGGAAGTCGTGGTTACAACCGGTCATTAAAAGGGGTTGTTTACAGGGAATGCCATCTGTGGTTTCTGTATAGGGATGACTAGCGCTGCTTGTATAGGTTCCCAGGGGATAGGTAGTTAGGCAGCTTTGATACAACACTCCCTACAGATGGAGCGGACCCCTGAGACATAGGTAGAGGTAATGTGGATGATAGTGGTTGTAGTTGTTGGTGCAGGGAGGCGCAGGAAGGGGTGGACAGACACAGGGTTGTAGCTCTTACCAGTCACCTTTACTTAGAGTTGGTGGCAAGATAACCCAGCCGGGGTACTGTGTCCTTCAAGTTTGCAGCTAAGCTAGCTCACAGGTTGTCTGGGTCCACCTCACTGAGACACCAGGAATAAGCCTTTCCGTCCTTCCCTTTCCTGATACTTTGCTACTTTCCTCCCCTGTGTTCTTGTGCTACAAGTCCCAAGCGGGCGATTGCGGGCCCTTCTGAGTGACTGCTTCAAGTCCTCTCGACCCTCTGTAGTCCCTTTGCTTGGGAGAGTCCACGGTGTTGGTCACTGCATGTGCAGTTCAGTGACCTCTGGTTTCTTTTCTGGTCTTGCAGATCCTAATTAATTTGGGGCTGTGCAGCTCATTCCTCTACCTGACCTGGATGACCAGCTGTAGATTCAGGTCTACTCGTTCAGAGATTAGCAGCTGACCCTTCCACATGGGTCCCGCTCTCTCCCCAGTCTGAGCCCCTTAGAAATCACTCCTCTCCTGCTATGAAGTTTAACTCCAGCTAACTAACTCCTCACAGCTCCTAAACCTACTCCTCCCTCCAGCCATCAGATGGGGTCTGCTCTATCAGTGAGCCTCTTCCGCCCAGTATCTCCCTGGCCTGGAGTTTGGATTGGTGTTGGGTGTATTTTGGTGTGTCTCAGCTTAGTGTTCCCAGCTTACCTGAGAGCATGACACTACACCTATTGAATAGGTGCAGTACCACTGTTGTGACCAAACTGCAGGGGTACCACCTATAATGTGCATTATGTCATGCTTTATTATTAAGGTATGTAATAAAAGATGAATTGTAGCAGAGGTAGTTGGTGATAGATGGCATGTTGTTGACAGTAGGGTAAGAAACAATGTTTGGGACCAACCAATAGAAGGAGGGACTAGTGCATAGGGACCGTAATTGTTGCACCCTTGGTCCTATCTGAACTCCTAGAAAGAAACAGAGACCGACCTTATGTCTGTTTAGTGAGCAGAGCCACATGACTCATGTCGCTGAAGTGAAAGGAGACCAAAAATGAGAGATAACATGATGACAGAGAGGTGACTGTGGCACAGAGAAATCAATTGGAGTCGGGTCAGTGCATTGTCAGAAGGAACGAGAGTGAGTGAGATGATTCCTTAAGTAGGACTCTCAGCAGTGAGGCCTTAAGCACTTTACAACTCTTAAGGTACCTTTACACGCCGCTACAACAGGGTGGAAACAACCGGGTGCTTCACGTGCACGAGCACGTGGCAACGGTTACAAACGGTACCCGATACTGCCTTTACACGCCACTACAAGGTGCTCTACAGAAGGTTTAATCTATCTCTGGATGCACCGCCGGGTGCTCAAGTTACCTTCTGCAGAGCACCTTACCTCATTTACACGCCACTACAGAAGGTAATATGGGAGGACCTGGTGCAGCAGGGACAACACATAGGCGTGCCAGAATTGTGGATTACGAGACGCTCGTACGATGATTGGACAATGCAATAGTATCATGATTGGCCAGCCAGCGCAGTAAGGCTGGCTAATACATGAAGCTATTGCAAATGTATAGTGTGACAGGTCAGCTCCTTAAATATGCCGCCCTATGCAGCGACTACCAATCGTAATGCAGGAGCTTCCTCCAATGATCGCTGAAGGGGGGCGGTTTCACGGAGGCTGTGTCACGCCCCAGGGAGTTAACTAGGTGACAAAAAAACCTTACCCTACCTTATTTAGACGCCACTACCATCGGGTTGAAATCAACCTGTTTTAGAGCACTGCTCTGAAACAGGTGCCGCAAGTGACGGGTGGCAACAACCTACTTTACACGCCGCTACCTCGGGTTGATTTGACGGTGCAAGATACATTTGTCTCTCAAACCCGGTTGTTTCCACCCTGTTGTAGCGGCGTGTAAAGGTACTTTTAGGGTACCATTATACCAGGTGACTTCACCGGAGATGTTTACATGCGGTGATACCTCTGGCAATGCTTTGGTGATGTTACAGGCGACATCACCGTTGGGGTGTCTACAAACCCCAGCGGCGATCCTGTAACATGGGAGCCTATGGCTCCCATCGCCTGTAACATCGCCAATCGCCATGTTACATGGGGCGATCGGTACACATCGCCTGAGAGTGGTAGCCTGATTTCAGAGCAGTGCTGCAAAACCAGGTGACCACTCTCAGCCGATTTTTCAGCAAATTATCGCCGCTTTACACTGGGCAACTCACCGGCGCTGTTGCCCCTGCGTCGCCAATGAAATCGCTGGCGATGTCTCCAGGTGTGATGGAACCCTTAAAGATAATAGGCCACAGCAGAAAAATGTGTTAGACAAGGTGAGTGGCCTGGGCAGGAGTCCTTTGAGTGTCTGAGAGCTTGAAGCTGAAGTCTGGCCATATTGACAACACCTTTCCTTTACAAGAAGAACAAGACACAGAACCACAAGAAGAATAGAACGACTTCTCACTTGAGAAAGGCGCATTAAGCGCTGAAACGCGTTGTGGAGATTGGGAATCCCATACAGAATCAATAAATCCTAGAGGTAATTTACTATTGAGCGGTGTCCTGGCTGTTAACCTTAGCGCTGATATTATATCACTTTCTATTTGAACGGCTTTCTCTCTTCCCTGCGGGAAGAGTGATATCAAGCAGCTTGGCCTCCAGGACCTTTGTTTACGTCACATCACCACTCCCCTGAAGCCGTCACGTGCACCGCCAGCCCGTGGACAACGCGATTCCTTCTGCCCCTCGGCTTCGGGCCGTTGTGGAGACCACACCGAGTTGATCCATATCCATCAACCAGTTGTGCGGTCCGGCACAACTGGACCAGGTGAACACAGGGGTGGTTTAACCAACCCCGTATTTTAATTTTAGCAGTGTGGCGCAACTTTTTTCTTTTCTTTTTTCTTTTCTCTTACTTTATATGCTCACCCAGTCAGGATCTCCTTTTTCATGTACCATACTGGGGAGCAAGAAACATAGACCTCACCCACGATTACTGCCCTGTGCCACGCCACATTTGGATACCTTGTTTTCTAATTCGGGGTCTGCATGAAGTGTACCTCAAAAGTCCTAGGGACCACTGGTTCAAGGAGACTCACTTGGCCATTGATGCTGTCAATTTTGGAATACTTTAGTCCCACACTCGGGCCCAATTAAGACGGTCCAGAAACGTCCACTTGTGGGGGAGGTTTGCGTAAACTCTTGTCTTTATTGTCCCTGCAAATTTGCTATTACTGTTTCTGAACAATCAGGACAGACCCAACATATTTTGGACCATTTTTCATACATGATTTATGTAAAATTAAAGAAATGTTGCTTAGTAAAGTGCTTCTGACACTAGATGGAACCACTTCTATATGACTTTCCTCTTCCAATTTTTATTTTTTCATGTTTTTCTTTCATTATGCTTTTAAATCAACTGGCTATAAATGAGCACCATTGCCATCAAGAAGGTGGTCACTAACTCCAAGATCTCTTGTGCACCAGACTGTATGGTATAGGGTGACCCTTTGGTAGCACACAGAATTAATAATAAACTAACATTTGTTTTAGTTTTTATTTAATAAATCCATAGTACACGTGAAAATAAACTTTGTAATACATCTCAGAGAAATAGGCTTCTCTCTTTTTGGACTGTTTCTGAATACAGAGAATCCTACAACTGAGATAGGAGCTAGAGACCGATACAGATTGTGCGGCAACCACAGGTCCAGTCCTCCATGGACCTTTATAAGCACCAACTAATTTCCTCGTTCAGTAATGGGAAAGTCTGTTTACACTGAAGAACTAAGAATCTTGAGAATAAGAATCCGGTCACTATATTTTAGTTTAAAATGAAAATGAAAATCCAATCCTATTGAGCTTCTATTATCCTTGATGTGAGGCAGGTGTCTGAACCCAAGGTGGATGAGCATAGAGCAACTGGGTGAGCTGGAATCAAGCTTCTGTAACTGTGTGAAAATGATCAATAAAAGCAGCATTTTTAATGCAGCGTCCACAACGCTGCCTTGTACAGTAGCAGCTTAGTGGAGGGGATTTGCAGAAATCCCACACCCACTGTGCTTATCCCAACTGCAGAGTGTTTTCACTTCCAGTGCAGGTTGCCGCACTCCCTCAACTTCGCAGCATGTTAATTTCATGCTGCGGAGCTAGGAGCGATCTCCAGCGGGTGAATCCAGAGAAGCTGCCCTGCACCACCGCAGATCGTGGGTACAGGACGGCTGTGGGTTCCCTCAGGTCTGGAGTAACTGTGTCCAACATGCAGTGCCTCCAGACAGTGAGCACACCCTTACAGAAACAGGTCACCACTTCTGCATTTTTACCCACTCCTGGCTTTGGCTACAAATACCGAGGAAAAAATCTCACCAAATACTCAACGTGTCCATGTGGTTTAAAGGGGTCAATCAAGTTTGAGTGCCATTTTTTGGATGATAAGACCTGAATTGAAAACCTGACAAAACGAGTAACACCAGTGTGAATTGAGTTTTCTGCAGGTTTAGCTGAACATTTGTAGGGAGGTTGTTTGTTTTTGTGGGGGAGGAAGGGAGGAGAGATGGAAGAAGAGATGTAGGGTGGCATAGTGTCTCAGTGGTTAGCACACGATGGCTCAGGGGTTAGCACATGGTAGGTCAGTGGTTAGCACTGCAGCCTTGCAGCACTGGGATCCTGGGTTCAAATCCCGCCAAGGACGACATCTGCAACGAAGATGCATGTTCTCCCTTAGTTTGTGTGGGTTTCCTCTGGGTTCTCCAGTTTCCTTCCAAACTCCGACATACTGATAGGATGTTTACATTGTGAGCCCCAATGGAGACAGTGTTGCAAATGGATGTAAAGCACTGAGGAATTAATAGAGCTATACAAGTTAATAAATATTATTTGATGAAGGACACAAAGCATCTTAATATGTTATTGTTAACCTACAAAAGAATACATATAACATATTCATATGTCCATATCCATATAACAGTATATAATCATTCTGTAATCAAAAATAAAACAAAATTACCTTCTGTCAGTCAACCATCCAAAGGTGATGTTTCCAACAATATCGATGACTCCCAGTATGGACATCAGGAAGGCTGCTTGTTGGTGGCTCACACCAACACTAAGAGCGTAAGGCACAAGGTAGACAAACGGAGGACTACATCCATAGGCGAGAAATAAAAAAGATATGGCAAGAATGATGAAGTTTGGTTTCAGCAGAAAGCTGTACTCCTTTTGGGAGCAGTAGCACAGACTCTTGTGAGTGCAGTCCTGGCTCAGAGGTGAACATTTGGATGAAGGAATGCTGCTTTGGTTTGGCTCATTTGAATTATGCTCCTGCTTTAGTGCATAGTGTGCAAAGTCCTCCTTCAGGGTTATAGGTCGCATTAACGCCCCACATACACAAAGGTTGGCAACAAAACCACCAAGAATAAGTAAAGCTCCACGCCAGGAAAACTGTTCAATTAGCATTTGTACCACAGGGGCCAATATAAAGGTGCCAATCCCACTTCCAGACATGGCAATGCCATAGGCCAAGGCTTTCCTCTTGTCAAAGTACTTTCCCACCATAGCAATAGCAGGACTATAACAAAGTGCAAATCCAACACCTAGAACAAAAAACAAAACATTTATTATAAAGAAATGAAACTAGATTTACAGTGTTTGTTTCTGTATACCAAAATTGTTTAATATCAATAATATAATATAATATTGTTGGTCACATGTGAATGTCAAGGGGTCAATCAAGACAGGTCACAAAAGTATACGTGATGCATATAGACTTGTGTGGCGTAATCCGTGCATAGCAGCTACCTAATAGTACCTCTGGAGGGTCCTCACAGTATAGATCATGCTGCTTCCATTGAGATAATTACTATTCATAATGCAGTTTCACCAAATGTGCTACTCTCTACTACAATTTGGAGACACTATAAAAGGTACCAGGGATCCTTCATATTCTGTGCATCCTCAGGATTGTAGCACTAAATCAGATGTTGCACTTTTAGTATGGAATGTATGAGCATATTGACTAAATGCAAAAAAAAATATGAAGGATGGACACCATTCACCAATATTGAGTAGAGGTGCAGTAAAGACGAGTCGAAGCATATACATTCACTCAAAAAAAGTGAAGAAAATAACAGCTATGTGTATTGCACACATCCGTGCAAATAATATATTATTTTAAGAGTAATTTTTCAAAAAGTTTATTATTCAAGTATCATTTTAATGGCAAAGAGATCGGTGGCAAGTTGGGTCCTGAGACTCCCATCAGTGTCTTAAACATTCCTTCCCTGAGAAATACGCAGCACTTGGGGGATTTAAGTGGTCAATTAGGGTCCTCACTAATCTGTTAGCAATTAAGAGGGGACTCAAATACATTTAAAAAAAAGTTTATTTACTCTTTAACAAACTTATAAACACTTAAAAACTTATACACTACACCAGTAAGGCAAATAAGAAAGTACATCCTCCCCAAAAATAAGAGCAGAGATAGAGAGCTAAAGAGATATATATATATATATCTACTATATAATTGCCGTAGGCACGTTTGTGTCGGACCCCGGCACGCCGTGGCTTTGTCACTATGTGACGTCACCACGTCGTGCGAGGCATTGCCCGCGTAGCGGGCATTGCGACCCCTCGCCGCTGTCATCCCGCTCCGGAGCGGCTGCTGTCAGCACATGCTGACACAGTGCTCCGGAGCCTGTGCCCCTGTGCCGCTCCGGAGCAGCTGCTGTCAGCACATGCTGACACAGTGCTCCGGAGCCTCTGCCCCTGTGCCCCTGTGATCCCGCTCCGGAGCAGCTGCTGTCAGCACATGCTGACACAGTGCTCCGGAGCCTGTGCCCCTGTGCCCCTGTGCCCCAGTGCCCCTGTGCCCCAGTGCCCCTGTCATCCCACTCCGGAGCAGCTGCTGTCAGCACATGCTGACACAGTGCTCCGGAGCCTGTGCCCCAGTGCCCCAGTGCCCCAGTGATCCCGCTCCGAGCAGCTGCTGTCAGCACATGCTGACACAGTCCTCCGGAGCCTGTGCCCCTGTGCCCCAGTGCCCCAGTGCCCCTGTGCCCCTGTGATCCCGCTCCGGAGCAGCTGCTGTCAGCACATGCTGACACAGTGCTCCGGAGCCTGTGCCCCAGTGCCCCAGTGCCCCAGTGCCCCAGTGCCCCAGTGCTCCTGTGATTACCGCAACCGCGCCGCATTGCGACTCGCTGGCTGAGTGCGAGCACTTGCGGCGCGGTTGCAGTAATCCCCATAGAAAGTATAGGGGGACTTGCGGCAGGTGCGGCAAGTGCGGTTTTGCCGCACCTGCCGCAAGTCCCCCTATACTTTGTATGGGGATTACCGCAACCGCACCGCAGATGCGGTTTTTAAATAAAATAAAATAATCTTTATACAAATAAATTCACTTAAAATAACAAATAATAAATAAATTTAATAATAATAAAAATAGTAAAAAAACAAAATAAATAATAAAATAAAAAATAACAACAAAAAAAAAATAATATATTAAATTAAGATATTCATTACATTAAGTAATTAAAATATAATAAAATAAAATAATTTTCATAAAAAAAAATTAATATACAAAATATAATTAATAATATATTAATATAAAATAAAAATGCAAATAATAATGATATTAATGCTATTAATACTGCTATTAATGCTACTAATAATGCTATTCAGGATATGATTAATGTTATTAATGCTAATAATAATGCTATTAATGCTAATAATACTGCTAATAATGTTATTAATACTGCTATTAATGCTACCAATAATGCTATTAATGCTATTAATAATGTTATTAATGCTATTAATGCTATTAATAATGCTATTAATGCTAATACTGCTAATAATGCTATTAATACTGCTATTAATGCTATCAATAATGCTATTAATGCTATTATTAATGTTATTAATGCTAATAATGCTATTAATGCTAATAATAATGCTATTAATAATGTTATTAATGCTATTATTAATGCTAATAATGCTATTAATACTGCTATTACTGCTAATTATAATGCTATTGCTTATATTATTGCTATTGATGATGCCATTATTATTTAAAAATCTTTAAAAAAACAATAAACATATTTTAGATCCCGATGCATTTGCATCAGGCTAACAGCTATCTACTATATAATTGCCGTAGGCACTTCCGTGTCGGACCCCGGCAAAGACCGTGGCTATGTCACTCTGTGACGTCACCAATGCGAGTCGTTGGCCTGCGCGAGCAATGGCCGCGAGGCCATTGCTCGCGCAGGCTGAGTACGAGCAATGGCCGCGAAGCGGCCATTGCGAGTCGCTGTCCGAAAATAGAACCAGAGGCTCGGCCACAAAGCTAGCGATCTCCCGCTCAGCTAGCGCGAGCAATGGCCGCCAGGCCATTGCGAGTCGCTGGCTGAGTGCGAGCACTTGCGGCGCGGTAGCGGTAATCCCCATAGAAAGTATAGGGGGACTTGCGGCAGGTGCGGCAAGTGCGGTTTTGCCGCACCTGCCGCAAGTCCCCCTATACTTTGTATGGGGATTACCGCAACCGCGCCGCAGATGCGGTTTTTAAATAAAATAAAATAATCTTAATACAAATAAATTCACTTAAAATAACAAATAATAAACAAATTTAATAATAATAAAAATAGTAAAAAAACAAAACAAAATAAATACCGTAATAAAATAAAAAATAGCTATCTACTATAATCAAATTAATGCACGTTCTAGAATCCCGATGCATCGGGCTCACAGCTAGTATATATATATATATACACAGAGAGAGAGAGAGAGACAGAGAGAGAGAGAGACACAGAGAGAGAGACACAGAGAGAGAGACACAGAGAGAGAGACACAGAGAGAGAGACACAGAGAGAGAGACACAGAGAGAGAGACACAGAGAGAGAGACACAGAGAGAGAGACACAGAGAGAGAGACAGAGAGAGAGACAGAGAGAGAGACAGAGAGAGAGAGATATCGATAGAGAGCACCCATTAAATTGTTCCAGAAAATGAAATGTTTCTCCCAGAAAATTATTGGAATTACCCGTGTTTTGTTATACACATGTTTATTTCTTTTGTGTGTATCGGAACAACACAAAAAAATAGAAAAAAAAAAAGGCAATTTGGACATAACACTCAATCTAAAAACTGGCTGGACAAAGTTGTTGGCACCCTCAACTTAATATTTGGTTGTACACTCTTTGGAATATATAATTGCAATCAATCGCTTCCTATAATCAAGGTGCTCTCATCTGGAATTTTGGACTCTTCATTTGCAAACTGCTCCTGGCCTCTCATATTTGAAGGCGCCTTCTCCCAACAGCAATTTTAAGATCTCTCCACTGGTGTTCAATGGGGTTTAGATCTGGACTCATTGCTGCCACCTCAGAGCTCTCCAGTGCTTTGTTTCCATAGATTTCTGGAGCTTCTTGAAGGATGTTTGGAGTCGTTGTCCAGCTGGAAGACCCATGAACTGGTATGCAAACCCAGCTTTCTGACTCTCGGTACTACATTGTGATCAAAATCCTTTGGTAACCTTCAGATTTCATGATGCTTTGCAGACAGTCAAGGCACCCAGTGCCAGACAGCAAAACAACCCCAAAACATCTTTGAAACTCCACCATATCTGACTGTAGGTACTGAGTTCTTTCTTTGTTGGCCTCATTCCATTATTTAGTAAACAGTAGAATGATGTGCTTTACCAAAAAAAAAAAAAAATCTATTTTGGTCTCAATTCTCCACAAGACGCTTTCCCAGAAGCATTTTGGCCTACATACATTTTGGCAATCTTCAGTCTAGCTTTGTGTGTCAGCAATGGGTTCCTCCTGGGTCTCCTCCCATAGCGTTTCAGTTTATTCCAATGTCAACAGAAAGTTCACATTGACACTGATGCATCCTGAGCCTGCAAGACAGCTTGAATTATTTTAGAACTTGATTGGGACAGCTTATCCTCCATTTAGACTACCCTGCTTTGCAACCTTTCATTATTTTTTTCTCTGCCATCCACATGTGAGGAGATTAGCTACAATGCCATGAGTTGTATACTTCTTGATTGTGTTGCATACTATAATGAAACAAAGATCTCTGGATATGGACTTGAGAACAAAAATTGTTGACAAATATCAACAATCTCAAGGTTACAAGTCTTCAGACAGTTCTCTTCTTCTCTTTCTCTTCTTTACGCTTAGTGTGGCATACATACACACAATGCAAATATTTTGTCAATGTCTCCCCTCTATCTGATTTCACATGCGATTTTCATATTGCCCATATCTGTTACTTGCCACAAGAAAATTCATTCATGTGATGTTCATTGAAAACACTTTGGGAAGATGCCAACAATTTTGCCAAGCCCATTTTTGAGGTTGTGTGTGAAATTCTGTCCAATTCACTTTCTTATTTTTTTTGCATCAATCCAATACACACATAGGAAATAAACACGTGCATAACAAAATGTGTAATTGCAATACTATGATTTTGTTGGAGAAATACTTCATTTTCTGGAACAATTTCAAGGGTACTAACACTTTTGGCCATGATTGTGCATTATATATAAAAAAGAGGCAGACTATCTGATAAAGTTTCACTTGAAATGAGTTTTTAATTTTATCTGTAACAAGCACCATAGCAGCATGCAAAAGAGGTAAATATGAATACTATTTAAAGGTATGTTTACACACAGGAGGGGGGGGTTGTCTGTTTTATAGGAGATTTTGCAGTAGAAACTGCAGAAATTCTAAAAATGCACCTAAAAAAATTGAAGGTTCTGCTCCGCTTCTGCTCCAAGACCTCTGCTAACAAATTTTTGTGCACATATTTTATGGGTGGGTCCAGAAGACCAAGGTGCAACAGAACAGGAAGAACTGCATGTGTTATGCTGCACTAAAGCCATGTGTCCAAGCTGGTGCTTTTGCTGTGTATTTGTACAGTGCATTGTAAAAATGCGCACAAAAGCGCATAGTATATTGGTGAACCAGCGAAGTCAATGTGACTTTTCCTTTGCCGATATCTGCTCATTTTTGAACAGAGTAATAGTAGATTTTTATGGAATTTTAATCCGTAAAAAGGCAGCTTATCAATTAATTTACGTGCTTACCTTGAGTACCGACAGGCACTTCCAGGTTTTAGCTACGTTACACATCATGTCAGTAGAGGGTGTGTGACCCACGTGGTGTGTGACGCAGCCGTAACCTGGAAGTGCCTGCCGGTATGCAAGGTAAGTGGCCTGTAGAAGGGCAGGGACAGATGCAGAGTTTTCTCCATTCAAAAACACAGATATTACCTAGCAAAAGTGCAATGCTTTTGCTGCGTAAAATGAGCTAAAAGCAGATACAAATTTGATGCAGAAAATTCTGCATTACTTTTAGCCTGTCGTCACATGTCCCTGAGGAAGCTGAATTAGGCCAAGTCAACTTAAAGGGAACTGGTCACCTAAAAATCACCCCCCAGCCTATCAATACCTGCCCTTGCACCTTCATAATGGTATTCTACCTATCCCTTTGTGTCCTAAATAGGTCTTGAAAGTTGAAAAAAAAGTGTTTTTCCACTTACAGAACTGAGGCTTCTGGTCCCCAGATGGGCATGATAATGTTTCCCAATCATCCTCGCCCTCCTCCATGGGCGGATTAGCCGACATGACGCTAATCGCGTCATATCCGGCTCGGATGACGTTGTACACCCTTTGGGTGTATCGACGGACCTCATGATGCGCATTGCACATGCGCGAGGATTGCTTTACGGCAGCTCATCTGTGATCTGTGATAAGCTGCCGTAATGCAAACCTTGCGGATGTCAATGTGCATTGTAAGGTCCGTGATACACCCGTCATCCGAGCCGGATATGACGCTAATCCGTCCATGGAGGAGGGGGTAGGATGATTGGGAAGCATTATCACACCCATCAGGGAGTGAATACAAGCGGCAGAGGGAGGCAAAAAGAAGCACAGGGAACGCCCTGTGCGACTTCTCAGGGGACCAGAAGCCTCAGTTCAGCAAGTATGAAAAGCACTTTTTTTCAACTTTCAAAAGACACATTTAGGACACAAAAGGGTAGGTAGAATACCATTATGAAGGTGCAGGGACAGGTACTGATAGGCTGGGGGTGATTTTTATATGACCGGTTCCCTTTAACCCTGAGGAAGCTGCATTTAAGAAATATTACTGATGGCATCCTTCTCACAACTGGGTGTTCTGGGACTGGCTAGTTTTTTTTCTCATCATTGCCCCTTTTGCATTATGCCTGGATACTTATTTGTGTTTCAATTGTTATTTCCCTGGATTTGTTACATTTTACAGTTGGTTTTCTTCTGTTTTGTCCTAATATTTATTCGCATTTCTCTATCTATGATTCTTATTTTTGGTTTGTCTTTGCATATGAATTCATGTTATATTAATTAGTCCAAGTACAATGAGAAAATGCAAAAGTGCAATTGTTTTACAAACTTTTTTTGAAGGACACGATGAAATGCCATTGCAGCAATGAAAATATATCTTCTCTGCAATCCAATGATTGTATGATTGTATTACAATAATCAACATGACTATGGCATTCCTCAAGTAAGAATATCAACTGATATACATCTTCCCAATATACAAGGTTTACCAATGGAACCTTCCACTTATTACATTATGATATTACGTGACTGGCAATTAGCGAAGCTGAAAATGCACAGAATGTGATTTTCTATTCCAATTAAAAGTTCAGTGTCTCAGTCCATTATGTAATAATCCCAAATAATGATCTGCACTCATTAGCACAGAAAAAAACCTTTTAAAAATAGACACAAAAGCCATGACCAGTATGTTGATGCAGGTGCCTGTGATGCACATTTTTCCTTTGTAACGGTTTGGCAGTTTTCCATGCAAAAACAATAGTAATGCCAGATTATTAATACTATCCTCTAGGAGACCAAAATCTAAGCTTTTAATACTGCAGCCATTCTAGATTAATAATGGATGCTATTATTCGTGGTTCCATTTAGCTAGTGAAAAAAGCTAATTTAAGCATTGCATTTGTCATTTGATAGTTTACGGGATATGGTGTCTGTTTTGACGTTCATGTTGTGATACTTCCATATTGTGTAAAGTTTAATTGAATTAACATTAACCATTAGGTAATTGCAGTATTTGGGACAGTCACTGTTCAAACTGATCTAAGAATGGTCCCCATCAAACTACATGAACCACAAAAATGTGACGTAAAAGCTGTGTGCAAACCCAACCTTGAAAATATATCTAAAAAAATAACACACATATAGCAAACGTTTCAACCCTTTGAAGGAGATCAGTCTGGAGATTCGTGAAGCCTGAACCATCAGCATGAATCAGAGACTAGCTCTCGCACCACAGTTATGTTTTACGCAGAAACACTGCAGTATTTCTAAGGAAACAGTTCGGGAATGAAGCGGACATAGGGAGAGGAGTCAAAGGTGCGGCTTACACACCGGCTTCCCACTTCCGGCTATACTTGATTCACAAGATTCTACTGATTTACTGACATTATTTCACTTTCTCTCATTTGCTGATTACTAGGCTATAATGAAGAACACATAAGATAACGTCCAATGTGTTTTGAACTTACATGTGCTTTTAACCTTTTGCCAATAAATCCAGATTTATCCAGTAAAATTTGAACTCCATGTCAGACCATAAAGGGGTCAATGGATTTAATTTTCAATCTGTTGCTGCACTCTTAATAAATGGCTGTTTAATTTATATGCAAATGAACATCATGTGCTCTGACATCACAGAGCACTTTTCAAGTTTCAGCTCTCTGAGCTTGGTTTTCCATCTAGCACCAGTCCCTTTAGCTGATTAAGTCCCCATTCACACACTGCTTTTTTTTGTTGCATATTTTTAAGCACAAGCTCATCACAAACCAGGATTGGGTGATTAAACATATAAGTGGAGCACTTGTTTCTATTAGACCTTTCCTCTGATGTGCCACTCCCGGCTTTTTTTGAGCTTGTGTGTAAAAATATGCAGCAAAAAAAAGCAGTGTGTGAATGGGGCCTAACAGCTCATAGTATGCTTTCCTCAGCCCCATGCCCTGAACTTACCGGTGGTGCGCGCCCTGGCCTGGGGCCGCCCTGGCTGGAGGGGGGAATGGTGCCCTGTGGGTACAGACTGCTACTGCACCGGATCCCTTGGGGATGCATCGGTGCGGAGGCTGGGCATGCTGGTGGCTTTAGGGTATGTGCGCACGGTGGGCGGGTTTGTGTCGGCGGCGGCTGGGTGGACCCGCCAGGAAGCTCCGGAGCCGTCCACCGGCTTCCTGGCGGCTATGTGCCCCGGGTGCCGGGCGGGTGACGGGCGGGTTAGCGCCGGCGGTTCTGCAGCGGCTGGAAGCAGTACATGATTCTGCTTGCAGCCGCTGCAGAACCGGCCGGATTATAGAACATGCTCATTCTTTGCTAACCCGCTGGGAACCCAGCGGGTTAGCAACGGATGAGCATGTGTAAACCGCCGCTGTGTGCACAGCGGGTGTCGGTTTACATAGGTTTCTATGTTAATCCAAACGCCGGTTTGGATGAACATAAATTTACATAAAACTTATGTAAACCGACCGGCGGTTTACACTGCTAATCGACCCTAACCCGGCCAGTGCGCACATACCCTTAAATCACCTGCTCCTTTGTTGGAGAGTTGAGAGGTGCTGTACTTGTGCCCACTTTCATCCCTCTGTCTTGCAGAGGGATTCTATGGGTATGCACAGTGGCTGGCCGCCTGGCCTGGGGTAGTGAGAGTGGAGCCCCTTTACAGGGATCCATCGCCCTTCCAAGGGTGCTGTGTGTTGCCTTGGGATCCCCCATGCTCTATGTAGAGATGGTGCCTTTGGTGTGTAATAAAAAGTTAAGAATTAAGTAATAAAATAAAAATGGTAGAGTTGGTCTGAGCTACAGACACACATGGGCCTCCTGCGACACTAAGCAAAAAACTGACTATCTACGCCCACGGACGGGTGTATACTGCAGGAAGGAGGGCATAACTTTTTTCTATACTTAGTGTTAACTCCCAGTGGCAGAAAAGCATACACCCATGGTCCTGTGTCTCCCAATGATGTGAAGGAGAAAAATCACTTTTGCCCATAACGTACTTCCTTTCTTTGTGTTGGGTCTAATTTCCTGTTGGTCGACAGGTGGAAGAAGGGCATGTGTGCAGCTAAAAGCCGCAGAGGTATGCAATACATGGACCATAATGGACTTTTGATTTTGTTTGATAATGGAATTTTAAAACACATCTTGATAAATGTTACATTTCTGAAGCTTAGTGTTGTCTGACTGGTGAGGTTCATCCCACTATTAACTAGGAATGATGTTAAAAATGTTTACAGTGCCTCAGGTAGTTAAGTAGATTTGTGCTAAATTCCCTGTAGAGCACTAGGTCAGAAGTTACATGATTTTGGAAAAAAGCCAATTAGGCCTCTGCTCTTTGCCCAATTCCTGACAGTATTGATGGTGTTCCCAGAGGTCCTATTCCTCTAAATCAGACATTTTTTCATATTTTTTAAATACTTTCCCAAATGTGTTTTAGAATTACTGCAGAAAAGAAATTTTATCTATCTAATAATAATAATAATAATAAAAAATAACAATAATAACAATAACAACAAAAATAAAATGTTGCACACAAGCTTTTAGTGAGATTTCAACAGGTCTATAAAATTGGAGGTCTCAAAAAAGGTATGTGCCCAAGCGTCCGATTTGTGGTAATAAATTGGTGCTATTGTCCCAATCATCTGAACGGGATTTGCAGAAAACTATGCACAAATTTTCTGCATTAACATATTTTAAGTGTCTTGTTGTTTGAACTTAATGATGCTTGCATCTAGATCGAAATGCTGAGCATAAGGTATATTAAATACAATCATAATAGGGGTGGCATGGAGCATTTAATTTCCTGAGACAAATTTTTTTTTTTCTTTCGTAAACAGGTATTCATCTAATATGTAATTGCTTTAGAGCAGAATTACACCCCACATAGAGCACTTAAGGAATCATGGTATCACTATGGACAATGGCCAAAGAGTAGCTAAAGAGCGTGTGTGCCATACACAGAACATGATAGAAATAGAGCTGGTAGAAGCAGTATAGTTAAGTGCCAGAAATCAGAAGCAAGGGGCACAAGATTCTAGATGAATCTCTTCTTATATCTTTCATTACTACGTGTTTGGCGGCAATCACAGTCTTCATTTGGTGTTTCTGATTTTGGGTGCTCGACTACCGCTTCATCCAGCTCTATTTCCTGTTATGCATCTGACTCACCCCGTGGGGGCTGTGGGATACTCAGAGCTGGGCCTTATGGTGTTGGGGATGTCACGATGGTGTGACCCGGTCCCTGACCCCAGAGCTGTCAATTCAAAGGGGTTTTTTGGGAAAGTCTCAATCTCTATTAAGGGTTTTCTGGACGTAGGAGCTGGGGATAACAGTTGTTCTCATGACGCCACCCGCAGGTTGCGGCTAGAGATGGTCGCCACTGCTATGCAGTTCTTATGGGATTGGTGGCAGTGCAGCAGAGTTGGTAAACCCTCCATGAATAGGGTTGACCCAAGGGGCAGCAGATGTTACTGGGTGAGTTGGTGCTGATGTTAAAGCTCAGGGCTGATGGGGCGACAATTAATTCATAAACAGCAGGGTGCAGTCTCAAGGTCTTTAGTCTCAGTCAGTTGTTCCGGGTTACAACAATCATCACTGTGTAACATCCCACTGAGCGCTGAGTTCTTGGAGGAGGGGATCCAGCTAACTCCTGTGTAACTCAATGGTTCTTAACAAGTACCCCTTTTCACTGTCCTTTCATGGTCGTCTCACTCTCCTCTTGCTTCACCCTCCTGCCTTGTGCCTCACTCACACAGAGCACAGAGCCAGTGGACGTGGGCATTTGCAGATCAACTTCTTTCTTTCTCAGTTCCCTGGACCCTACGTGGCCACCTTTTTGGCGGGTGTGCGCGGTTTCGGCTGTGGCACTTGGAGATACTGCAGCTTCTGGGTTGCTAGCTGAGCCTGGTTGTTCTCCACTAGTCTGGGGCCCCTGTCCCCTACTCCATGACCTGGTCCCTCCACACGGTCTCACTCAGTATGGATGCGGCCATCCCCAGGTGGAATGCTCACTACCTGGTCCCCTGGGACCCCATCTGTCTCGGAAGCACCCCTTTCTCTCTTTCGACTCCTATTAGGTCTGGTCTCTCCCATGTCTTGGGATGAGCTCCCACTGGCTCTGGTCCCCAGGACACCTCATTCTTGGTCTTGTCCTCCTTCTGGCAGGCTCTCTGACCCTCACAGACTCCTACAGCTCTTGCCAGCCACACACCAACTGTCTTCTAGATCAGAGGTCCCCAACTCCAGGCCTCAAGGCCCACCAACAGTGCATGTTTTCAGGATTTCCTTAGTATTGCACAGGGCTTGGAATCATTACCTGTGCAGATGATCACATTAGCACCTGTGCAATACTAAGGAAATCCTGAAAACCTGCACTGTTGGCGGGCCTTGAGGCCTGGAGTTGGGGACCTCTGTTCTAGATGTTTCTACCGTCCTTTTATACTCTGTCACGTGTCCTACGTCACTAACGTGTATCCTCCCTGACTTAAGTCCCTCCCGGGTGCTCCCCTAAACAATGCTCTCCACCCATCCCTTCTACCTTGGCTCCTCCCCTCCAGATAGGAGAATTTTCGCCTTAACCCTGACCTGGAGTGGAGTGGTGTAGTGTGGGATATGGGTGTCTGGATACCGGTCAGTGTCCCCTCCTTACCCGAGAGTGGGGTACTACACCTCTGGCTGGGGTGCAGTACCTCTGTGGCGTCTGGATGTGCAAACATCCCTCCCTGAGGGTAAGCGGATGGTGCAGCATGAAGTCATTTGTGCTCTAACAGGACCTGAAGAAGAAGGACCTGTGGTGACATAATGACACTCATAATGACCCACGTGACTAGTCGACTCTCGGACCCGGAAGCCAGTGCAGCATTTGGGGTGAAATAGTCACCAGAGTTTCTGTTTCTTGGTTATGCAGGCTTGCATAACCTTTTCAGGTTAGTCAAATCAAATATAATTATCGCCCACTTGACCACCAGGTATTTTAGGAGTGCCTCCTCTGTCTCTCTTCTACTTCTACTCGCCTCCAGTACCAGCACTATTCCAGCAGTGTTGATAAAGTCTATCCAGGATCGCACAATAGTCACATCACATCAACCCTGCAGCCACTCAGTGGCCGCTTCATTCTCCGTGCCTTTGGACAAACCACTTACAGCTGGAGAAAGTGAGAGCTGTAATGGTGCCAATGCTGGAGGAGAGTACAAGCATTACCATTTTTAAAGGGGGAACATACATACATAAATACTAGTGCCACTCTTAAGATCTAGAGCATGCTTTATACCACTGGGTAAAGATGGACTATTCTAAATAAATTGACAGACCACCAGTTATAATAAATTTACAATATTTTATCTAAATAACTGATTCTTCCAAAATGACCACCTTAAAATGAAATGCATCAGAGAGTCATTTTCACAATGATGTAGGGTTAATATAATGCAGCATGCGTTTAGCAGTGATTGCAAGCAGGGCCGGCGTTAGGGGCAGGCATCCTAGGCATTTGCCTAGGGCCCCCAAGCTTCAGAGGGCCCCCTGGCCCGGCCGGATGATAGCCGGCGCCGCGGCCGCTTGCAGACAGAGCTCTGCACCGCGCTCCGGCTTCATCCGGCTTGACCGGCGCCGGGCGCAGCCGCAGGCACAGTCACTCGTCACAACAGGAAGCAGCCAGGAAGAAGTCGGAGCGCGGTGCAGACTGGCGAACAGCGGCAGCGGCAGAGAGTAAGTAAGTATGATGATGTGTCTTCTTTTACAGGGAGTGGAGGAGGGGGCCCCTGTATACACCACCACTGGGCCCTGGGGCCCCTGTATACACCACCACTGGGCCCTGGGGCCCCTGTATACACCACCACTGGGCCCTGGGGCCCCTGTATACACCACCACTAACTGGGGCTGCCTGTATACACCACCACTAACTGGGGCTGCCTGTATACACCACCACTAACTGGGGCTGCCTGTATACACCACCACTAACTGGGGCTGCCTGTATACACCACCACTAACTGGGGCTGCCTGTATACACCACCACTAACTGGGGCTGCCTGTATACACCACCACTAACTGGGGCTGCCTGTATACACCACCACTAACTGGGGCTGCCTGTATACACCACCACTAACTGGGGCTGCCTGTATACACCACCACTAACTGGGGCTGCCTGTATACACCACCACTAACTGGGGCTGCCTGTATACACCACCACTAACTGGGGCTGCCTGTATACACCACCACTAACTGGGGCTGCCTGTATACACCACCACTAACTGGGGCCCCTGTATACACCACCACTGACTGGGGCTGCCTGTATACACCACCACTGACTGGGGCTGCCTGTATACACCACCACTAACTGGGGCTGCCTGTATACACCACCACTGACTGGGGCTGCCTGTATACACCACCACTGACTGGGGCTGCCTGTATACACCACCACTGACTGGGGCTGCCTGTATACACCACCACTGACTGGGGCTGCCTGTATACACCACCACTGACTGGGGCTGCCTGTATACACCACCACTGACTGGGGCTGCCTGTATACACCACCACTGACTGGGGCTGCCTGTATACACCACCACTGACTGGGGCTGCCTGTATACACCACCACTGGGGCCTGTATATACCACTGGGGCTGCTGTATATACTGCTGGGGCCTGTATATACAACTGGGGAGGCTGCTGTAATACTGCTGGGGCCTGTATATACCACTGGGGAGGCTGCTGTATACCACTGGGGCTGCAGTATATACTGCTGGGGCCTGTATATATAACTGGGAGGCTGCTGTATACCACTGGGGCTGCTGTATATACTGCTGGGGCCTGTGTATACCACTGGGGAGGCTGCTGTAATACTGCTGGGGCCTGTATATACCACTGGGGAGGCTGCTGTATATACTGCTGGGGCCTGTATATACCACTGGGGAGGCTGCTGTATATACTGCTGGGGCCTGTATATACCACTGGGGAGGCTGCTGTATATACTGCTGGGGCCTGTATATACCACTGGGGAGGCTGCTGTATATACTGCTGGGGCCTGTATATACCACTGGGGAGGCTGCTGTATATACTGCTGGGGCCTGTATATACCACTGGGGAGGCTGCTGTATATACTGCTGGGGCCTGTATATACCACTGGGGAGGCTGCTGTATATACTGCTGGGGCCTGTATATACCACTGGGGAGGCTGCTGTATATACTGCTGGGGCCTGTGTATACCACTGGGGAGGCTGCTGGATACCACTGGGGCTGCTGTATACACTACTGGGGCTTGTATATACCACTGGGGCTGCTGTATATACTGTATACAACTGTATGGGTACTATTTTTATTTCATAGTTTGGGGCCCCACTCTCAATCTCGCCTAGGGCCCCACTTGGTCTAAAACCGGCCCTGATTGCAAGAGATGGAGAACACCGATAGTGCTGCAAAGTATGTAATCATTAATTTTGTACCAAATCCATGGAGTCAGCACAATGCTCCAGTTTACAACACAAGTGACTCCAAGATTTAAAAAGTGATATTACCCTTAGTTTCATATCTCCGTTGAATGAGTAGTATGAAAAATATGGGTTTCCTAGATCTTACCTGTGATTAC
Source organism: Allobates femoralis (assembly GCA_033576535.1). Taxonomy (NCBI): domain Eukaryota; kingdom Metazoa; phylum Chordata; class Amphibia; order Anura; family Aromobatidae; genus Allobates; species Allobates femoralis. The sequence continues at coordinate 103,207,384 of JARQOC010000006.1, forward strand.
TCCTAGGGTGAGGTATAGATACTCCAGGCTTGTTGCAAATGAACTTAGGATTAGTCCCGTTGAAGCAAGAAGACCACCAAGCATGATTCCCATTTGACAGGAGACATGATTGCTCACATAGCTTCCCAGAGGGGCTGGAAGAAGAGATAGAATCAAAATGTTAGCAGAAAATTAACCCATATTGCCTGTAGATGCAACAGAGCCCAAGGAACTTCATGAGAAAATGCATCATTTTTTATTATATTTCCAGTCTCCAATGGTTCTGTAAAGCTAGCCAGCAGTGATCATGAGGTGGACAACTTTGTTCTAATTACTTTAGTTGCCAGTAAAAGTAATTGTCACGTACAAACCTTTCTGCACTTGACGTGGGGTGCACCTGCAATGGTTAATTTACCTCCTCTCACTCAATCCAGCACTCAACCTCTGTTATAGGCTATAAAGTGAGTATAAATCACACCTCAACACCACCCACACACCCAAGTTACTCTAGATCAGAGGTCCCCAACTCCAGGCCTCAAGGCCCACCAACAGTGCAGGTTTTCAGGATCTCCTTAGTATTGCACAGGGGTTGGAATCATTACCTGTGCAGATGATCACATTAGCACCTGTGCAATACTAAGGAAATCCTGAAAACCTGCACTGTTAGCGGGCCTTGAGGCCTGGAGTTGGGGACCTCTGCTCTAGATGCTGCCACCACTTATGAAACACATGAGGTGATGAGTCACCAATATTAACTACTGTCTGACAATCGACAGGGTCACACACTCTGTAAGGTAATGGCTTTTTTTATTTTTTATTTTTTTTAGAGCATTCAAGGATCAAACTTTTTAAGGTTTTAAGATTTAATATAATAATTACAGCATATGCAATAAAACGTTCTAAAAGATAGAAGTTTAAAAAGTTACATTAATATGGAAAGAAGTTATAAACTAAAAAGGGACAAAAACAAATGCTGAAAAACCTCACTTCCAGTATAAAGTTATTTTCCTACTTCCTTGGGAGGAAGAGAAAGATGAAATATGGAGCACATTCCAGCATTGGCTGACCCCCACATTTGAACCCCACTAAAATGTGGCCTTTACTTTTTAAAAATACTAGTCACCTACTCTCCGATGAATCCTGACAGGGCAGGTCATGAGATGTAGCTTCAGTTCCAGAAAGCAATGAAATCCCAGATTCCAGGATATCTCCAATCCTGAGGGTCCCAGGTAGGAAATATTACTGTCATCTTTACCATCATTAATTTATCTTTTCATTAATAGATATCAATAGCCATGACATGTTTCCTAACTGATCAATATTTGGGAGGATAAGGAAGCCTTGCAAAAAAATGGAAAAACATGCATGTTCTTGGTCTCATGATCACTGTGTGAAAAATGTACCTCTCATAACTGTAGGACCTATGCACACTGCAATATTTATAACTTTCCACTGGTACCACAGTGATGTAGCAGTAAAGGCAGGTCTCAACATTTGTACTCAAAATTCAGGCTTGCTGTCTCCCATACCAGGCGTAATTACTTGTCAACACCAGAGGTCCTGAGCCTCCTACCTTAACTTAATTTTTCTCACCATTTGCAAATAATCCCATGTTCTCAGTGTGTAAGGGTTAATGGATGAAGATAACTCATGGATTTATGATTTTTTATTGCCATGACAGGTGACTGGCTTTTGGACACCAGCGTACCGACAGTTTTTGAAGTAGTCTTTTTCAAAGTCTTTTACAGTAGAAAAGACGAATGACTGTGATGGCTTCTAAGCGGAAGCCATTTGAAGGATGGTCAAGCCAGCCACTTCTTTTAGCCAAATCATGGTTTGTTTCAAAGGCTAAAGTAGTTAAAAGACGTTAGAAAACGCAGAATGTATGCACAGCAAGCCATTTTTACATTTGACATTGCATATGTTCATTCTTTTTGCCAATTTTTCATAAGTGTGTGACACTTTTATGAAGGTGCAGTTTCTGTTATGTCTGACATAACAGAAGCTTTAATTTCTGAAGGTCTAGGTCCTAAGCTCAACAAAAAAAGCTCAAAGAGGTTCAAACCTCATCCCAGCATTACCCATCTTCAAAACTAAAAATAGAAAGCTTATAAAGACATGTTCACACTGAATCTTGTTGCTAAGTTTTTGGATCAGAAACTCCAAGATTTTGTGTTTTGAGATTCTCATGTAATATTAAAATGTCAGATCAACTCTACACCAAAAACGGTTAAAACAAATCTCAATGTGAACATACCCTAAATTTGTCTTCAGATAACAAAGAGAACAGCACTCAGCTGGATCCTTCTATTCTCTTGTTGGGGGATTTTGCACATAAACAACCTCAAGTAAAATTTCAGACATGTAAAAGTTTTTTGCAAAATTATACCTGCTCCAAGGCTGGTTTCACACTGCAGTTTTTTCCCTGATCAGGTTCCATCAGGTTTATGTCTCAAAACCTGGGGTGTCTCCAAAACTCAGAACGGTTGTCAATCTTTCAATTATAGTTTTTCTCTGCAAGTTCCTCTCTTGGTTTTGCAGCTCCAGATAAAACGAGTGATATTGTAAGTGCTAAGGTACATTAACAGGACACGGCTCTCATAAGTATTACCTTTCAGCTTTAATGATTCAGCATATGGATCCCTTTCGCCACAACGCGTTTCAGCGCCAATTGCGCCTTTTTCAAGTGATCTGATGGCTTGGCTGTGCCTAGTGTTCATGTATTTGGGGAGAGATGAGAAAACTCCATTTGTAGTCTGGGGAGGTCTCAATAACCATGAGCCTCCCCAGTCTGAGAATATCAGCCCCCAGCTGTCTGCTTTATTTTGGCTGAATATCAATATTGGGTGGGATCCCATGCTTTTTTTAATTAAATTAAATTTTAAAATATGTATGGAGGTCCCCCTTTTTTGATACCCAGCCAAGATAAAGCACCTAGCTGGGGCTGCTGCCTCTAGTTGTCTGTTTAACTGCAACAGGTATGAAAAATCAGGGGGACCCCACACCGTTTTTCCAATCATTTCTTTATTTTGACACTCCACTTCAGGGATGAGACAGCCAGAGTGACAGCAACCAATCACAGACAGCATAGAGGGTAGGGCACAGTGACTGCAACCACCACAGACACTGTCTCAAAGGGTGGACGAGGGAAGCTGCGAATATTCATAAGGTTTAATGAGCACACTTGGAAACAGTGTGACAGTCACACGGAAATTCAGTAAGTATAAGTGTCCTGCATTATTCTGCTCCCTTTTGCAGCCCTCTAGCCCTTACTACCACCAGTTTATATCACTTAAGTTTTGGTCCCCATACACTTGTATGGGGTTTCGGGTCTGAGCTCAAGTTGGGGTCAAGTCTAGCCCCAAACTGTTTAATTTTTGCCAAATCTGGCAAACCCGAACATTTGTGCGTTCGCCCATCTCTAAAACACAATTCTCTTTGGTAAATTATTTAGCTTTTTTATTATCACATTTTCTCTACTATGCCTTAGGTTTGGATACAAATTTCTAAATAACATTCTTTATATGCAGAATGTAACTTTCATCATATTAGGATTATAGGGACATGTCCGCATTACTTACCGCAAAGCATAGTAGCACAGTCAACAATGGAATGTATCCAGGCTGTTCGTGAATAATCTTGACCAAAATATACTTGAAACTCAACAAAAAATATTGAGATGCATCTATACAATAGGAAGAGAAAGTAGTTCATTATATTAATCACATAACTCAAGAACGATGTTAAAAAAAAAAAATTAATATTCCCTGCCTTTTAGGGTTACCTTCTGTTACTAACTAAGCAGTTCATGCTTTATGACCGTGTTTACAAGGGTAGAGTAACCGATTTGGAGGACAATCCAATAATGGATAATGTCAAATAATGCTCGTAAATACAAGGAATTTTTCCATTTACTGAATATTAAAATTTTCAGCCGTTCATAAGATGTTAATACTTGTCATTCATTTTGCTCCTAAACCATATCCATGGAAATCCACCACTGCTGCCAGACAGCAGAACATGCGCAGTGCTAACAAGATCTTCCATTGAGCATGTACGCATTGTTTTGAATCTGGCCAGGATCGCTGAAGTCCGCTGTTACTTTCTACTCCCCGGATACACAGTGCTTACAAGCTTGACTGCAGTGGTGGTCATTCATCTAGACACTGAGCTATAAATAAAAGGGTTAATATCTCTACATTAAGTCCCTATTTACAAGTCCGTGCTCTACCAGTGATTCTTGTGAATAGCATACATATTCATTATAAGTCAATGGATGTGTTCACAAAAGGTCAGAAACAATTGAGTCATATCTGATTTTGATCCTATTTTCAGATCAAATTTAGGGTTGTCTACCTAGTATGGCAAATTTGGAACCTTTTATGTCTCCACCAGGTTGTTTCCAAACCAGACATATGCTGGTTGTTAGGAAGATTAGTCTTCAGTTTACATGGTGGGGGAGGTGTCTAAACAGTGTACCAAAATACAGCTGATCAGAGTCTCGGGCTACCTCAGGCATAGCGCTGAGCTCAAAGAAGTCAGATAGTTCTCACAGGAGCTGTGTGCTGAAAGCCTGAGCTTAGCACTATGCCTGAGCTAGCCTGAGAGTCTAATCAGCTGTATTGTGGCATGCTGTTTACCTCCCCTTCCCCAGTGTACACTGAAGATGAGTCTCCCTAACAGCCAGCATATGTCTGGTTTTGAAACAGCCCAGTGGGGACATCTTCTGGAAGGTTTATGAAAGGTTTTCTGCTAGATTTCACACATGATGTATATTTGAAAGTTTGTTATAATCACTTGCTCTACGTGGACGGATGTCACTCGTCCGACTCTCCAGAATGAGAAACGGACCGATTTTTTTCACGCCAGTGTGTCACTGCCCTAATTGTCTTTGTACAGGCAAAAACTCAAGCAAGTGCAGGCAGTGCCGATATAGAACAATAAATTCAATAGAAGAGAACGCACCTTGTAACAGCTCGTGTGCAGACTGTGACAAGAAAGCAGCCCATCACTATCATCCACCCCCAGCCACCGTCAGGTGGGGCCGAGTGCTGAATTGTCTTCTTTGTCATAATTGACACCTGTAGGAACCTTTGGAGTCCAATCTTCCCACCTCAAGAAGGTATAAATGGTGGTGGAGCTTCTTTGTCCACATAAGATCACGCAAAGATGCAGACAGATTTCGGGCGACATGCGGAATATTCCAGGACAGAAGTGTTGTGAAATATAATTTTATTCACCATCTGAAAGAGACCAAACACCATAATGCTCAGGATTTCATTTAGTTAAATTCATAAAATAACAAAAATAATAGAACAAACCATCACAACTGAATTAAATTCTCTTTTCCAGGGCACAGGTTTAGAGTGGAAGAGTTGTCATATCTACAAACAAAAGTACAGTTGTCCCCGAGATGTATTGCAGCTCAGTGCTGTTCACTACACACATCCTGAAGCTAGGCATGGCGCTGTTTTTGGAAGAGCCGCCATGTTTTTATTTTCCTGTATAAATCCTTTAACCATTTACTTGGCCATATGAATGCTTGCTTTTTTGCAGGACAAGATGTAGTCGTCAATAAAACCATTCATTTTACCATGTATTGTACTAAAAAATAGGAAAAAAATATCAGTGTGGTATAATGCTGAAAAAAAAAACCTGGAAACATGCAATTCCGCCATCATTTTTGAATTATATATTTTATATTGAGTATTCGGTCAAAATGCCCTGGAATTATTATTCTTTATAGCAATATGAGTATAGAAATGCCAAGCATAAAAATCATTATTTGATATATTTTAGAGGTAAAAAATGTATTTTGTTTTGACATTTTTCTGAAACCTATAACTTTTCATGAATGGAGATGTGTGAAAATAGGGGAGGATTTAAACTTTTATATTTCTTTTATTTTTTAATTCCCTTACAACCCATTGGCTTCCGAAGATCAAGTAACAGAGGCCAATATAAGCCAGTAACCACGCACATCGGTGATCAATGCACTTTAAATGCCACTATCAGTCTTTGCTATTTAAAGAACTAAAAAGAAGCAAGAAGAGGTTGCTCTGGTTACTGCTGTTAAAGGCAGATGTAACATATCAGGCATCAGCTCAATATGGTGTAGGATCAGTGCTTGAGCACCTCCATCACCACATGTAGTAAATTTAATATAGAAGGATCTTAGGTTAAAAAAAAAAAAAAAAAAAAAAAGTATCTTCAGAAAATGCCATACTGTTTAAACTGGGTTAGGTTACATGTATTTTTTGCGGGGTGTAAATATTTGTGGGCTTTTGTTGCTTTTTTTTACATCACAATCTGTATTAAATATATGACATTTTCACATTCTCAATATTTTTCAAATCTCATTTTGTATTACAAAATAGAAATCCATGGCTTGTATGTATTTCACCAAGAAAGACTCCATTACTGAACAAAAAGCATGTTAAAGGCATGTTTAACCCCTTCCTGACCTGTGACGATATACAACGTCATGGGCGGGTAAGGTGTTTGATGTGGGCTCCGGCGCAGCGCTCACATCAAACAGCAGACATCTCAGCTGATATGATCAGCTGAGGTGTCAGGCTAACAGCTCCACTCAGATCCGGGATCCGATCGGCGCTGTTAACCCCTAGGATCCCCTTGGATCAATCACTGACAGCGGGATCCAAGGTGGCCGCGGCAGGGAACGCGCTGTTCCCCGCCTGCTCCGGAAATTCCACGATACTATCGCAGGATCTCCGGCGCTCACATGACAGCCCGGGGTCCTGGCAAGACCCTGGATGCGGTCAGAGACCAGTTTCCTGTTGTGGTTGGCAGGCGCTGCCAACCATAGCAGGTCCGCGATTCTGGGAGATACAGATGAGCTGCAGCTCATCTGTATCTCCCAGAAGCGATCGGACTGTGCAGCAGGGTGCCTCTTAAAGAGGCAGTGTAAAAATAAGAATCGCTGAAAGAATAAAGTTTTTAAAAACCTGTAAAAAAAAAAAAAACATATATATAAAAGTTCAAATCACCCCCCTTTTCCTCCAATCACAATAAAAGTATTAAAAAAAGAAAAAAAAATACACGTTTGGTATCGCTGCTTTCAGAATCGCCCGATCCATCATCCTATTAAATTCGTTAGAGCCGTGAATTCCGTAATGGAAAAAATGGTTCAAACGCCAAAATTCCGTTTTTTTGGTCGCTGCAACATTGCTATGAAATGCAATAACGGGCGATCAAAACTGCGGATCCCCCCAAAAATTGTATCATTAGAAACGATAACTCAAGACGCAAAAAATAAGCTGTCACACAGCCCCAGTTCCCGAAAAATGAGAACGCTACGGGTAACAGAACATGGCGCAAAAAGTCAGTTTTTGTTTTTTTTTCAAACTTCTGAATTTTTTTTGCCACCTAGATACCAGTAAAGGTACACATGTTGGGTGTCTACAAACTCGTACTGATCCGAGACATAACCCAGTCACGTCGGTTTTACCATATAGTGAACATGGCGACTAAAATACTCAAACATGTCATTGCACCTTTTTTGCAATTTCACTGCATTTTAATTTTTTTGCAATGTCCCTGTACACTATATGGTAAAATAAATGATTGCATATGAAAGTACAACTCGTCCCGCAAAAACCAAGCCATCATATGTCTATATTGACGGAAAAATAAAAAAAAGTTATGGCTCTTGGAAGCAGGGGAGCAAAAAACGAAAATGAAAAACGAAAAATTCCCGGGTCATGAACGGGTTAAAGTCTGCTCAACAACATTTAGACAAGTCTGTGAAAACATGGGAGAATATAGTCAGATACCATAATACACACAATGTTTGGAGACCTAAAGGCACTGCATATCATCCCCAAAACACCACACCAACAGTGAAGCATGAAGGTGGGAACATCATGGTGTGGGGCTGTTTTTCAGCAAACAACACTGGCAAACTTCCTATAATTGAAGGTAGGATGAATGCACAAATGTGCCAAGACATTCTTAATAAAAATCAGTTGCTATCTACCAGGATGATGAAGATTAACTGAGGGTTGACATTTCAGCAAATCAATGATCCCAAACGCAGCCAAAGAAATGCTCAACTGGTTTTATAAAAAGAAAATAAAGCTGCTAGAATGGCCGAGCCGATCACCGGACCTAAATCCAACAGAAAATTTATGGAAGGAACTGAAGCTCAGGGTTCTTAGATGGAGGCCGTGGAACGTTCAGGACTAGAAGTGTATTTGTGCGGAAGAATGGGCCAAAATCACATCTGAGCAATGCATGCGACTAGTTTATTCAAATAGGAGGCGTTTTGAAGCGGTCGTCAACAACAAAGATTTTTGTACGAAGTTTAAAATTTCAGAAGGCATGTTAAGTGCATTTTCCCTCTGTCATTTCTCATTATATCATATCAATTTATAGACATCTATGGTTTGCTTTTTTTGCATGATCCAATCATGCATATTGGATGGGCTGTTACAGACTCCAGGTACACATTTTATGTCAATATCACCTTTAGAAATATATTCACTTAGAAAATTGTTGAGGCGTTCAATACTTATTTCACCAATATTTCACTTTTCTTACTGGTCACTAAGGCCAATCCCTGTTTTAGGAAATCCATATGAACATTAGCAGCAATAGGCTGACTGTGACCCTCTGTTTTGTATTAAAACATGTAATGAGCATGTCTATAGATCAGCGGCATATCTAGGGGGGGTGCAGCCGGATCCTTTGCCCCGGGCGTAACTCAGACGGGGCGCCAGCGCCATCACCTGGGCCGCTCTGTCACCGTGAGCCCTGAGGACCAAGTGGCAGCAGCCAGGGGGAGCGGCAGTGTAGAAGGGGGCGGCACCAGCATCACACTCCAGCTTCCTTCCTGTGGGTAAGTCCCGCTGATACAGTGCAGGGTGGTGGCGGTGCGGGGCGGCGGAGCTAACAGCCCCCCCGCTCCTCACTTAAGGCTGCAGGGGCGGCGGGGCTGAAAGCTGACAGCTTCCCTCCCCCACTCCTCACCTACTCTGGCTCAGGCGGCACCCCTGGTCATCACGTGGGGGGGGGGGGGAGCACCAAAATAAATCTTTACCCCGGGCACCATGAGACCTAGTTACACCGCTGCTATAGATTATTGTGAAGAGAAGGGGAGCAAGGTCACCTGTGACATCATCTGAGTGTTGGTCCTGTGTATCAGCTATGTATAGCGGGGTTACCAGTCAATGTAATCCTGCCTGTGAGGATAACGAGACTGCTGAAAATAAAATAACTTTGGGACTACCTTAGATTTCTATATTCTGTTAATTACAAAGTACAGAGTAAAAATTGCTAATTTCTATATAATTTTTTTTCATACAAACTGGTAGGTGAAATATAAAGCATTGTAAACAAGATAAACAATAGGTCATTTGCTGATGACACATTGCCTTAAAATAGTCCCCTTTATTTCAACTACTGGAGATCTGAACATACTTCATGTGACATGTAATACTGGGGATGTCTAAATTAATAATAGAACAATACTTCTTTTCAAACTCCATTGTTGCCTTATGGAAAATCTGGCAATAGAGTAAAGTAAGAGCAAAGGCTACAAAAATAAAATTCCAATGGAAACCACAACAAGATGCACAACCCTTAATGAGCATAGTCAGCTTCATTAGGAATAAAATAAAAGGAATCTTGGCTACATGATGAGAACAAACCCACTAAAAATAACATTATAAACACAAATAGGACATCTGCAGACAGCATGCAAAGCAAACAGGAAACCCAATGGGCATTAGTGATAAGACTGGTGCAGAAAAAAACCCACTAACATCCACAAATCGAATATGCTTACAATGCTTAAACAGCAATTCCATAGCATAAAACTGGTACTGTTCCCAAAACCAACATGCAAAGGGGGGCATGGACAATATCAAAACCAAAATGGGTGGGTCATGGTTTGTAGTTAGGAGTTTATTCACAGCCAAAATAATAGCAGTCTCTAAGGGTATGTGCTCACGATCCAGTGGCACTGCATGTTGGATACAGTGACTCCGGACCTGAGGGTACCCATGGGTGCCCACAGGGAGACCGCAGTCAGCCTGTACTCACCATCTGCAGTGGGTGAAGGTCTGTTTCTCTCTGCGTTCACTCGATGGCAGCCTCTTCCGAATCCGCAGCATGAAATGAACATCTTGCAGGGATGCGGAAGTCCAGCAGCCCACACCGCAATAGTGAGGATTGGATTTTTAGAAGTCCCATCCACTCTACTGCTACTGAACTACTGTACTACACAGCATTTTTAACACAGCGTCTTGCCGCTGCACCCAAAACGCTGCGTATACTGATCATGAGCACACAGCCTAATTAGCTGACATTTTGCAAACAATTGTAAAGAATCCCTATGACTGCTTATGATTATTGCTAAATACTGACAGTGTACTTATTAGGCCGGAGACACACTATGCGAGATGCATGCAATATACTCGCACAAGTCTCACATAACTCACCTGGAACTGCGGCCGCCTCTCTGAATGGGAGTGCGTCAGCTTCATAGATAAACTTGCAGCTGATATGCTCCTATCCAGAAAGACAGTGGCCGTTGCGGGTGAGTGATGCCAGACTCATGTGAATATCTCGCATAGTGTGTCTCTAGGCCTCAGGCCACATGCACACGTTTGGTATTTGGTGAGTTTTTTACCCAAGTCTTTGTAGCCAAAACCAGGAATGGATGATGGAAACACGTCACTGCTTCTGTATTTATTATACTTTCTCTGATTGGTCCATCCAGGTTTTGGGTACAAATACCGAGGTAAAATACTTCCCAAATACTCAACGTGTGCACATGGTCTTATTTAGATCTACTGGTAGTTTATGGACGAGTGTTTAGCAATTTTCAGATTGCCTGGCAATTTTAGGCTGCGTTTACATGTTGCATCGATTGCCGCTAATTTCCACACCTTTTACCGCAACGTGTGAATGGTCGTTTGGTTCAATTCTGCACACGATTAATTAATGAACAAATACAGAATGATCCGCAGAAATCGAACAACTGACAGGCAAACCGCTCACACCACTCTGATGTAGCGGTAATTTTAGGACTACACGGTTTCATAACTTTGTAGGATTACAAAAAATAATAAATAAAAATTCTGGGAACTTGCTCTCAACCTTATGGAGAGAGCGAAGTAGGTGAGGAGATTGTAAGCCACTTCCCTCCTCTCAGATATATGCATATATGCAAATTTGCACTTCACTAAGGAAGTTGAGAAACTCCCGTGCCACATTTAAGCAGCTTCCTCAAAGTCATAATCGCTTTCCTACAAGCTTTTAATATAACTGCCAGATCAGAATATCCCACACACTACACTGATGAGGGGCAGGTACCCCGAAACGCAGCGTCTGTAGTTTGGGGTTCTGATCTGGCACAAATCCCTTAGTTATATTAAAAGCTTGTAGGAAAGCGATTATGACTTTGAGGAAGCTGCTTAAATGTGGCACGGGAGTTTCTCAACTTCCTTAGTGAAGTGCAAATTTGCATATATGCATAAATAAAAATTGATAGTTGAAAAAAAAAAAAAAAATACATTTGGCCCCAATTTAACCAAAACTACTTCTATTACAGAAATTAACAAAGTATTTACCCTAGCATGCTAAACGATGAACATAAAATGGATACCAGAATTGATGACAAACATATACTTATCCTAAAAACAATATATGTAAAAATTACAGACATAACTGTGTGAACAAAGTTACGGCTCTACAATAGTGGTGAAAAAAAAATTAACCACCACCACCCCATAAAAATATATGTTTTTAAGGTCCAAACTAGACTGGGTGCTAAGAGGGCACTGTGTCTTGTCACCGTTTGGCTCTGTGCACACAATGAGTTTTTGGTACAGCTATTTTGCGGCGTCAACAGCGCAGCACCTTTCAGTTTTTGTAACATTGATTGAATGTATAGAAATCTCCTGCCCACTATGCTTTTTCACGCAGCACAAATGGACGTGCGGTGCGTGTTTCGAGTCTTCAATATGTGAATTTCTCTGGTGGGAACGCTACATTTTACGTGCAGATTTTTCTCATAGACCTGCATTAGATGAAGAAAATCCACAGGGAAAAAATGCCCATGCTTCTTTAGTGCTTTTGGCTGCAAAACAGCTTAAAAAAACTCAGCTATAAAGCTTTGTCAAGGCCAAATGTCATGTGTCAAAAACAAAAGCAGCTTTATTTAAAACATGGCACCCCATGAAGAGACAAAAAAGGCACGATCAAAAAAGCTTATGTACGAAGAAAAACACAAGTACCCTAATGTACATAATAGGTGCAGAAATGCTGCAATATCAAAAACGCAACAAAAGCTCATTAGGCCACGTGCACACGCTGAGTATTTGAGGAGTTTCTTACCTCAGGATTTGTAGCCAAAACCAGGAATGGATAATTAAATCCTGAAGTGGAGCAGGTGTTTCTATTAGACTTTTCCTCTGATTGCTCCATGTTTGGTTTTGTCTACAAATCCTGAGGTAAAAAAACTTCCTTAGGGGAACGTTGCCATATTGGAGATCTGTAACCTTTCCTAATATTTGGAGTTCCATTAATGTTAAAGCAGTATGCAAGGAATGAATATTTAACCTATCCTGTGATTAGGTGAAAAAGTGTATGATCACTGCGGGACCCACTAGCCCTTGGGCTTCCGGCAATTACAAGAATACAGGCTCCATAGACACCATACCCCTTCACCATATGACCAATGTAAGTAGGTGTTTGAATGGCACAGCTGTCAATTATTTGGTCTCCCACTTCATTCAATGTCTGTGACTGATAGAGATAGTTGAGCTCTGGACATGGCGGTCCTCCAGTCCCGTATAAAACATGCTCAATAGCTGCTTTATTCAAGCTCCTCCCCACAGTTGAAGTGAGAAAAATCTAGAAATGGTACCATCAGCCCCCCATTCTCATGGTGAGAATGACAGTGGGACCCCAAATCATCAGACACTGATCACCTCTCCCACTCAAAAACATCTCAATAGGCCAATTATATAGAAAACCAACTGACCTTTGATTCTGAGAGAGGATTCTTAGGTTGTAACTAATGATGAGCATGCAAGCTCACAACTGCTAGATATTCGATTGAGCAACGGGGTGCTCGGCAGGGTATCACAGGTGCTCAGATGTGTCATTCTTGAATGATTCGACACAGAGCTGGCTCCCTTCAGTGATTGATGGGAGCCAGCACCCCAGTGAAAGCAGCTTGCAGTCCCTGAATGGTTCTCCCAGGAGATAAAAAGCCACGTGTCCAAGTGCTGTGTGTTATGAAAAAAATGCCCACTCTCCCCAGTAAATGCTCGTGTTTGGCTGGCAGTATGTTGGCAGAGAGCCAGACTGATTATCACTAATTGTTTTCCATTACAGTCATTCTATTCGAGCCCCTCAGAGCATCCAACCTGCTCGATTAGACTACTTTAGTGACTAGTGATGAGTGGGCACAACCATGCTCGTGTGCTTGGCATTCGTAATGAGAAAGGGGGATGCTCAGATAGGCTCAACTTGAGTACCCAATTGCAATGGAAGTCAATGGGGAACTCGAGCCTTTTTCCGGAAGATTTCCTGGAAAAATGCTTGTGTTCCCCATTGACTTCCATTATACTAAGATACTTGAGTCCCGGCCATCCGAACATGCAACTGCTTGGTTAGAGTACCGAGCACCCAAGCATGATAGTGCTAACACATCACTAATTGTAACCCATTGGAGACTGAAGTAATGACAATCTCTATACAGCGCTGTGGAATATGTTGGCAGTATAAAAACCACAAGATATATGGATAAAGAATGTTAGTGGCGGTAAAGGTAATATACAAATATCAACTCTTGTTCTGCATACATATTAATGTGGGAGTATGTCGTACAATACTGACATGTCTAAAGATAGTAGGGGTTTCAAATATAATAGCAGATATGAGCATTTCAGAAACTATATTAATGGCAATGACTGTGAAAACATAGAAAGCAAATATCAATAAACTAATCAATTACAAAAGTGTGACAGTCCTATACATAGACACAGCCATAAGTGCAATGATAGTAATCGTAGAAACCTGATTAATCTAGGTAAATGTAACTTTCCAAAGCAAAAGGTTAAACCTATAATACTTAAACACATTAACGATTGCATCCAAAATTCACAAATCTGAAGATAAATCTTGTTATTTCAAAAATTACACTATAAATTACCAGCACAGTAAAACAATATATATAAAATGCTCACCATAAAGCAGTATGAGTGCCCTTTCCATGTAGGTAGACTTTTTTCTGAATCTCTCCTGGACAGTTTCATAGTTTTTAGGACTATGGGCAGCTGCTCTACAATCTTCAATCCTTTGCCTTCTACCTTTGACCCACCATTATGTGGTGAAGGGAGGGGGGCACTACCACATGTACTTCCTAAAGGTCTAAGTTCTCAAACACAGAGATCAGCAACAGACATTGAGTGTAAACAGTCTATCCGCAAAGACCACACTTTCTTAGGGCCCTTTCACATCAGCGTTTTTCGTAATTCGCGGCAGATGCGGTGAAAAAACCGCATCTGCCGCGTTTGCCGCATAACCGTTCCACTTGCGGCGCGGTTGCGGTTTTTTCCCATTAAAAGTATAGGGGGACTTGCGGCAGATGCGGCAAGTGCGGTTTTGCACTTGCGGCAGGTGCGGCAGTGAAAAAAACCGCGGCTGACCGCGTTTTTTTTTGCTGCCGCACCTGCCGCAAGTGCAAAACCGCACTTGCCGCATCTGCCGCAAGTCCCCCTATACTTTTAATGGGAAAAACCGCAACCACGCCGCAAGTGGAACGGTTATGCGGCAAACGCGGCAGATGCGGTTTTTTCACCGCATCTGCCGCGAATTACGAAAAACGCTGATGTGAAAGGGCCCTTACTTGAAGGATTGCTCATCCTGTCTGCAGCAGGAGCTACATATTGTCTTGGAGGTCTTTGTTGGTGATCAATGAACTCCTAAAAATATTTGTACCCCACAAATATTGTGGTGTTCACTTTTCTTTTGAACATCACAAACCTACATTTGAAAAATCTATTTTATTGGCAAGTAGTCCTGTGCAATTGATATTAAAGGGGTTGTGTGTCAGTTGCGATAGAATTTGCTCCCCTGAAGGTTTCCGTCAATCTCTGCCATGCTGGTGTTGTGTCGGCAGCACTTCAACTAATAATTGAGCTCAGCAACTCTGAACAAGTGCATCACACAGATTGCGGAGCTCAGTTATCTGCTTCAGCACCACAGACAATAACAAATATAAGAACTCAGCTCTGGACCTGGGGAGGGTGAGTAAAACAACGTGTTTTTAAACAAACTGTAGCAAAGGAACAGAGATTTTACTTGAGCGGACAACCACTTTAAGGTTACTTGAATTCGTACTTTTAGGGAGAAGAGCTCATAATAAATTCAGTTATTTTACATATTCCGTCTGCTCTGTCAGCCTCTTGGCAGAAGACTGCATACTTGTCAACTCAACCGACACATCTGGGAGGCTTCAAGAAAAAGGAGAGTTCATACATACTCTAGGCTTTTACCATCTGCTCCAGTAAAGGACTGAGAAAACTACAAAACCGCGAGTCTGCCTGTAACTTGTGCCCGTCGTCCTGCACCCTGTACATAGACATTCCACACTGCCCCGGAGATTGGCTTTACCCATGGAGAGCCGTTCCCAGCTGCCATCCATCATCCCCGGAGGTTCTGCAGCAGTGGTGGTCCCCACTGACCACATCCCACGGGTGGCATCACAGCAAATTCCCTGTAGATGCCCCCCTTTTTCAACTGAGCCCAGGCCATGAGACCGGGTCATGACCACCTTGATCCCCAAAAGACTGCACCGCTCCCAAGTACCCCACAGTCTGGGGGCCAATCAGTTTTTTGGCGTCACAAACTGGATTCAGTGTTCATTACACCAGGTACTGTGTGCCGTGAATTGCATGGAATGTGTGATTTGAACTGTCGCCATTGTTGTCACGCGTGGGATGCAGAGGGGGCATGTCATCATGGGCAGCACCCTCAAAAGAGCGCCAAGTGAGGCCCGGCCTGCGCTCTGACGATATCCGGTGGGAACGCAAAACCCTGCTGCACCAGCGGAACTATTATTGCACACCCCGACGGAAGTAGAAGACCGGAAGGGTCACGATTAACTAAGGGGGTGGAAAGATGTCGCAGCCGGTGGACCCCGAACATTGCACGGAAGGAGCACCCGGCGGGTGCTGTAGCACGAGGAATGTCACCGATCATGCTATTCCTGATGCCGTACACCCCGGTAGTGACGTGGCTGCCACAATACGCAGGTGAGCCCAATACCCTCACTGACTTTAAAGAAAAGCTGGACAGCTATTACAGTATATAGCCCCTGAGAGGGCCAGCGCGTCAGAATACTAATGGGACAGTTAACTGGTCATGCACAGCGGCAGACAAAGTCCTGGTCGGATGATGACAAACATACTGTAGAACATGTAATGGCCAGGCTGAAAGATACTTTTGAGACCAGTGTAGATGCTACAGGAAAGATGAGATTCTTTGGGTGCCAGCAAAAACCACAAGAGAGTGTGAGAGACTTTGCGTTAAATCTACAGGAGGCACTCAGGGAACTCAAATAGGCAGAACATACCTTGGCACAAGGGGAAGATACATTCCTGATTGACCAGTTTATAGATGGACTCTTATATCCTCCCCGTAGGGGATAGCTGCAGATGATAGCTATTCAGAACCCTGATTTGAACTTTGTCCAATTTAAAGAGAGGGCCATTCACTTACTGCAGGCAGACGTCCCTCATGATACAGACTCTGCTCAATGTTTAGTTGCAACGTACCAGCAGCCAGGAGTGCAGATCCCACCAGCCATGTCAGGGGCTAATGCCAAACCTCAGGAGCCCATCACTAACGAGGCTCTTGACCAAAAGATTGAGGCCCTCACCAAAACAGTAGCAGAGCTGCCCAAGGCTATGCAGGAGCCGTGTGAATCCAAGCCCATGGGAAAGATTGAGGTGGCTGTAAGCAAAAAAGATGTCTCGTGGATGAGGCCAAGGAAGCAGCCAGCAACCAGAGGATGACCCAGTAATCGCTACCACCCAGATGGACAGCCCATTTGTCGCCGCTGCGGGGAGGCAGGCCACTTTGCCAGGGAATGTGCTTTAAATCAGGATCCCCTGGGGAAGGGGTTCACTCCTCAGGAATTAACTCCCAAGGCCCACTAAGTTGGTGGGACAAGTATGTGGGAGGACGTCCAATTATACCTGTCGCGCTGGATGGCATTCCCCTGAACGCTCTACTGGACACCAGCTTGCAGATCTCCTCTATACCTTATATCCTTTATAAACGGTATTAGACAGATTCGGACATTATGCGTGGTCCAGATGATGACTTTAAAATATGGGCTAGCAATGGTAAACTAGTACCACAGATTGAGTTTAAAGAAATGACCATTAAAATTGCGAGAGTAGAATTAAAAGATCAAGGCGTGATCATTGTTGATGTTGATCGGCATGAATGTGATCCAACTATTCTGCTAGGAATGAATTTAATGGAAAGTTGTCTTGCAGAAATTGTTGTTTTACAGCAGATGGCCGATACTGACAATTCTGGACAACAATGAGTCCTGCAGAAGGAAATAAAGGCTCTGATGATGAGACAGCAGGTAGAATTGTCTGGAGCAGAAATTGGTAGTGGAATGGTAAGTGACCCCATACCGATTGGGATACCTCCCAAAACTGAAATGTTTGTCTGGTGTAGAGCCGCAATAGGCCTTAAGGGGCAAGATTATCAGGCCATGGTAGAACCCATGTACTCAGACTGTAGGCCCACTGTACTGACGGTCAGAGGTGTAGTTGAGGTACACAGGGGTAGAGTGCCAATCTGTCTTAAATTGTGGGGAAGATGAAGTGACCCAACCAAAGTATGCTACCATGGCTAAATTATGCACGGTTGACAATAATGCCATCTCAACAGTTGAACCCTTGAACCCGTCAAGTCAGGCGGAGTGCAATGGCTCAAAGGGAAAGCTGGAGGATTGGTGCCAAAAGTTACATGTGGGTGCCAGTTCTACCCCCTCTCATCAAAAGCATGGAGTATACCGGGTAGTGAGGGAGTATGAGCAGATCTTCAGCAAACACCCTCTAGACTTTGGGCAAATCAAAGGGGTAGAACACAAGATACCCACAGGGGATCATCCCCCCCCATAAAGGAGAGGTATAGACCCATACCACCCGGTCACTACCAATGTGCAAAGGATATGCTCAAAGAGATGAAAGAAGCAGGGGCAATATGAGACAGTTGTAGCCCATGGGCAGCTCCTTTAGTGCTAGTTGAAAAGAAGTATGGGACCATGAGAATGTGCGTAGATTATAGGCAGAGCAACCACATTACACACAAGGATGCATACCCATTACCCGGAATAGAAGAATCATTAGCTGCATTAAAATCTGCTAACTACTTTTCCACCTTAGATCTGACTAGTGGGTATTGGCAAGTTCCTGTGGCAGAGGCTGATCGTGAGAAGACCGCATTCACCATGCCGATGGGCCTCTGCAAGTTCAATTGTATGCTGTTTGGACTCTGCAATGCACCCGGTACATTCCACAGACTGATTGACTGCTGCTTAGGATACAAAAACTTCAAAACTGTTCTCCTGTACCTGGGTGATGTCATAGTCTACTCCAAAACTTATGAAGATCATCTACAACTTCTGGCAGAAGAGCTTGAAGCCTTGCCCAGGTACAACATGAAAATAAAACCATCTAAATCTCACCTGCTCAAACCAAAAAGGTACAGTTCCTAAGCCATGTAGTAAGCTCAGAAGGTGTAACACCGGATCCTGAGAAAGTGACAGTGATAAGGGATTGGTCAAGACCCACCAGCATGAAAGAGGTGAGGCTATTCCTGGAACTGGTAGGTTACTACAGAAGGTCTATAATAGGGTTTACAAAGTTGGCTGCCCCCTACAAGACATCCTGGTAGGACAGTCTAAGAAGTCTCCGGCCTGGAGTTCTCCCTTCCAGTTGAGTGATGAAAAGGAAGACACACCCGTTGAGACCTTGTTTGTTTATATATGTGTAACGTTGCAACCATAAGCCCAGTACCTACAGAGACTTTCCTGTATGAACTCTTTGAATATTCTTGAACTTTTATTTAAATATGGACCATAAAATACCACTGGAC
Organism: Allobates femoralis; assembly: GCA_033576535.1. Lineage (NCBI taxonomy): Eukaryota > Metazoa > Chordata > Amphibia > Anura > Aromobatidae > Allobates > Allobates femoralis. The sequence goes on from JARQOC010000006.1 coordinate 103,226,518, forward strand.
TAATTGTGGTACAGACTCCTTGTACATAATATTCACCAGCCCGGTGGAAAAAGGACTCATCGCCGGAGAGACTGCTTTTTGAACTTTTTTTTATAGTTTATTGGTTTTTGTACTTTTTACTTTTGAGACTCTGTACAATTTAATGTGTTTACCTTGTTGAAAAGTTGTCACAGTCACTAAGTACTGTCTTTCACTAAGGGGGAATGTGGCACCCAAGGGTCAATGTGCCACAATGTCATCACTGCCCCCGGGTAGTGGTGTCACCAGAGAGTAAAAGCGTATTCTCATCAGGCAACACACACACACACACACACACACACACACACACACACACACACCAACACTTCCAAGCCACAAGGGACTAAGCCCGGGTTTAGGGTGAGCTCCCCTACATATTCTGGTGTGGAGAGAAGCAAGTGAGTGCAGTTCCAGAGAGGGCTGTGAAGAGGACCTGAGTGTAAAAGAGCAGTGCTAAGCTCATCTCAGAGTCCACTGATGAGTTCCAGGCCTAAGTCTAAGGTCTGAGAAAAGGAGAGGAAGGAACACATCTGGGAGGCTGAGCAGCTCTGTACTCTCCCCAGAGGAAAAGCGCATAGAATGGACACCGGAGTCTGAGATTGTGCAGGGTCACACATCCCGGCAGTCAACACCAGAAAGTGGGGATTCTAAATTCTCCACCTACACTGTACCAGAGACTCCAGTAACACCGACACCCAGGAGCAGGGTAGAGAAAGTCAAGGACTCGAGTTGCCTGTTATACTGGTACCCCACAGGAAGAGACAGGGCCGGCAGCCTAGCTTAAGCAACTGCAGGACCCAAAGTACAAGCGCAGTAAGGGAGCCAAAGACTCAGCCGGGTGAGAATAACCCCAAGTTGCTCTCAGGACTCCGTGGACAGCTTTTAACATCTGCTCTAGTAAAGGCTTGAGAAAAACTACAAAACCGTGAGTCTGAATGTTACTTGCGCCCATTGCTCTGCACCCTGTACATAGACATTCCACACTGCCCTGGGGATTGGCTTTACCCGTGGAGAGCCGTCCCATCCCCAGCTGCCATCCATCATACTCGGAGGTTCTGCAGCAGCAGTGGTCCCCACTGACCACATCCCACGGGTGGAGTCATGTCTTTACTTTCGATCTTGTGCCTGGATAGAAAAAAAAGCACAAATCAGTCTTATGTGGTAGGGCCACGTCACACTAGGTGATGTCGCCGGAGAGGTCGTCGGCGATGGGCGGGAGCGCGCACGCTTTTGGCGCCCCTCCAGAGTCGCCACCCCCCGTTTACATGGGGCGACACCTCCAGTGACGCACCGGCGATCTGACAAGCGGCATCGCCGCCGGGGTGTCTGAAAACCCCAACGGCGATGAAGTACAATGGGAGCCTACGGCTCCCATCGCCTGTCAGATCGCCGTCGGCCGTTTACATGGGGCGATGTGTACACATCGCCACAGAGTGGCCGCCGGGTATCACAGCGCTGCTGTGACACCAGGCGACCACTCAAATGTGTCGCCCTCGCCTATTTACATTGGGTGACGCATTGGCAACGTCGGCAGCGATAGGCCACGCCCCAGTGTCGCCTTAAAAAAAAAAATTGCCGCCGACGGCGCCAGGTGTGTCGTGGCCCGTAGAGTGTTGTAGGCATCATCTGTGACATGTGCAGGAGAGGAGGGGGTTGCATGTCACGTCCCATGACTTATGATTTATACAGAATTGTTCTGTTTTCTTTGTATGCTATACAAAACTTTGGCTTCCTTTAAATATTGTTTCTTCCTTCTCCCTGTAGCTCCTGTTTTGTCAGTAACCCCCCCTAGTTCCCCATATTAGGATGCAGCTATCTTAGATATAGCATGTGTTTCTGTTGAGAAGAATCATTCTTTTTTAATTGCCAAATTGTGCATTAATGAAAGATATTCAATTGAAAACAACAATCACTTTTCCCAGAGTCTTCTTACAGGTCTCTGCGGCTGAGTTCTAAGGGTATGTGCACATTGGACGGTTCTGCATCATTGCAGACCGTCAGAAAACCGGAGTAGAATGTCAGGAGATGAGATTCCTGACCTCAGCAATGAGCAGGGATCGTTCGCGGGGTTGGCGAACGATACCTGCTCACAGCATTGTTGGCGAGTTGTCCACAATATGTACACGTGTGACATCTCACCAGCGATGTTGAAACGATGTTAAAAACGACCTCGCGCCCACAAGATCGTTGCGGACATCATGCCATCGTTGTTCCGTGTAACGGTAACCTTCAGACATATTGTGATCTTTTCCATGGTAACTTTCTCCTATTGCCGTGAAGCGTTTATACAGCGTTTTCTCGGCGGTTTTAAGACTGTTTTTTGTGCACTTGTAAGCTAGATACGCTGGAAAAACGCTCAAAAGAAGTCACATGCTCTATCTTTGAAAACCGGTGGAAAACCGGTGAAGAAAGTGAAAAGGAGAAAAAAAAAAAACGTTCTAATGTAGACAGCGTTTTCTGAAATCCATTGACTAGCATGGTAACCCAACCGGTGGTTAGGATTAACATAAATTTACATAAAACTCAGCGGAAAACGCCGGCGGAAAACGCTAAAAAACAGCTCAAAAAAACGACCAATGTGCTCATACCCTAAGTCTAAGCTATCTGAGAACACTTACATGTGAGTATACTGTCCATATGAATATCAGAAGAAATAATCATTGAAGCACCTAATACAAGCAGTGTGTTTGTAGAATCGAAATAATGCAGAAGCTGCTGAGATGTCTCCCTCACCAAGTTTCAGAGGTGTTGTTTCATCTGTGTCATCTACCTATAAGTCATGACATGGCATGCAATTACACCAAACTAGTACTAGGGGAAAGTATTTCAATACTCTGCATGTTAAATAAGTGAATTAATGCTTAATTATATGTTGCATTATTACAAATGTTACATAGAATTTCCTTCTAGTCAAGAAAAATAAGGCAACGTTCACATATTGAGTATTTGGGGAGTTTTTTACCTCAGTATTCGTAACCAAAACAAGGAGTAAAAAATTAGAGGAAAGGTATAATAGAAACATGTCACCACTTCTGTATTAACTACTCAGTCCTCCTGGTTTTGTCTACAAATACTGAGGTAAAATAAACTCACTAAATACTCAATGTGTGAACGTGGCTTTAGTCAACAATACTAGTGTGGACGCCAGGGAGGGGTACTGCACTCATAAAAGAGTGTGGTGCTCCTGTGACCAGGGAGCTGTGATGTCGCATAATGACCCTCACAACACCCATTCTCACACACCCTAGAGTAGGTGACCGTTGGTGGACCCACTGTAAGGAGGACCCAGTCCGGTAGGAGAAGTCATTGGGTAGAGCGCTGTGTGAGTGAGAGGGCAGTTAGTCAGTCTGAGACAATAGCCGGAGAGCTACATTGGGGAGTGAGAAGTGAAGGACGGCGGAGAAGCTGTCATGACAGGAGGGAAATCCTAGGTGCACCAGGCATTGCGGTGCACCCAAATCCGGACCCCGGTACAACTACCGACTGAAGGGATCTGGTCCCAGGACAGAGGACCGGCTCTGAGCACGGTGCAGGAGTGTATCCTCAAGCCGTCAAACCGGAGGCACTGAGCTTCTGTATGAAGTCGCGGCCAAAGACCCGGTATACACCTCGAAAAGACATACCGAACTAGGGGCAGGGGGACCTAAGGGGGAGTCCTCCATGAAGATCCGTGGGAGCCGGCTCGAGGCTCTGCGTGTGGAGATGCTGCAAGGGAGACAGGAGAAAGTAGCGCAGTGAGGGACCAGCAAGGAATGGCAGGCACCCCACAGAGGGTCCTAAGTGAGTCCTCCCGGTTCCCTGGTGACTACCCAGGCCAGAAAGACCCGAAAGACTGTTCCATCTGTCTGCTTGCTTTGAGAACTTGAAGTAAACCTATTCAGAGTTAAAGACTGTGTGCCGTACTTCATGCCCCTCACCCGAAGAGCCGCATACTTGCTGCATTGAAAGGATAAGTGACACTGCTGTGTGAAAAGCTGCCTCCCTGTGTAAAGACTATATATAAATTACAACTGCCCCGGGGACCCTGCTCCACCTACGGGGAGCGTAATCATCTTGCTGCCCAAACATCATGCCGGAGGTCTGACCAGCAGCACCGGTACTCCTACCGGAACCGTAGGCGGCGTCACGAATCACTTCTTTTTACCACTTTCCTCGACTTTTTAAATCGACCACGAGGGCCACGGGACTGGGCACAGGCCCCCGTAACATTCCCCATGAATCGACGCCCGGGACCCGGTACCCTACAGCCCTGGAGCAAGTCAGATTTCTGGTGTCACAAACAGGATCCCATGCCTGGTAAAACCAGATACTAAGCACCTTGAACTGTGCATTAAAAATACTACTTGCTGGACTCCAAAATGGTGGGGTCAGAGACTTAATGCCATGTGCAGGCCCGGGGGTGTGCCTCGGCCCCTCATTGTGGGAGGGCCCTGCAAGAGGCACGAAAATCCAGATCCGCCCGAGATGCTAAGGAAAAACCAAGGGGACGGGCCTGAGATTAAACTACTCCTGCCGGAAACTATAAATGGCAGCAGGAAGGGCGAAGCTAGAGAGTGACAAAGGAGAAGACGAAGCATGGGTGTTGTCAACGGGTCAGCGACAATGGCATTGAGGAACCAGCAAAAAACAGTCGGCGAGGTGAAGGAAGCAGGCAGCCCTGCAGATGCTGAGGAGGGTGCTGCCTTGCTCCTAACCAGGGGCAGTGATGCTGAGTTTTGAGAGGCCGCCCTGAGAGACCTTAGGACCCAACCTAATTGACGCTAGATTGGGTCTTCCAGCGCTGGAGTGCCGACACTTACTATGGTTTGACCCAGCGTGCTCCCTCTGTGACCCAGAGTTTGCGGAGAGTTTGGTCCTGGAACTAAGGGCAAGAGACCAGTCCCAGGGTGAGCCCAAGGTTGCCAGAGATGACCAGCAGCCAGATCCACAGTCAGCCCTAACGGAAGGAACGATGTCCGGAGCCGAGCCAGAGTACCCGGAGGAGCCTGACGAGCCTGAAGAAGACGTCCTGGAGGTTTCCGTGGAGGTGCCTGATGTGGTGGTAGAGGCCGAGATAGAGGAACCAGCCAGCCACCTGGATTCCGTGGAGGAGGACGAGCCCAAGGGAGACGACACCAACCACTCGCAGGAAGTCGGGGCATCTGGGCCCCGCGCTGGGTGGTGGAAGCATCAACATAGATGTATAAATAGGGAGATTTGTTATCCGTCCTTTTCTAATCAGTATTTTGGAAATATAAGTCTTAAAGATAAGATAAGATAAGATAAGCTTTATTGATCCCGGAGGAAATTACAGTATTGCAGCAGCAGAACAAAGATCAAGAACATTTCACACTTTACAAAATAAGTCTATATGGACAGCAGATGTGGGTAGACTGGTACATGTACCTCACCTATTCCCCCCATACACATAGAACTTCACATAGTCTTGGGATGCTTTACACTTATACATTTGTTAAACATCCCCACAGCTGTCGGAACAAACGATTTTCTGTATCTTTCCTTTTTACACCTTAGTTTGATTAGACGCTTGCTGAATGTGCTCTTCTGCTTCGCAAACAGTTCAGAGAGCGGGTGTGTATTGTTGCTCATTATAGCCTTGCATTTCTTATTAATTCTATCCTCTAATACCTCCTCGAAAGTCCTAAGTTGTAGACCCACCGCCGCACTAGCCTTCTTGATAAGTTTATTCAGCTTATTAGCATCAGCTGTGCGCACACTACTACCCCAGCATATTATTGCAGCAAAGATTGCACTCGCCACAATAGATTGGTAGAACATTTCAAGCATTTTGCTACACACATTAAACGACCTTAACTTCCTTAGGAAGTAAAGTCTACTCATCCCTTTCTTGCAAACCTTCTCCATATGGCACCTCCAATCAAGCTTGCTGTCCAGGTGAACCCCCAAATATTTGAAATTCTCCACCATCTCTACATCCTGACCATCAATAGTGATAGGTAAGCAATCCTTCCTGCACCTTCCATAACTCAACACCAACTCCCTGGTTTTCTTTACGTTGAGTTCTAAATGGTTAGCCTGGCACCAGTCAACAAAGTCCGAGACCACCCTTCTGTATTCCTCCTCCCCCCGGCCTCTCTCAATACCTCCGACTATCAGTGAGTCAGAGTACTTCTGAAGGTGACAAAGGTCGGATTTATACTGAAAATCAGCTGTGTATAACGTAAAAAGGAATGGCGACAGCACCGTTCCCTGAGGGGCTCCAACACTGCTCCGAACACTATCCGATACGGCCGCCCCCAACCTTACGAACTGTGGCCTGTCCGACAGGTAATCAATGATCCAACTCACTAGTCCCTCATCAACCGCCATTTCAACCAGCTTTTTACGTAATAGTGGCTGTAAGGTATTGAATGCACTGGAGAAATCGAAGAACATGGCACGCACAGTGGTTCCATCATTGTCCAAAAAGGAATGTACTGTTTGTAGCAGATACGCTACAGCATCGTCCACCCCCAGACTCTGCCGATACGCAAACTTAAGGGGGTCCGTAAAAGCAGACACCCTCGGACACAAGTAGGCAAGTACAATTCTCTCCAAGGACTTCATCGAATGCGATGTTAAGGCCACCGGTCTATAGTCGTTATGGGAGCTCGGGAAAGTAGTCTTGGGAACCGGCACCAGGCAAGCAGTCTTCCATAGAACTGGTACTCTGTGATTGTAAGCTCCAGTTAAACAGGTGCTGGAAGACAGTGCACAACTGATTTGCACACACTCTGAGGACATGTGGACAGATACAATCAGGCCCTGCTGCTTTACCAATGACCAGCTTACTAAACTGTTCCCTCACATCATTTTCTGAGATCAAGAAAGTCTCTACCTTCCTCCCCCCAGTTGATATTGCTTGTCGCTCCCCGGCCTTCTCCCCTGTTGACATTGCACATTTATCATTGAATCTGTTGAAAAACTCATTCATTTCATTAGCCATGATCAGCCCCCCATCCCCCTTATCTGACCTTGCCTTAAACCCAGTCAATAGCTTCATTCCTGCCCACACTTCTCTGGAGTTGTTGTGTGACAATTTATTTTCCAATTTAATTCTGAATGCATCAAGGGCAATTTTAATTTTCCCCTTTAAGTCTCTCTGTACATTTTTCATCTCCTCCTTGTCTTTGCTGTTAAAAGCTTTTTTCTGTTTAGATGTTTCAATTCTTTTGTAATCCAAGGCTTGTTGTTTGCATAACACCGAATCTCCTGAATAGGTACAATATTGTCAGTACAAAAGTTGATGTAATCAGTAACTCTCCCAGTAACCTCATTAACATCATCATTATGTTCCCTGGCACATAACACCTCCCAGTCTGTACAATCAAAGCAGTCTTGTAACCTCTTCTCTGCTGCCGGAGACCACTTCCTTATCTGTTTAATTGTCACTGGTTGTTTCCAGACAACTGGTTGATAGGCTGGAGACAATAGTATGAGGTTGTGGTCAGATTTCCCCAGGGGGGGGCAATGCAGATGATGAGTAAGCATCCTTAACACTGGCATAGAGGAGATCCAATATAATTGTCCCGTGTAGAACATTTGACATATTGATAGAACTTTGGTAATGAGATCTTGGCTCGATTAAAATCCCCAGAAATGATAGTTAGAGAGTTAGGGTGTTTCGTCTGAAGCCGGGCAATCACCCCAGACTGTACTTCCCCAGCTGCCTCTGGATTTGCAGATGGTGGTATATACGACACCACTGCAATAACAAGAGAGAATTCTCTGGGCAGGTAGTAAGGCCTGAGGCCCACTGCTAATAGTTCAATGTTCGGGCAACAATGTCTCTCCTTTACTGTTACATGCCCCTGATTACACCATCTGTTGTTAATGTACAGTATCACCCCACCACCCTTCTTCTTACCGCACTTCACTCTGTCCCTGTCAGCCCGAACCATATGAAACCCTGGTACCGATACACATGAATCTGGGACGTCCTCATGCAACCAGGTTTCTGTAAAGCACATGAGACTGCATTCCCTGAACTCCTTCTGGGTCTTACTCAGAGCCAGCAGTTCATCCGACTTGTTACCAAGCGATCGTACATTACCCATGATGATGGATGGGACCGCAGGTTTAAACCTTCTCCTCCAGGACTTGATCTTCTTGCCTGCTCTGCAACCTCTGAAAGGTCTCCTCATTTCCCGTGGAACATGTGGTATTGCAACTGCTGGAGAAGACTTTGTCCTGCGCAGTTCCAGAAGACGACTCCTTGAAATCACTACTCGTTTAGTGACAGACCTAGGGACAACCATCTGATCAGTGATTCCATCCATCCCACGAGGCCTCTCCGTGGCATATTGTATACGGTGCTCTCCGCCGAGCACATATGGCTGTATCACTGACACAGGCTGTGGGCAACAGCATACATCCATCGGTAGTATTAGCCGAGATGGACCATATAGCGTACCCCAAAGTGGCCATGCCAGCAGGGGACTTGTGAGTGGTAGTGGAGGATCCAGGTGAAAACCATATGCTGTGTGCCCAGCGGCAGTAGAAAGTGTGGGGTGTGCTGCATTTTCCATCCCAGAGCAGACCAGCGTGCAGGAACGTCGCAATCCACAAGATGAAAACATTGCATAGATCCAAGGTTGAAATTAGAGGTCCAAAAAAGACATCAGGAAAGGTACAAAGTCTGTAGCAAAACTGTAACAAACAAAATAATAGCTGCTGCAATGGGCTGCCACTAGCAAGGCGCCCTATTGTCTCCACAGTCTGGCAGAGAGCAGACAAACACGTCTGCACACCTCTGAGTCCAGCTGAGAAATATTTGGGCACTTCCAAATTCTTTGTCGGTTTTCCACAATTGTCCCTAATTTAATGTATGGCCTGTGTCTTTAAATCTCTTCCCGGTAATATCTTTGCATGCTATACTACTAATAGCAGTTGACCCGACCTGGCGGAGGCCGTGGGATACTCGGAACCCCTCTCAGTGTCGTCAGGGCTGTGGGATGTCACAGTAGCATGACCCGGTCTGTGGTCCCCTCGTTGGGTGATCAGTAAAAAGGGGAAACATTTGAAAAAGGGATGAAAAGAAAAATATAAAAGCAAATTAAAAGTTTGTCGTGACGCCACCCGTGGAAGGCGGCCCGTAGAGCCGCTGCTGCAGTCGGGAACTCTGGGGATTATGGTTTAGCAGCTGTGGTAATTTGGCTCTCCATGGGAAGAGCGTGTCCCCAGAGCAGCCGTGAAGTCTATGGAGGTAATAGGTTCGTTGGGGGTGCAGGACATAGTGTACGAAATAACCAACAGACACAGGGGTAATAGTCTTATTTATCTTTACTGAAGAAAGTAGCAGGTTCATCCAGGGCACTGTCCACAAGCGGTGTTTGGAGGTCCGGAGCTTGGAAGAAAGTCGAAGTTCTCAACACCTGGCGAGTTCTGAGGCCTCCCTACTGTGCTGCTCTCGGTGGGTTCTGGCTTCTTGGAGCTATGCTGCGACCCTCTCCTCTCTCGTTCCATCCTGGCCCATATGACAGATGGCTTGAGCCCTTTTTACGTTACTCTCTTCTGACTACATCTCCCTGAGCTCTCTGGTGCTGCTGTGTCTCCTGGCCTTTTGGTGGGTGAGCGACTTGGAATCACCCGCCCTCCGGTGTTGGCTGCTGGGCATAAAGTCCCTCACGACCTCGGACTCAGATGACCGGTCCTGTGCTTGGTGCTGGGGTGAGCTGGCATTGGCTCCACTCCCCACACCTACTTATCCACTCCCTCAGACCCTCATCTACGGGTCCCTCACACTGGCTAGTCAGTATCCACGGATGAGCCCGACACCACTCCAGTCCGCAGGATGTCTTCCACAGTCCTAGGAACTGAACTGCCTAACCTCGCCCCCAGACCAGAATTTATAGGGGACCGGTCCTTAATGCTGGTGTTAGAGCTCTCCCTTCTTGCCTGGGGTTGGTAAGGTGGTGTGTGTGTTTTACCTAGTGTGGGTACCTTCCCTTGCTTCCAAGCACAGCATCGTGGCAACCAAACCCTGGGGCGCCACACAGCTACCTTCCTTAGGTTTGGGCCAGCCTCTATGCCATGAGGGTTCAAATAAAATTTAGATTTATATGGAATACTGTTTACCACCCAGAATTCCCATATTGGAAGTCCCTCACCATCATTTTTCTGACCCTCTGAATATGGTGATAAAGTGTGGTTTACAAAAGCTGCTTTAGCTGCTGTACCCAGAAACCAATGGTTCTTGTCGCAAGCTCTCTGTGGTATGTGCTTAACCTGTGCAGCCTTGGGTGAGATCGGGGAGAGATCACGTTGGCTTTAGGCATAAGGATTGCCTGTCTTCAACGTTTAGGGTGGCACAGTAGTTAATTTTGTTCTCCAGTGATCGTGCTTCTGCCTCCATGAATCCCTGTCATCTGCTGTGGTCCAGTGCTTCATGGCAAAGGTTCCCTGAGACAGGTGCCCTGCCCTTAAAGATTTGAGAAGGCGGAGATGAGGTCCTCACATGAACATAGGCTCTGTTACTTGCCCATCATCATATTGTTTAAGGCAAGCACATGAGAAGTCTTTGTACGGTTTACTCCCATCTCCATGATGGCATCACAGGATTTCTCTTAGCTGCAGCCACAATCCAATGCTTTTTGGCAAAGGTTCCTTGAGACAGGTGCATGGCCTTTGCAGGTTTTGGAGGGTTTGGAGCAGGGTCCCCTGATGGGATTAGGTACTGGAATTGCCTATCTTCATATTTTTTGGCAGGCACAGGGGGAGTCTTTGGTCAGTGGAGATCACACACCTGCTCCAGTGTTGTCACTCTTGCTGTGGTACAGCATTCCCCAATGTCATCTTTAAAGTGATCCTTTCTTCTGTTTAATTTTATTGTATTTCTTCCTCAGGCTTCAGGCATGTTTTCTAGGACATCCAACATCAAATATGTAAATTTAGACCACCATGAGGTATCTCACCGTAGCTTAATTTGGGGGTAGAGCAGGAGCTCAGGTGAGACACGTCTGCTCAGGTCCCTGCAGGCCGCACCCAACTTTACCTCAGCATTTGTAAACCAAAACCATGAGTGGGTGATAAATACAGAAGTGGTGACAGGTTTCTATTCTACTTTTACTCTGATGGTTCTACTCCTGGTTTTGGCTAAAAATAGTGAGGTAGAAGAAAAAAAAATTAACAAATCACCAAATACTCAATGTTTCATGTGGCCAAGAGCATGTCACCAAAACTCACAATACACACTGCATACATCTCTTTGACCAGATGTGGCTGAACAACTACTTTACAAATCCAGTTTTTTCCCACCAAATATAAAGCTAAAATGAACATTTTTATTTTGCACTTCCAGTATCTCTCTCACTGAGCGGTGATATCGCTGTATGAATACAGTCTCAATCAGCTTCCTGCTGCAGGCAGACGCCTATGACACAGAACAGCTGTGAGTAGATATTTTTTTGCTGAGGCTGCAGTTCCTCTTAGGCCGGGGTCAAAGGAGCATATAAAAGGGAAAAAAATAAAATAATCGGACTGATTTTGCATTGGACAGTAGGACAAGTGAAAACAGTTTGGCATTCCATATAACATATTGAATGCTATGGGAGAGTACGACTTTTCAATTACTATGCTACAGAATGATTACGTATCCAAGACGGATGGCGTATAGATCCCCCCTGTTCTGTTTATTATTTTACTTGCACCCATTGACATACATTTGCGAGTCTCGTCTGCTTTATGCATCCACTCGCGGCATGCTGCAAGTTTTTTATCATCCCGATCACAGATGGGGGGAAAAAAAAAAAAAAAGATAACGTTCTCAAATCAGACGATCCACGATCAGCCAACCTGCTGCATTGTTCTGTGTGACAGCGCGATAACTAGGTCGTTCACGACTTCGCCCATTCACATCAGTGAACAACTATCGTTCGCTGGGTTGTGCGAATGATAGCTGCTCCCTGAATCGTTGGTGAGACATGCACAATATCTAGGCATGTGACATCTCACCAACGATCACCAACAATCTCTAAACTATGTCCTAACAACAGCGCGCACCAGAGATAGTGATATTTGTTTCCCCATTGAAGCGTGTAACAGTACCTTAAGTATAACATCTGAGACAATCAGGTCAATTAAGAAAATCACACTCTGATCTAACTTTAATCAGAGTTTGACCAGAGTGTGAGCATAGGGTACTCAGATACGCCCTGTTGTCTCCATTTGAGAGTAACTACAATAGGTACAGGGTTGCGATCGCACCCGGGCCCTGCAGCCTTGGGGGCCCCAAAAGTCCCTTTGGCACATAGTCTTTTTCGAATACTATTAAAGATTTGCAATAATTGGGGCCCCGTTGGAGCTTTCGCATCGGGCCCCTGGGACTGAAGTTACGCCACTGGAAGAGAATATGTAGAAAAAAAAATTTCTCCATCTGCACCATTGTGTTAGTCTATGAATACTGAACTTTAATCAGATATAATCTGCGTGCAGTCCAATGTTTTCAACAGACCCTTTGACTTGCAGGGCCTAGTGCGATCCCATAATAGGATCCAACTCAAGGTATCGTCATACGGCACGACATCGCTCAAAAGTGACGTGTTCAACAATGTTGAAACATCGCTAGTGCGTTGTTGCGTGTAACCGAACGATTCAACTATGATAATTAGTCAAGTTGGAGTTGACAGGTTTATGAACATGTTCAAAAATCTGACGATGTCATTTAAGCTATCTGCTAGCATGGTTCTGTGCGACACCGCGATAACGATGTCATCGACGACTTCGCCAATTCACAGCAATGAGCAGGGATCGTTCGCGGGGTTGGCGAATGATACCTGCTCACAGCATTGTTGGCGAGTTGTCCACATTATCTACACGTGTGACATCTCACCAGCGATGTTGAAATGATGTTAAAAACGACCTCGCGCCCACAAGATCGTTGCGGACATCATGCCAACGTTGTTCCGTGTAACGGTACCTTCAGACATAGGCTGGGGTCACACAAGTCCTTGGTCCGTTTTTGGCTTCATTTTTGTCATTTTTTTTTTCTAAGTCCAAAAACTGACAGAAAAACGGATTGGATGTAATAAACACCCTGTCCGTTTTTTTCTGGACCTCAAAACATTGCTCTGTCCGTTTTTGAGCCAAAAACGTAGCTAGCAACGTTTTTGGCATCAGTTAAAAAACGCATGCGTTTTTTTAACATGGGGCCCTATGGGAAACGCATGCGTTAACGCATGGTATATATAGGCACTTGCGTTAACGCATGCGTTAACGCACATGCGTTTTTAATGAAAAAATGACTAAGTCCAAAAACGTTCAGGGTGCAGGAGGCTCAAAAAGCACCCTATAAAAAATGGATTGGTGATGAAAATCACTTCCAAAAACGGACTTCTATGTGTGACCCCAACCATATTGTGATCTTTTCCATGGTAACTTTCTCCTATTGCCGTGATGCGGCATTTCTGTTTTTAACATGCCTTGGTTTTAAGGATTTACCAAATAAAGATGGACTTGTAATATACTTCTGAGGACATGTTTGCTGGAAAACTCCTTGCTCAATTGGATTTACCTGGATTGCTGAACTCCATTACCTGCACTGCCCCTGGAGCCTCTCCATGCCTCAATCTTGACAGTGGGTGAGCTGAAAACAATTTTTCTCTACTTTGAACTGTTTCAGTATTCGGATCCAAGTAAGTTCCCCATCGACTTACATTGGATTCGTAACTCATGCAAAGTATTCGGCTAGAGCTATACAAACCAGTGCATCTTACAAACCACTCATCACTAGATATAAGCTTATATTTTACATTATAAGTCCAATAGACAATACAAATTAGTTCAACCCTTTACTGAATTGGTTTTTCTCTTGAATGGTTTTCATAAGTCTGGTCATGCTCTTATGTTGCCTTGGCCTGATATTGGATTGTTCTTCAAAAGACGCCATTTCCCAAGGCCACTTTTAGGCAAGAACCTACTCTGCCAGTTATTTCAGATTTTGTTTGCTGCAGCTTGTGTTCCTTTAATATATCAATTGTAGAAAGTCAATCCCTGGAAAAGAGGACTTCCAGACTGGACTTTTGCCTAAGTGTATATTCACATTGCATCTTTTTCAAGGTGGTACGCTCAAAAAAGTTGCCATGTTTTTTTTTTCAGAAACCCATTCGATTGAATGAGTAACTTTGTTTCATTACAAATTTCAATGTAGGACGTTTCAGATTTTTGCCTTCTTGTAGTCAGTCAACAAAATAAAGAACAAATAGGACATGTGCCAAAAAAAAAAAAAAAAAACTAATAGCCATATAATGCTTGTTGTGATTTTGCCATCTTTATAGATTTAGCATTATATTTATGTATATACCCTGTAATAACATGCACATGAAGCAAGAAGTAAATAGGTTTACCTGGGAAACATGTAGATCTGCTAGAAGTAGCTCCGTCCATATTGCTGTATCCATCTCTGCCCAGTTTCCTATAAGCACTTAGCCTAAATGGCATATATATGTATGCTGGGAAACATTATATGCATACAGTATCCCAGACAGTTATGTGTACATACAGTATTGTATCCACATATTAGCTGCAGAATATAATTAGAAGCTTCTATTATTAGATAGTCTGCCAGTCATTGGTATAGATAGCAACAAGAACGCTTCATGTTCAGGCTCACCTTTAATGAACTCACATCTATAGATGTACAAAGTGCACACAATAATCAGTGAAGTGAGCATTTTGACTATATCAGTTATAAATGCAGATTGTACAGCTCCAAGCTGTATAAACTTGAATGCATAGAGAGGAATGCAGCACTCTTGAAATTGCTAAGATATTGGAGTGTGATCAGAGAACCATCAAAAAGGTTTGTTGCAAATAGTCAACAGGGTTGCAAGAAAAAAAAAAAAAAAAAACACATGTCAAGATCATCTGCTAAAGATTTGGGTAAAATCAAACTCAACAAACTCAAAGCAACAAGGAACCCATTATCCTCCTGTGTGATCATATGCTAGAACTGCAACCTCCCCGGAGGGCCCAGAAGTACAAGGTGTTCAGTGCTCAGAGACATGGCCGAGGTAAGGTAGGCTGAAACCTGACCACCACTGAACAAGAAGGGGAAATGTGAAGACTGAGCCAAGAACTACCTGAAGACACATTTTTCAAACGTTTTATGGACTAATCAGACGAGTGCTTGGTGGACTAGATGGATGGGCCAGTGGCAAGATCAATAATTTGCACAGACCCCTATTTTTACTAAGATGCCAGCAAGGTGGAGATGGAGATGGGGTACAACTATGGGCTAATATTAAATATGAGCTAGTTGGACCCTTTGGATTGATGTTTGACTAAAAATCATCTTCCAAACGTTCTGGCCATTATTAGAAAATACTTTCTTCAAGCAGTGATACAGGAAAAAGGCTGCATATTTCAAAAATTAAACATTTTTATAAAGGACAATGCATCTTCACATGCATCAAAGTCTACACTGTTTGGCTGTCTTTGGCTGCCTTAAAGATGAGAGAATGGGAGAATTTAGGTTTTTCGTTTAGTTGCAAAATAATTCGACACACAGAGGCTGGTTTCACACTGCAGTTTTTTCCTTGATCAGTGTCCATCCAGTTTGTGTGCCAAAACCAGAAGTGTCTCCAAAACTCAGAACAGTTGTCAATCTTTCAATTATAGTGTTTCTCTGCAAGTTCCTCTCCTCGATCCTCTCCTGGTTTTGGCACACAAACCTGATCGAACCTGATCAGGGAAAAAACTGCAGTGTGAAACCAGCCTAAGGCTATGTTCACACTGGATGTTTTTGATCTGTTTTTGGTGCTGCCTTTTTTTTTTTTTTTTTTTTTTTTTACTGTAAACTGAACCAAAAACAGATCAGTCAAAACGTCTTCCAGCAAAGTGAATGGGATTTTCAATTTGCAGTGAAGACAACAGCATTTTTGACTACCATTTTAGAGGCCTTTCACACTTGCAGTTTTTTCCTGATTTGGAAGATCAAGAAAAAACCTGATTCTTAAGCGGCCGTCACACGCTACGATATCTTGAAAGATATCGCTTGAACGCGCCAGATTAAACATCGCTTGAACGATGTCTGTGCGTGTGACGGCAAGATACGACGAGCGATACATGATCAAATCGCAAAATCGAGATCTGAGCTCCGGACCTCACATCTTGCGATGAAAGATTTAACGATTTGCTTCATCGTGGTGTATAACACCACGATGAACGATCTCCCAGCGGCAGAGCCTATGCTGGGAGATGGTATCTATGGTAAACGTCGGGTTACTAAGCGATGCGCGGTGCCTAGTAACCCGATGTGTACCATAGTTACCAGCGATCTCGCTGCTCCACATCGCTGGTGAGTCTGTCTGTGTGATATCTCACCAGCGATGTGAGCGATATTGTAAGCGATCGCGCGTGCACGTGATCGCTTACAATATCGCAAGAGATAGCGTAGCGTGTGACGGCCGCCTTACAGGATTCATTTTTTTTGCCCATTCTCTTTAATGATTTCAGGAAAAAACATGAAGCAGCAAGATTCTACCTGACAAAATTAAAGTGAATGTGCAAAATACTGTAAGAATCGGGTTTTTTTCCTGATCTCCCAAATCAGGAAAAAAATGCAAGTGTGAAAGGCCCCTTAGTGGTGCAGAAAGCCCATCCAGAAATTAATGAGCAGGACAATTAGTGCTCCTTTTTCTGCAACACTTTCCACACCACCAATGCTCCATTATTTACCCTCCCCGGCGATCCCACTGAGAGCCCCGGTGAAGTCTTCCTTCTGGGCATCAGCAAGACTTGTGGGTACTGACAGGACCTGACACCATGTGACTCAGGCTGAGTCATGTGGCCAGATCTTGTCAATGTCCAGAGGGGGGGGTCACCGGGGGTCTGTGTGTGTAGCGCCCCACTAGTCAGTGCACTACAGAGGGGTACTGCACTCAAGAGTGCAGTATTCCTGTTATGGGGGGGATGAAATGTAGGTCTGAAGCTTTCAATCTGGATTCACACACTTAGAGCAGGGGACTATAGGGTTAAATCCTTTGGTGAGAGATCCAGTCCCGGTGTGAGGAGTTTCAGGCTAGAGCAGTGTGAGTGCTGGAAGCAGAGAGGCAGAACGTCTGTGGAAAGAGAAGGAGCAGGAGATAAGACGGAGGGCACCTGTGAAGGAAGGCAGCCCAGACAGAGGGGCAGACAGAGGGTGACTGAACACCCTGGTCCAGTCCAAAGCGGGGTACCGGCTCCAAAGCAGTGCAGAGGTCCGTCCCTGAGCCGCAAATACCGGTATGATCGAAAGCTTCTTAGGAGCACGATCCACCCAACATACGTGCGGTCCCCATCAGAAGCAGCAAACCGGGTTGAGAACCCCTTAGAGAGAGAAGGGTACCTCATATCGACCAACAGGCCTGGTAGTAAGCGGGATTCGTGCAGGGCAGCGCGAGGAAGAAGGAGTGCGCAGAGGTAGGACAGTTGGAAAGATAAAGGAAGGAACATCACTGGAGCCTCAGAGAGACATTGCTTCCTCCTATGACACCTGGTTCACTACCCGAGCCATAACACCTGTGAACTGTGTACAAGCTGAAGGTAATTGGAGTAGAGACTCGTGCAGAGCAAGCGTCTGTGTTTCCTTCTTGGTGAACTGTGACATTCCACAGCAGTCTCACAGCAGAGACTGCGTTGCCCTATTCTTATCACACTACAGTGCCCCAGAGGACCCTGCTCTACCTGTAGGGAGCTAAAACACCTTGCTGCCAATCCATCCCCCCTGGATCTACAGGTAGCATCACGACATTTATCTATAAACTCTTATCCCTCTAAATACCCCTTTTTGTTGTCACCCCAAGGGCACAGACTCGGGCACCGACCACCCGTGACATCCCTGCACCAAACCGCCCGAGATCTGAATACCCCAGACCCTTGTGGGCCCGACATGTGTCTATCTCCCCCAAAAATGGAGCAAATAAACACAAATGGATGATGCATTTGTGATGCATTTTTGCAAAAAAAAAAAAGAAACAAAAAAAACCAAACATCGTTTTGGTGCAGAAACTGCAACAAAACCAGAGCACAAACGCTGTCTGTGTGAAAGAGGCCTAAGGCCAGAAACGTTCTCTGGAGTAAGATTTCTGTCTTAAGGGAATGATAACTTGTCATGATTTATATTAGAAGATCCCTCTGCCTCTGGAGCTATTACTACATGATACAAAAATAGATCACAAGGTTGCATTGCAACAGCTCTAGTAACATTTGTAAATGTGGTCATGATTATGACCCGCCCCAAGCCCGTGGGGACCCGGGCGTTTACTGTAAGGGGAAGTCACTGGTGGCCTGCCCGGGTCCGTAGCCCTGGTTGTCGCTTAAAAAGGGGGGTTGTTTTGAAGGATAAAAATAAAAGAAAAATAAACAAAATGTCTCGTGACGCCACCTACGGTGATCGGTGATGGCACCGGTGCTGCTGCAGACCTCCAGGGATGATGGACGGGCAGCCAGATTACAACGCTCGCTGTAGGTGGAGCGAAGGGTCCTTGGGGCAGTGATGCGGTGATGGGGAGTTTGCATAGAGAGGTGGCTCGGCAGCCGGGCAGCACTACAGTCTCTGGGCTGGACAGGACCAGGGCTGAAATTACTGACACGCTGGGAGTCGTTTCCGTACCTTTAACTGATTTGACAGGCACGGTCCAGGGTACACTCCAGGTGGGAAGCACTTCAGGATTTCCACAGTGAGTGATTTGTAGGCCTCCTTGTCTTTTTTCCCCTCGGTGAAGCTCCTGACCTGTGTAGAACTAGGCCTGGCATCCTCTGGGTCTCTCCCTCTCACACCCGTATTGAAGAGTTGAGAACCTTTTTGTGGGCTACCGCCATGACTTTTCCTGTGGCTCCTGGCTCTCTAGTTGGTTGTGCTACAGGTGTCCCTGAGATAGGAGTCTCCTCGGTGAATCGGTGTTTCTGTTGGGCTTAATGCTCTCCTGCAGACTCTGTCTCCGGTATCCGGGTTGTTTCCTGGGGTGAACCGGTATGGCTCCTCTGCCCTCAGTCTGCTCTTCAACTTGTCTCTTGCCTTGCTTATGACCCTCACTCTCGGGCCCTCACACTGGCTAGGCTGGTCTCTGGCACAGGCCTAACGCAGCACTGTTCACCAGATGGTCTTCCTCAGTGCTGCTCCACACTGAACTGACTGACTCTTCACAGTCAGAGAGAGTGCGGTTCCAGAGAGGACTGTTTGTTCCTGCTTTTTCCACTACCACTTAGCTCCTTCCACCGGGACTGGTTCCCTAGCAACGGGTTAATCAAAAGGTCCCCTAACCTAAGTGTATGAATGCAGGGATGAGAGTCTCAGTTTGACATCACACTGTCCAGTGACTGAGATAGCACACGTGCTGTCTTGGGTGCAGTACCCCTACTGTGGCGCACTGACCAGTGGGGCACCATAATTATATGCGCACCTTATTGCAATCTCTGCACCACATTCTAAAAAAATAAAAAGACAAAATCGTCGCTTTGGATATTGCACCTCATATGTGACATGTAAATTATTTTTTGGGACTTGTATATTGGGTGTCACAAATCTCAACACAACTCACAACTAAATTACACCCCAAAGTAAATTTCATTATTTTAGGGCAAAAAAGTTGCAGACAAATTGCAAACACAATATTTATGATACAAATTAGTAATAAGTGAGCAAACGATCCCCGCAAAAAATACAGACGTGTTGATGTGTTTCTATTATACTTTTCCTATGATTGTTCCACTCCTGGTTTTAGCTACAGACACGGAGGGGAAAAAAACTCACCAAACTCTCAGCGTGTGCCTGTGCACATGGCCTCAGGGTTTCTGGTATTTTGGGGGGTGGGGAGGCAAAGAAATAGGTGAGAAGAGTTGAAGTCTCAGATGCAACACCTGAAAGTTTTGCATTGTCAATACGATAGACCACCAATATTCTCATCCCTCTGATTACATTTACCAACTAGAATAATAATACAGGGATCACCGCAGCCACCAGGGCATTCCTGAACAAGTATGGAGAAAATGAAAATCTAATTTTCACATATGGTTCATTTTTACAATGGTCATAAATATACTAAATGCATGATGTAAGCTTAGAGTACCTGAATCCAAACATGTATCAACTTAGTTTACGGTGTGCAGCAGTTTTGACACAAAGTTTTCCAATCCAGCAATGCAGCAGAGCTGAAAAAGCTGCTGCCACCTACATCAGTCTCTGTATACAAAGTCTACAGACAGTAAGCTGCTAATCACAGCAGGAGGGCGTTCTAGACTTAGGCTCTGCACTGCATTGTCTGAGCAATGATCAGCTTCAGGTACTAAACCAAATATTGCAGGTATCTCACACGCTGATAACAGACACATCTCTGAATTGTGTGTTAACCCCTACAGCATGCAGCCTTCAGAATACATAGAAAAAAACTGACATTTCTTTTAATGAAGATGAGGAGCTTTCCCCTACCAATCCAATGTTGTTTAAGAGGTGAAGCTTCTTACCTTGGTATCACTCCTTGGCAGAGTCATAAAGAATAAGCATTAGTAATATATAAGATGACAGCGGGGGCAAGCGTGTTAATAATTGCCGCGGTGTTCAGGATTCTGCAGAATCATTACATGTACAATACTGGAGCAGTCATGGAGAAAAGATAACCATTCACCAAATTACTCAGCACTTCTGAAAGCTCCACATATACCCCATACATTAGGAGGCTTCTTTATTACTCAGTGTAACCATTCATATTATATATTACTGAAGGCCAGCGCCAATTATTAGCCAAGTCAACAGCCGTCTGAGCTGGAATGTTTATTTTCACCTGCCGCTCAGTAACATTGTGTGTACTCAGCACAATCTAAGAGGTTAAACCTAATATAACCTGACCAGAAAATCAAATACAGGTTCTCTCTAGGAACATAAACTTGCACGGACAGTTTTCCCCATTTATCTACACGTTAATTGATATTTTATTGGACTGAATTAACTGTTGTGTACAAGTATAGCAGTCCAGAGTGTGATATTTCACTCACTATATGTAATGGGGTTACTCACTTTGCTTGGTCCACAAGGTAGCAATAGGAACACTTTACATTTAATTGTCCATATGGTTTCTAAGACACTTCATAAACCGGCACAGAATAAAGAGAATGGGAGCCTTTTTTGTCTTTACTCATGGGTAAGGCCACATAGGTTCAGATCCACTCCTCCACAGTAGTATCTCACTGGAGGTATCTCCACCTCCATTTGTAAAGAGGTCACCAGACAACTCAATTCACTAAGATTTCCTTACCAAAAGTATCGCAGCTTCCACACACTCCAGTCACTGCTCCTTCTGACAGACTGACCATATGCAAAATGATCAGTTTCATTAAAACAACATAGTGGAGGTATGTGGGTAGCCAAACCACCCATCTCTCCAGCTATCCGTAAACCTGGCCCTTGAATGCCTGAACAAGACTCAAGGCACTACATGTACCTGAGTAGACATTACATCCCAGATGACAACCACCTCTGTGATGCTTACTGACCATCTTCAATGTGTCCGGTTAGAATACAAGAAGCCAAATCGGATATGTTTAGTCATGGGATATGACTCCAAAAAAACATATTATACAAGAGAAACAATCATATGTATCCCTAAGTGAACTAGCTAAAGTAATATATCAAGAGATGGAATATAATGCAAGTGCTTAAGTTTAATTTGACACCTACTGTTAAGACACATGAACTAGTCCAAAATTACATAAAATTACAGACAGGACAATGACATTTCAGGGGATAGACAAAGGAGAGCTGACAACATACATTATTAGCCAAGGGTACAAAGTAATTAAAGTGCATAGGCAGAGTCCTTAGAAATAATATATGGTACAATCAGGCGAAAATACATCATATATTTGATCACAAGAGTATACAGCAGGTATATCTCCAAGTCACATGTTAAATGTACATACAACCTTCATAGACACCTAAGGTGCATAGCGGACACTGGCCAGGGTTCACTCACCCATCGCTTATATAGAAATATGTAATGATGTATGATGCACATGATTCAGTTTCTCTTGTATAAAATGTGGCTGGCCACCATCTTACAAAAGTTTGTAATTTGGCACGACGCAATGAATATATTAATTGTGCTGGACCAGCCTTGGATTAAATAGGGCTTTGTGTGTGGTACATGCCATTCGCACCCATTTATATGTTGTACTTTAATATAGGATTCAATTAGCGGTCCTGTCGCTAGCTCAAAAGTTAAATCCTTCACTATACAGTTCCAGAAATTTGGGCCCTTTTATATGGTGTTAATTTATATGGTCTTAACCAAGTGGGTGGGGCTCACCTGATTCTCAGAGCGTGCTTTTAGGCTGCTCCACATAATCACCCTCTAAGAAACACCCCCTTGGCAAAGACATTAAGAATTAGTTCTTTGTAGAAAGGGCCATATCCCTGGATCTAGATTTATATTAGAGAAGATCAAACCAGAGGGTCCCTCAATATCTTACAGGTGTGTTTTTGGAATCTATTCTTATAACATATGCAATGTTAGACATAGACAGCACCCCAGGTAAGTTGTGATTCATTCATTCATTCATTCTAGTGATTTGCGTACCCCAATCATTAGGTCCCCAACAGCTATAATGGAGTATATCATAGAAAATATTTATATATATATATATATATATATATATATATATATATATATATATATATATATATATATATATATATATATATTAATTATTTATATATATATATATATATATAGAAAAAAAAGTGGGTCAGGGAGCAGCATAAACAGCTGAAAAGCAGGTGCAGGCAAATCAAACCTTATCTTTAAAGGTTGTAGACAAATCCAGGTCTGGAGAAAGACTTGCAGCACTCCAAGTTCTCAGTGTGAAAAGAACTTTCTTTATTAGGACAGGCACAAAACATGCAACGTTTCAGGTCACAAAGACTTTTCCTCAGGTGCCTGAGGAAAAGTCTTTGTGACCTGAAACGTTGCATGTTTTGTGCCTGTCCTAATAAAGAAAGTTCTTTTCACACTGAGAACTTGGAGTGCTGCAAGTCTTTCTCCAGACCTGTATATGTATTATATATATATATATATATATATATATATATATATATATATATATATATATATATATATATATATATATATATATATATATATATATATATATATATAATATGAAAAAGATCCTTGCAGCACACAGCTACTACCAATGATGTACATAAGCTACTAGCTATATATATTTGAGGAAAAAGTTTAAAAACTTACGTTTTTTTCAAAAAACTCAAAAATCTCCAATTTTTTATTTAATTCTGAAGTTCTTGGTACATACATTGGCCAATGTCTGTTTGCTCATCGACTGCGACAAAGTGACTTCAGGGTCCGATGAGTCCTATCTGACATCCCATATGTTAAATAACAAGAGAAAAAAAAACTGCACAGCACTCAAAGACAAGTGTGAACTGGTCTTTGAGTGCTGTGCAGTTTTTTTCTCTTGTTATTTAACATATGGAATTGCAGGTTCCATGCTGCAATGTGCACCCTCATTAACCTACAGGTGATGGAGGGTCTAGATGGTGTCTGCCCACTGAAAAGTGGGGGGGTGGACAAGGAGGGCAGGGATGTCAGATAGGACTCATCGGACCCTGAAGTCACTTTGTCGCAGTCGATGAGCAAACAGACATTGGCCAATGTATGTACCAAGAACTTCAGAATTAAATAAAAAATTGGAGATTTTTGAGTTTTTTGAAAAAAACGTAAGTTTTTAAACTCTTTCCTCAAATATATATAGCTAGTAGCTTATGTACATCATTGGTAGTAGCTGTGTGCTGCAAGTATCTTTTTCATATTATATGACCCAGCAGCTTTGCTAGCACCAGTTCACACTTGTCTTTGAGTGCTGTGCAGTTTTTTTCTCTTGGTATATATATATATATATATATATATATATATATATATATATATATATATATATATAGAGTTTGGAAAAGCTGCACAGCACTCAGCAGACCAGTGTGAACTGGTGCAAGCATAGGACGCAGAGATTAAACAAACCAAGTAAAAGTCCATGCAGCACACAGCTACCACCAATGATGCACAGTGCTAACACTGTTTTTTTGTTTTTTGTTTTTTTGAAAAAACTTAAGTTTTATAAACTTTTTTCTCATATACATATAGCTTGTTAGCATTTGTACATCATTGGTAGTAGCTGAGTGCTGCAGAGAACTTTTTCTAGTTATTTGACCCAGCGTCCGTCCCTGCTAGCACCAGTTAACATTTAGTCTGTGAGTGCTGTGCAGTTTTTTTTCTCTTTTTTTTTCTCTTTTTTGTATCATATGGAGTGGCTGGCTCCATGCTGCAATGTGCACCCTCATTGACCACAGGTGATCTAGGGTCGAGATGGAGTCTGCCCACTGAGAAGTGGGGGGTGGACAAGGAGGATAAGGATATCAGCATAGGACTCATCAGACCTGAAGTCACTTTGTCGCAGTCGATGAGCAAACAGACAGTTTTCATGTCTGATTTGGCAGTTTTCTATGTATACTGTGCATCAGCAGCTGCCAATCAGTGGCAGTGTGGGATTGGACTAGGAGGCACGAGACACCTAGTCCTGTAAGGATAATCTCAGGCTGATAAAACACTGATGTTATTGAAACAAACAGAAAAAAAACAAAACAAACACAGCCTAGTATGTGATACATTGCTGGAATCAGAGTCTTAGCCCCTACATTATGGTTCTCTTAACATTCCGTCACACGCCACGATATGGCTTCCATATCGCCGGCGATTTGACGTGAGCGCGCATGTTTTGGGCACTTTTTTCTGACTGCTGTGAAGCGTCACACGTAGCTATCTAGTGTGCGATCTTCGGCGATCCTGCGTTCCGGAAATCGCCTGCTGGAGATCGGAAGCAATTTTCCCTTCACATATCGCCGTGTCACATGCCACAATCGTAGAAGCGATGTAGACATACTATTTCGATAGAGGCAAGCTAGAGTGTTTCACTGCGTCCTATCACTGCGATTGGTGGACGTAACTGCGTTCCCATTGGTCAGCCTTGCATGAACGCACGGGTCATCAAATAAGGCGCCTCGGACAGGCCAGCCGATCGGAACGCAGTATCACCCACCAATCACCGCAAAAAAACACCATCCAAGCACGCCTACGGGATTGCTTTCAGGATCACTGTGTATGTCACTATTGCCCTGTGACATGCCAGGATGCGCTGAAATCGCCTGGTGGATATTGCTTGATTTCTCTGCAGGGCAATCAGGTGAAACTCCACCGGCAATTTTTCGCCATAGATTCGCCCAGTCACACACCACTACGCACGTGAGGCGGTCGACAGGGTACTCGGATCCCGGGACAGGACGACTGCTTCGATGGGGAATCACGGCTGGTCGGTTCCCGGTTCCGTGTCCTGGACCCTCAGTGGCGGGGATTAGGGGGAATGATGATGAGGATGGGGAATGGTAACGCGATGCCACCTGTGGTACCTGGTAATTCGGGTACCAGCGAGGCAGGCCAGCCGCTGAGGTGATGTGATGCAGCTTGGGTGTTACAGCTCCCCACAGGTGGAGCTTTACCTCAGGGCAGCGGGGATGTATGAGGGGAGTCGTAGTAGCGGCTTGCAGGGAACACTGTGGGCAGCGGTGGGGAAGCAGACTCACACACGCAATAGTCTTTGTTTCGGTACCGGTTACTTATGTCCGGTAACAGTTACAGTCCAAGAGGGGTATCGGGTTCTCAGTGCAATTTGGGATTTTCACCTTGAGAGTTGTGAGGTCTCCTCTGCTAATGTGTACGGTGGTTTGGGGTAAGTTCTGCCTCTAACTAAACTTACCGCTTTCTTCCCTCTCAGGGCTTTACTCATTACTGACAATGAGGCCCTTCTGCGGGGTCCCTATACTCATCTTGGGCCCCTGGTCCTGTGCTTGATCAGATTTGAGTGTCTCTAATAAGTTAGTACCTCAGGGGGAATAGATCCTCCTGGTTCCTCCGGGTTTTTCCTGCTTCAGTGTTTCTCCTGCAGGGTCGGACTCCGGTGTCCGGATGAGCTAAAGGGATCCTATGTATGGTCCCTTGTCCTTTTTCCTTTCTCCTCCTGGTCTCCGTCCCCCTCTCTGGTGTGCTCCACAGCAGGTCAGTGTCCCTTGGTTCTGGGCCTTGCTTTGCCTAGCAACCGGGTCTTTCCAGCACCTTCTCTAGGCTGTCTCACTGGACTAACTGCTCTCTTCACTGCTCAGAGCAGACTAACTGACTCCTCCCCTCAGCCCTGGATGCTTATAAGGGAAACTTGCTTAAGGCAGCAAGTAGGGCTCCCCTCCAGGTCTGGGGTGGAAGGTGTTGTGTGCTGTGTGTACCAAAGTGTGAATCCCTCCTTGCACCGGATGGGTCCTGTGGCAATCCCCAGCAGGGGTGCCACATATGCAATGTGGTTTCCACATCACCGAATTTGGGAATTGCCAGCGTTCTCAACGACGATATGGAGGTGTGTACCTTTAGATTACATGGCAGAATCCTGCTGAGATTCCCTTTAATATGAGAGGTGCTCAAGTGAAGCTGAGAAAAAAAAGGAGAGGCTTGGATCGTTTGTTTATTTCTTGTACTTAGATGGAACAGAGGATGAAGCTCTACTGAAAGAACTCCTGTCACTTTGTTTCAAGGATAAGGCCCCTCTCACACTAGCTTTTTTTTTCACATTGCGCAGACGAAGAACCGCGGCCTAACAGCCGTATGTGCGGCAAGCCCCATGCATTGTATATGGGGCTTGCGGCAGGTGCGGTATAGCTGCAGTTTCGGGACTTGTGGCAGTTGTGGCCGCGAAAAAAAAATGCTGCTGACCACGGTTTTTTTTGCGGCCGCAACTGCTGGAACCGTGGCTATACCGTACTTGCCGCACCTGCTGCAAGCCCCATAGACCATGCATGCGGCTTGCCTCAATTGCAGCAGTTAGGCGGAAGATGCAGTAAATCTGCTGGATCTGCCGGAATTTGAAAAAAATGCTGATGTGAAAGTGGCCCAGTTACACAAACAGATAATTGTGCAAAGATTGTTTGCTGATCTCTGGTTGCAGTGAAATCATGGACACATTGTTCCATTTGTACACGGCCACAAAATGGAACCATGTGTCCATGATTTTGCGGCGCCCCGCCAAGCAGGCGTCACAGAGGGGTACTGCACCCATAAAAGAGGTGCAGATGCTCCAGCTGTGGGTGGACCCTAGGATGGTGGGTGGGACCCATTCCAGCACTCCCACACTAGCATAGAGGGTGGGAAGTTACCCAGGAGGGAATAAATTCACCTCTAGGGGAAACAAGAGAGTCTTTGCTCCTAAGTCTTTGCTGCGAGGTCTCTCGGCTGAAGGACCAGGAAGAGAGATGTAGGAGGAGGAGAGGGTCTAAGGAGAAAGGAGCTTTTCAGGAGAGCTGCTGGTCTGGGAAAGAGGAGCCAGCCAGATAGGTTCTCCCAGACAGCTTACCGGGCACCGGAACCCGCACCTGTGGGATACTTTAGGACCACAGAGAATCCGTAATCCCGTGGAGTCTTCAAGTCTCCCGGGCACCTGAGCAGTCTGCATGAAGGGTACCAGGCACCGCCAAAGGAATGAGCGGCCAGCCAGTATAGGGTTACCCGACGGCAGCAAAGGTGAGAGAGGAAAGAAGACCAGGCTGGATTTCAAGTCACCAGGCATCACACCAAAACTGGAAAGCAGGAAAGAACAGACACCGGTTAGTAAGGAAGGCACACCAAGGGTTCCACCATACTACCTGGGATCCACTTGCAGGCACCCGTTAGCTACCTGTTCTTGTAACATCAAAAGTGCTGAACTGTGAACTCTGTATGATGCCAATGCAAGTTAACAGTAAAGTACCCGGAGGAAAAGTGACTTTGCCTCTGCCTGCGTTTCCTTTTGCATGAACTTGTTCCCTTTATACTACGCTGCCCCGGAGGTCCAACCCTACCTGTAGAGGACTTTGCCAACTAGCTGCATTACCATCTACCTCTGGCGGACTGTGACGGCACTGGCGACACCTCACCAGAAACTACAGGTGACGTCACGACAACTTGTATATAACATCCCCTGTAACTATACCCCTTTTCAAAGAAGTCCCACAGGACACGGGATCAGGCGCACTCACCACTCCCCATGACACAGGAGCGTTAACCCCTTGGAGCCTGATACCTGAGTATCCCAAAGCCTGGGGCTCAACAATTTCACTGCAACCAGAGATCTGCGAACAATGTCTGCACAATTATCTGTGTGTGTAACTGGTCCTTAAGAAATGCTTCCAGAAAATGGAATAACTGCATTAGGCAGCCATCTACATGAGCCCAGTGATTGGCTGTAGTGAGTGTTCACATGCATGGAACTGTGACATCACCACCGCAGCTTATAATCAAAGACTGGAGCAAAGCCAACATTAGACCTCGGGAAGGCACCAATTTGTGTGTTTTTAGCAAATCCTTAAGAAAATATCTAATGACATCATTGGAACAGCCCTGATGAGAGTGAAATATATAAATCATCATACAGCCTTGTCAATAGAAAGGAAAAAAAGTTGGGTCTCTAAGGGTGCAAGGAGATGTTGTGTTCTAGATCAAACATTATTTTTCTTAGGCGGCCGTCACACGTCTCGACATCGTGAGCGATATTGTAAGTGATCACGTGCACGCGCGATCGCTTACAATATCGTTCACATCGCTGGTGAGATGTCACACAGGCAGACTCACCAGCGATGTGGGCCAGCGAGATCGCTGGTAACTATGGTACACATCGGGTTACTATGCGCCGCGCGGCACTTAGTAACCCGACGTTTACCATAGTTACCATCTCCCAGCATAGGCTCTGCCGCTGGGAGATCGTTCATCGTGGTGTCACACACCACGATGAAGCAGATTGTTAAATCGTTCATCGCTAGATATGAGCTCCGGCTCTCATATCTGTGATCTAGCGATCAAGCGATTTTACATTGTAAAATCGCTTGATCGCACGTAACGATGCACAAACGATATCGCTTAAGCGATCAAAAAGCAGATCGCTTAAACGATATCGTTCAAGATATTACAGCGTGTGACGGCCGCCTTACAGAGATGCCAGTTTTCTCTGCAGGAGAACGTGCGGTCTGTGCCCACAATCAGGATTCTGGGTGCAGCATATTTTTGCTGTGTTCTCCCGCTTAGAACACCAGGAGGACGCACTGCGTGTCAGTTTACTCTACGTAAAAAAGAAGCTCAGCGGGCAGGAAATTTCTATAAATCCCTCCACTGTGCTTGTACTGTACAATGCAGTGCCTTGGACGCAGCAAAAAAAGGCAGTGTCCAAAACGATAATTCTGATCATGGGTACTCACCCATAGAAGGCAAAGAATAAAAAAAATGATACTGGGGCAGAAAAGGGCTACTACTCTACCCACTATCCAATTTGATAAGCATTAAGTTATTGATTTCCATCAGTGTTTTACAGTAAAGCCCGGGCAATGATTTTAGAAAGGATCATATCTTTTAGACTAAGTGAGAACTGAATGTAACACTATAACCCCATTGGCTGCTCCTGTAAGTTTCCATAGGTCCAAGGCACGGTGAGCATTTTCTGGAAAATTGTTTAAATTTTAACTCACATCTGTATCCGCACAAGGTCGGATGGGTTTACTGTACAGGGTATAAAAAGTAAATACTCGTAAGCTAATAAGAAAGACAGCTAGGAATAGCCGGAAATCAGGAGGAACAGACAGAACAAGCCTTTTTGGAAATGTATAGTGCATGTTTAGCACTGACTATTTAATTTTACCAATTTAGGAGACGTTATATAATTATTCTTTTCAGTAATCTTGCATCATGTAAATCAGTTGTGAGTCTTTATTCCGACTATTATCATGACTTCTGTGTATAATGGCCATGACGGTGAAGATGAATCAGTTTTCCAGCAGATAGTTGGATCCTGATGAGTTAGTTGACTTTAAACAGACTGCCGTATGTTCAATTGAAATCTGAGTGTATATTGTGGCACTCAGGGCCGGGCATACAGTGCTGTGCTAATTAATTGGGACAAAGCAAGTCTTTACTTGTTTTTCTTGCATTAGTTTTACTATTTCTGATAAGTGTTTTATCAGTTCTTGGTGTCATTTTCCTTTTTCTTCACATTTCCCTTTTTCATTTTGGAGAAAATGATCCAGTTTCATTGTGTGTGTGAATTATTCTTGAAACGGTAGATTTTCCAATACCAACGGTGGAGGCGATTTCTCTTAAGGTACCTTCACACGTGGCAATATTGCATGCGATTTCACTAGCAATTTGCTGTTTGCAGTGAAATCATGGACACATTGTTTTATTTTTGTTCTATTTTGTTGCTGTGTACAAATGTAACAATGTGTCCATGATTTCACTGCAACCAGCAAATTGCAAGTGAAATTGCATGCAATGTTGCGACATGTAACGGTACCCTTACAGTCAGACTTGTATGTTCATTAAGTGTAATAATTCTAGACCTCTTCCGTGGAGTAACATCCATTTTTGCAGGCACGAATCACACAGAAAGTACAGTAAACCACTCCTCACAGAAACAAGCTCTCACCTGAAGCTGATGGGGCCAGCTAGCTGTTATTTTCTGACTAAAACCAGTCAAACTACATTTTGTGACTCAAAGTTGTACACTCACACCTGTTCAAAGTAGTTAAAACTGGTTTGAATCACTGACTGGTAACCCAACTTACGATTTTACTTACAAAAATGCCTTGTCCCAATTAATTTGCACAGCACTGTATCATTGGTGCAACCGATGCAGTAAGGGAGCCCCATTTCCACCTCCAAATCAGTTTGAATTTTGCATTATGATGAGCTATTGGACTGTAAAAGGGTACATATATTGTTCTTGCACAGGAGCCCTTTTCTGTCTTTGTCCACTAGTGGGTGGAGCTAGTCATTGTGTAATATTTATGGCTTGTCTCAAAGGCAAAATTATAGATGCATTATAGTCCAGTACTGAAGTCCTTTGTTCTAATAATTGCTATTGGAAACAGTCAGTAAACAAAACTTTGCTGACGGACACACCCCTGACAATTTAAGTAAGCTTCTAGGGTACAATTACTTGCAGAACGTTTTATGACAACTTTGTGCTGGCATTGATCAGCAATGAATGCTTTAAGGTCAAAGTTCTTTGCTTTAAAACAGAAACCAGATAGCTGCTACATGCTGCCCAAATGGTGAGCAGCAGGTGTCTGACTGTATCATCCCAGGTAGGTATAAATAAATAATAATAATAATAATAATAATATTGACTCTGAAATGGTGTGGCATTTCAGAGAAAGACATGATCTAGAGCGTGACAAGACTCACCCACAATGTGCAACAGCAGAAATAGACATGGCCAGATGCAGATATAGGGAAGAGAAAACATGTCATACCTGGAAGCAGCCCATACATTTTAAAATCTACAAAGAAGGGAACAGCTCTTGTAAATTAAGTTATTGTGCCCACAGGGGCATGATACGCATGGAATAAAGGCAGGGATGGAGATGGATACCATAGGAATGCCCCTTCAGACTAATCTCAAGCACATTAACATTAGAAAATGTAAGTGTATAAAACTATAAATGGATTTTTACCACTTTAACACTACAGTATTGGCTCAGACAGGGATGCTTAGAATAGTACTATGAAGCTGCAAGTACAGAGATTGATAGCTTGGAGGCTATAAATGAACTGACAGGTTCCCTTTAAAAGCTTTCATTTTCTCTGAATAGTTTGACCCTTGCGGAGGGTACCAATGAACTGAACTGTTGAACTAAGGGCCAGATGAGGCAAGATCAGCCGTGGCAGGGCTTTGCCTTTGACTTCAACAAGGCCCTGGCGCCGGCATATCTACACTGCCATTTTAGATGGTTATATGGAAGGTTGAGGGTCCCTGTTAAATATTTTTTATAATAAAATATACATGTTATGCCTCTAATTTCACGTTTCTTTACTTATTGCAATAGCCTCCATACTGTGGTCCTTGCAATGGCTACTAGTCAGTAAAATGTATCAGTTTCCCATGGTTGATGAGTATTGCTGCCCCCAGTATAGTTTTTGTAAACAGAAGCTGGGGAAAGCTCAGCTGTCCAGATTTCTACATGCTTAGTCATGGTATAGAACCGCATTTCACTAGCGGATGACATGCCATTTGCCATTGTTTACATGCCGGTTATTTTGTGCAGCTATGAGCACATTAAGTCAAGTAACTTCTTGAATAAGAAAAATTCTTTGTTGCCTTACAGACGTGTTTGAACAATCTCTATGACATTCAGAAAAATGCTATAAATATTAATCTTCCTTGTTAGAGCTTTGACAACTCACTTTCTAACACAGAGCCATAGCTACAATTAACTGAAGAACGCCGAAATGTTAGAACATAGAATCGTTTTTCTGTATTCCTTGTTTTAATGTGATAAAACTTATATAATAAAAAAAATGTCTACACTGGCAAAATGCGCTCAAGAAATCTTCAGTCCTATTACAAAATAGTGGCTGCATGTAACAACCATGTAGCCACAGGTCAGGTGAATGGTCGTCAGTGACTTCTGCAGTGGAAACGTCTCAACTTGGTGTTCACCTTTATGAAATGTTTTTATTAATTGACTCAATTGAAATCCACAAACTATAGCTTGCTTGCTCATCTCTACAAAGTTATTTTTATTATAATTAGGCTCAGCGCTAGCTGGTACCCCTATCAATGGCAAACGTAAAAGATATAGGTAAAAATCGACACACCAGTTATAGTTAACCCTTGCTCGGGATGTTTATTTTGCTATTATATGTAACAGTAGGTGCGTTTACTAGAGATTCCCAAATAAACAGGTGTAATTAATAATACATTTAATTAAAATTATGACTATAAACCTATAAAAACAAGTTTAAAATTTGCTCTTTTTGTTAAGCGGATTCTTCCCCTAGATGGGATGTTTCGATATCAGGTATGAGGTGACCGGAAACCCCTTTTATCTAGATCCCTTGTAACCTGAAAAGTAATGTTGGATTATTAGTGTTATTGGTATGTCATCTGGATTATTTTGACATATGGATATCAATAAAATGTCTTACTTACCGAGGCTGCCTAGATGGTTCTAATAATGGTTATATTTAAGTACTATTCAACCATTCTATTCCAATGTTCTAGTAAACCATTCTTTTATCACCGGATTTACTCCGCCATCTCCCCACCCACTCTGACACGTCACACCGACATGGTCTGTGATACGACCCATCAGCTGACCGCAGGTAACCAGGAAATGCACTACCGCCGGCCATAGCATGCACCCCTGTCACTGCCCTTTCATACACAGCAGTGCTCAGCGATATACTGAGGAACCAACCACCTGGAGAGCACATAGTGACAGCAAGGTAGTGTGCAGATTTGTTTCCCACCTTCTAATAGGAAGTTTTTTGAATAGATTGGGACACATGAGCTTTATCCTAATTAGCTAGAACAGACATACCAAAATTGATTATGTGGTTATAGTATTGGTGATACAAGAGAAACAAGGTACTGTGTAGTATGCTCTTTACGCTTTCGTAGCTGTTTTTTTGTACAGTATGGGACACTTGAGCCTTACCATTAGGTTGAATGTGTTTACATAGGACTACATGAGTAGGAGCTGAGATGTCCACCAGAGAAGCTATCAATACTAGTGCTTTGTGCAACAGAGTGTATACCCTTTAAGGACAATGTATGCCCAGTGAGAACTATTCCTCAGCAGGAGAGAGTATTAGCATACAATTACTAAGTGACACCAAAATCTACTATTTAGGCTATGTGCTCATGGTCCAGAGGAGCTGCGTGTTGGATGCAGATCCTCCGGACCTGAGTGAACACACGGATGCCTGCAGGGAGACCGCAGCCACCCTGTACTCACCACATGCGGCGGGTGCAGGGTGGGTTCTCCCTCTGTGCATCCGATGGGAACTGCTTCCGTCTCCGCAGCATGAGATGAACATGATGCGAAGGAATAGAATGCCAGCAATCCACATAAGTTAAGCATAGTGGGCATTGGATTTCTGTAAATCCCATCCACTATGCTTATACTGTACTATGCAGCATTTTGGAGGCAGCGCCAAGACACTGCATTCAAAACGCTGCGTACACTGATCGTGTGTTACAAACTTAGTTACAATCAAAATAGTTCTCATACAGAAAAGCCACACAATGTTTAACCATCTGTTTTAGAGGCATTACGTGTTCGATTTGAACAATTCTCTGCAAAAGCAACAGGTTATCTTACAAACATGATTTCTTCCCATTTCAATCCTGTGCAGTGGCGTAACAACTGCGGCCGCGACCAGGCCCGCCCCCTGGGGGGGCCCCGTGTCCCGTGCTGACAGCCGGCCGACGCGACCGCGATAGCGCCGGCCGGAGAGGAGAAAGGACGGGAAGTGAGAAAGACCTCACTTCCTGCAGCTCTGCCCGCCCCTCCTCTCCTCCTCACTGCGGACCACGAGATTGTGCATGCGCACGGCAGCAGTGGTGAGTGTATGTGTGAGGCTGAAAAATCTGTGACAGCACCTTTTCCCCCGATTCTTATGTGAGGGGCAGGGAGGCTGGAATGGAGGCTCACAAAATACTGACAGCACCCACCCACCCCGGTTCTTATGTGAGGGGCAGGGAGGCTGGAATGGAGGCTCACAAAATACTGACAGCACCCCCCCAGACCCACCCCCGGTTCTTATGTGAGGGGCAGGGAGGCTCACAGAACACTGACAGCACCCCCCCGGTTCTTATATGGGGGGGAATAGAGGCTCACAAAATTCTGTCAGCACAACCCCCCCCCCCCGTCCTCACATAGTTACGCCACTGCACAGAACGTTGTTCAGTGTGTCCAAGTCAGTTGAGTCCTGGAGTTCAGTTCAGTCAGGAGGAGAGGAGAGAGCACCATCACTACAAGAGACTGAAAGGACACGGACCGGCGGCCTGTACCACCATGAGGCTGTTCCAGGTCCTGGGCTACAGACTGTAAAGAGACAGAAGGAGACCTAGCAGCACAGGTAGTGAGCAATCCACCTGTGTGCCCTAATTAGCGGGAAAGCTGAAGGACTAGGGCAGAAACCAGAGTGCTGGCTTTGAGGTGACCAGGGAACTCCATGCTCCAACCACGAAACCAGTGGGGTGCGGAGTCTTTATGTCCCGAAACCCAAAACCCAGCTCGGTGAAAAGAAGGCCGCCATACTAGAGGCAGGAGACCAGGCAGGTCGCCCAACAAAGGCCTGTGGCCGCTGGATCATTGCTTTGCGTGCTGAAGAGAAGGAAAGAGAGGCCCATGGAAAGGAACACAAAAGGGGGTGATCTGGATGAGCCATCCTGGCTGCTAAAAGACTACTGGAGCCGCCACTGCACTGTCTTGTAAATTGAACATCTGCCGAGAGAGCAAAGTAAATCGGGTTGAAGCTCAGCACTGTGTGTCATTTCTGCGCCCGAGGAGAGGTAGACTGATTTGCCGAGTCGGCAGCAGGAGACGCCTGCCTGAGAGTATCCCTGAACCCTGCCAGCAGCCAGCTCAGCCCCACTGGCCTTCCATTCTCCAAATTACCTCCACAAAGTATTCAGTTGCCCTGGGGACCCGCTCTTTCCGTGGAGAGCTAAACCATCATAGCTGCTACTCCCATCATCCCCAGAGGTCCCAACTGCAGCAGTGGCTATACCGGCTGTATTCCATGGGCGGCGTCACGACAAAACAAATGCTTTTATTTTTATATTATACTTTCATCCATTTTTCAACTTCCCTTTTTTTAACTGATCGCACAACGAGGGGGATCACGGACCGGGTGGCGCCACCGTGACATCCCACAGCCCCTGACGACATCGGGAGGGCCTGGTTCTGAGTACTCCACGGTTCCTGCCCGGGGCAAGTCACATGCTTCTTCAGTCTGGTTGTGTAGTCTCTTCCCAACCACATGGTGTTGATATATTTCACCAACACATGTGGCTATTTGGTAGATGCTCCCTTTACCGAAGACATAAACCTCCCTGCTCCTCTCAGCAGACTCCTCTTTTTCTTTGTCAGGTTCTGAAACTTCTCTCCTCTTACAGTTGGGCTAGTCTTTCTCCACCCAGGACCGCAAGTAAAGAATTCTCTCAGTCTCTGGTTACTTCCTTCTGTGGCCCTAACTATACTTTTGGTCTCGCACAAATCAGTCAATGCCACACAACCCCAATTTCTTGACTAATGACATGTCAGGATTGCAGCAAGTATAACTGGCAGAAAGACAAGGGCTTTTATACACTAAAAGATACCCTTACAGAGGGAGAAGGCGCATGCTTTGCCTGACTGTCTCAGGTGCGGAATGCAGTGGCACAGAGAGCAGGCTCAGCAATTCTATAAAACAAGTTGTCATTTATTAACTATGTACAAGTGTAGCAAAACAAGGGGAAATACTAAGAATATAGCAATTTATATATTAATGTCAATTAAAACAGCATATCCTGTGTCTTTTTTGGACTAATGGTTACCACCTATCCCAACTCTGACCCTGTTGCCTTGAACTCTGCACTATAAAATATTAAACCTGGAGCTGTCGCACTATGAAATGGGATACTGATAGGTTGGTCATGGACTAGATATCCCCGACCTTCTTTAGTACAGGTAATCACTGCCTGTCAGATTACTACACTTTGAGCAACTCCGTTATATTCAGACCTTCTTATTAGGAACATATGCTGAATACAAATGGCATATGAAATATAGATCTAATTATACAACTTAATCAATATATGTGGCGCCCCTATGGCACGGTACCACAGGGAGGTACTGCACCCCAAACAGAAGGTGTAGTGCCTCCGTAGCCGTGGATGTGGAGGACCCTACAGAATCTGCACCTTAACACCCATACAGTAGGCCACCTTAGTACAGGGCACCATATATTCAGCAGGTCCTAGGGGGTGGAGCCTAGAGAGCAGAAGACAGGGAGTGGCAGTTAGTGTCAGGCAGACTGTGTAAGAAGGCAGACGGTGTAAGATAGCAAGAGGGATGGACCCAGGGGACCCTGCAGCCGTGACAGGAGGGCACCTATTAGTAGAGGGGTGACCCAGAAGCAGAAGGAGGCCACTCCAGGACTGGTCGGAGCCAGATGGAAACCCAGGCCACCACTAGTATACTGGAACTAAGGCTGTTAGTCAACGGTCTATCTATAATCACAGACCGGCAGGCTGTGGGCCCAACATAAGGGAGCCACAGCACCCCTCAGGAAGTCCAACATCGGTCCCACATTCTCCCACAGGTGCATCTCATTGGTGTGTTATTCCTAAGGAAGGGGCTTACCCCGAAACGCATAGAAATAAACACCACCATATGAATTCAAATAATCCTTGACTCTTGGATTTTGTTCAAGCAGGAGAGTGGCCACAAGTCCCTATTCTCATATCTACTTTCCTGGACTTCTACTGAAGGAAGAACTGCTGCAGGCCGCGATGAAAGCTTGACATCTGAGTTGTCACAGGCACAAAGGGTGGCTGGGATGTCTCACAACCCAAACGTGAGCAAATCCACCATTTATTTTACAGACTTTTTGCCGACAGATATACACTCTTGTGCGCCCATCCTTTTGAGCTATTTATTCCAAACCAAAAGAATTACTCAGACAGGCTATATCCATCCCCTCTGCCAAAGCCAAGCAGATTCCATCAGTATCCTTACTCTAGTACTGGAAATACATGCACTTTGTTTCCCTCTATTTCTAGGTGTTTCTTGAAACAGATTTGGGGTCATTATCCTACTGGACCCATGACCTAGGATGCAAGCCCAGTACACAGTGACCAAAATCACTTTGGTAATCTACAGATTTCATGATGTGTTGCACACAGTCAAGGTACCCAGTGCCAGAGGCAGCAAAGCAATCCCAAAACATGTTTGAACCTCAACCATATTTGACTGTAGGTACTGTGTTCTTTTCTTTGTAGGCCTCTGTTTTCTGAATACAGTTGAATCATGTGCTTTACCAAAAGCTCCATATTGGTTTCATCTGTCCACAAGATACTTTTCCAGAAGAAATTTTGCTTGCTCACGCACATTTTGGCAAACTGCAGTATAGGTTTTTTGTATCTCTGTGTCAGCAGTGGGGTCCTACTGTGTACGCTGCCATAGCATTTAATTTCATTCAAATGTAGATGGATAGTTTGAGTCAACACTGATGCATCTTGAGACTGCAGACAGCTCGAATTTCTTTGGAACTTGATTGGGGCTGCTTACCCATCATCTGAGGCTACTTAACCATCATTTAGGACTACCTTGTATTGCAAACTTGCATCAATTTTCTCTGCTGTCCACATCCAGGGAGATTAGATACAGGGCCAGTGGTTGTAAACTTCTTGATTATATTGCGCAACATGGACAAACAAACATCAAGATCTCTGCAGATGAACTGGTAAGCTCAAGATTGTTGATTTTTTTTAACAATTTTTGTTCACAAGTCCTTGTGCAGTTCTGGAGTGGTGAAGGCAAAAACAGAAATGGAGGAATTTATCAAGGTCTGGATGTGACCCTCTCCAGGGCTGTGGGGTACCCAGTTCCAGGCATTGATTCATGGGGGATGTCACTGGGGCCTGTGCCCCGGTACCGTGGCGCTGATGGTCGCTGAAAAGAATCAATGAGAAAAAATAAACTCTTTTTATTGACACGCCACCTACAATTCCGGTATGAATACCGATGCTGCGGGTAAGACCTCCAGAGTGATGTTTAGGCAGCAAGATGGTTACTCTCCTCATAGGTGGAGTGGGATCGCCGGGGCAGTTATGGTGTATGGGAATTGCAGGACAGTCTATGGAGTCAGCGTATTACACGGCATAGTCACAGGTCTTTTTCCTGCAGCAAGCGTGCAGCTCTTCAGGTGGGAGAAATAAAGTACGCGACACAGTCTAACTCTGAACAGGTTTACTTCAGGTTCTCAAAGCAGCACATGGTACAGTCCTTTGGGTTGCTCCCTGGCCTAGGTAGTCAGTAGAGAACCGGGATGCTCTACTCAGGATCCTCGGTGGTGTACCTGCCATTCCTCTACGGTCCCTCCTAGTGCACTCTTTTCTCCCTCTACCATGCAGTGCCTCCGCTCACAGAGCCTCGAACCAGCTCCCATGGATCTTCAGTGGAGGACTCCCCTTTAGGTCCTCCTGACCCTAGTTCGGTATGTCTTTTCGAGGTGTACGCCAGGTCTTTGGCCTCGACTTTATACAGAAGCTTGGGGCCTTCAGTTTGACGGCTTGGGGTTAGACTCCCAGACCGTGCTCAGAGCCAGACCTCTGTTCCGGGACCAGACCCCTCCGGTCGGAAGTCATACTGGGTCTGGATTCAGGCACACCGCAATACCTGGTGCCCCTAGGGTCTCCCTCCTGCCACGATGACTTCTCCGTCGTCCTTAACTCCTCACTCCCCAACGAAGATCTCCAACTGTCCTCACTGTCCTCCCTGCCCTCCCATTCACACAGCTTTCTACCCTGTCACTCCTCCCACAGGACTGGGTCCTCCCTACAGCGGGTTTACCCATAGTCTCCTACTCTAGGGTGTGAATGAGTGTTGTGAGGGTTCTTTATTCACCATCCCATTTCCCTAGTCACAGGAATACCACACACTCTTATCTGGTACAGTACCCCTATGTTGCATCCCGACCAGTGGGGCACCAGAGATGCATGGATCGAAAGGTGCTAATATGGACCATGAGCCCATTCCTGGGCTGGTCAGGTCTTTCAAAAAGGTGCAGGGGTTTGGGTTCTTAGAGGAGGAATGCACCAGACATTATCTATGTGAATCATGTCTCCATTGAATTTAGCCATCTAACCCTCCCGCTTACACAGCCTGCAGACTAGGGAATGGTTAGAATTCTTAAAGGAGGATGGCCCAAGATGGTGGTATGTGGTGGCAACCTGGTGGTTGGGTCTGAGAAAAAGAGAGGATCCAGGAGGTGAAGCTCTAGATGCCAAAAAGGATGAGCTGTTATTGAGCCTCGTAAGAGTGAGCAGTTAGCCAAATATCGAGCAACAGGTCATACATACTGGTAGGATATTTAGATTATAAGCCCCAATGAGGACAGTGTTGCAAATGTATGCAAAGTGCCGTGGAAATAATAGCACTATGTAAATGAATAATTATTTTTATTCAGTTGGTGTGGAGTTAGATTTCCACAATCAAGCTGGCAACTTGGAAATTACAGAAAGGGTTACCCTGAATGTGCAAGTGACTCTAGCCAACCCAGCTATTTATGTGGCCCACGGTGCCCACTCGGCAGTGTATAAACAAGAAGAGGGACTTAGGAAAAGCTGGGTTTGAAGAAATTCTGAAAGATATCCTAAGGCAACCAGAGAAGATGCCCAGTTGTGCTTGTTGCACCCCAGATGTTAGGAAGCAGTTCAAAACTCCTACAGTAGTTAATTATAGTGGACAAGCAAGGTCCAAGCTCCTGAGCCCATGTAGAAGAAGGTGTTATGTCTCATGAAGGGGAATTATTCAATGTTCTAAGTTCTGCATTGTGTATTGCTAGGCAGAAGCATTGCTTTTGGTATTTTGTCCCTCTCCTCTCCCTGTAGCTTCTGTGATGTCAGCAACTCCTCCCTTCTTCCCCATGTACTATTCTGGTCATCCATTTTAGTATGTGCACATGTTTTACAGCTCTGTGAAGAATCACTCTTTTTACCTGCTGCATTGTAAATCAATACAAGAATTTCAGTGAAAAGCAAATACTCTTCTCCTGGACTCTTACTACAATGTCTTTGTGGCTGAGTTAAGCTATCTGTGACACCTTCATATGAACGAGAGTACGATCAATGTGAATACATATTCATAGGTGGTTCAGGCATCCATCTCACATCTTGAAACAGAATAAAAGGA
Organism: Allobates femoralis; assembly: GCA_033576535.1. Classification (NCBI taxonomy): domain Eukaryota; kingdom Metazoa; phylum Chordata; class Amphibia; order Anura; family Aromobatidae; genus Allobates; species Allobates femoralis. The sequence goes on from JARQOC010000006.1 coordinate 103,267,325, forward strand.
CAGGATAGTATTATACAATTAAAAATGTAGAGGACTGCCCATTTATAACAGCCTATGGCTGAAATGCTATTTTAGCATTTTGTTGTCCCTTCACTGTTAGATTCAGGTCACTTATGCAGCTGGAGGGTCCTATACCCTCAGCTATGAACTGGGCTGTTTCCAGGGCTATCATTGTACTTCCTGTACCGTGCTAATTTCTTATGCAAGTTAAATGACAGTTTGCGGTTACAGGTTCTTGCCAATAAAAACTGGATCGATTGTAAAGGACCGATATCGATAAACCTACAATATGTGGCATTAACACGTGTAGAAAGTATGACCGAAGCCTGCTTTGACATCAGTCTATCCCTGCTGACAGGAAAGCGAGACTAATTTCTCCTCGCTGTTTGTGGGAACAAGCCACATGTGCTGCGCTTTGTACTGCCCGCAGTCTGGCTCAACTCTTTCCAAAGTAAATAGTGTGATCTGCATCTTTTGTGTCCTTTTGCTCAGAGATCAACATGAGCATAGTCCCAGGAGATACTGTAAATGCAGACCTATATTTGTGACCTACTTCACCATCATGTAATCTATGTACACATAGAATCCATAAATATTGAATCACAAAAAGAAAAACCTAGTAAGAAAATGAGAAATCATTGATCAGAGGTCCATTACACCCAACTATTTGTTAAATTGGAAAGCTAAATATAACTATACTAGATGGCGGCCCGATTCTAAAGAATCGGGTAGTCTAGAATCCATATATAGTTTATTTACTAATAGTTAGGGGAGTGCGGTGAAATGAATTGTGTGTATACAGGTGGCTCAGTGGTTAGCACTGTATACGGCGCCTCAGTGGTTAGCACTGTATACGGCGCCTCAGTGGTTGGCACTGTATACGGCGCCTCAGTGGTTGGCACTGTATACGGCGCCTCAGTGGTTGGCACTGTATACGGCGCCTCAGTGGTTGGCACTGTATACGGCGCCTCAGTGGTTGGCACTGTATACGGCGCCTCAGTGGTTGGCACTGTATACGGCGCCTCAGTGGTTGGCACTGTATACGGCGCCTCAGTGGTTGGCACTGTATACGGCGCCTCAGTGGTTGGCACTGTATACGGCGCCTCAGTGGTTGGCACTGTATACGGCGCCTCAGTGGTTGGCACTGTATACGGCGCCTCAGTGGTTGGCACTGTATACGGCGCCTCAGTGGTTGGCACTGTATACGGCGCCTCAGTGGTTGGCACTGTATACGGCGCCTCAGTGGTTGGCACTGTATACGGCGCCTCAGTGGTTGGCACTGTATACGGCGCCTCAGTGGTTGGCACTGTATACGGCGCCTCAGTGGTTGGCACTGTATACGGCGCCTCAGTGGTTGGCACTGTATACGGCGCCTCAGTGGTTGGCACTGTATACGGCGCCTCAGTGGTTGGCACTGTATACGGCGCCTCAGTGGTTGGCACTGTATACGGCGCCTCAGTGGTTGGCACTGTATACGGCGCCTCAGTGGTTGGCACTGTATACGGCGCCTCAGTGGTTGGCACTGTATACGGCGCCTCAGTGGTTGGCACTGTATACGGCGCCTCAGTGGTTGGCACTGTATACGGCGCCTCAGTGGTTGGCACTGTATACGGCGCCTCAGTGGTTGGCACTGTATACGGCGCCTCAGTGGTTGGCACTGTATACGGCGCCTCAGTGGTTGGCACTGTATACGGCGCCTCAGTGGTTGGCACTGTATACGGCGCCTCAGTGGTTGGCACTGTATACGGCGCCTCAGTGGTTGGCACTGTATACGGCGCCTCAGTGGTTGGCACTGTATACGGCGCCTCAGTGGTTGGCACTGTATACGGCGCCTCAGTGGTTGGCACTGTATACGGCGCCTCAGTGGTTGGCACTGTATACGGCGCCTCAGTGGTTGGCACTGTATACGGCGCCTCAGTGGTTGGCACTGTATACGGCGCCTCAGTGGTTGGCACTGTATACGGCGCCTCAGTGGTTGGCACTGTATACGGTGCCTCAGTGGTTGGCACTGTATACGGCGCCTCAGTGGTTGGCACTGTATACGGCGCCTCAGTGGTTGGCACTGTATACGGCGCCTCAGTGGTTGGCACTGTATACGGCGCCTCAGTGGTTGGCACTGTATACGGCGCCTCAGTGGTTGGCACTGTATACGGCGCCTCAGTGGTTGGCACTGTATACGGCGCCTCAGTGGTTGGCACTGTATACGGCGCCTCAGTGGTTGGCACTGTATACGGCGCCTCAGTGGTTGGCACTGTATACGGCGCCTCAGTGGTTGGCACTGTATACGGCGCCTCAGTGGTTGGCACTGTATACGGCGCCTCAGTGGTTGGCACTGTATACGGCGCCTCAGTGGTTGGCACTGTATACGGCGCCTCAGTGGTTGGCACTGTATACGGCGCCTCAGTGGTTGGCACTGTATACGGCGCCTCAGTGGTTGGCACTGTATACGGCGCCTCAGTGGTTGGCACTGTATACGGCGCCTCAGTGGTTGGCACTGTATACGGCGGCTCAGTGGTTGGCACTGTATACGGCGGCTCAGTGGTTGGCACTGTATACGGCGGCTCAGTGGTTGGCACTGTATACGGCGGCTCAGTGGTTGGCACTGTATACGGCGGCTCAGTGGTTGGCACTGTATACGGCGGCTCAGTGGTTGGCACTGTATACGGCGGCTCAGTGGTTGGCACTGTATACGGCGGCTCAGTGGTTGGCACTGTATACGGCGGCTCAGTGGTTGGCACTGTATACGGCGGCTCAGTGGTTGGCACTGTATACGGCGGCTCAGTGGTTGGCACTGTATACGGCGGCTCAGTGGTTGGCACTGTATACGGCGGCTCAGTGGTTGGCACTGTATACGGCGGCTCAGTGGTTGGCACTGTATACGGCGGCTCAGTGGTTGGCACTGTATACGGCGGCTCAGTGGTTGGCACTGTATACGGTGGCTCAGTGGTTAGCACTGTATACGGTGGCTCTGCTGGTGGTCAGCGCACGGGTAGTGTGGGCGGAGCCACGGCGTGAGCCTCGTGAGGTGGGCGGAGCCACGGCGTGAGCCTCGTGAGGTGGGCGGAGCCACGGCGTGAGCTGTAGGTGGGGGAGCGTGAGGGCGGCGGGGGGTAAGTATACTGGAGTGTGTGTGTGTGTGTGGTGTGTGTGGTGTGTGGTGTATGTGTGTGTGCGTGTCCCTAACGCACTTCCGTCACTTTGGCAGCCACGTCCACGACGACGGAAGTAGCGCCGAATATGACGGAAGTGCGCTAGGGCAATTATATATTAGAAGAGGATAAAGTGGTTAGCCTTCATTAAATAGTACCCCTGGGCTGCATGAGACAGGGTGTATTCACCACAAAGGCAGGCAGGGCATCTGCTGTGGGACCCATTGATTGCGTTAACTGAAACAGGATTAGATAATATTCTTCTAAATTAGTAGTATAATCTTTTTTTCAGGGCTCAGTCTACTCCCATTGATAAATAGGAAATCAGCCACGGGGTTATAAGAGTGTTGAAACTTATTAGGAATGGGTAAGAGGCACTAGGGCAGGGGTGGGGAACTCCACGCCTCGAGGGCCGCCAACTGTGCAGGTTTTCAGGATTTCCTTAGCATTGCACAGGTTATAATTGAATCACCTACACAGGTGATAACTCCAGCCCCTGTGCAATGCTAAGGAAATCCTGAAATCCTGCACTGTTTGCAGCCCTCGGAGACTGGAGTTACCCACCCCTGCTCCTGTAGGGGGCTAGTGAAGGCATTTTGCTATTGCTGTAAATTTTTCCTAGCAATCCTCTAATATACAGTTATTATTAAATTTGCTCAATTTATAAAAATACTAATTGACTAATAAGTGCAAAAAAAAACTACAAAGAATTACCGTATATACTCGTGTATAAGCCGAGTTTTTCAGCCCAAAAATTGGGCTGAAAATTTCCCCCCTCGGCCACGAGTCAATACGGTAATGGGCCCCCAAATGCTGGCACTCGCCCCCCGTGTGGTAAGGGCCCCCCCCCGCTGCTTAACTTACCATCCCTGGTCTTCTGCACCGCCGGTCTTCTGTGCTCCGTCCTCCATGCTCCGAGTCCCGTCCGGCTGCATCCGGGATCCCCAACCGTCACACGATGACGTCATCGTAACTGCGACGGCCGGGGATCCCGGATGCAGCCGGACGGGAGCATGGAAGACAGAGCACAGAAGACCGGCGCGGTGCAGTGCAGAAGACCAGGGATGGTAAGTTAAACAGCAGGGGGGCCCTTACCACACAGGGGGGCGAGGTGCCAGCATTTGGGGGCCTGTATACCCCTGGGGCTGCTGTATTACCCCTGGGGCTGCTATATTATCCAGGGCTGTGGAGTCGGAGTCGTGGAGTCGCTGCCCATTTTGGTGGAGTCGGAGTTGGAGTCGGTAGAAAATGTTCCGACTCCGAAAATATATAATATATTAGTTCAATGCAGAATGTGCTGAATATTATTATTATGATTTATTATTATGTTCTATCTAAATATCTTGATTATTATGTCATTATAATGATTAAAGCCTAATGTTACCATTGACCTACAATAATTTTATCACTTAAAAACGAGCCATGACTGAAGGAGTCGGAGTCAAAGGAGTCGGGGTCGGAGCCAGGGAAATTCAGGAGTCGGAGGTTTGATTTACCGACTCCACAGTCCTAGTATTACCCCTGGGGCTGCAGCATTACCCCTGGGGCTGCAGCATTATTCCTGGGGCTGCAGCATTACCCCTGGGGCTGCAGCATTACCCCTGGGGCTGCAGCATTACCACTGGGGTCTGTATATACCACTGGGGTCTGTATATACCACTGGGGAGGCTGCTGTAATACTGCTGGGGTCAGTATATACCACTGGGGAGGCTTCTGTAATACTGCTGGGGCCTGTATATACCACTGGGGAGGCTGCTGTATACCACACTGCTGGGGGCTGTATACCTGTGCTGGGGTCCATCCTCGGCTTATACACGAGTCAATAGGTTTTCCCAGGTTTTGGGGGCAAAAGTAGGGGGGTCGGCTTATACACAAGTCGGCTTATACACGAGTATATACGGTAACTTTTTTTTCTTTGTCACTGTGCATAGTAGAATACATCACTTATTCACCATTCAAAAAGTTCAATACAAAAGGACTGCGGATGGTTTATTCCTTCCAAGAACTTACAAAAAAAAAAAAAAAAAAAAAAAAAAAAAACTAAACTAAACTAGAGGACTGATATATGGAGGAAAGGTAATTTCAGCAGCTAAATAGGAAAGAGTCCTTTACAGTTCGAGCAATTGGACTGTGGAATGCCGGACCTAAAGATTCAGTTATGGCAGACACTTTACACATTTTAATAGAGGCAGGCATTTTCTGCTTAAAGCGAACCTGTCACCCCCCCCGGGCATCAAAAGCTATAATAGCCACCTTCTGCAGCACTAAGGCTGCATTCAGGGAAGGTGGCTATAGGCTTTTGATGCCCTTTATAGTATGAAATATTAAGTTAGGTAAATGCTCACTCTTCTGAAGACCGAAGACCGGGAGGCGGGGTTTCACGCTCCTCCGGCCCGCCCCCTCTTGTCAATCATTGTGCGCGCCTGCTGCTGCCTCCCCTCAGTGTGGAAAATGAACGCGCGTCTCCATTCTCCTGTATGGAGCCGCGCATGCGCTGTGCACCCGGTGTCCAGGAAGTCGACACCGGGCGCACAGCGCATGCGCGGCTCCGTGCATGAGAACGGAGACGCGCGTTCATTTTCCACACTGAGGGGAGGCAGCAGCAGGCGCGCACAATGATTGACAAGAGGGGGCGGGCCGGAGGAGCGTGAAACCCCGCCTCCCAGTCTTCGGTCTTCAGAAGAGTGAGCATTTACCTAACTTAATATTTCATACTATAAAGGGCATCAAAAGCTTATAGCCACCTTCCCTGAATGCAGCCTTAGTGCTGCAGAAGGTGGCTATTATAGCTTTTGATGCCCGGGGGGGGTGACAGGTTCGCTTTAAAGGAAAACTGTAAGGCCGAAAATCCATGTGTAACTGCTATCATTTTCTAATTTCTTTCTTTAAGCTCTCTCTCCATGTATTTTTATTATTTATACTTCCCTCCTATCTTCTGAAAACTTCAAAATTAAACATTAATGCCCGCTATCACTCACAGTGATTTCTCTGCTGACCACGCCCACTCAATGATTGAATATTCATGCTTCATTACACTGCCCTGCCTCCTCTCTGATCTGTCTGTTGTGTGACTCATTCACTGCAGACAGAGAAGGGAGGGTGGAGGGGGGAAGAAGGGTTGGAGTTTAGCTGCAGATCTTCATGTTATTGTGTGTATGAGCGTTATGTGCAGTGTGTGCAGTCTGAGATATTTCTATGTGATTAGAAGAACATTTGATCATTTTCTCAGCAGATACGCACATTACTTGTCTGCAGAAAAACCAACCTTTATAAATACACATAGAAATCTTATAGGCTGCAGCACAAAACACCTCCCCCCTCCAGCCCAGAGTACAGAGGGGAGTGAGTGAACACAAGACTGCATGGGTGTGGATATTTAAATTACACTTATACAGCAACTGGACTAATCGGTTGGAAACATAATGGAGAGGACTAATGCAGCAGCTCCTTGCAAGATATGAAGATGCTGTTAACATGGAAATTAGAAATGGTACAATAATGATTTTACATGTTTTTAAAAGGTCTGCCCAGGCCCTACTCAAGGGTAATATTAGTATCGTACTGAAAAATGACCTGACAGTATCCCTTTAAAAACAAAAAAAAAAAAAGGAGGCATTGTAACGTCTAAATAATCCAGCCATAGTTAAAGTATAACTGGTTGAAGAAGGTTGATTGACCTGTCTTTTTCTAACCTATGTAACTAAGGTGGTATCACCAATAGCATTTTTGGTGGCAAACGCTATGGCTGAAAATACTGCATTGAAAACTGCCAAACTCTGCATCCACAACTTACATAGTTTCAGGCGATCCCTAAAAACACATCTTTATAGGGCGGCCTATCATGATCCCTAGTCAGTCATCTAGACGTAGCCTATCCGCTCCACCAGTCTCAAATGGATCACAAATAATGGTTGGTGGCCACTTATACTGCTCCTATCTGTTCACCTTCTCCTCAAGTTGACTGTATCATTGTAAATAAGCAGCTATACTTTGTGTCACCCCCACCTCATTGTTAGATTCTAAGCTGTTATGAGCAGGGCTATCATTATTTTGCTTTAATTACTGTATTATGTTTTGTATTGTATTTTCTGATAACGTTTTTTTATGATTGTTTAAATATGAACCTCTGAATTGTGAAGCGCTGTGGAATATGTTGGCGCTATATAAAGATAATTATTATTATTATTATTATTAGTGATACATTAAGTAGTCTAAAGCACACATTTATTTACCTTCCGTTGTGTGCAGGAACTGTCGTTGGCAGGGAGAATATAAGATGTCTGCTGCAGGGGCGCATGCGTCACAACTAAATATGCATTATTGGTGATGAGACATGTCAACTTAGGGTCCTAGAAGAGCAGTCTTCAGTACCTCTATGAATAAGTGGTCATATACACATACAAAATGTGCGTTGGAGGCCTAATTTGGGATGCTCTCTGAATCTAATGCACTAAGCACTTTATATGGTATAAAAAAAAAAACTTTACCCTCATGTAATTTGTCATCATGCTGTAGATTATTAATGTCTTTACTTGTACTTGTATAATTGCTGACACCTTGTTATGTTTCATGATGGTGATCAGGATTATGTCTTATGTGACTGTGCTGGTTAGCATTCCTTTCCCACCCGATATCCCCCAGATGTTCATCTGTAATACTGTCTCTTTATAAATTCAGGCTTTATATTACTTCATGTGCCACTAATAAGTGTTTTTTAAGTTTCCTGACCATATCTTCAGGTTTTTCTCCTTTTTTCCTATTATTGTGGAGTGGTCGTTGTGCTAGATGTCCCAGAGTGTTCATCCTGTGGATATATTTGCAATTTATTCTTATGATGAGCCATATGGATTTATTTTCTCTGTCTAATAAATCAATTATAGTACAAAAGTTTGCACTATAACAATTTTACTTAAATATCATCAGCAATTTGATCTCAAGAGCAGCATGGCCCAACCAGTGTTCGTAGACTACAGCCGATGCGAGGAAACCAAGCATGAGAGAGGAGACACCACAGACAGACATCACATGTCTTCTCTTAGGGCTTCATGGTGATCATTGTTAAAGTGTAGAGCATTTATTCTGTAGTCAATCCTATTACACAACTCATTCATGATTAGATAGATAGATAGATGACAGGACAGGCACATCATTGGTGCAATAGGGGCCCAAGAGGTAAGGGGTTCCAAATCCGCCTCCAAAACAGCAACATCTGTCAAACAGCCCATATACGGTCCTTGTACTGGGACCTTTTTCCGCCTGTGTCCTCCACTGATGTATGTATGTGCATATTTATTAACAGGGCGTAACTATCGTTGTTGTAGACAGTGCAACTTTGACTGGACCCACGCAGGAAAGCAGCCCACTGATGCCTCTTTCAGGCGGATGTGTTTCCCACACTAATTGAGGGGTGATGCATTGTGTTGCATAGACCCGTGCAGTCCCTGTGCCCTAATATACACCATCAGTCAATCACAGGATGTTAGCTGACAGAAGAAACCACACATCATGGGAGTGGGTTACAAAAATGTTGTTGTTTTTTTTCATGCATTAGAGATCAGTGGCAGAAAATAAAAATATAAACCACAATAGGCAACATGTATTTAAGGATGGGAGACATACCATCATAGCATAAATTATTGGCACCCTTGAAATGAAATTATTTCTACCAGAGAATTATTGCAATTACACATTTTTTTTCCTTTGTCTATATTGGTCCGAAACAAAGGAAATAAGGCAAATTGTTCAAAATTTATCACAACACCCCAATAATAGGCCAGACAAAATTGTTGCACCTCTTCAAAATTGTGCCCAACTTTGTTTCAAGCATTCGATGCTCACTCACTCACACTCACCTGTGGCAAGAAACAGGAGTGGACAATATGAAAATCAACCTAAAACCAGATAAAAAGGGGAGAAGCTGACTCATCTTTGCATTGTGTTTCTGTGTGTGCCACACTAAGCATGGAGAACGAAAGAGGACAGAACTGTCTGAGAACCAAAATAATAGAAAAATATCAACAATCTGAAGGTTACAAGTCCATCTCCAGAGATTTTGATGTTTCTTTGTCCATGGTGCGCAACATAATCAATGGTGCATACGTCCGACCAACATCAAGGGGCTCCCAGGTCCAATCTTGCACCAGGGCCCATTGAATTCAAGTTACGCCACTGTTTCTTAGGCAACTCCAAGCTGCATAAACTTGAATGTTTATTGCACGTTAAAGATCAGTATTAGAATAGAGGGAACATTTTGCCTAAGGATGTCAACACCCTATATCAATAGAGTGCAGAATTATTAGGCAGCTTGTTTTTTGCAGGCAAAATGGCCCAAACAAGATTCAACTGACTTTCTGATTAAATTATTAAGATTTACAGAGGGATGCAGCACTCTTGAAAATGCCAAGATATTTGGGTGTAATCACACAACCATCAAAAGTTTTCTTCAAATATCCAACCACAAAGAACGTGTTGAGTGAAAAAAAATTAATAAAAAGGATGCACATTAACTGCCAAAGATGAGAGGACCATCAAATGTGAAGCGAACAGAAATTTATTATCCTCCAGTGCTGCTGTGGCGCCCCGCAACGAGTGCGTCACAAGGGAGTATTGCAGCCGCAATATTCTCTAGACAAAGCAGTGAAATAGTTAACTCAGAGATCCAACCCAACATACAACACCTAGAACAGGGGACCAATCATAGGTCCTGGTGGGTGGAGTGTTAGGGTAGTGAAGAGAACACAATAATCTAGACAGTCAGAACAAGTCGGAACATAGTCTAGAACTTGAAGAGAGCAGACTAGAACTTGGAGTGGAGCGGGGGCTCCGCACTCCGTGCGGGCCCCTGGGCCGTCACCGGTCGGGTGTCAGCACCTGAGGCCTTAACTACCGGGAATGGGCATATCTACACGGGTTCCCAAAAGACTCCCGTGCCCACAACTCACAGCCGGTTCACTGGTACCGAAGCTGGCAGCAGTTCACCTCTGCCACGCGAACCAGCCCCGTGGAGGAGCAGCTTTATAGGAGCACCCCACCACCAGCCAGTTTCCAGTCGTCTAACCAGCGGTGTACCCACCGAGGGACCCAAGGCTCCCCAAAGAATCCAGAACGTACCTCATGGATAGGGCATTGAAGCAGCCTCCCCGTACCCGACCTGGTATTCCTGGGCGACGCTGGCAAGAGAAACTAAGGAGGTAGAGAGGAGGTACACTGCGGATCTCTGAGGAGCACTATCACTGCTGAGTCCACCCGGTCTTCTACTCAACCACTGTAAGCCATGTACTGCCTGCTGGTTACAGTAAAGAACCGTTGCAGAGACTATCTGTGTCCGTGTCTCCTTATGAACTGTCCGTCATGAACTTAAGGTAACCGCAGCTGCCGCACAACATCTTGAGCAGCTCCAGCCCCCGGGGATCACCGCTCAGCCTGTGGGGAGCGTAACATCTTGCTGCTGTCCATCACCCCGGGAGGTTCCGCAGCGTCGGTAGTCCTTACCGAATCTACTCATAGGTGGCGTCACGAAGAAAACAAATTAAAACCCCTTTTTAATCTGTTCCCGTAAGACGACCTCAATTTTGATCTGCACTACACCGGGCCCCACTACCGGCAGGCGCGGTCCACCCGTGACAAGGAAGGAGAAGAATCGCCTGTCTAAACCGGGAGTAACCCTGGCCCCTGGTGTGCGTCAGAAAATGGCGTCACGAACAGGATACGAGCAGGCCCGTTACCAACGGGTATGTTGTGCTTAAACTGGACTTTATTGTCTACAATTGGACTTTGTTCGTCCCTAAAAGAACTTTCCCGCCTTTACACCATTGGGTCAAGATGGCGCCCAAGATGGCGTTCCCGCCACAAGAAGCCGCCACGTGAAGCCCAGGAGTGAGTCAACCCCCCCCTCACTGTGGGAGGGCCAAAGACAAAAGGCGCCAAACTCTTTGTCCGCCCTGATTGCTCGAATCAACCATGGGGGCGGATCCCAAAGACTTTTCCCACGATTGGACTACAAAAGCCCAGAGGAGATGGGAGTGTCATACATAGACACACAGACGGAACTCTTGACCAGCTCAACCAGAACGTCTTACCGGTTGATCGGGTGTGGTTTCCCTCCAAGAAGAATGGCCAGCATGAGACTCCAAGACCTGATGCGGGAGGTCGAGGCGGAGGCCAGAGCAGCCGTCAGCCAACCGGGTCCGGATCCTGCCCTTACCATAGATGGCAGCCCCGACTTCTGGCTAGAGGCTCTACAAGACCTCCGGGTGCGGTTACTAGAGACAGTGGAATGGACGATCCGCAGCTGGAGCGCGACCCTAGGCAGACGACTACACCATGCGATGCAGCAGAGCCGACCGGGTACAGCTTCTCCAAGCCCCGACGACGTCACCAGCTTCTCGACCGCCTCACCCTCGCCTACCACCTGTCCTGCTCCGTCACCTGAGCCAATAGACTGTGTCATTCCGGTGGAGGCCGCAACTCGACCCGTTCCAGCGACCAACATCGCAACCGATTCCGTTCTTGAGCCGGAGCTCATAACACGCTCCATGGAAGAACTCGATCTCTACCAGGTTCCACCTGCGGAACCCGCGACTAGTTTCCACACTACCGAGACTGTCGCTTGTTTCTCCCTAGAACCGGAGGCCTCCTCTGCAACCACAGAGGCCTACCTGGTAACCGGGATTGAAACACCTTTACCTGCGGAAACAGATGAAGAGGCAGGCAGCCTGGAAGCCCTGCAGGACGTCCCTACGGAAGGATCCGCAGCACCACCGCCCCGTTGTACAACGGAACAAGCTTTAACGTCTTTCATCAACAAGCAGCCTGATGTGGTCATCGAGGAAGAGGTCGGAGAGGATGACGACGAGACCCACAGCACCGCTGAGGATTTCGACACCGGGTTCGCTTGGGGAGACAACAAAGAACTTCCTTCCGGGCACACAGCTCGGGTACACTGGTCGGGTGCACTGCCGACACCTTCCCCTGTGCCGTTCCACCGGGTTCCGATACAGACAGCCCGCCAAGTTCAAGCTTCCCGCCAAACCACCAGCTCCATTACTCATCTTTACACCCCGAGCCGTAACGACGGAGATGTACGCCAGAGACGACGAGAGGAGTGGCAAGCCAGAGAACGCGCCAACATGGAGGCCCGTGCCGAGGCTCGCCGCCAGCCGCCGCTGCCTGATGAACTCCGCCGTGAAGGTAGAATTTCCACCTTTAACTTAAATACCGGGTGGGGGTTCGCTTGGGAGGTGGGTTTGAATGAGGAGGTGTTTGTGGGGCGCCGGGACGTTGAGTCAAACTTGCCAAGAGGACATCCCGATCGCGACCTATACCGGGGCGATATTATCACCTATGAGCGCTATGCTTGTGCAGATGGGTGGTTTGCTATCCGGGTACGCCATCACCCTCAGAGCCAGTGACTTTAAAACTTGAACTTTCATCAATGACTCTGTTCCCGTTAATCATTGACTGTGTGATCTTGCGGCTACAGCCTGGACTCTAGTTAAAGTACAGCCGACCGCCCGCCGGGTCCGCACAAAGTGATTACCTGTTTCTTTGCTTATAACATCAAAGCATTTCTTTACCTGTTTTTCTACTTTAATAAAAGTGTGTCATATATGTATAAAAATGTAAAAACCTCTGTAATGTGAGTAGTTTGACGCTTGGGGACAAGCTAATTTAACCAAGGGGGAGTGTGGCGCCCCGCAACGAGTGCGTCACAAGGGAGTATTGCAGCCGCAATATTCTCTAGACAAAGCAGTGAAATAGTTAACTCAGAGATCCAACCCAACATACAACACCTAGAACAGGGGACCAATCATAGGTCCTGGTGGGTGGAGTGTTAGGGTAGTGAAGAGAACACAATAATCTAGACAGTCAGAACAAGTCGGAACATAGTCTAGAACTTGAAGAGAGCAGACTAGAACTTGGAGTGGAGCGGGGGCTCCGCACTCCGTGCGGGCCCCTGGGCCGTCACCGGTCGGGTGTCAGCACCTGAGGCCTTAACTACCGGGAATGGGCATATCTACACGGGTTCCCAAAAGACTCCCGTGCCCACAACTCACAGCCGGTTCACTGGTACCGAAGCTGGCAGCAGTTCACCTCTGCCACGCGAACCAGCCCCGTGGAGGAGCAGCTTTATAGGAGCACCCCACCACCAGCCAGTTTCCAGTCGTCTAACCAGCGGTGTACCCACCGAGGGACCCAAGGCTCCCCAAAGAATCCAGAACGTACCTCATGGATAGGGCATTGAAGCAGCCTCCCCGTACCCGACCTGGTATTCCTGGGCGACGCTGGCAAGAGAAACTAAGGAGGTAGAGAGGAGGTACACTGCGGATCTCTGAGGAGCACTATCACTGCTGAGTCCACCCGGTCTTCTACTCAACCACTGTAAGCCATGTACTGCCTGCTGGTTACAGTAAAGAACCGTTGCAGAGACTATCTGTGTCCGTGTCTCCTTATGAACTGTCCGTCATGAACTTAAGGTAACCGCAGCTGCCGCACAACATCTTGAGCAGCTCCAGCCCCCGGGGATCACCGCTCAGCCTGTGGGGAGCGTAACATCTTGCTGCTGTCCATCACCCCGGGAGGTTCCGCAGCGTCGGTAGTCCTTACCGAATCTACTCATAGGTGGCGTCACGAAGAAAACAAATTAAAACCCCTTTTTAATCTGTTCCCGTAAGACGACCTCAATTTTGATCTGCACTACACCGGGCCCCACTACCGGCAGGCGCGGTCCACCCGTGACAAGGAAGGAGAAGAATCGCCTGTCTAAACCGGGAGTAACCCTGGCCCCTGGTGTGCGTCACTGCTGTATTCCAGGACTGCAGCCTCCCTTGAGAGCCCATAAGTGCAAAGTATTCAGAGACTGGGAAAATTGGGGAAGGCTGAAACTAGACCACTACCGGATAAGATACACAAGTTGAAAAGCCAACACTGAGCCATGAAGACTGAAGACAGATTTTTTTCGAAGTATTTATGGACTGATGAGATGAGAGCAATTCTTTACAAAATCGGATGAATGTGGCCGTGGATGGATCAGAACTAGTGATGAGCAAGTATATTGAAATATTCGTAATCGCTATACACGTAACGAGGAGTACTTTGCAATACTCACATACTTGTCCAAATAACGAGTCCATTATTAGTCAATTAGTGATGGGATTTGCCCACACACATCTGTCTAGAAAATGAGTCTTTCCGAGAGAGGGCGGGAGGGTGATTTTTTTTTGCGTTTTCACTGCATAAAACACCTTGCTGTGCCATCCAGAGAGAGCCTAACATCCAGTCTGCTCTCACTGGGGGCCGAATCCCCTTCTGTACTGAAGGGAGCTGACAATGTGTGTCAGATCGGTAACGATAGACACATCACTCACGAGTACCAGTGTTACTCTCCGAGAAACAAATATCGCAAATTCTGTACTATCCATGCAAGTAGCAAACAGTAATGACTACACTTGCTCAACTCTAATGAGAACCTGAGAGGCTTTGGTTAGTGCTGCCCAAAACATTGATCGTCAACAGAAAGTTAAGGTACAGTCACACGCGGCAATATTGCTAGGCAATTTCACTGGCAATTTGCTGGTTGCAGTGAAATCATGGACACATTGTTCTATTTTGTTGCCGTGTACAAATAGAACAATGTGTCCATAATTTCACAGCATCCAGCAAATTGCCAGTGAAATTGCAAGCAATATTGCCGCGTGTGACGGTACCTTTACAGACGCCATGGATGGAAGGCTTATGACGTATTGAGAAGACTGACTATATTGGACAATGGTGGAGTAAAAAAAAAAAAAAAAATATATTATATATATATATATATATATATATATATATATATATATATATATATATATATATATATATATATATATATATATATATATATATACATACACACACACACACATGCATACATACCGTACATAATTTTGATATTTTGAGCTGTTTGGCTATTATTCTCACTGCAACAGATGAAAATAAACATTTTTCATTAGGTGCATAAAAATTTGGCACAAATAGTTGCCCGATAAGTCTACGCACACAGATTTTCTTTTAAGAAAGACAAAACTTCACTTTTACCTTCTTAAATATTCATGTTAAAGTTTTAGATAAATTGATAGAACTGTAGTCGCTCAATAACTAATCATCAATAATACAAAGTATATATTATTTAAGCTAGAATGCGTAACCTGGGTCTTTTCGATAGCAGGTTATGTGAAAATGTGCATTTCAGACGTCTTGCATTCTAGGGATACACTTCACTCTAAACATTTCATGATGTAAATTATCAGTAAAAATAAAATTAACAGCAAAATATATAAAAAGTCATAGTTTTTATAATCTAATCAAAATCTACAGTGTCACAGGAGACTTAAGCAAAATCCAATTGTAAAACAGGAGCCATATGAATAAGGCAAATTGAAATTCAAGTCATTTTTGTACAAACCCAAAACAACACCGGCTCTTCTAGTCAAAAGATTTTGGTTAAAAAAGCTTCACCTTCTTCTACATGACTAGTATAATCTAATCATGTGTGTGAAGATTATAGGACATTCCAAACTGACAGGTTGAACAAAAAGGATCTCCAAAGCTCAAATCCCAACCGTCTCCACATGCCCGGCCTGACATCCCACTATTCACACAATAAGCAAACACTTCCCATCAAAACGTGACCCGTCTTATTTTGGAAATGGGGGTTGGTAGAGCTCAAGAACATCAAAAGAATCATATCAATTTGTTTATTAGGAGGGAAAAAAAAAAATTCTGCTTTGAAACAATATATTTACCCCTTTTCACAATTAGTCACATGTATTCTATCACTAAGTCTATACTATTGGTTTTAAAGCACCACCAGTGCATGCATTTGTTTGTTTTTCATTGCTGTAGTGGCGCTTTAAATATAAGCCCCCATCCCTGGCAATATACTCACCTTCTAGCGGCTTCACATCTTACCGATGCTGATCCGGTCCACCGTCTCCATCTTGTGCCCGTAACTTCTAAGGGTGCCGTCAAACCTGGCGACGGCACCGCCGATGTCTTAGGCAACGTAGGGGCATGGCCTATCGGCGCTGATATCGCCCCTGCGTCGCCTAATGTAAAGAGGCGATGTCGGCATCTGAGTGCTCGCCTGGTTTCAAATCAATGATGTGAAACCAGGCGGCCGATCTAGGGCGATGTGTACACAACGCCCCATGTAAACAGCTGCCGGCAACCTGACAGGCAATGGCTCCCATTGTACTGCATCGCCGCTGGGGTTTTGAGACACCCCGGCGGCGATGCCACCTGTTAGCTTGCCGGGGCATCGCCGGAGGAGTCTCCCCGTGTAAACGGGGGATGGTCACCATGGCGAGGCGCCAAAAACGTGTACGCTCCCGCCAGTTGCCGCCGACTTCTCCGGTGCCGTCGCCAGGTGTGACTGCACCCTAGCTGAACTGAAGTCAGAAAATTCATCAAAAATGCTCAATGCATCTCTATGAGAGCCAGAACAACACTCCCATAGAGATGTATTGAAAGTGACCTCCAGCCCCCTACATGAAACACTGGAGCTGCCAGCTAGTCACTTTTCATCGCAGATCAACTGATGCAGGACTAGAAAAGAAGGAGGAGTACAACACATGGGGCAGGGGACTTAGATTTAAAGCACCACTACAGTGGTGCAATAAAGAAAACAAAAATGCTGTAGTGGTGCTTTAAATTACACAGGAGCCCTGTTATGATATAAAAAAACAAATAAAGTGAAACTGAACATTATTCTCCATTTACATCCAGAGCCAATTTCAGAAATCTGCTGGTTACCCCTGATTTTCAGACTTTGTTTTCAGAGTAAAGCTACATTCACCCATCTGTGTGCTGTCCTTTCTCTTCCCCAGCCACCCGTCATACTGACCCACAGAGTTTCATGAAGCCATAGACACATCCATTTTAAAAATGGATCATGTCTCTGGTCTGTGACACTCTGAGCATGTCCAACTCATCTGTTTTGCAAATCAGACTTGTCCATTAAAGTCTATCGGAATCCATGTAAACAGATGAAACATGGATGGAAGTACTCTGAACACTAATCCATTGCAAACACTCAATGGATGAATAAAAGCGCTAACAGTTCACCTTTAGTTTTTATAAAAGGCTGCAACAGAGGAAAAATGTGTGACACACGAGATACAGTCCGCCCATTTTTCACAACAGTAAAAATTCACATAGATGTGAATTGGGTTGTCTTATGGTTCCCCAGGGCAGTGATGGTAAAGTCTATGGTGCCGGCTTGTGCTGGGTGCAATGCACTTACTGTCCCGATGCTGCAGAAATCCTCCTTCAGCGTTCAGAGCTGACAGGCTGTGGCTCCTCAGGTTGTATTCTTCTGCAGACCTGTTTGGAGGGAATCATGTGCAGGGAGAATCGTGCAAGGGAGTCGGAGTCAGGGTTCACCGTGCTTACTTCTTAGGGTAAGTTCACACATACGTCGGCTTAGTGTCGGCGGCGGCTGGGCGGACCCGACAGGAAGCTCGGCTGCCGTCCACCGGCTTCCTGTCGGGTATGTGCGGCGGGAGACGGGCGGGTGTGCGGCGGGTGCACAGCGGGTTAGCGGCAGCGGTTCTGCAGCGGCTGGAAGCAGCACATGATTCTGCTTGCAGCCGCTGCAGAACCGGCCGGATTATAGAACATGCTCATTCTTTGCTAACCCGCTGGGAACCCAGCGGGTTAGCAACAGATGAGCATGTGGAAACCGCCGGTGTGTGCACAGCGGGTGTCGGTTTCCATAGGTTTATATGTTAACCCAAAAGCCGCTTTTGGATTAACATAAATTTACATAAACCTCATGGAAACCGACCTGCGGTTTCCGCTGCTAAACCGAGGTTAAAACTGTATGTGTGAACTTACCCTTAACCTTCTCAGTTCAGTCACAGTTACAGTTTACAACACAAGTCTTACACGGGCACAACTTTCCCCTCCGGGTTCCTTTACTCCCTGCAGCCAGGTTGTTCCTTCTATGACGCCTCACTCGTTCTCTGTCCTTTCCAGGCTTTTATAAATTAAAAGAGAAAGGAAGCGCACATAGAGTAATACCGCTATTATACAGGTCCCTCAGACCCCAAATGGTTAAACTGACCTGATGTAGTTGTGAGTGTCACAACTACAATAAAAGCACACAGGAGGTCGCTGCAGGCTCCCAGCTGAGAATTGAAGAATCCAGAAAACAGTGATAAAGAGCTGGAATCAAAATGCCGCGCTGACCACAAGGATAAAAACAGAGCAAATCATCCACTCCGTTTATAAACGGAGTGGATGATTTGCTCTGTTTTTATCCTTGTGGTCAGCGCGGCATTTTGATTCCAGCTCTTTATCACTGTTTTCTGACTTTCCAGGCTTTTGACTCTCTCTTGCTCACTTGGTGTGTGTGACTCCGGACAGTATGGCGGTGGCTCGGACCCCTGTGGGCCCTCCGGGTTGCCACTGAGCTGCCTGTCCTTTGGGGTGGGAACCCTAATGTGTAGCTAGAGTCCCCCGTCGGTTGTCTGGGATACCAGGTGGATCAACGGTCCCCTTCAGAGCCGACACTCCGCTGCTAGCCTAGCCTCCAATAGTCCTCCTGGGTGAGGCTCTACCAGGTTCCTTCTAACCGGGTCTTTGGGCTTAATAGGAGGGCTACTCCACCTGCAGCCGTGGTTCTAGGACCCAGTGCTACTGGTCCTCTCGTCCCTCACTCCTGGGGTGCTGGCTCCGGATGGGCTTTCTCTCTGTGGCTCACACTGGCTCTCCCATTCCCATGTAATTAACCCCTATTTTTAGCTGACCCCCAGGGCCATGGCTTCGGGATGGCCACCCATGACTTCCCTGACTGAAGATAGCCCGAGAGCAGAGTACCCCCAGCCCTGGGTGCGTGTCACATGAATCTGTGATGTCTCCAAATGTCCATTCACGTTATATAAAAAGCCATGGCTTTCTAAAAATAGCATGCGATCAGTACTTACAAGCGGGAGCAGAGAAGGACTTATATGGATGCAGTGAACCGAGTGTATGAAAGAGCAGTAGATATGAGGCATGGAAGTGTGGCACCCCTGTGGGGGATTGCCACAGGACCCACCGATGCAGGGAGGGATGTACACCTGACACACACAGCACACCACACCTTCCACCCCAGACCTGGAGGGGGAGCTCAACTGGCTGCCTTAAGCCAGTTCACCTATAAAGATCCAGTCCTGAGGGGAGGAGTCTGTTAGTTCCACAAGGACAGCAAAGAAGTTGGTTCCAGTCAGACAGAGAAGAGAGCAGTTGTAAGGAGCTGGTTGCTAGGACGAAGCAGGCCCAGAACCAGGGGACACTGACCCAGCTGTGCGAGCCTTTAAGGAGAGGGACGGAGGCCAGTGGAGAAGCAAGAAGAAGGGAACAGACTTGTGAAGCCTTTAGTTACCCGGTACAACAGTAAAAAGTACTGAAACCAAAGACTTGTGTGTGTGCGCCTGCTTCCCCGCCGCCACCTGCAGAGTTCACAGCAGGACCGCTACTACTACTCCCCTCATCCCCCCGCTGCCCTGAAGTAAAGCTCCACCTGTGGGAGCTGTACTACCCAACGCTGCTCCCATCACCTCAGTGAATGGCCGCAGCGCTGGTAACCCATTACCAGGTACCACAGGTGGCGTCACGATACCAATTCCCCCATCATCATCACCCCCATCCCCTACCACTGAGGGTCCAGTGCACGGAACCGGGAACCGACCAGCCAGTGATTCCCCCTTCGAAGCAACCGCCTATCCCAGTATCCGAGTACCCTCTACCCTGTCGACCACCTCAGAAGCAGCTACCACAAAATTATGCTGGATTGAGTGAGAGGAGATGGGGTTGCGCCTGCAAGGGTTAGGGCCACGTCTCACACACAGATATTTGTGCAGATATTGTTCGCAGATCTCTGGTTGCAGTGAAATCATGGACACATTGTTCCATTTGTATACGGCCACAAAATAGAACAATGTGTCCATGATTTCACTGCAACCAAAGACCTGCGAACAATATCTGCACAGATATCGGTGTGTGTGACGTGGCCCTTAATCTAAGTCACATGCTGAGTAGTTGGTACGTGACAAATTGGTGGCAGCGGAGGGATAATTTGGCATGTACCCACTTCTCAGCACGTGACTTGGGGTTGCGCTTGCAAGGGTTAATCCATCTTCCCTCACTCAATTCAGCACTCCCCTCTATCCTATGCTGAAAGGGACCATCAATCACACCCTGATGCAGACAGCACACCGCGCTTCACACACGCTGCCACCACCAACCGGATTTGCGGCCGATGAGTTCCCCTGAACTAAGACTAACTAAAATCAACAAAATCACACCCTTTTTAGGGTTATGGGTTCATTAGAGCACACAAGGTTCAGACTTATTAACATTTTAAGCTTTAATATAAAAGGTACAGAGCTCACAAGAAAAGATACAAAAATAGACATAAAAAAAAAAAAAAAAAAAGACAAACATGCAAAACAGTTATGATATAAGAAGAGAAAACTTACAGAACTCTAAACGTTGTCTTCTGTAGGCAGATGGTGGAAGGCGGAAATATGGAATGATGATCACAGCAGTGTTCAGCTGCCCCATCTCTGTGACAGAGGGCTTTAGCTGGGAGGGTCCAGTTATAGCGCTTAGACCAGCCTTCCAGTTTAACATTCTAATTCTGGGTTTATGATTGGACTCTCACTAATTTAGTCATGCATACATTATTTTTTAAATTGGTCTTTATCTTAATTCCCTTCTCTTTTCCATCAGTAAATACAAACTGTCCAGCTGTATTAGGCTGGGTTCACATTTGCGGACCCCTCCCAGCGTTCTGCGGAGGGGATCCGCAATGTGACCCAGCGGCCGTGAGCTCCTATCTTTATAATGGGAGTGCACGGTGCTGCGCTTGACCGCGCATCACCTGCGCACATACCATGGCACCCAGCTCCTCCCAAATCACACAGTCTTGTCTGAACCAGGAATGCAACATGTCGCGTCCCTGGTGCGGACGAGACTGTGATTTGTGCGCAGGCGTCCGCCTGCGCACAGATCACATTTGGGAGTGAATGGGTGCACACGGTCATGCGCGGTCAAGCGCAGCACCTGCGCTCCCATTATAAAGATAGGGGCTGCGGTGCTGCGTTCACATTGCGGATCCCCTCGCAGAACGCTGCGGAGGGGTCCACAAATGTGAACCCAGCCTTGGGTCCCTTTGATGGGGTCTTCAAAAGGTATAAGAGGTGTAAAATGGTTCCACTCTGAGAAAGGCCCCCTGGGAAGACCTGCAGTCACTGACTGGAGAGCTAGCTTGAGTTTAGACAACTTGCTTAGACTGTGACCTGTGTGTGTGTTGTAGAGTTAACCCTTAACTACTTGCGTCCAATCCCCTCAGATACATATTTCACTACACACAGAAAAATGTGTGCAGCACAATCAAAGCAGATGAATGAATGGGATGAGATGACGTATTATATATATACCAGCCTCCAGCTTGTCCCCTTTCCAGTGATGATCCAGTAAAGGGCGCGCTGTGTGACGTCAAAGCTAGGAGACTGCGGCATTGTGTTCTACACTGTGATGTGGCCAGGCAAACACAATGAGAGATCCTTATGGTTATTGTTTGGTCAGGGTACCAATCTTCAAAAAAAAAAAAAAGGGGGGGGGGGGTGAAATTGTCAAAAGTGGAATTTCCTCTTTAAAAATTTGATCTTCAACTAATTCCAACTTATAATTTTCTACAACCCCTTTTTTCTTACAGCTGTCCATTCCCCCCTCCGAAGATCTCAGCAAGCATTCACACTAAGTAAAAAAACAAAAAATGAATGATTACTACACTTATTGTGCAGATTGCAGTCACACGGGTGTCATGTGAATTTTGCAACACTCTGCAAATGAGACCCTGGTTAACTCAGTGACCATTTATACCATTATTGTAAATGTTCTGTAAATATAACTCCCTCTCTCCAGTTTTGGCATTTGTAGTATTGAGTAATATGTAACTAATGAGGAAGGCTCATGGCAGTGCAGAGTTTTTCAGGAAATGTGTGTTGTTGGAGGAAGTGAGCTGTAATTATGGCAATGGAGAATAATTGCATGTGACAGGAATGTGTCATTACAAGAGGAGATCTGGAGATAAGGAGAGCACCAGATGTACAATTCATGCACTAATTAGATGACAACCCCATCAATTACCAGTTCATTGATGAAATGACATAGGTGTAGTAAAAATACTCAGCATTGTGCAAAATTAGAGGATTCTTTTTAAGAATCATCTTAATGAGTTGGCACTAATTGTAAGATATTAACTAAATCATTAGGCTAAATTTGCACAATGCCCACAAATATCCAAAAGCCAGTAAACTCCCTAAACAATTGAACTGCATATGAGGCGTCAGTGTTCTGTATGTGTCGCAGTCAGCATGTCCAAGGGATGGTTGACTTGTTTTTTGTTTTTTTAGGAAAAGAGACAACTTTTTATAGTACCAGAAAAGTGACTAATTTCTTAATTTCAGCAATTTAGCAACCTTTCTATGCAGATTTGAAGCTTTAATGGCCACTTTACACGTCCCAACGTCGGTCCGATATTGGATCCAACGCCGCGGGAGCGCGCTTTTTCTGGGCAGAATTCCAAGATCACATCTAGGAGATGTTACACAGCGCGATATCGGCAGGCAACGCTCCAGCGATGTGTATGCCCCTTTGTACGGCCGACCCAGGAACGACCATTTAACATGGGAGAGAATAGGGGACGTTGTACTTCACATCGTTGTTGGGAAGTTACACAGCCCAATCCGGCCACAACGTCCAACCAATATCGGGCCGTTGGAGAGCAGGCTCATTTGATCCCCGATATCGGTTTGGTATCGTTCGTGCATCGTATCAACCATACAACGCACGATATCGGGGCCAACTCACGAACCACATGACTTTTGGTTGGAGTTGCACGTCGATATCGGGACGTGTAAAGTGGCCATAAGTGTTTTTCAGGTTTGCTGTGAAAAAAAGTGAGTAAAAAAATTTTTAAAAAAATGCAAGATTTTATACATTTACTGGCAACAATCTAGTTCATGCAGCAGAAAGATCTGCTGCAAATACTAAACGTGTGCACATAAATTAAAACGTACGTTACTCTATATTAGTTGTCTTATAACCATGTTATTTATGTATGCTCTATTAATGGATACATTTGTGCTTTGAGTTGAAGGTGACAAAAGCATGTTTCTTGTGGTTATTTAGCTTTATGAGCACTATTTCCATATGATCATTTCATGGTAACAATACACACAATTTAGTCTGTCAAGCTGGTCTGCTCCAAAACCCACCTGACAAAACGCCAAGAAAACGCTCAAAAAAGAACAAGTTCTATGCAAGAACGACTTGCAGTTCATATGTTCAGTATCTTAAGGCCCAGTCACACATAACGACGCACCAGCGATCCTGATAACGATAATGATGTGCAGAGATCGCTGATGCGTCGTTTCTTACATCGCTGGTATGATGTCAAACCGGTATCTCACCAGCGATGTGGAAAACAACGCACTAGCAATCCAGAATTATACTGAGGTTGTTGGGAATTGTTACTCCATGGCGTAGCATTGAGATCCTTGGTCATTGTCCCTGTCAAACACAACGATGTAGCGCTCCAAGCGGGAGCGCAACGACATAGAAATGATTCAGAGCAGTGTGTAACGATCAACGATCTCACAGCAGGGGCCAGATCTTGGTGCGTATCACACAGAACGAGATCGCTAACGGGATCACTGTTGCGTCACAAAATCTGTGACGCAACAGCGAATCTCGTTATGTGTGACAGGGCCCTTAATCATCATTTATCCTCCTCAGGTGTAATGCCAAGAGTTAAAAAAAAAAAGGAACTGGTCCATTCTTCTTTTCATTTTAACACTAGAAGTCCCAGAGATGGGTCATTTAATATCTCTACCTTTGGAACCCAGAGACGAGTCGAATGACCTGAAGGATTTTAGGCCACATTTACGAATGAAAGGATGCTAATTGGAGCCGTCAGAGTTGTCAGTTTGGACTAAGGGTCATTTGACCCTCTTTCGGGACTTCAGGGGGGAGCTCGAAATTTCGGGGACTTAGACGCTACACTTTACAAGAAACAAGACAGAAGAAGAGTCAACGCCTTTGAAATGTGATGCTGGAGAAGGATATTTTCAAGGTCATGAATAGCAAGAATAATCAATTCAGACATGTCACTTGAAGCAAGCATCACCAAGCTACGACTTGTCTGCAAATCATATGAAGAGAAAAATCACTAGGAAGGAGATTATGTTAGGAAGAATAGAAGGAACAAGGTGAAGAGGAAGACCAGCAACCCAATGGCTTGATACTTTCAAGATTACGACGGAGAAGACATTGGTGGATCCATCTAGACTCAAGAAAGATATATCTTCCCCAGAGCGTTCATCCATCAAGTCGTAATAATAATAATAATAATAATAATAATAATAAATAATAATAATAATATACTACTACTTCACAATTCAAGTCATGGAAGGCTTCAAAAGCAAGACAAAAGGATAGACCGGCACGACACAGGCTAAATAACAGTGCAAAACACCAAGGAAAAAACACAATATGTAGAAAAGAGGATTTCTTAGTGTGAAAAAGCATCAGCATTCCACGCACCAGTAAGTGGACCGGCAATTTGAATACTAAAAAAATGCCAATTTTTATTACATGACAAGCGGACAACACACACACACACACACACACACACACACCTTATCTAACACTAGTAAATGTAAATAAGAGATATAGATCAGATTAAGGAAAAGGACCATGTAACCCTTTGATACCAACCACAAATTTAAATAGCGAGGAGAAAGAGGCACAGGTTCAAAAACCACAATGGCATATTTGTTGCCAGCATTCTTAGAAAATACCATAAAAAAAAAGTTACAAAAACTCAGTGGGTCAACTCTGCTTAAGATGTTGTATGCATATTCCCTAGGAGGAGTCTCAAATGGCTACAACATTATCTTGCGAATGACTTTCTCATCGATGGGATTTAGTCCATAGACTTAACTACATGTTTGCAAATGGTAGCTATTAAATATAAGTGTGGAAAAAAAAAATCTTAGTTGGATATCACTAATAGTATGTATGTAACATTTCCAAATAGATCTGTTGACTTTTGAAAAAGATTTGGAAGATCATGGTATAAGGGCCACATCAGAAGACTGTGGCCACCAGAGCAAAGTCCGGCAAATCTCCTTTTCTCCAATCAGTAGGCACCACAAGGGCATTATATTGTGGCATGATGCATCCATTATATTGTGACGACTAATCAAATGAGCCACTGGAGATGTCAGCAGTTTGTAGTTCTCTGGTCAGAGACTACAGATATGACTGCTAGAGCAGGGACCTGTCTGTGAATAACTTCTGTCATCTCCATGCTCTACTAACATTGTTTAGTTGCTACTAAAACAGACAAAAGACTGGGGTATAATCCTGTGCTGCCGTTAACCCGAGATCAAAATCTGATTAGTCAACGTATTTCGAAGCCACTGTGGTGCCCCAGAATCCGGTTGCCACAATGGCATTTCCTCCCTCGGAGGGGATGTCGTCATGCTTTGAAGCAAGAAGGGGTATCCACACCAGGTAAGCCCACAGCATGCAACACTTTTCCCGACTCCAGACCTGAAGGGGAGCTCCGAAACCCAGGTTCAGGGGAACTCCCCTATAAATTCTGGCCTGGGGGCTGAGTTAGTCAGTTTAGTTCCTAGGAGGGCTGTGAAGACGACCTGTGGACTGGAGCAGTGTAAGGCTATGTGCCCACTGGACGGTTCTGCATCATTGCAGACCGTCAGAAAACCGGTGGAGAATTGCAGAAACTGAGTTTTCTGACCTCAGCAGTGTCCATCGTTTTTTTAGCGTTTGAGTGGTTTTTGAGCGGTTTTATAGCGTTTATACAGCGTTTTGTCAGCGGTTTTCTGGCGGTTTTTCTTAGCGTTTTTAAGACTGTTTTTTGTGCACTTGTAAGCTGGAACCGCTGGAAAAACGCTCAAAAGAAGTCACTTGCTCTATCTTTGAAAACCGGTGGAAAACCAGTGAAGAAAGTGGAAAGGAGACAAAAAAAAAAAAAAACGTTCTAATGTACACAGCGTTTTCTAAAATCCATTGACTAGCATGTTAATCCAACCGGTGGTTAGGATTAACATAAAACTCAGCGGAAAACGCCAACGGAAAACGCTAAAAAACAGCCCACAAAACGTCCAATGGGCACATAGCCTAAGGCTTGTCCCAGGACAGAGACTAGAAAGCATGAGGGACCCATAGGAGGGGGCCTAAGGAAGGAGAGAAGCAGGCCTGGGGAGTGGAGCCAGATACCAGTTCACCCCAGCGCAGTGCATCAGAAACAGACAAAGGAGTCCTAGGTTGTGCGGGTACTACAGACCCAGCAGCCACAACCGGAGGATGGGAGATTCCAAGTGTCCCTGCCACAGTAAAGCACCTGGAGACACAGCAGCATCGGAGAGCTCAGGGCCAGTTACAAGAGGAGTGGTGCCAGAGAAGGGCTCAAGCTGCCTGCTGTACAGGTGAGAGACTTACAAGCAGGAAGAGAGGGTCACAGCTTAGCTACAGGCAGCCAGGACCAGCAAGGAGTAGAGTAACAGGAAGGCCTCAGAACTCACCGGGAGAGGAGATCCCCTACTAGCTTCCAAGCCACCCGAATTCCCAACATGTTCTGTGGACAGTACACTGGTGAACCTGCTGCTACCAGTAAAGGTAAAGGAGACTACGAACTCTGTGTCTGTTGGTTATTCCACACCATCCGTCCTGCACCCTGACAGCCTACCACCGCCATAGACTCTCTCGGTTGCCGTTGGGAGTGATACCACCTTAGCTGCATTCTCATCGTCCCCAGAGGTCACGCACCACAGCATCCGCCCCAATAGCCGAACACCACGGATGGCGTCATGACAACCATTCCTGAACGGTTATCTGACGCCAAAGGTCACGGAGCCAGGTCTCGACCTCTGTGACTCCCCTAGAAGTAACAAAGCCCAGTTCAGAGTTTCCCATGGCCCTCACCACAGTAATCACCGCATCACCACAGTAAGCTTCTTCCTAAGGACAAATATATATGATTTGTCCTGAGGATGAAGCTCATTGTGGCTTCAAAATGCATTGACTAATAAATAATTTTAATATCAATCAGGACTAATCAGACTTTGATCTCGCGCTAACGGCAGCACAGGATTATACCCTAGTCGTAGGCTGCCTTTGTGGCGCCACAGGGTCCTAGTGCTACAGTGTCACTATCGCTCCCGGGTGATAGTGTCACAGTTAAGAGCAACAGACAGAAACCGCACACAGCACCTTTTTGCCTCCAGGTCTGAAGAGGGGGGAGAGACCACGAACTGGGCTCACGGTGAGCTCCCCTATAAATTCTGGTCTGGGGTGGAGTTAGTCAGTTCAGTTCCTAGGAGGACTGAGGAAGACATCCTGTGGACTAGGAGCAGTGCTAATCTCGTCCCAGGATAGCGAAGCCTAACATGAGGGACCCAAGACAGGGGTCTGAGGAAGTGGAGGAAAGCCTGGGGAGCAGAGCGGTGTCGTGCTCATCCCAAAGGAGAAGTGCCACTCAAAACGTACACCAGAGTCCAAAGCTGTGCAGGGTCTAACGACCCGGCAGCCAATTCCAGAAGGTGGGAAATTCCAAGTTCCTCAGCCACACTGCGCCCGGAGGCAAAAGCAGTGTAAAGAACCCAGGAACAGCCGCCCGAGATGTGGGGCTAGAGAAGGACTCTAGTTGCCTGCCATAGAGAGGCAGAGAGGCAGAGAGGCAGAGAGACAGAGAGACAGAGAGGCAGAGAGGCAGAGAGGCAGAGAGGCAGAGAGGCAGAGAGGCAGAGAGGCAGAGAGACAGAGAGACAGAGAGACAGAGAGACAGAGAGACAGAGAGACAGAGAGACAGCAGCTCAGCTTAAGCAGCAGCAGGGACCTGCCAACAAGGCGCAGCAAGGAGGCCTCAGGACCTGTTGGGTGAGGAGAACCCCGAGTTGCTCTCAGGTGCAAGGACTCAGTATACTATCACCTGTCAGTATTCCAGCTTCACCAGTAAAAGGACTGAGGAACCAACAAACCATCAGTCTGTCTGTTGCTTTGCGCCCGCCATCCTACATCCTACACCCTTACCACATCCACTGCTCAGGAGATCTGTTCCACTTGTGGGGAGCATCACCTTCCCAGCTACCCTTCCATCATCTCCAGAGGTTCTGCAGCAGCAGTGGCCACTAATAGCCACAAACCACGGGTGGTATCATGAATTTTGGCTTTGGGTTTGTTGCCATTAGTGGCCACCGCTGCTGCAGAACCTCTGGAGATGATGGATGGGCAGCTGGGATGCAGCAGCTCCCCATGGGTAGAGCAGATCTCCTGAGCAGTGGATGTGGTAAGGGTGTAGGGTGTAGGGTGCAGGATGGCAGACATAAAGCAACAGACAGACTGACAGTTTTTTGGTTCCTCAGTCCTTTGACTTCTGCAGCTGGAATACCGACAGGTGATGATATACTGAGTCCTTGCACCCCTTTCCTTATCAAGCCAAGAACTCCCTTAACAACGGAACCCAGGGTCATGGAAGCCGGGTCTCGACCCCTGTGACTCCCCAGAAGTGTTTAACAGCTCGGTTCAGAGTACCTCACGGCTCTGAGAGGACACCTTCACACTGTTTTTTGGCATCCGTGTGTCCGTTTTAAAACTGATAGCCACAGATCAGTTTTGGACTCCCATGTATCCCTATGGGCACGGATTGGTTCTATATGGCCATGTATGTGTGTCAGTTTTTTCACTGATCCGTTTGTGTCAGTTTTCTTATGCACCCAGAATTAGAGACTGTTGAGATTTTGGGCTGCCTTGAAAAAGCGGACACAGACAGACACAGATCCATAGCTGTCCGTGTCAAATAACAAGGATGTCTATCAACCACAGATCCACACGGATCCATGAAACAGATTTGTTTTGCTGTACTGAGCATGCTCAGAAGATACAGCTCCTCCCTCCCCTCTAGCGCTGCCGACAGATCCGTGAAAAAAAAAAAAAAAAAAAAAAAAAAAAAAAAAAAAAAAAAAAACACAGATCCATAGGCATGCCTGTCCGTGTACTCCTTGAAATTCAAGGATCCACACGGATGTGCGAAAAACACAATGTGAAGGGGGCCCTATATTGTTTATGTTGCCACGTGGGTCTGCGGCAGCTGTTTTACACCCTTATGGTACCTTTACACGCCGCTACCGAAAGGTAGAAACCGGCAAGTGTCGGAGACAATTGTACCCGATACCTTGTAAACACCGCGAGGTTGCGGCGTGTAATGCAGGTTTTACCCTTCTGTCTCTTTGGATACCTGTCTTTCAGCCGTGCTGAAAACAAGCAGGTATAAACCCTATGGTAGCGGCGTGTAATCGGGGCACAGGAAGGTATTTGCGTGGCCTAGCGTAATCCCTGGGGCGTGACATGGCGGCATGGATACAACGCCCCATCAGCGATAATTGATGGAAGCTCCTGCGTAACGATTGGTTGTCCCTGCGCAGGGTGGCATATTTAATGAGCTGACCATTCACACTACACATTTGCAATAGCATCATGTATTAGCCAGCCTTCATGCGCTGGCTGGCCAATCATGATGCTATTGCATTGTTCCATCACCGTACGAGCGACGCGTAATACCCAACTCCGGCAAGCCTATGTCCTTGCGGCGCACGATATGTACGCCTATATTACCTTGTGGTAGTGGCGTGTAAATCAGGGAAGGTGCTCCACAGAAGGTAACCTGCGGCACCCGAGGGTATCCCGGGGGACGAAAATACCTTCTGTGGAGCACCTTGTAGCGGCGTGTAAATGCAGTATCAGGTACCGTTCGGGACCGTTGAAAACGCGCACGTGCGGTGCCTACCTGTTGCTACCTTCGGTAGCAGCGTGTAAAGGTACCATTATAGTGGCTGTGACTCTTACAACCCTCAAGGTGTGCTGTTTTATGTTACTTTAACAAATTAATCTGTGAAGATCAGACCCTATCTGCACTTATATCTCTTTCCAGCATCTCGTAACAACTACACGGTGACAAACACTACCAGTTGTCAATGTGTTCACATACTTCCAGGAGAACTCTCAGGAACCGTACAAAAAAAAGTGTTCAGGCTCAGGAATTTACATCACTTGAAATTTCTTTAGTTAAGAGTTTTAGGGTACATGTCATGTATGAACATTGTCATACTATAAAGCTTTACATGTGATCACAGACTGTACCCAAAGTAAAAATATTCAAAGTGCTGATTTTTCTTTGAAGGGTTAAAGTTCTACAGCGCATACAGAATGCACACAGTGGGGAATAATGATGGTAAAGTCCACAGAATTTACAGATAAGTGGCCAGCAAAAGTCCTGATGAATGATGAAATTCATAGAATTTATCTCACAGGGCAACTTAAAAAGTTTTCTTGGAACAAGAGCTGTCCTAATGTAAACTCTTAACAGTTTATTGTATTCCCCCCCCCCCCCCCCCCAATATATTAATTTGTAAAAATATCTAAGAGATAAAAAGACCCTAAAGAAAATACTATGACCTCGACTTAGGGTACATGCCCACAATGGGTGAACGCAGCTGCCCTGTGCCCACAGTCAGTGTTCGGGGGTGCAGCGGTTTTTTGCTGCATTCATTTTCCAAGATTGCAGCCATCTCCCCAGGAATAAATTGACATGCTGAGGCTCGGGAAGCCACCCCACATTTAAGTTTACCCTGTGGGACAACAGGCACAGTGGGTACAGGATTTCTCCAACTCTCATCCTCTGTGCTTATACTGTGCAACCCAGCGGATTGACGTAGCGATAACACGGTGTGTCCAAACCGCTGTAAACTCTGATCATGTGGATTCAGCCTTTGAAAACCACAGAATCTTCACTTCAATAATTACCGTAAGTCAATTTTGACTACCCCAACACCTGCTCTTGCCCTCAATCACATTAGATGGGAGGATTTATCAGAACTTAATATTTGAATACATAGAAAGAGCCACTTAGGCTGGGTTCACATTTGCGGACCTCTCCGCAGCGTTATGCGGAGGGGTCCGCAATGTGACTGCAGCGGCCCCCAGCTCCTATCTTTATAATGGGAGCGCACGGTGCTGCGCTTGACAGCGCATGACCGTGCGCACCCATTCACTCCCATATGTGATCTGTGCGCAGGCGGATGCCTGCGCACAAATCGCATAGTCTCGTCCGCACCAGGGACGCGACATGTTGCGTCCTGGTGCGGGCGGGAGTGTGTGATTTGTGCACAGGCATATGCCTGCACACAGATCAAATATGGGAGTGAATGGGTGCGCACGGTCCTGCACTGTCAAGCGCAGCACCGTGCGTCCCCATTCTAAACATAGGGGCTTACGCTGGCTGCGCACACATGGCGATTCCCCTCCGCAGAACGCTGCGGAGGGGAACGCCAGTGTGAAGCAGCCTTAGTTACACCCCATCTAACCACAGCTTCAGGTTGTGTGCCGACGCTACTTTTTGGGTGCAGACATTTTCTGCAGCAAAATCGCTGCTAAGTTGAAACCGGTGGCAGAAAAATGCACCATAAAATGGATTTTTTCACAATATTGTAAGTGCCTAGGCGGGCTGAAAAACACACCAAACAGTTCACATGCTCATTATTTTGTCCTGACCACAAATTGCACCAAAACTACAAGGAAAAAAAAAAAAAAAAGCACCATTGCACAACACTTCAGAATTCTCATAGACTTTACTGGGCAAAGGATACACATGCAATTTGTGACAAAAAGGTGACAAAACAAAAAAAAAATAAATAAACTCAGCAAAAATAATAAAAAAATAAAAACCACAGTTGGCACATAGCCTAAGGCTGGAATCACACTGTCCGTGTGACATGGAAGGCAGTCAGAGGAGTCATGGATCATCTTCCTGTCAGGACGGGAATGTCAGCTGCTTGTATTTCTATGCAGCTCCACACTCCCTGTCCAGAGAGGGGGAGGCTGTACAGGGTAAACGATCCGACACTCGTCCAAGAGACTCACATATCACACGGACAGTGCGATTCCAGCCTAAAGGTATCACACACATATGCACAGACCTGTATGGCACCACAAAGAGCCCCAATATTAGCCACTGCTCTGTTTGCTGCCATATGGTTTCTTTAACGAGTGACTAAACTTTCTTAGGCTGGCTTCACACGCGATTTTTCACTGTCCGGTGTTTTGCAGGATGCACCGGACACAACATGACAGCCCCGGAGGGTAAATCTGCCTTCTTACCGACTTCCTTCCTGCCGCTGTCCAGTGCTGAAATTTCAGCACCACGAGTGCAGGGGAGCTGCCGCGGTGCTGAAATTTCAGCCGTGGAGCTCTGTCCATCATGCTGAATGAGCGCAACTGCTCTTCAGTTCCAGGGATCCGGTCCGATTTTGACAGATTCGGCGCCCATAAACGCACGTTATGGGCACCGGATCGCCCTAGAACCGGTTTTGTCCAATTTTTGTATCGGACACAAAAAATGCTGCAGACTCCGGTTTTGTGTTCGATGCAAAAATCAGAGAAAACCAGATCCTACCGGAAAAGCCCCAAACCGGAGGCCAAGTAAAGCCAATCCAGCACCATAGGGATCCATGGGGTCAAATTCGGATCAGGGTCTATCTGGTTCACACCGAACAGCCCCGGACACGAAAAACTGTGGTGTGAAGCCGGCCTTACTGTTTTCTTCTTACTTAGTAGGCACTTTAATAGCCCACAGGTCAGTAGGGGTCCAGCAATTGCAGCTCTGCAAACACAAGTAAA
The DNA here is from genome assembly GCA_033576535.1 of Allobates femoralis. Taxonomy (NCBI): domain Eukaryota; kingdom Metazoa; phylum Chordata; class Amphibia; order Anura; family Aromobatidae; genus Allobates; species Allobates femoralis. The sequence goes on from JARQOC010000006.1 coordinate 103,300,264, forward strand.
GTATGGAAGCAATAGAACACATAGGCCTGGAGGTAAAGACAAACAAGTTTTTCTAGTGGAAACCTCTTCAGAAATGCTGCTTTTTGGAGCTGTTTTTGGCTATGTCCAGACACGTTGGGTTTTGGTTTTGCAAATCCGCATCAAAACCTGAGGTGTTGACACTTTCTGCAGAGAACAAAATCCAATGTGTGTGGACAGCTTATCCCTCAATCACATAGGTTTTACTGGGAAACAAAAAACGCAGGAAAGGATTAGCATAAAACCAAGGCAACACTCGACCCCAAATCCGCAGCATAAGGCCACGTGCACACGCTGAGTATTTGATGAGTTTTTTACCTCAGAATTTGTAACCAAACCAGGTGTGGGTGATAAATACAGAAGTGGTGCAAGTGTTCCTATTAGACTTTTCCTCTGGTTGCTCCACTCCTGGTTTTGTCTACAAATCCTGAGGTAAAAAACTCAAATACTCAACGTGTGCACATGGCCAAAAAGAGCAAAGAAGCCCTGTGTGAACATAGCCTTTGTAGGGTTTGTTTTAAACCCGAGTAGGTTTTGGCCAGCATGTTGTCTCACTAATGAGGACTGTTGCTCTACAGCTCTTGGGGTCAGTCTCGCATCTCACCGAAGACAACATCTGCAAGAAATTTGTATGTTCTCCCTGGTTTCGTCCACTCCAAGGACATACTGGTAGGAAATCTAGATTATGAGCACCAATGGGGACAGTGATGGTATGTCTGTAAAGTGCTGTGGAAATTAATTAGTGCTATATAAGCGAGTACAAAATAGTGTAAACTCTATATGATAATGATCATATTTCTGTCTGTTTATAGTATAAAGTGTGTATAGCCAACATGGACAGGGCCCTGATAATAAAGCCGACCCTGACATTGTTATTGTTAGCGCAGGGCACATTCCATTATAGAACATGCATGGCCACCAAATGTTTCAGATGTCTTTTTCCCAGCCTTACTCAGTGCTGCCACCTAGAGACTGGTCACACTTGTCATTGCATAGGTTTGCAAAAGCAACATGTGCCAAACTATGTTGATTCACATGAAAAATCTGCATCACATTTGGATCAACGTCGGGCAGAAAATGTGATCACCATTAAGCTAAACATCATCAAACGGTATCTTATTATACACTTTCCAGAAAGAGGATGGGGGTAAGGAGAGATTATATCTTGCTAAACTAAGCAAATAAGAGTAAAGTTCATTATTACAAGGGCAAATCACAATGTCTTTTTCCATGTATAATACACAAATAAACTCAAAAGAATATAAAGGGATAGAAAGTTGTATAATATCAAGTTACGCATCAATACATTCTATTATATATGAAGTTCACTTTTTAAATATCTATTATAACAATACTTAGGGTCCTTTCACATCAGCATTTTACACTGATCGCGGCAGTTGCGGTGAAAAAAAAACGCAACTGCCGCACTTATCGCATAACGGCCGCGATCACGGCACACTTGCGGCAAGCCCCATACAATGTCTATGGGGCTTGCGGTAAGTGTGCGGCAAGTGCGGCTTCGGCACTTGTGGCAGGTGTGGCCGCGAAAAAAAAACGCGTTATGCCGCGTTTTTTTCGCGGCCGCATCTGCCACTAGTGCCGAAACCGCACTTGCGGCAAGCCCCATAGACATTGTATGGGGCTTGCTGCAAGAGAACCGCAAGTGCGGCTGTTATGCAATAATTGCGGCAGTTGTGTTTTTTTCACCGCAACTGCCGCGATCAGTGTAAAAACACTGATGTGAAAGCAGCCTTAGGGCCCTTTCACATCAGCGTTTTTCGTAATTCGCGGCAGATGCGGTGAAAAAACCGCGTTTGCCGCATAACCGTTCCACTTGCGGCGCGGTTGCTGTTTTTCCCATAGGAAGTATAGGGGGACCTGCGGCAGATGCGGCAGCGAAAAAAAACGCTGATGTGAAAGGGCCCTTACACTGGTTGATATTCCAAGAGATAGCTAAACAATTGAAATGTATACTCGTATGGTATATTTCTTTGTATACAGATCTATTGAGAAAATAATTTGATATTTTTCAGTACAGTAAAAGCAATACTATAGCAGCAGGGGTGTAACTACAATAGGTGTAGGGGTTGCATTGCACCTGGGCTCTGGAGCTTAAGGGGGCCCCAAAAGTCACTTTGGCTTATAGAAAAAGACTAAAGAGCCCGTTACACGCTTCAATGTGTTGGCGATCTGACCAACGATCCGACTTGACCTGGATCGCTTGAACGACGTTAAATGATCGCTGGTGAGGTGTCACACATACAGATATCGTGAATGACGCAGCAACCACTCCGCGACAAACGAACGATACTTGCGGTCATTTGGTCGCCTACGTCCTTCAATTCTGAAAAGGCGAATTCGTAAACGACATAGTTATCACGGTGTCACACACGACGATGCAGCAGATTGAACGTACGATCAACGACTGCTTTATGGTCCAGTTCATAAACATGCGATCAACGATCAGCTGACTTATCGTAGGTCGTATGTACGTGTCACAAGCAACGACGTCGTAACGATGTCCCAAAACCCGTGACGTGCTAACGATATTGTAGTGTGTAACAGGCTCTTAATGTTATTAAAGATTTGCAATGATTGGGCCCCGTTGGAGCTTTCAGTTACGCCACTGTATACCAGCCAAACAGATAGGACTGTTTCACATCTATGCGCCCCTGCATTTGCCTGCCCTGCGCTAGTGCAAGTGCATTCACAGGCAAGCGCATTGATGCAGAGTCCTTGCACTCGCTTGCGCTTTCACCACAATTACCTTCTATGGTGAGTGTACGGGAGCGGAACCCGGAAGCGCAGGTCTACAGAGCGGCACAGTCAGAACACGTTCATCACTCCGGACACACTGGAAGCGCGTAATGCGACATTTCCAATGCATCCGGAGTGACGCATTGCGCTCTGACTGTGCCCCTCTGGAGACCTGCGCTTCCGGGTTCCACTTCCGTGCACTCGCCATAGAAGGTAATTGTGGCGAAAGCGCAAGAGCTCTGCATGTATGCGCTTGCCTGTGAATGCACCTGCACTAGCGCAGGGCAGGCACACGCTGGGCGCATAGATGTGAAAGGGGCCACACTGATCATTTGACATAAATGTGGGTAATACAAGAGTATGCACACATTCAACATATCCATATGGGAAGATTCCATACACAAACTCATTGAACCTGAAGATCTGAGCTAGTCCTATACAGAGGACACGCTGCAAAATCCTTTGCCTTATTATACACATTGCCTCTCCTGAGCCGGAGGCCATTACCTGACCTGCCCTCCACTGCTGGAACACAGATCTGCAATTGCAAACATCTCTCCAGAAGCTGCTGAGAACATCTAAACCAACATTTCCATGTGTCAGCCAAGCAAAAGGAAAGCAGGATTAGTTTTATTCCTATTTTACTTTCTACTTATTACTAGGATAAAAATGCATTCATCTCTCTTCATTTTGGCCTAAAAGTTGATTGTGTGTATGGAATATACTTGCGGTTTAAAAAAAAATAAATAAATAATAAAGTGACAAAATATCTAGAGGTTTTTTTGGAGGGTGGGACGTTATGAATGATATTTAGTTATCTAATAAGAAACTTAAGTCGGTTCCAAAATTAGACAAATCAGAATAAAAATTGGGTGTTGGCCAACATGTAATAAATGCGAATATCTGAAATAAATGTTCCCGGAGAGAAGGTGTTTTTCAACAAGTTTGACAATACTTTCTCAGACCAAAATTAAGTATATTTGTGTTCTTAACAGAACGTGCAAAACCTATTAAATATATTAAATTGTAAATTTATACAAGAAAAGTTGTCATTTCTCGTGATAAGTAATCATTATTTATGTGCCTTATAATGTACTTGTCTATATATGCCCTTTCCACATGTAAAGTGCCACGGAATAAATGGCGCTATAATAATAAATATTTTTTCAGCATCATCCCTAAATAAACTATGTGGTATTAACATGTTATACAGAGATAAGGCTGACCTAATTCTCCACAAATTAATGGTGTAAAAGCAATATTAACATAAAACCATAAACATCAATTTATTTCAATGCTTTTTCTTACAAGACGTATTAAACGCAAGGTAGATCCAGGCTTGCCTACCCGGCTATACAGATTAAAGGAATTCCTGTCATAACTTGTGTAGATTAAACTAAGATCTGCTTACCATAGACTGAGGTCCGGGTCAGACAGCAGCAGCCTCAGCTCTTTCTATCCAATGCTGGTTATCTAAGTCCACACTGATCCAGAGGAAGTTTGCAAATTCCCCTCCACATGTCAGCTGTATGTCTGTCCTCTGATGCTGAGCTACATGTATTCCAGCTCAGGTGCCTGCATCCTAATGCTGAGCACTCGCACTCCACCCCCTGATCTGCTCCTGCCAATGATGGTGTCCCCACTCACAAATCACTAGAATCAGGTTACAGGGTTTTCTTTTCTTTTTTTTTAAGCTACCTATAACGCAATCACACTTTCATCCTTTTCCTATACAACATCACGGTGTTGCCTTCCATACACTATTTTGAACATAGTATACTTATCTGTGTATATATCCTTATTTATGTATCGCCAGAATACTCCATTGCACTTCTACAAATCTGAAGGTACAAGTACAAACAACATCAGACATTGCAGAGTAAGGCTGCGTTCACACATGGCGTATTTGTGAGGATGCGCTTTTGGTGTAAACCTGTATCCTCACAGAACGCAGCGTTCTGTGGGTGAACGGGCCTGCGTTTTTTCGGAGCACTTTTACTTACCTCGCCGCGCTCCCCCACTGACCGCCGGTGTCTTCTCCTCCCTGTTGGGCCCGCAGTAAGTGGTGGGCTCTAGGACCCTGCAGCACCATGTGACCGGTGATGTCGCCCGGTCATATGGTGCTGTTTAAAGTCCTGTTGCAGGTCCTACGGCCCCAGTGTGAAGGAGATCTCCGGGGAACAAGGGCTAGGTGAGTCAAAAGCGCACCTAAAAAGGTGCAAAGATTTCACTTGTTCATTCTGCTTACGGATGCACTTTGTAGCGCAAAAGCACATCCGCAAAAAGACATGTGAACAAAGCTGCGTTCACAGCATTTACGCAGCGCTAAAAAGAGCTGCACTTAATAGCGCTGCATAAATGAAAAAAAACGCTGTGTGTGAACGCAGCCTAACAGACACACTACCATTGCAGGGTTTTTTTTCAGCGCTGGAGTAGTGCTTTAAATATAAGCCCCCAGTTTTATTCTGATCCACTGGCATTTTCATCTTTTTTTGATACCACTCCAATCCCGCAGTGCCATCTTGTGACTGTAACTTGTGACTGGTCCTGACAAAGCCACATTACATGGCGATATGTGTCGGTCCTTCCTTACCAGCCTATAGGGGTGGACGACTACCCCCCATGCAGGGTACCATGCATTCCTTTGACACTATCTAATACAGAGGTCCCCAACTCCAGGCCTCGGGAGCCGCCAACAGTGCAGGTTTTCAGGATTTCCTTAGTATTGCACAGGTGATAATTGAATCATCTGTACTGGTGATGATTCCAACCCCTGTGCAATGCTAAGACCTATTTCACATCTAATGCAGGTTTGCGTTTTGCTTAATTTGCATTTCTATGCGTTTTTACAGCTAAAAACGCATCAAAACGCTAGCATTTTTGCCCCCATTGATTTTAATGGAAACACAATTAAAAACGCATGCAAAAACGCATTAGCGTTTTCAAAAATGCAAAACGCATGCGTTTTTGCAAACGCAGCACAAAACGTCGGGGAATGCGTCTAGGGCTGTGTTGGCAATAACGCATGCGTTTTGTGTTTTTGAAAACGCACATGCGTTTTTGCATGCATTTTTACATGCGTCTCCATTAAAATCAATGGGGGCAAAAACGCTAGCGTTATGATGCGTTTTAGCGGTAATAACGCATAGAAACATAAATGCAGGCAAACGCACCCCAGCCTTAGATGTGAAACAGGCCTAAGGCAATCCTGAAAACCTGCACTGTTGGCGGCCCCTGAGGCCTGGAGTTGGGGACCTCTGAAATATCTTGCACATTCTCCTGGGGGGGTTTGTTTGACCATACCATTTAGCACTATGCACTAAAAGGGAACCTGTCAGCTAGTTTATGCCCCCCAGCTATCACTGTCTGTAGCTGCAGCTTTATAATACCAGTCTAACCATCCCTGTCTGAGCTCATAGTGTAATGTTAAAGGTGAAAGAAAAGCATTAAACACTTGCATTTTCTTATGTAAATGAGGCAGTGACTACACCTTGGAGGATGTAGTCACTCCGGCAGATTAATAGTTATCTTCTCTGTATAAAGGACCTTTTTAATTTAAAAAATATGTGACCATGGTGGGCGGAGCTTAGCAAGCAAAATCCTTATGTGCTATAAAGACTTAGCTCTTCCTATTGTGGTCACATGATCGTGACATCACACAGGTCCCGCAACATCTTCTGACATTCGGCAAAAATGTTAACTATTAAACTGCCAGAGTGACTACGTCCTCCAAGATGTAGTCTGACTGCCTCATTTACAAAAGAAAATGTAAGTGTGTAAATTCTCTTTTTTCACTTTTAACATTACACTATGAGCTCAGACAGGGATGACTAGTACATCACTATGAAGCTACAGGTACAGACAGTGATAGCTGGGGGGGCATAAACCACATGACAGGTTCCCTTTAATGAATTACTGGGACTTATTTATATATTGTTGGTCATTATATTGTGCTTTTGTTCATTCCACCCCCTGCTGGGATTTATACTATTCTAAGCGCTCACAGATTTAATATTTAAGATATACATGAAAAATGTTCATTTATTATGCATTATTGTCTATTGCTGCTATGCATCCTTTGTGTACTACATTTTCAGTGCTTTCGTAGATCTGATGGCTGGCCTTTCTATATATACTTTACTTTTAATTGTTTTTATCAGATGTTTGTGTGTTGTTTTTGTACTTAATAAAATTATATTGCATTTTGATAAATTTATTGTGGTTGTTCAGGTCTCTTTTGCAGAGTCTTTTTCTCTTTCGTGTGGTCAGGAGTTATGTCAGAGGCACTCAATACATCTCTATGAGATGTATTGAAAAGTGACTTTCGACGCGCTCCATGAAAAACTGGAGCTGGTGGCAGGTCTCTTTTCACTGCAGATCAACCGCTGCACCACTAGAAAAGGATGAAGGTGGTAGAAGGTAAGTGTAAGACCGGGAGCTGAGGAATTATATTGTGGCGGTATTCCTGTGTATTCATATGTCATATCTGTCTCTCTTTGCATATACTTATCTTCCCTTCCTGTCTTTTCCCATTCTTCTGCTTTGAAGCAGGCCAAATGTTCCTTGTAACTTTAATCTTTTAATTTCCCCCTGCTGTGTGTTGTCTTACTGCTCCCTCCTCCCTCCTCCTCCCTCCCCTCTGCCCACACCTTTTGGCCATTTCAATTATATAAATGAAGAAAGGCAGGTCTGAAGTGATATAATTTTAAGTGATATCTTTAGAGTGTACAGCAGAAATATTTCAGAAATAGTACAGAAATTGGATAGAAGGTGAGAAATACCACTGTCTTCTAATTATACCTGCCTCTCTTTTCTCACCTTGCCCTTTCACTATGCTCACATTTTCCCTCACAGTTTTTTGCTCCACTTATCCTCTCTCTCCTTCGCTACCCCCAAATCCCTGCACCCTCTAACCAGATAACTATCTCCCCCTCTCTCTTATCCCCCACCTCACCTCATCCACAGACCTACTCCTTCACCTCAGACCTCTCCTACGGAAATATAAAACAAGACGGCCACTCTCCTTCTCCCACCTGCTTTCCCTTTCTCTACTACTTCTCACTGCTGGCGACATATCTCCCAATTCTCCATATGGCTTCTTCACTTTCTCTCTTCTAAAATTCCCACCATCATCATGGGTGTCTTTAATATCGTTACTGACACACACCAGCCAGCGCCTCCAAACTCCATTCACTTACCTCATCCTTTGGACTTACTCAGTGGTTTTCCACACCCACCCACACAGACGGACATACACAAGACCTCATCTTCACCTGCCTCTGTTCCCTATCTACTGTCACAACCTCCCCCTATCTGACCACCATCTACTCACCTTCTCGTCCTTGTCCTCCGTACCAGTCCCCCATATCCAGCCACTAGCTCATCCTCGCAGAAATCTTTCACACCTAGACATTCAGAGACTCTCAGACTCTTTTCTACCTCTGTCCTCTATATCTTCACTGCATGACACAGACAGTGCCACCTGCTTTCTACAACTCCATCCTCACATCAGCCATAGACTCAGTTGCCCCTCTCTTTCATCGCAAGGTAGGACAAATCAATAGGCAACCCTGGCACAACAAACTCACCAAAAAACTTCAACAAGTGTCGAGGGCTGCGGTGCGGCGTTGGAAGAAAACGTGCCTGCCAGACGACTTCACAGCTTCAACAAGCTACACTTGCCTTCAAATCAGCCCTCACCTCTGCTAAACAGACCTATTTCACAAACCTTATATCTTCTTTAACCCCAAACAACTGTTCAGCACCTTTAACTTGCTCCTCCGCTCACTGCTTCACCCTCTGACCTCCCTCATCTCTGGTGAGGACTTCACATACTTCTAAAATAAAATTGACCAAACAAGGCAAACCTTTATTGTTCCACCACCCCAACCACTCCATATACCAGACCTCTGCCTTTCCCTCATAACCTCCCTCTGCAACATCACTGAAGGAGAGCTTACTCGTGTCCTATCCAAACCGCACCACCTTTGCACTTGACCCCATCCCTTCCCACCTCCTCCCCAACCTCACTAACACGCTCATCCCAGCCCTAACCCACCTCTTCCATCTATCACTATCTTCCAGGACCTTCCCCTCGGCTTTCAAACATGCTACCATCACACCCATCCTCAAAAAGCCAAACCTTGACCCGCCTGCTAGGACGAGCTACCGCCCCATATCGCTGCTCCCGTTTGCTTCCAAACTCCTTGAGCAACACGTCAATGCTCAATTTTCCTCCCACCTCTCATCTAACTCTCTCGACAATCTACAATCCGGTTTCCGGCCCCACCACCGAAACTGCCCTAACCAAAATTACCAATGACTTACTCACAGCCAAAACTAACAGACAATTCTCGATCCTCTTCCTTCTAGACCTGTCCTCTGCCTTTGACACAGCCAAGCACTCCCTCCTACTTCAGATTCTTTCTTCCCTTAGCATCAAAGACCTTGCCCTGTCCTGGGTTGCCTCATACCTTTCCAACCGCACATTTAGCGTTTCCCACTCACACACTTCCTCCTCATCCCGCCATCTCTCTGTTGGAGTCCCACAAGGCTCTGTCCTTGATCCCCTACTTTTCTCCATCTATACCCTTGGCCTAGGACAACTCATACAGTCCCATGGCTTCCAGTACCACCTGTACGCTGATGACACTCAGATCTACCTCTCTGGCACAGATGTCAACTCCCTGCTGTCCAGAAACCCGGAGTGTCTGTCAGCCATATCCTCCTCCTTCTCATCTTGCTACCTAAAACTCAATGTAGACAAAACCGAACTCATCAGCTTTCCTCCATTCCATCTTTCATCTTCACCACCTGATCTATCTATTATGGTAAATGGCATCATGCTCTCTCCCACACCTTAAATTCGCCTTGGAGTAACTCTTGACTTTGCCCTGTCCTTCAAACCACTTATCCTAAACTCTCGCCACCTCCAGCTCCAGAATATTTCCAGAATCTGTCCTTTCTTCAGCCCTCAATCTACTAAAATTCTTGCACATGCCCTCATCATCTCCGCCTTGACTACTGAAACATTCTCCTCTGTGGCTTTCCTGCTAACACTCTTGCACCTCTCCAGTCTGTCCTCAACTCTGATGCCTGACTAATCCACCTCTCTCCACGCTACTCCCCTGTATCTCCCCTCTGCAAATCCCTCCACTAGCTTCCAATTCCCCAATGAATTCAATTCAAGCTACTAACACTGACCTACAAAGCCATCCATAAACTGTCTCCTCCCTATATCTCTGAACTAATCTCCCACTATCTTCCCTCATGTACTCTTTGATCCTCCCAAGACCTCCTCCTCTCCTCCACACTTATCCGTTCCTCACATAACTGCCATCAAGATTTCTCCCGAATATCCCCCATCCTCTGGAATTCTGCTCCCCAACACATCCGATTGTCCACCACGCTCAGATCCTTCAGGCGGAACTTGAAAACCCATCTCTTCAGGAAAGCTTACAGCCTGCAATGACCGAGCCACTGCTCCACCGTCACCGGAGCTGCCGCCTCTCCACCACCACAGCTGCTGCACCCCTGACCTACTGTCTCCTCTCCATTATCCTGTAGAATGTAAACCCACAAGGGCAGGGTCCTCTCCCCTCTGTACCAGTCTGTCATTGTTAATTTGTGTACTGTAAATTATATCTATAATTTTGTATGTAACCCTTTCTCATGTACATCACCATGGAACTAATGGTGCTATATAAATAAATAAATAATAATAGGGTCATTCCATGTCAAGTGAACCAATGATTATTACCTCTATATTTTTAATTCTTTTGAGATTTTGTTATTTGATAATAGCATGTCAGACAATGCAAAATGTGAAGAGAAAAATTTTTTAAAAAATTTATTTTTTTTTTAAATGATTTTCAAAGTTCGGAAAAAGTGTGAATTTCGCTGTTGCCTGCCTTTACGTTTCTCCTCATAACTAAGGCTAGGAATAAGATAGAGAGACAAAATAAACACCATTCTACTCAGAACTATACAGGCTTTCACCAGATATGTCACAAGAGGATCTTTGTTAATATTTTACCCATGTGATCGCAAGCGCAAAACTTTAAAACGTATTTCCGAAAAATCGGCGCGCTTTAAATATTTCAAAAACTGCCCATGTGTCTGCTTTGCTCTTAGCCACATCTGTACCAAATTTCAAGTTGGGATCGCAATGGGATCATATTTTAACATATTTTACTATTAATAGCGTCAATGGGTCATTCCATATCAAGTGATCTAAATATGAATATTTTTTTTACCTGACGTCTTTAGATTTTTTATTTTTTTTTCCTTTATGAAGTACTACTTTAGTTAATTACAAATTAAAAGTTTGGAATTTTTTTCTTCATCAGTTAATTTTTTACAGATTTTTAAAGTTTAAAAAAAGGGTGAATTTTGGCCTGGTACGACTTTAAATTTTTTTTATCTCGGGCTAGAAATAAGATAGAGAAACAAAATAAACACCATTCTACTCAGAACTGTCCAGGCTTTCACCAGATATGTCACAAGAGTATATTTGTTAATTTTAATTTTTTACCTATGCGAATGCAAACGCAACATTTTGAAACGCATTTCCGAAAAAAACATTTTAATAAAAATTTTCCAAAACTGCCCATGTGTCTTTTATGCTCTTAGCCACATCTGTACCAAATTTCAAGTTGGGATCGTGATGGGATCATATTTTAAAATATTTAACTATGGTTAATCTCATTTTTATTAAATTTTGAAAAAACATATGAAAGACATACATTCAATCTTTTAACAAAATCTTGAGACATATAAAATATACAAAAAGAGAATTCACAAAGTTATTAGTAACTTTAAGATAAGCTGCAAATTTACTTTTGCGCTTATCTCTGGTGCAATATATACTACAATCTAAATATAATTCCAAACACTCAAGTATACAACCTTTCTCAGGGTTTTGAGATGTTCTGATGTCAAGGGGACAAGCAGCCCCAGCAGAATGATTTTTATCACTTGGCCCCTTCTAACAGGTTGACCACGTAAGTGGGTCATTACCCGTTGAGGCCTAGTTGGAATAGTCTATCGACTGGTGTACCGGAAAGGAAGGCCGAAATATTAATGATCTACTCACAGCTCAGAGTTTTCGATACCTGTCTAATGTTCACTAGAATTCTGAAGGTATAGGCGTAGAAAGGAAATACCTAGACTGAATGTATCAGATGGGAAGAAAAGAGAGATAGAAAAGAAGAGAGAGAGAAGAGAAACAAAAACCATTAGAAAAAGTTATACTGGGAAAGAAAAGCCACGTAAGAAAAAAAGAAAAAAAGGAGGGGGGGGGGGGGGACGGGTGAGGTATGGGAAGGAGAAAGGGTACTCATCCCACTGGCTCCCCATCAGCCAGAGGTCGAGCCATATTATCTGTGCTGGAAAAGATACTCCTAAATTCTGCAGAGTCGTGAAAAAGAATCCATTCAACCCAAATCCCTAAGAATTTGTTCCGAGATCCCGACGCATCAGCTGCGAGCTCCTCCATTCGATATATGTCCATCAATTCTTTGAACCAATCAAGTAGAGATGGAGCCCGGCTTGATTTCCAGAACCTCGGGATCACAGCAAGAGCAGCCGAGATGCAAAAGCGGAGAATATCCCTCTTCTGTAGCCCAATAGGACCTGGAAAAATGGATAACATTGCCGATTCTGGGCAGCATTCGGCTTGTTTACCTGTTATCCGGGCGTATGCATTGAAAACCTCAGACCAGAACCGCCGGATTTCCCCACAACTCCACCAAATGTGTATCATTGTACCCTTCTCTTCCCCACAGCGCCAGCAGGTATCAGGGGTTCCAGGGAACATGTTCCGGAGTGTCGTCGGGCACAAGTACCATCTAGTGAGCAGCTTATAGCTTCTTTCTTGTGCAGAACAAGCGCTAGCTAGTGAGTGAGTAAATATAAAGCATTTCTGCCAATTAGCTTCTGAAATGCTACACCCCAATTCCCTCTCCCAAGCACGTTGGAAGTAAAGGGTGCCCTGCTCTCTCATGGACCCTAAGGCCTGGTATAGAACTGATATTTTGCGCCTCGGTGGAGCCTCCAGTTGGAATAACCTCTCCAATACGTTGGGTGTCAATCTTACCCTGCAAGAGTGGTCAGCTGAATATAAGTATGCTCTGTATTGGAGAAATTCGAATCACTTAAGAGGTCTCGTAGGTTCTTTGAGTTGTAGCTCTGCCATCGGGGGCAAACCACCACTGGACAGAGTCTGTCCTACTCGGGTGTCATCCACAATCCGCCAATATAAAAATCTCTGCCTGTCAAATCTGGGTGGGAAAGATGGGTTGGAAAAAAGGGGAGTCAAAGGGCTAAGTCTGTCGTTTAAGCGGAGGGATTTCGTCACTAGGTGCCATACCTTCAAGGTGTTTCTGGTCATGTCTGTCAAAGGTACTAGGTCTGTGGAGTCTTTAGGGGAAATCCAAAGCAGGTGTTTCAGCGGAATCCCCAAACCCTCTTGCTCCACCCCTACCCATTTCTTGGAGGACGCATGATAATGCCAATCTAGAGCTCTAACAAGAGAGGAAGCCTCAAAGTACGCTCGTATGTTGGGTAGTCCAACCCCTCCTCTGGTCTTGGGCAAGGATAGGATATTCATTCGCAATCTGGACCTCTTGCCCCCCCAGACAAATCTAAGGATCATAGATTGCATTTTGGAGAGGAAACCTCTATCCAATAGAACAGGAACTGTCTGAAAAGTATATAAGAGTCGGGGCAAGACATCCATCTTGACTACGTTTATTCTCCCGAACCAGGATAGCTTTAATTGTCTATAGCAGGTAAATGCCGATTCCGCGTTAGTCAAAAGGGGTTGATAATTTAAATTGAATATTTGTTTAAGATCTTTTGGTATAAGGACTCCCAAGTACTTAATGGCTTCTACTTTCCATTTAAATGGGAACTGTTTAGATAGATGAGAAACCAATTCTCCAGGCAAAGAAATATTGAGTGCCTCGGTTTTGGAGCAATTCACTTTAAAGTTGCTCAATTGTCCGAACCGTTCAAACTCCATTAAGACCGAAGGGATGGAGACCAGGGGCTGGGAGATGTAAAGTAGCAGGTCATCTGCAAATAAGGCTAATTTGTGATGACTCTGTCCCAGCTTGACCCCATGGACGCATTCATTGGACCTAAGTGCAAAATATTTAACTATTATGGTGTCAATTCAAAAATCACCAAGAACACAGTCATTTTTTCACAATTGCCCGTCAATAGTTTGAATTTGATATAAAGAAACATAGTCTTGTAACATCTCAAATGAAAGCTGTTACCGTTCTGAGTAAAATGATGCCTCTCCCACTTCATTATCTTATTTCTAGCCTGAGATAAAAAAATTTAAAGTCGTACCAGGCCAAAATTCACCCTTTTTTTAAACTTTAAAAATCTGTAAAAAATTAACTGATGAAGAAAAAAATTCCAAACTTTTAATTTGTAATTAACTAAAGTAGTACTTCATAAAGGAAAAAAAAAAAAAAATCTAAAGACGTCAGGTAAAAAAAAAATTCATATTTAGATCACTTGATATGGAATGACCCATTGACGCTCTTACTAGTAAAATATGTTAAAATATGATCCCATTGCGATCCCAACTTGAAATTTGGTACAGATGTGGCTAAGAGCATAGCAGACACATGGGCAGTTTTTGAAATATTTAAAGCGCGCCGATTTTTCGGAAATGCGTTTTAAAGTTTTGCGCTTGCGATCACATGGGTAAAATATTAACAAATATCCTTTTGTGACATATCTGATGAAAGCCTGGACAGTTCTGAGTAGATTGGTGTTTATTTTGTTTCTCTATCTTATTTCTAGCCCGAGATATGATAGAAAATGTAAAGCCATACCAGGCCAAAATTCGCACTTTTTTAAAACTTTAAAAATCTGTAAAAAATTAACAGATAAAGAAAAAAATTCAAAACTTTTTTTTTGTAATTAGATAAAGTTGTTCTTCAGATAGAAAATTTTTTTTAAAAATCTGAGGACGTCAGGGAAAAAAAATATTCATTTTTGGATCACTTGACATGGAATGACCCAATAATAATAATAATAATAATAATAAACCACCACTATAGCAGTAAAATAAAAACAATTTTTGAGAAATCTGTATTGATATTTGAAGGTCTGTCTACACAGACAAATTAGGGTACATCATTGTGATTTTTCCTAAAGAAGGGTTTTTTTGGTTACCTTGAAATGCGTAGAAAATAAAATCACAATTTTTTGGTCAAGAAGAATTTTCTTTCTATGCCAACAGAAGCGCCGTCACACTCCCAATTTCTTTGGTCTTTTATGGTTTTATACACAGACAAATCAGCGGCACAGTATGACCGGTGACCGGTAAGCTTTTACCAATTGGCTGTCTTTTGACTTCCTATTTTTCGCAGGCAGACCACAGCGAACAATGTGCACTAAAGGCCCCTTCACACACTGAGACTTTCCAGCGATCCCACCAGTGATCCGACCTGGCTGGGATCGCTGGAAAGTCTCTCTGGAGTCGCTGGTGAGCTGTCAAACAGGCAGACTCGCTAGCGACTCAGCACCCGTGAGATCGCTGGTATCCATGATAAACAGCGGTAACTAAGCAGCGCTCGCTGCTTAGTTACCCGGTGTTTATCATGGATACCAGCGTCCTCCCTGCTTAGCGCAGCCTGTAAGCAGGGAAGATGCTGGTAACTATGATAAATTGCGGGTATCTAGGCAGCGCGCGCGGGAGACCTTGGTGGGCATTCAACTGGCCCACGATGACCAATCTACTTTCCAGGAAACTGTTCATGTAGGAATCCTCGGACCTGACACCCATAATGTGGTGGTGCACCATCTTGTTGCAAAAACTCAGGGAACGTGCCATCTTCAGTGCATAAAGAGGGCAACACATCATCATGAAGCAATTTCAGATATCCAGTGGCATTGAGGTGTCCATTAATGAAGAATGGCCCCACTATCTTTGTACCCCCATATACCACACCATACTATCAATTTTTGTGTTCCAACAGTCTTGGAGGGATCTATCCACTGTGGGTTAGTGTCAAACCAATAGCGCTGGTTTTGTTTGTTAACTTCACCATTCTTGTGTCCACATTTTGGCAAATCCAACACTGAACATGCTCCACAAAATTTTCCCACTGTAGAATGTGAGATGGGTGGTCTTGTAGGGTGTCTTGCATTGAAATCTGCTGCAATGACCCGGGTTGACCAGACATCAACACAATATATATCTGCTTTTCACGTGTTAACCTCTGCAACATGTCAATAGCTGTACACATAGAGAACTTTGCAAATAACTCATGAAATAATGTTGTTATGTTAAAACCAAGCACACCATTGTTTTTATTATACATTTCTCAATAAGTTTGATGTGTCACATGACCCTCTTCCCACTGAAAAAAATAAAGTTGGATCCAAAATGGCCGACTTCAAAATGGCCGCCATGGTCACCACCCATTTGAAAAAGTTTTCCCCCTCCCATATACTAATGTGCCATAAACAGGAAGCTGATATCAACAACCATTCCCATTTTATATAGGTGTATCCATATAAATGGCCCAACCTGTATATTTATCGTAGACAGAAGTCATTCCGATCATAGGCTATCCAGGTGTTCATGTGCCTGTGTATTTTTTCTGACCAGGTTATCCAAAGAAAATTACAGAGGCATGATTGATTTTGATTAATCTCATAATGCAAAGTCGATGGGTTTTTGAAGAAAATGTACCCATAGATAATTAAATAGTTATACCACAAGTAGATAGATGCATAAAAGCTATATATTGCAACAAGGAATGCCCCAATCAGGATGGTGCCTAAATTTAGTATCTCACATCGCTATGTACTGGAGTTAGTTTGTAAATCCGGGAATTATAGACCGCGCTGACCTGAAGGACGATGACAAATTTGAGACACGACACACACAGGGTTTGCCGACGCGTTTCGTGGTCCTCCGACCACTTCCTCATGACCACGAAACGCGTCGGCAAGCCCTGTGTGTCGTGTGTCAAATAAAGTTTGTCATCGTCCTTCTGGTCAGCGCGGTCTATAATTCCCGGATTTGCAAACTAACTCCTGAACTTATCTTCTACGGGATCTGCAGCGACCAGGCAATCTTTACCAGTTGTGGGTTCACAACAGAAAGAGGTGAGTGGTACCCGAAAACTCCCCTCTGTTGTACCCTGGTGACCGCTCTATGTGCGCTTCCCTCTCCCTCCCCTCTTACCGCTATGTACTAGCAGGCCCCAAAATTGACAGGGACTGAGCAGGACCAAGACCTAACCATGGAAAGCTAAATAGACAAGATTCACAGCTTAAAAAGGGCGCCACACCCCTATATGAGGACAAGAAACTAAGGCAAAACTGAAGAACACAGTGTGATCAGGTCCTGGGCTGTCCGATGTGAACCGGACAGCCCCAGACCAGATTTGCAAACAGAACTGGAGGGCAAATATGCCCTCCGGTCCGGTTTGCAGCCAGATTCCTCAATTGCAGCCGCAGCTGCTGAAATTTCAGGCCGCGTCCTGAATCTCTGCAGGGGACAGCTGGTGGTGCTGAAGTTTAGCAGCGCTCGCTGCTAAACTTCAGCCGCCGGTGTCCGGTTCCTGGATCCGATGTTTTTGTCGGTTCGGGGCGGTCTGGCGCCATAGATCCCCATGTTACGGGATCCGAGAGGCAAGCAACGTTTTTGTGTCCGGGAGGAAAATCCGAATTCACCAAGATCCTCCAGGACAGATAGAAACCGGATGGCACATAGCTACCATCCGGATCCATCCGGCCCCATAGGGCTGTATTATGTCAAAATTGGGGCCGGGGCTGCCCAGTTTAGACCGGACGGCCCCAGACCAGATCAAGCTGTGGTGTGAAGCCGGCCTTTGTGCAATGTATAGGTGCACATTCACACTGCAGCCATTACTAGAAGAAGCCTAGACTAAAACAAAAAAACAAACACCTTGCAGTAAGGAAATAAATGGTAATAGTATGTGTAAGTAACATAGGATACTTAGTTGAGACTATTTTGATAAAAAAAAGCCTAATATCCCATCGCAACAAGTTGTACCCAATCATAATGGTCCTTAAAATTTGTATATCACCTCACATATCACCTGTCAGCAGGCTTCAAAATAAAATTTAGTTAAGACAGTTTGTGATTTCACCTAGATGAGTTGAATGTGGATTTTTTCCAATATACGGTATATCTGTTTAGTCAGGTCACAATTAATATACCGTAAGCAGTAATGGGTGGATCTTTTGAAATTTAAATTCACCGACTGCCAAAATTTCTCACAATATTTGATTTGTGGAGTAAACTTGCCTGAATCTCAATACTACAGGGAGATAGTGGACTCCTCTGCCAGTAAGCGCTTACACTCTGCTGAGAGAGAGAATCTCATTGATCACAAGAGCTTACAATCTACAGGAGAGAGAGAAAGAACCCTGCTGACCTCAAGAGTCTACACCCAACAAGAGACAGAGAACTCAGCTGTCTATAAGAGCTTACACGCTACGAGAGAGAGAGAACCCAACTGACCACAAGAGCTTAATCCCCTACAAAAGAGAGAACCCCACTGACCACAAGAGCTTACACCCTATGAGAAAACCCCACTGATCACAAGAGCTTACACCCTACAAGAGAGAAAGAACCCCACTGACCACAAGAGCTTACACTCTAAAGAAAAGAGAGACTTACCAAATGACTCTGGAGATAGAAGTCTTTGGTTTAAACTGTGCTCAAGTGGGAACCCCTGACCTGGCAGAGCCCAAGTACTGACCACCACTGTAATTTGGTGTAATATGTGCAATTTGATCTACCTATAGAAACAATAATTCTGATGCATAGGTGACGTGATATCTACCTTTTCCTGACAATGACATTCTGAAGTTCTGAGACACAATAGAGCCATAGTAGACCTTAGACTATATTAGCATTACTTAAGACTATAACATAATACTGAATTTATTCAAAGGCAGGAAAACAAAAAAAAAAGGGAGGAGGTGATACAGAAGTAGAGAATAATAATGAAAAAGACTTGGTGAACCAGGAAAGTCTCTTTGACATCATTTATAGGTTTCATCAAAAGACTTGGCCACCTGTGACCTTAATTGTCCTCCTGCCAAGCACCTCCTGTTCTGTCCCTGAGGCTGTGCTGTCCCCGCTGATCTCAAGCATACCACACGTGGTGACCATGTCCAAAGTCACACTTGTAAAATATCAATGATGTCATCTATGCTGAAGAACGACTAATGCCATACCCTGTGCTACCAGACAGACACTCACCACAAGCGTCCAGCACAGAATTACTCAATAATATCAGACATCTATATATGTGATTGTGGTGAGGAGAACATTTCTTGGATTCAGATAAAGTTAGAATCTGCAAACAATGCATGGTAAATTTCCACATAGAACACTGCACTTAGCAAGAACGGCTTAGAAAAAAATGAAACAAAACACTCTTAGTTACTGTGAGTTAATTTTTGGAATTACCATAGCTACTTTAGGGTTTTAGAGATGCCTCATCATTCTTCACCCATAGCCTTGTTGCTGCAAAAGCAAGACAACCCTTCATCCTTTGTGCTGCTACTTCTAGGAGCAATATCTGTACGACATCCCAACTATAGGCCCGTCCCGAAGAGTAACACCAGAAACAAGTAAAGCCCCAGGCTGTGGGCCCGATCACCTTACAGATGTGGACAGCTTGAGATGGTTGAGCCCTGACACTAAAGTTATTACAATTATGTGATTGTAAGGGAGTGACTACGCCCGCTACAGTAAAGTATGAATATTAATTTGAAGTGTCTCTATACAATGATGGTTGTAAATGTGAAGTGTATTTGTATTGTAGGGATAAGTATAATGTAAGCAGTGTTGTAACTAGAGTCTGATGAGCCCTGGGGGAAGTTTAGACCTGCCCTCCCCTCCCTGTACATGCGATGGTAAAATGTATAGGGCTGTTGTAACGTTTTACATCCTATAAAGACTCATAAATTGAATCCTCTCTCCCTTCATTATGTATTAATGCCCCTCATCCTGCTATATATGGTCCTCCTCCTGGAATATGGCCCTTTATCATGGTATATATGTCCCCCTTCCTGGTTCATATGATCCTCCTGCCATCCCCATTATCCACCAATTATTATAATGCATTGTCATTTTCCTTCATAGTATAATACAGCCTTATCATCCTCAATACAGTATAATGCAGCCTCATAGCCCTCCAAACAGTATAATACAGCCTCATAGTCCTCCATACAGTATAATGCAGCCTTATAGTCCTCTATACAGTATAATACGGCCTCATAGTCCTCCATACAGTATAATGCAGCCTCATAGTTCTCCATACAGTATAATACAGCCTCATAGTCCTCAATATAGTATAATGCAGGCTCATAGTCCTTCATACGGTATAATGCAGCCTCATTGTCCTCCATACAGTAAAATGCAGCCTCATAGTTTTCCATACAGTATAATACAGTCTCATACCTCTCCATATAGTATAATGTACTCCCCCTCCTTCTTCCATAATCCTCTGGCCATAGTGTCACACTTATTTAAAAAAAAATCAGTCTATACCTACCTCTCCCGCTTCCCCCGCTGCTCTGGTCTCCCTGTGAACACTGAAAACACAGGAGAAAGAGGCCAAGCTATACTTAGTCTTGTAAATGTTATTACGGTAACTGCTGATGTATAAAACTGATGCCTGGATTGCATGTGGATGACAATTGAGATTTTGAGATTAAAATCACCCTTTTTTCCTGGAAGAAGCTAAGGCAATTTTTAACACTCTGATGTGAACATAGCCATAGGGCTCATTCAGATATTCGTGAAGATCGGTGCTCATAGACTGCAGTGTTCAGACTGGCAGCAGGTCGGGTGCTTATGAGGCGGTCAGTCAAAGCATTGTGAACCTTGCATAGAACAATTTTTACAACAGTCTGAATGATCCTTTAGTGTGTGACGGTCACAATTTATTAATAGCAAATAAATTCAACAATTTCATACGTTTTATTACGAAACGTTTATTCACTTGCTGGTGTGGGGAAATAGCTATTCTTCTTGTGGAGGGCACTCTGCCTGCCGGCTGAGGAGACTTATAGCCGCAATGCTCCTCTGGGAAATATGCAAATTGTCACTTCAGTGAGGAAGTAGACGATCTCTTGTGCCACCTAATAAAGGTCAGAATCCTTAAAGTCATCAACTCTTTAACAAGCCTTTTAATATGACTTAGGATTTGAGCCAGATCAGAATCCCAAACTGCAGACGCTGCATTTCGGGGAAACTACCCCTCATCAGTGCAGTGTGTGGGATTCTGATCTGGCTGTATGAGAGGCTGAGACGAGGTCTGGGGAACTGGCGTTCTACCTTATGGAGAGGAATCTGCCTGCCGGCATAAGGAGAGAGATAAGCTGATAAGGAGTCTTATAGCCGCATTGCTCCTCTGGGAAATATGCAAATTGTCACTTCAGTGAGGAAGTGGACAAACTCTAGTGCCACCCAATAAGGGTAGCAATCCTTGAAGTCATAATTGACTCTTTAACAAGCCTTTTAATATGAATTAGGATTTGTGCCAGATCAGAACCCCAAACTGCAGACGCTGCGTTTCGGGGTGACTGCCCCTCATCAGTGCAGTGTGTGGGATTCTGATCTGGCTGTATTCTCTTGCTGCAAATATTTATATGTTTACAAAAAATTTTGGGCACATTGAGTGCTGCATCATTGCATAAGACACAGTGTAAGATACGCTTTAAAAGAAACATATAGCACAGAGCTGCCATCCAACACCACTGTTTTTGTAGCTATGTCTGGTGGGACACAACCACAGCACAGGGCGTCCAGTGCTCTTGTATTGTGTTATACAATAAGGCAATAACAACCCTGCTCAGAGAAAATAGGAAGATGCATATGAAATACATGTTCCATGCTGATGCCTTACAATTATGTCAATAGTCTGATGACATGAATCCCTGTGTGTAAAATTCTCTCCTCAAGCAAACTTTTATCAGATATACTGAAACACTCTGTGCTGCTTTTAATGGTGTAGATACGTAGTAAACCATACAATAGGTGCTGGAAACTAGTTCAGTAAACATGAAAACTGATGTGTAAGGTTTTGTGATGGATTCTGATTACTCCATATAAACACGTGAACTTCTATTGTGCCACTCTAAATAATATATTAAGTATATTTCTAGCACCGTAATTGTATGTGCGCACGTTGAGTTTTTTGTGTGTATTTCTTTGTCAAATCTGCATCTCCTGATAGAAAAAAATGCACCAAAAATGCAATGCTTTTTTATGCGTTTTTGCAATTGTTTTCAATGCTTTTTTTAGTGCATTTGCGGTGGGAAAACGCTGAATAAGCACCAAGAATTGACATGCTGCAGGTTTATTACTACACCAAATCTGCATGGGAAAAAAAAAAGAAATGTGCACAAAACTTCAGAATTCTCATTCTTTGCTGGTATCAGAATTTTCATGCTGTTTTCTGACAAATCTGCACTAAAACAAGGCATAAAAAATGCACTGTGTGTAAGGAAGTGGCTGATGCCAGAGAGCGATTGCTGCCCCTGGAGACTGCTAGTGTATTTATATGTTAGCTGGCTGCTTTATCTGCACTGAGAACCCATAATAAATGTTTTTTGATTATTTGTTTTTACATCCCTATGACGGCAGGTTCGTTGCCAATGGCAGCCAATCATTGAAGCTGGCACAATGGGTGGGTGCGCAACAGCCAATCACAGATGCTGTCACATGTGAGGGCGCCTGTGATTGGCTGTTGGAGCTGGTGCAGTGAATAAAAATGGAGTTAATGAAGGGGACCCAGAAGCAGTCTGACCTCACCACCTGTCAGTATAATTCTCCAGCCTTAATCCCAATTTTGCGTCCTTTTGCAGCCCCCCAGTTCTCTTGGCCACAATTTTAAAGTTTGGGTCCCAATAAACTTATATGGGGTTCGAGCTCAAGTTCGGGTCAACTCTGGTCCCGAACCCAGACTTTAAGAAAAGTACATCAGGATCCGCTGAATCCAAACATCCGCAGGTTCACCCATCTCTAGTAACAACCCCTGTCATGGTCACCTTTGTATGGCAGCAATGCTAGAGTAAACAATTTGAAGACAACTTGTTTCACTCTTGTTCACATTCAGTCATCAAGTTCCAAAATACTTTGTTTACTACTTCTTTCCACTCACAGGAAATTATCTGCTCTGTTCCTTTACAGACTGTGAACAGTTCAGTACGGAGCAGTACTGAGGAAGACACCTGGTGAACGGAGCCGCAGTAGGTCCATACCAGAGGGAAGCCTAGCCAGTGCAGGGGCCCAAGAGTGAGGGTCGGAGGCAAGGCGAGGAACAGAGTGGGGGCAGAGGAACCATACCGGTTAACCACAGGAAGCAACCCAGACACTGGAGTCCGAGTCTGCCAGGGACTACTTAGCCCAGCAGAAAACACCAGTCAACCAAGTAGACTTCAGTCTTCTGGGACACTTGTAGCACAAGTGGTAGCCCAATAGGTTGTCTATGAATGAACTAATGATGACCTCTCTGTAGGATAGGTCATTAATATGAGATCCATAGGGGGCCAAACACTTAGCACCCTTACAGATCAGCCTATAACTGCTCTGTCAGCATCTGGATATGTGGCACCCCAATGGTTAATGTGCCACAGTATCATCACCAAGGGTTAACTCCCTCACACAACACCTGACACTGCACTAGCGCCTCTAGGCCAGAAGGGGGAGCTAAAGCAGCTCCCTCATATATTCTGGTGTCAAGAGGAAGTAGTTAGTTCAGTTCCTGGGAGAACTAAGGAAGAGATACTGTGGTGTAAAGAGGCTGCATTAGGCGTCTCACAGTCTGCTTCTCAATTCCAGGCCTAGCCAGGTTCTGAGGAGAGGAGTACAAGAAGCAGAGGAGCACATCTGGGAGATTGAGTTACCTCATAACTCGCCCCGGAGAAGTGCACAGACCGGATACCGGATCCAAAACTGTGACTGACACACGCAGCACAGTAAACACCAGGATAGTGGAGGTTATAGATCTACACTGTACCTCAGCGAAGCAACACGGCGGGGTCAGAAACACACAGAAAGACTCAAGTTGCCTAGTAAAGAGGGTACCTGTGAGGA
Organism: Allobates femoralis; assembly: GCA_033576535.1. NCBI lineage: Eukaryota > Metazoa > Chordata > Amphibia > Anura > Aromobatidae > Allobates > Allobates femoralis. Next base: position 103,324,157 of record JARQOC010000006.1, read on the forward strand.
GAGACAGGGCTTGCAGCTCAGCTAAAGCAGCAGCAGGGCCGCACACAAGGCACAGGAGTAGGAAGCTGAGGACCCGGACAGGGTGGGAGCAACCCGGCCCCGGTACAGACTCCGTGGACAGTACTCTGCTTAACAACATCTGCAGTAAAGACTTGGAAAATGACAAAACCGTGAGTCTGTGTGATTCTTGTGCTCAAACCCTACATTCCCTCACAAGCAGCTATTGTCTCCACCACTACCCCTATTCAGCATTCATCAAAGACTATTACCATCACTGCCCCAGGGAACCAAGCTCTACCCGCGGAGAGCCGTTACATCACCGGCTGCGAAACATCATCCCTGGAGGTTCTCAAGCAGCGGTGGTCAACCTGACCACAACCCGTGGGTAACGTCACGACAAACTCCCCTGTAAATATCCCCCCATTACTTGTGGGCTCGGGACACGGTCCGAACCAAGACTGCCGCGACATCCCCAGCATATACCCTGGTTCGGTACCCAGTACCCCGTCCCAGTGGGCTCCACAGATACTACATTGCCAAGTGTTACAGTTTATCTCCTATTCAAGTAAGCAATGTACATTTCCGCAATGTTCCATCCTGTATATCACCTTGTGCTATCCACTGCCGCAGCAGTTATCAGCTGACTGTTGGGGTAGGTGTCAGACCCCCACTGATCTCCTATTAATAAGCTATTATATGTCATCATTAGTTCAATCCTGTACAAACCCTTTAATAGAGAATGATTGATCCCCTCTAACAACCTAATATTTTCTATATTTTCTCAGGCACAGCTACTACTGTACTTGTGCCTGTCTGTGCCATCTGACATGCACAGAAAGCCATTCTTTGATGCTCTTTCCAGATGATACAGGAGACATGAGGATGTGACCGACTTACCCAAGACTTAGCCGTCTCACCTTCAATTTAATAACCATTAAACTGTAAAACACTGTAAAAAAAAAAAAAAAGGTAAACCACTATTGCTAGACCCTCAGGCATCCATATGCCAAACAGTACCATCATTCTAGTCATGACGTCATCACTCACATCTTATTTGCAGTGTAATGCCCATCAGTGGCACCTCTGTTGCATCTTTAGTACATATATAACGAGGTCACATTAATTATACATCAGAATATCAATATTGAATAATAAAGTGGCATTAGTTAGACATACAATACGCAGATATAAAAGGCAAAAGGCACTGTGTTGCCTTGCAGCAACACAGTGTAGCATTACAGGACATGGCATTATAATCATATAGTACTGTTCACCATTAATGGCACTCCTTAATTTTTTCATAGACTGTACAATATCTACCGAAATTAATAGAAATGCACTAAGTTACTATATATTCTCAGGATTTTTTAATTAGTGGTCCAAAGTAATACAAAAATAAAAGATTGTTTGTCAACTTACATGTTGCAATTTCAAAGAAAAAAATGAATAAACAGCATGTGCAGCAATAACGACCCAACTAAATAATACCTGGTTGCACACCCTTTGGCATTGATGACGTTTCTTGTAGCCATCTAAAAGCTTCTTGTGCTTCTCAGCTGCTATTTTCTCCCGCTCTTCCTTTGCAGTTTGTTCAAGCTCTTGAATGTTTGCAGGGTTCTTTTTCGCAATGTTAGATTTCAGCTCATCCCAAAGATTTTCAATGGGACTGAGGTCAGGACTCATTGCTGCCATTTTAAAACAGTCTATTCTTTCTTTTTCAACCATTCCTGTTTACTTTTGGATGTATAGTTTGGGTCATTGTCTTGCTGGAGGACTGATGGTCTGTGATTCAAACCAAGTTTTCTTACACTGGGTAGGACATTTCACTCTAAAATTTCTAGATAATTCTCAGATTTCATGATTCCTGCAATACGCTGAAGACCTCCAGTACCAGATACAGCTAAGCAAACACACAGCAATACGAATTATGGATCCTACACCATGATTAACTGTTGGTTGGGTGTTCTTTTCTTTAAAAGCTTCATTGTGTTGTCAGTAAACAAACTATTGCATTACCTTGCCAAAAAGGTCTATTTTTATTAAAATATCCACCAAACATTTTCCCAGAAGGATTGTGGTTTGTCAAGGTACTCTTTGGCAAAGATCAGTCATTCCTTTTAATGTAATTTCTTCAGCAATGGCTTCTTCCTTGGCCTTTGCCCATAAAACTCTGCTTGGTTTAGTGTGTGGTGTATGGTACTTGTTGAAACCATGAACCCAGACTGTTCCAGGTGGGCCTTCAGGTCTTTGGATGTTTGATGTTGTGTTTTTTTTCACCATTTGCACTAACCATTGAAGTCATCTCTTGTCAATTTTCCTGTTTCCCCCATGTCTAGGGAGGTTCTTGATGGTTCCATGCTTGGCAAACTTCTTAATAACATTGCACACTGTTGAAACTGGGATAGCAAGGTCCTTGGAGATGGCCTTATACCCTTTGGAAGTCTTGTGTTTGCTAATATTAGCAGTTCTGATGTCATCAGACAGCTCATTTGTCTTCAACATTATGACAAAGGAATGTGGTCTAACATGTGTCTTTTTAAAACACGAAAGTCATCATTCATTAGCTAATTCTTGTTACATGGTCACCAACAATTTATCACAGGTGATTTTCATTTATGATTTACCACACTCAAAATGTGATTCCATTCTACTAATTTAATGTAACGGGTGCAAATACCAGTGTCACAGCAAGCTTTACTCCATCAAACTTTGTATGAAATCCGGCATGGTTTCAGAGGAGGGAGGGGGCGCCACATTCATTTGTAATTGCACTTTTAAGACTCGATTACAAATAAATGTGTGAGAGCCCCAGGACTTCCGAGGTCAGTGAAGCTCCAATCAGCTTCCTGCCCCGACATGCGGCCATTCGACACCTGTAATAGGCTTGAGCTGCCTGCCATATGGGCAAATGTGGCACCCCATGGGTTAATGTGCCACAATAACATCACATGGGTTCTCTCCCCCACTACACACTGACAAACACTACCACCTCTGGGCAATAGAGGGAGCACCTCCTGCTTCCATATATACACTTGCCCACGAGGGAGAGCTCAGTTCAGCTCGCAGCAGGGCTGAGGAAAAGACACAGAGCAGAGTTAGCTCAGTGCAGACCTAGTAAAGGGTCAGAGGAAAAGGAGAACGAAAGACAGAGGAACACATCTGGGAGCTGGAGTGACACCATCACTTGCCCCAGAAGTAAGCACAGAGAGACGGACACCGGATCCGGTACTGTGTCTGGCACCCACAGCACAGCGAATCCAGGAACAGTGGGATCTCTAGATGCCCCCTAGTACCAGAGTGAAGCAACACGGAGGGGTCAGTACAGCATAGAGGACCCAAGTTGCCTAACCCAGTGGTACCAGCAGCGAACAGAGAGAGACGTGAGGAATCCCAGCAGCTTAGCTAAGAAGCAGCAGCTCAGGACACACACACCGGTGCAGCATAAGGAGGCTAATGACCCGGACAAGGTGTGGGGAGAGAGAGCTCAGCCACCATTACAGACTCCGTGGACTATAATCTGCAATAATATCAGCAGTAAAGCCTTGGAAAACAGCTTTGGAGTCTGTGTATTGATTGTGACCTTTGCTCCAGATTCAGCACAGAGAGCTTCTCCACAGATCCAGCCTGTCAGCTCTGCAGCATCAGGGAGAAGAAGAGAATTGCAGTATCAACTAAACGTAAGTGTGTGTGTCCTCCAACTCTTCTCCACCATCTACAACCCCAATAGACTTTAACCCCTTTACTGCCCCGGGGGATACAGTTCCCCCCACTGGAACTATACCACCTCCGCTGCCCTCACATCACCCCCGGAGGTTCTGCAGCAGCGGCGGCCCCCATTACTGGCCGCATCAAGTGGGTGGCGTCACCCGTGACAATATCCCTTGTAAATATTCCCCTTTTATTGTGCTGAGCCAGGGACACGGTCCGGACCAAGCCACCCGTGACATCCCCGACGCAGACCGGTCCGGTACCGAGTACCCCACGTCCCTTGGGGCTCCACAACCTGGCGTCACGAACAGGATCTACCCGGTCCAAAAGAATTGGACCCTGTGCGCCATCTGAACTGTATTTTTGAGAATCCGCCATTTTGGAGCGCGCGGGAAAGAAAGGGGGCGGTACCCTGCATTGGCGCGAACCCAGCCTCCTCCCTTGGTGCTGACGACATCCGGCAGGGAAGGAGATCCCTGCTGCGCCCCGGAACCTCCCAGAGACATCCGGACGGAAGCGGAAGACGGAGGGCGCATAATAACTAAGGGGGCCCAAGATGTCGCAGGCCGATGCACAAGACGGCGGCGGAGTAGCAGATGGAGCTGCAGCGTCGGGTCAGCCACTAGCGTCCGGCGGTGCAGCGGCGCAAGGAACAGCATCCATAATGCCATTCCTGATGCCGTATACTCCAGGGGCAATGTGGCTGCCCCAATATTCCGGTGAGCCTAATACTTTAACTGACTTTATGCAAAAGATTAAAGAGTACTATGTGATGTATCCCCTCACTGAAGCCCAGCGTGTAGGGATGATAATGGGACAGTTAACGGGCAATGCACGGCGTGAGGTGGCGTCCTGGCTGGACACAGATAAGGACACTGTAGAGCATCTAGCAGCCAGACTAAAAGCAACGTTTGAATCTGCTGTTGATACCCGGGCTAAGATGAGGTTCTTTGCATGCCACCAGAAGCCTAAACAGAGTGCCCGAGACTTTGCCTTGAACCTGCAGGAAGCACTCAAAGCCCTTAAGCTGGCAGAACCTGCTTTAGCCCCGGGAGCTGATAAAATGCTATTTGACCAATTTATTGAGGGCCTCCATTCCCCTTCCCATCGAGGACAGTTAAGCATGGTACTGCTGCAGAACCCTGACATGACATTTACTGAGCTGAAGGATAGAGCTATCCGTCTGCAGCAGCTGGAAGAGCCAAGGGAATTAACATCTGTGCTTGACACTGCAGCAGCACCTCAGCAGGCGGCAACGCCAGCGACATCTGCCATGTCAACGACTGCTGCTGAGGCCGGGGACTATATCTCAAATGCAGCCATCAACCAAAAGCTAGATGCCCTGACAGACACCGTGATCTCCATGGCCAAGGTCATCAAGGAACTGCGAGAGTCAAAACCTGCACCCAAGATCGAGTTGGCGACCAGCAGAGAGGATGTTCCGTGGATGAGGCCCAGAAGATACCCAGGAGCAAGAGGACGACCCAGCGATCGCTACCAACCAGATGGACAGCCCGTCTGCCGCCGTTGCCAGAAACCAGGTCATTTTGCTCGAGAGTGTCCTTTAAACGACGATACCCTGGGCAGGCGGGCCGCTCCCCAGGAATGAACGCTCAAGGCCCCTCAGCCTGGTATGACAAATTTGTGGGAGGAAAGCCGGTGATCCCTATCGTGTTGGATGGCATTCCCTTCAGTGCCTTGTTGGATACCGGATCCCAAATAACATCCATCCCACATGTTCTATATAAAAGGTACTGGGCTGATTCAGACATTACTAATGCGCCAGATGGCTTTAACTTTGAAGTGTGGGCTGGTAATGGATTGATGATACCAAAGGTTGGATTTAGAGAGATGAATATTCAGGTTGGAAAGGTAGAATTGCAGAAACAGGGTATTATAATCGTAGATGTCGACCGGCGAGGCCGTGAGCCCGTGATGGTGGTAGGAATGAATGTCATTGAAAAATGTTTTTCCGAAGTGTTAAGTGTTTTGCAGCAAATCGCCGAGACTGCCGGAACTGGACAACAGAGGCTTCTGCACAAAGAGATCAAAGCCCTGATGTTGAAGCAGCAGGTAGAAATCTCCGGAGGTGAGATCGGCAGTGTCAGAGTAAGTGACCCAATACCTATTGTAATTCCTCCCAAAACTGAAATGTTGGTGTGGTGCAGAGCCGCAATAGGCATTAAAGGGCAAGATTATCAGGCCCTGGTAGAACCCGTGTACTCAGACAGTAGACCGACCATACTCACTGCTAGAGGAGTGGTTGACGTACACAGGGGAAGAGTGCCATTACGCCTGTTGAACTGCGGAGAAGATGAGGTCACATTACCAAAGTATGCTACCATGGCTAAGTTGTACACGGTTGATAACAACAACATCACCGTCGCTGAGCCCTTGAACCCGTCATGCCAGGCGGATGACAATGGCTCAGAGGAGAAGCTGGAGGATTGGTGCCAAAAGTTGCATGTAGGTACCAGTTCTACACCTCCCCGTCACAAGCATGGAGTATACCGGGTAGTGAAAGAATATGAGCAGATATTCAGCAAACACCCGTTAGACTTTGGGCAGATCAAAGGGGTAGAGCACACTATACCCACAGGTAACCATCAACCTATAAAAGAAAGGTATAGACCCTTACCACCAGCTCACTACCAAACCACCAAAGACATGCTCAGAGAAATGAAATCTGCAGGGGTAATAAGAGACAGTTGTAGCCCCTGGGCAGCACCTCTAGTGTTAGTCAAAAAGAAGGATGGGACCATGAGAATGTGCGTAGATTACCGGCAGATTAACCACATTACACATAAGGACGCATACCCATTACCTAGGATTGAGGAGTCATTAGCTGCATTAAAATCTGCTAACTACTTTTCCACCCTTGATCTGACTAGTGGGTACTGGCAGGTTCCTGTGGCCGAGGCCGACAAGGAGAAGACAGCGTTTACTACGCCGATGGGCCTCTGTGAGTTCAATTGTATGCCGTTCGGACTCTGCAACGCACCCGGGACCTTCCAACGTCTGATGGAGAGCTGCCTAGGACACAAGAACTTTGAAACTGTCCTCCTGTACCTAGATGACGTCATAGTATACTCGAAGACGTACGAGCAACATCTACAAGACTTGGCAGAAGTGTTCGAAGCTTTATCGAAATATGGCATGAAAATCAAGCCGTCCAAGTGTCACCTTCTCAAACCAAAGGTACAGTACCTGGGACATGTCGTGAGTTCAGAGGGAGTAGCACCGGATCCTGATAAAGTCACGGCAATAAGGGATTGGCCAAGACCTACGAATGTAAAAGAAGTGAGGCAATTCCTGGGCCTGGTAGGCTATTATAGAAGATTTATTCGAGGATTCACGAAGCTAGCAGCTCCTCTGCAAGACATTCTGGTAGGACGGTCAAGGAAGACTTCAAACTGTAATTCCCTGGCATGGTGGGATGAGGAAAGAGAAAATTCCTTCAATCAGCTAAAAAGTGCGCTGACGGGAGAAGAGATCCTGGCATATCCTGATTACCATCAACCATTCATTCTTTACACGGATGCCAGCAACGTGGGACTGGGAGCAGTATTGTCGCAGAAGCAAGGAGGCAAAGAACGAGTTATTGCCTTTGCAAGCAGGAAGCTCCGGCCTACAGAACGCAATCCCGAGAACTACAGCTCCTTCAAGTTAGAGCTACTAGCAGTGGTCTGGGCTGTAACCGAACGCTTTAAACATTACTTGGCAGGTGCAGAATTCACCATCTACACGGATAACAACCCGTTGACTCACCTGGACACAGCCAAATTAGGTGCTTTGGAGCAGCGATGGATAGCCCGGCTATCTAATTACAACTTTGTCATCAAATATCGGGCAGGCCGCAAGAATGGGAACGCAGTTGCCTTATCCCGGATGCCGCACCTGAAAGACGTGGAAGAGGAACCGGAAGAGTTGGAAGAGATTGAACTCCCGGCCTTTCATCGTTCAAGGGTAGAAGATTATCGACCCGGCATCTACCAAAAGAAACAGGAAATAAACCTTAACCCGTTAAGACACTACGGATGGGCTGAAGCTCAAGATACTGATCCAGCCGTGAAGCTAGTGAAAGAACTGCTTACGCAACAACATGCACACCCTGGACAGAATGCCCCAGCTGAAGCTATACAGCTATGGAAGGATAAAGGCAAGTTGTTCCTGCATCAAGGGAAGCTCTGTAGACGATTTACCAATCCCAAGACGCATGAACTGGTCTGGCAAATAATCGTGCCCAAGCGAGACACTCAAATGGTCTTAGAGGCTTATCATGACAACACAGGTCATTTCGGATGGAAGAAGTTAGAAGCAATCCTGAGAGACAGATTCTATTGGGTTGGCATGAGAGGATCCATTGAACTATGGTGCAGAAGATGTGCCGCATGCAACCTCAGAAGGAAAGATCTACAGAAAGCTCCACTTCAACCAATAATAACCAAGCAGCCACTTGAGCTAGTCGTGTTAGACCACGTCAAGTTGTCACCAAGCCGGTCAGGCTATGTCTATGCCTTAACCATCGTGGACCATTACTCACGCTTCTTAGTGGTGGTACCAGTCAAAGACTTGACAGCGAAGACTGCAGCAAAAGCATTCCAGACGCATTTCTGTAGACCACATGGTTACCCAGAACAAGTCCTTGCAGACCAAGGTCCAGCTTTTGAATCAGAACTATTCAAGGAATTCTGCAATATGTACGGTTGTAAGAAGATTCGCACAACAACGTATCATCCCCAAACAAATGGTCTCTGCGAGAAAATGAATCATATCGTAATCGAACTGTTAAAGACCTTACCAGAATCAGAAAGAAACCAGTGGCCAGATAAATTACCTGACTTGGTAGATTTATACAACCATGTCCCTGTGAGTTCCACAAACTGCACTCCAGCTTATCTTATGCGTGCAAGACCCGGTAAGCTACCAATTGATCTAGAAATGGGAGTTGAAAAACCAGATACAGAATTGGAAGAGACAGATTGGGATATCAAACGTCAGAAACAGTATCACCAAGTGCAAGAATGTGTAGAGAGAAACCTACAACAGGCAAGAGCAAGGCAAGAAAAGACCTTTAACAAACATGCTCAAGCAATGCCATTACAAGAAGGTGATCAAGTTCTCAAGAGAAAGAGACGCTCAAACAAACTGGATAATCAGTGGGAAGCAGTCCCATACACAGTCTTACCATCTAACCAAGACAATGTAAAAACCTATTTGATAAGCAAAGATGAAGGAAAAACGTCACAAGTCGTATCTCGTGATCAACTCAAATTGTGTCCTGAAACACTGAAGACACCTGAAGTCATGGAACCCGTACAGGTCCAACCTATCCAAGAAAAAGAAGAAGTATTCCACACGGTACTAGGAGATTTTCCTAAAACATGGCCAAATTACCATGGAGCAGTTGTCGTACCAATGATTGCATTCCCTTCAATGATGGACTCAAAACCAGAACCTGCGTTACCAGAACCTGTGTTACCAGAACCTGTGTTACCAGAACCCGTGTTACCTGAAGAAGACCCAAGACTTGAAGAACTGGAAGTAGAATCCGAAGAGGAAGAACAGATTCCTGGTCCCAGTGAACTTGCCAGTCCTGCAGTCAGACCTCCATCTGCCATAACACCATGCACCCCAAATAGGTACACGTCCACTCACACTTTCATACTAACTCCACCAACATTGCGCAGATCAGAGCGTAGTACCCAAGGTCAGATACCAGCTAGGTACAAAGAATGAAATACAGAATTAAATGTATAATGTAAATATGTTGTTTGAATATAAATCGAATTCAGTGGACAAATGTATATAGTTATTGCAACGTTAAACAAAAAGCCCAGTACCTACAGAGACTATCCTGTATGAACTTTGCAATCTCCTTATTTACTTATGGACCATATATACCACGGACTGGTTGTGGTAAGAACTCTTTTGTATATATTCATCAGCCCGGAGGCAATAGACTAAGCCCCTGGAAAGACTGCTTTTGGACTTTCGAACTCTTTTTCACATTCTAGTGATTTTTGTACTTTTTCATTTTTATGTCTATGTAAATATTAATTGTGTTTAATCGTTGTTTACTTGTTTTTCCACAGTCCCGGAGTACTGTATTTAACTAAGGGGGAATGTGGCACCCCATGGGTTAATGTGCCACAATAACATCACATGGGTTCTCTCCCCCACTACACACTGACAAACACTACCACCTCTGGGCAATAGAGGGAGCACCTCCTGCTTCCATATATACACTTGCCCACGAGGGAGAGCTCAGTTCAGCTCGCAGCAGGGCTGAGGAAAAGACACAGAGCAGAGTTAGCTCAGTGCAGACCTAGTAAAGGGTCAGAGGAAAAGGAGAACGAAAGACAGAGGAACACATCTGGGAGCTGGAGTGACACCATCACTTGCCCCAGAAGTAAGCACAGAGAGACGGACACCGGATCCGGTACTGTGTCTGGCACCCACAGCACAGCGAATCCAGGAACAGTGGGATCTCTAGATGCCCCCTAGTACCAGAGTGAAGCAACACGGAGGGGTCAGTACAGCATAGAGGACCCAAGTTGCCTAACCCAGTGGTACCAGCAGCGAACAGAGAGAGACGTGAGGAATCCCAGCAGCTTAGCTAAGAAGCAGCAGCTCAGGACACACACACGGTGCAGCATAAGGAGGCTAATGACCCGGACAAGGTGTGGGGAGAGAGAGCTCAGCCACCATTACAGACTCCGTGGACTATAATCTGCAATAATATCAGCAGTAAAGCCTTGGAAAACAGCTTTGGAGTCTGTGTATTGATTGTGACCTTTGCTCCAGATTCAGCACAGAGAGCTTCTCCACAGATCCAGCCTGTCAGCTCTGCAGCATCAGGGAGAAGAAGAGAATTGCAGTATCAACTAAACGTAAGTGTGTGTGTCCTCCAACTCTTCTCCACCATCTACAACCCCAATAGACTTTAACCCCTTTACTGCCCCGGGGGATACAGTTCCCCCCACTGGAACTATACCACCTCCGCTGCCCTCACATCACCCCCGGAGGTTCTGCAGCAGCGGCGGCCCCCATTACTGGCCGCATCAAGTGGGTGGCGTCACCCGTGACAATATCCCTTGTAAATATTCCCCTTTTATTGTGCTGAGCCAGGGACACGGTCCGGACCAAGCCACCCGTGACATCCCCGACGCAGACCGGTCCGGTACCGAGTACCCCACGTCCCTTGGGGCTCCACACAAAGGCTAGACATGCAGAAAAAGGGTTGCAGCAGAGCTTCAGGCAGTGAGGACCAAACAGCACCACGCAGAAGGAAGGTTTCTAAACCCACCTGGCTAGGTGGATCCCCAATTGCTTCCCGGCTGCCCAGATCTCCACTACCATCTGTTGCCAGTACCCCAGTCTGCACCATCGACTATCAAGTAAAGGTACAGGAAACTTCAGCTCTTGTGTCCTCCAGTCATTTGTCATTGTGGAGCCCCAGGCGGGACTGGGGTACTCAGTACCGGACCGGTCGGTAGCGGGGATGTCACAGGTGGCTTGGTCCGGACCGTGTCCCTGGGCCCTCACAATAAAGATGGGGAATTATTTACAAGGGGATTGTCACGGGTGACGCCACCCACTTGGTGCGGCCAGTGATGGGGCCGCCGTTGCTGCAGAACCTCCGGGGGTGATGGAATGGCAGCGGGGATGGTATAGTTCCAGTGGGGAGAACTGTATCCCCCGGGGCAGCAAGGGTTAAAGTCTATTGTGTGTGTAGTTTGAGCGCACTTACTTCACAGGCTGCAGGGATCTCTCCTCCTGGCTGCTGCTGACAGGCTGGATCTGTAGGGAGGAATGGTCTGCAGCTAGAAACTGACAAGAGAGGCGATGCAGGGTTCTCCAAAGCTTTACTCAAGTTCTTTCAGTCAGCTTAGAAGTTATTTGCAGTTGTTACACAGTTCAAATACACAGGTTCTCTCTGCTCCTGCAGCCAGGCCTCTCCCTCCTGTGACCCCTCACACAGTCTGGGTATGTCCCTTTCCGGGCTATTGCTTCTCTTTCTCTGTGTTGTGCGACACTGCACAGTATGGCGGTGACTCGGGCTTCTGTGAGTCCTAGTACGTCACTTAGCTGCCTGTCCTTTAGGGTTAGGAATCTCAGTCTGGAACTCAGACCCCTCGTCGTGTTATCTGGGGATACCGGGTGAACTACGGTCCCCTTTAGAGCCGACACTCTACTTTAGCCCAGCCTCCAGTAATCCTTAGCACTAGGATACCAGGCTCCTTCCTCTATGTTCCTTTCTGTATATAGGAGGGCTACTCCGCCTGCAGTTAGTTGCTTTAGCTGTACGTCTAGGGCCCCGGGTTACACCGTCCCTCTCACACTCCTGGTGGTTTCGGCGTCGGACGGGCTTTCCCCCCCATCTGGCTCGCACTGGCTCAGTACGGGTCTGCACTCCTCGACTTAGGCTCTTCCAGGCAGTGTGGCTCTCTCCTGCTCAGCTTCAGCTCAACTTCCTGCTGTTCTCTGGCCTTTACTGCTCAGCTCACTGTAGATTACTGTTGGTCTTTGTTTCTCAGCACCATGGCTTACTGAACTCCTTCACTCCTCCCCCTCTCTATATACTGTCAGTCACCTGACCTCTGGTGTGCCCAACCCACTCCCCTCATCCACCACCCCTCTGGTCTCATATAGTGTCTAACCTTAGGGCTGGATGTAACCTCTCTGACACGTGGGTTGTGTGGGCTGTGAGGGTGTTAGTGTTTAACAATGTCCTACCTGCCTGGCTGCAGTTCCCTTTTGTGGCCTCCTGGACGCAGGGGCGCCACATCATACCCTCAGTTCTGCACCCCACTGTTCCCTATTTTCTATATAAACTGATTTCAACTGCCCTGGAGCCTCCCGTTACACCCGTGGAGAGCAGAACATCTAGCTGTGTTACCATCAGTCCTGAGGATCTGACCGCACCGTCGGCAAATCAACCCAATTGCCGAAACCCACGGGTGGCGTCACATTAAATCCCATATAAAATATCCCCCATTTTTATGACACAGCCAGGGCCATGTAGCCGGATCACAGCCTTTCTAGAGAACTGCCCGACTCGGTTCTGAGTACCCCACGGTCCTGGTAGGCGAGTCACTTAGTCATATAGAGAGCACAGAGAAAGCCAGGGGGAAACATGCAGATACATTTATATATGGGAAGCAGCAGAGCTTCAAGAAGTCCACATCCCTTCTACCTAATTGGAGTTTTGGATTATAACATTGGCAGTCTGACCACTGAATTCCCCAGGAACCTTAGGTTTATTCCCAGTTTGACGTAATTAGAATTTGACCTGAAAGGGCATCTTGTGGATGTAAAGAACTCAAAGAAATGGGTCAAGAAAGATGTAGCCAAGAAGTGTACAAGCAAGCAAATGTGGCGCTCTTTACTGGAACAGTTTCAATAATATCTGTGGGACCCGTATCAACTATTGGGTCCGGTTGCTCTGTATCGTCTGGATACTCCATGTCTGAGGGCTCATCCTCCTCTAATGATTCTAGGGACAGTCTCCGCTCTTTCATGCCATACGGGCCTCGCTCACCTTGTATGGACACTTCAATCAGGGTCGCGGTGCGGCATCCACCCTCGCTCCTCATGCGGTCACGGGTGTCTCCAACCCAGCCGGGTTGCGTAGTTAAAGTCTCATAGCTCCGCTGGCAATGATCCACATTGATCTGGACCCGGGTTCGCTGCTCATGGATCCAGGTCATCTGTTGGGGCAACAGTTGCATCACACCCTGCCGGGTGTCTTGGACGTGGGGACGCTCTCCGCCTTCCGCCATCTCTCCACGGTCACACAGGGTCTTTCCTCGGCCGGGTTCCTCCACTAAGTCGTTCTGTGGGCCCTCCGGGATCACGTGTGGTCTTCCGGGTGCAGCACTGATCTTTGCGTCCTCCGCTTCCGTCCTCGTGTCTCTGAATGGCGACTCCTTCTCTTCCGGTTGCTCGCTCCGCCCCCTCCTGATGACGATTTCCTTCTTCATGCCCGCCAGCTCGTTGGTAGGAGGGTCTAGAGGCGGAGGCTCTTCCTTGAGAGTGACAGCTGGCTCTCACGGAGTTAAGGAGAGCCAGGGCAGGACCTTCTCTTCGCGCCTTGGACCGGACCGGCCCACGATGGGAGTCTTAGGAACGCCTCCTCTGCACATGGCGCTAGTCCCTTATGGCCGCCATTAAGGTCAGTTTTGGCGGGAAAAGTCCAGAACACGTTGTCTAGGCGCACGAGGTCCAATTCTTTTGGACCGGGTAGATCCTGTTCGTGATGCCAGGTTGTCGGGCCCCACGGGACGGGGGTACTCGGTACCGGACCGGATGGTGCTGGGGAAGTCACGGGTGGCTTGGTCCGGACCGTGTCCTGGGCTCAGCAATAAAAGGGGGTTATTTACAGGGGAAATGTCAGTCGTGACGCCACCCACTTTGTGCGGCCAGTGATGGGGCCGCCGCTGCTGCAGAACCTCCGGGGGTGATGGAGTGGCAGCGGAGATGTTATAGTTCCAGTGGGAAGAACTGTATTCCCCAGGGCAGTAAGGGTTAAGTCTATGGTGAGGTTGTAGCACACTTACTTGCAGACGCTGCAGGGATCTCTCCTCATGGCTGGTGCTGACAGGCTGGATCCTGTATGGAGAGAATAGCTTGTACACAGAGACTCCAGGGAAGCAGTTCCAGGGTTTTCCAAAGCTTTACTCCAAGTTCTTTCAGTTACTTTACAAGTCATTTGCAGTTCTTACAAGTTACAGTACACGGGCACATTCTCCCTCTCCGGGTTCCCTTTGCTCTGCAGCCAGGCCTCTCTCTGTGACCCCTCACACAGTCTGTAGTGTCCTTTCCGGGCTGTTTACGGTCTCCGTTTGCACGGGTGGTGTGTGTTACGCTGGACAGTATGGCGGTGACTCGGGCTTCTGTGAGTCCTAGTGTGTCACTTAGCTGCCTGTCCTTTAGGGTAGGGATCTCAATCTGAAACTCAGGCCCCTCGTCGTGTTGTCTGGGGATGCCGGGTGAACTACGGTCCCCTCTAGAGCCGACACTCTACTCAGCCCAGCCTCCAGCAGTCCTCCAGCACGAGGCTCTACCAGGCTCTCTCCTTCTTGTTCCTTTCAGTATTCTAGGAGGGCTACTCCGCCTGCAGTCAGTGGCTTTAGCTGCTGTCTAGGGCACGGGTTCCACCATCCCTTTCTGTCCTGTCACACTCCTGGTGGCATCAGCGTCGGACGGGCTTTCTCTCCCCTCTGGCTCACACTGGCTCAGTACGGATTCTGCGCTCCTAGGCCTTGCACTCACAGAACGTGTGATTGTCTTTCTGTCTTTGCAGCTCGGTTCACCTCGGCCTACTAACTTCCTTCACTCCTCCCCCTCACTATATACTCTCAAGTCACCTGACTTCTGGTGTGCCCAACCCAATTCTCTGAATCCACCACCCCTCAATCTCATAGAGCATCTAATCTCAGGGCTGGATGTAAACCTTCTCTTACACGTGGGTTGTGTGGGCTGTGAGGGTGTTGTTGTGCAACAATGTCCTACCTGCCTGGCTGCAGTTCCCTTTGTGGCCTCCTGGACGCAGGGGCGCCACACAAACATCAACCAAACACAACTCAATGCATAAGTCATCATTCCGTGGCACAGATTGGCTATAACAAAATACAACCAGTTTGAGCGCTATTGCTGCCTGAGGGAAATATGATGGCAACACCAGCGTGCACTAAATGCTACGATTGGTTCATTGAGCAATGAAAAACGTTGCCTGGTCAGATAAATCCAGATTTCTATTGCACTATCCTGATGGGAAGGTCAGACAGCAAACATAATGAATCAACTAACCCATTCTGTCAGCGGTTTAGGCTGGGTGGAGTTGGAGTAATGATGTGATGTTTTCTTTGCACACTCTGCATCTTCTGATACCTGTGGATGGACATCTGGAGATTAGGGCTTAGCTAAGCATTGTGGCCAACCAATTTCATCCCTTTACAGCAGTTATTTACCCTGTGTATAGCAGTACTCCACCTAATTGCGGCAACTCCAAGAAGCTCAACTGTTATCCACATGGGAAAATATTCCTGCAGAAAGATTTCAACATCCAGTGAAATGTATGCCAGGATGAATGTCTGCTGCTCTGGTCACCAAACTAGGTCCAGTGTGCTACTAGATGGGTTCATCTAACAAAGCTGCCATTCAGTGTACATTATATGTGGATTCTGCTTGTTAGGTTATGTTATTTTAGATCCGTTTTTGTGATTCTTTTTGCCTGGAATACAGGTCACTTTCTGTGATACCCAGCAAAGTCAGTCAGATGTCAGAAACGTGCAGATGCTGCGTTTTTTACTGGTCCATATTTGGGCTGAAAATGTATCCAGAAAAAAATGAGCATGTCAATTAGTGATCCGTTTTTTCTCCTCCATTTTTTTTCCCTTGATACCATTGTTAATGGAAGAAAAAAAACACAGCACAAAAAAAGGATCAAAAACAGATGATGCGGTTTTTTTTGTTGTTGCAAAAACGGATCCAGTTTTACTGCTGAAAATATAACAAAAACACAGCAAAAAAAAAACGGAACAACAACAAGGGATGGAAAGTGTGGTTGCTTGGCAATCCTCCTACAAACAGGGACATTAGTGTCACAGCCCCCTCCTCTCATATTGGTTTCCACATGTTGATTTTTTAATGCTCCTTATGTCACGAGTAAAACCTGTTGGGCGATACTCCTCTGTGTACATTTCTTTTGTGAGCATGCTTTGTTAATAAAGCATGAGTGACATGTGTTATTCCTGGGACTCTGGGGATATCTGAAGTGTGGGAAAAGTGATAATGCTTAGTCACTCTGGTGTAGCACCAACCAGCTGTCAAAGAGGTTACTCTGAAGGTTGAGAAAGGGATGTTACAAGTTGGCACAGGGTCACACATACCATCCGTTTTTTTCTAAAATCCATTTTTGGGAACATTTTGGACATTTTTTTTTCAAAGTCCAAAAACGCATATGCATTTTCAAAAATGCATGCGTTTTTGTGCAGCATCCCAAAAAACACTGCTAGCAGCGTTTTTGGGTGCATTAAAAAAATGCATGCGTTTTTTTAACATGGGGCCCTATGGGAGACACATGCGTTAACGCATGGTACATATAGGCATGCGTTTTTTGGAAAAAAATTACTTAGTCCAAAAATTCAAAAAAACATCCAAGACCTCAGGGGACACTATTGGCACCCTTAGAAAAACAGATCCGTTTGTCTAAGGGCTTAAAAAAGCGGATTGCCATGTGTGACCCTGGCCTTGGGCAGATGGTTATGAAGTCTGCCAGGTTCTTGCCATCAGGTTCAGTTGCATTATGCAGCAGAAAGATTCTTCATTCTCAAACCCTTTTTGCATTAGTCAGGTGTGACCTCATTCAGGGATCAAACCACTGTGTCCTGGCTCCAGTAGAGGAACATCAGAGGAGACGCCTCTGTTGACTGGAAAGTCTAGAGGTTACTGCTTGTCTGAGTGAGGATATCGTGCAAGGAATGAAGCAGAGAGAAGCTGTATCCCACCAAAAAGAAGTGATGATGACATCAGGAAAAAGGAGTAAGGCTAGGGTCACATTTGCGGTTGTTTTTCAAACAAATTTGCGGCAGCAGGGATGAACAAAGTACACGGTAACCGCATTGCTCCAGATTACACATCCGGAGCAATCCGCTTACCGCATTGCGGTTGCCAGAACCGCTCCGAAAACTGCAGCCTGCATGATTTTTAGCGCAGGCTGCAGATCCGGAGCCGGTAACCGGATTGCATGTAGAGCAATCCGGTTACCATAATGGGTTCCTATGGGGAGCGGTTCCTGATCCGGTTTTGAGCTTTTTGAAAGCTCAAAACCAGATCAGGTTTCCAAAATTTAAACACATATGTGACCCTAGAATAACACACTTCAGTTAATTCCCCTGTTTGCACACTATGATTACTCATGTCCCAAAAACAGTATGATGTCCCCATAGTAATGGGGGCACAAGGCCCAATTTTACCATAAAAGCACAATAGCAACTACCTATAAAGATAAATACACAAGAGACAAAGGTATTTTTGGCCAAGGTAATTTATTAAGAGTTACTAAAATCATACTAAACTTTCCATAAACATAAATACCATAAATAATTTATTCAATAAAAGTTCACCATCAATACCAAATAACAATAAAATTTGATCCAGAGTAGCTGGGTGACTTTCCCTCTAATAAATGACTCACCGTTGGCTACTCGTGTGATACCCTGCGTTACAGGTAACCACCGGAACACCTAGTGCATGGAGGGATTTCCACGTCAGGTGCTCTTTAGGCCGCTTTACACTGCACGATATCGTTGCCCAACAACGATAAAAAGTCACGTCATTCGGGCGTTCCCGCCGATATCGTTTCTGCGTTGTGTGGTGTAAATGAGCAATGCGACGCAAGAACAATGCCAAAGCGATATCATTTGGGAATTGTGCAGGCTCTCCAACTGGCCAATATTGGCTTGACGATCTTACAAGATCGTGCTGTGTGACACCACAACTACGATTTGGAGTGCAACTTCCCCTATTCACTCCCATGTTAAATGGTTGTTCCCTGGGTTGCTCGTACATAATGCGAAGGAGGGGGCGTAGACATCACAGTAGCGTTGCCTGCCGATATCTCCCTGTGTAACATCTCCTATGCGATTTTGGACTAGTGCCAAAAACGTGCGCGCTCCCGTGCCGTTGTATACAATATCGTAACGATATTGGGACGTGTAAAGCGGCCTTTACACACACAACACTTTCCAACCCAGGCCTATAGAGGGAGCTCCACTTGCTGCCTTAGGCCCCATTCACACACTGCTTTTTTTGCTGCGCATTTTTACGCACAAGCTCAAAAAAAGCCAGGAGTGGAACAATCAACACCGGGAGTGGCACACTCAGAGGAAAGGTCTAATAGAAACAAGTACTCCACTTATATGTTTAATCACCCACTCCTGGTTTGTGATGAGCTTGTGCTTAAAAATACTCAGCAAAAAAAGCAGTGTGTGAATGGGGCCTTAGGCTACTTTCACGTTACGATTTTTTAAAATCCGATGCTGTCCGATATAAATCAGACAGCATCGGATATAAACTGATCCCTGCAGTCGGATGCCAAATAGGCATCCGATCCGACATCTGCAGGATCAGTTACTGTCATCAGACCTGTCAGCTGTTCTCCCCTGTGTCCCCCTCATCTCCCCTGTGTGTCCCCCTCTGTTTCCCCCTCTTCACCCCTGTGTGTCCCCCTTCTTGTCCCCTGTGTGTCCCCCTTCTTGTCCCCTGTGTGGCCCCCTCACGTCCCCTGTGTGGCCCCCTCACGTCCCCCAGTGCTCCCCTCCTTTCCCCTGTCCTCCGGAATAAAAAAAAAAAAAAAGTTTATGCTCACCTCCCCCGAGCCCCCGCCGTCTCCCGCCGTCTTCCTGCAGGTTTCCGGTGGCTCCCGCAGGCTCCCGGTGTCAGCATAGGTCTTCTTCTGCTGTTCAGGACCTGCGGTGATGTCACAGTCACGTGACTGCGGGTTCACCATTGTAACCCGCGGTCACATGACTGTGACATCACCGCAGGTCCTGAACAGCAGAAGAAGACCTCTGCTGACACCGGGAGCCTGCGGGAGCCACCGGAAATCGGGGGGAGGTGAGCATAAACTTTTTTTTTTTTAACCCTTGTGCTCCCAGTTAGGAGCAGTTTTACTGTACTGAGCATGCTCAGTACAGTAAAATAGGGTCCGAGGAGACAACAGATGTTTCCTCGGACCCTTCTCCATAGGGCCCCATGTTATAGGGATCGGGTCAGATCGGATGTGCATTAAATGCCATCCGATTTGGTCCGATCAGATTCTGTCAGATTTTATTATCGGTGCAAAAATCGGTGCAGGCGCCGATTTTTGCACCGATAATAAAATCGGACAGAATCGGATTGGACCAAATCGAATGGCATTTAGTGCACATCCGATTCGGTCCGATGCCCATAGGGCTGCATGGGTCCAAATTCGGATCCGATGCTGTCCGATTTTCATCGGACAGCATCGGATTTAGAAAAATCGTAGTGTGAAACCAGCCTTAGGCTGTTTTCACATTGCGATTTTGTTAAATCCGATGCTGTCCGATGAAAATCGGACAGCATCGGATCCGATTTAGCCCCCATGTTCTCCAATGGGGATCGGATCAGATTTGCACTCAATGGCATCCAATCCGATTCTGTCTGATTTTTTTCAGTAGCCAAAATCGTAGACTGCTGCGATTTTGGTTTCCGAGTGAAAAATCGGATCAAATCGGATCCGATTCGTTCCGATTAAAATAAAATGGTAGTCTATGGGGATCAGATCGGATGGAAAATCGGATCCGATATCGGATATTGTATTGAGCATGCTCCAAATCCCAGACCGCTTCCAAAACCTCTCAGATCTGATAGAAAATCGGACAAAATCGGATGCCATCGGATGCCATTGGTCCGATTTTCTATCGGATCCGATCAACAAGATCTGTTAGAAAATCGGACCGATGGCATCCGATTTAGTGCATCCGATGCTGTCCGATTTTCATCGGACAGCATCGGATTTAACAAAATTGCAATGTGAAACCAACCTTAGGCAGGATCCCCTAAAAATACAGGTGCTGGGGGCGGAGTTGGTGAGTCCATGCAGTACAGAGCAGTACTGTGAAGACAACCCAGTAGCGGAGCCGTGCTAGGCCCATACCAGAGGAAGCCTAGCCAGAGTATGGAACCCGAGAGTTTGGGTCGGAGGCAAGGCGAGAGCAACAGAGTGGGGGCAGAGGAAGCATGCTGGTTCTTCCCAGGAAGCAACCCAAAAACCGGATTCCGAGTCTGCTAAGGAGCATTTAGCCCAGCAGAAAACACCGGGTCACCAAGGAGATTCTAGTCTCCCGGACACCTGTATCAGCAACCAACACAAGAGCCAGGAACCGCAAGGGAGAAAGAGAGCCAGTGGCAATCCACAGAAGGTTCTTGTTATACGGGTGAGAGACACAGAGGAGGCCAGGCCAGGTTTTACATAACACAATTGATTCGTTTTATTAATATTAGCAATTTAATACATCTATCAAGATACCCAAATTATTACAGGTTAAAATCCATAATATTAAAAATTACCTATATAAATACCTCTCAAAGCAAACAACAGTATAACAAAGGGTGCACCTATGTAGTATATGTCATCAGATAGCTTAAATTCTGGTGCTAATAAAAGTATAAATTCACCATCACATACAGCCTAGAACCAGCCTAATACTTTCCAAGGGGCACAATCAATACCCTACTACACACTATTAAACAGGGTCCCCCAGCAGCACAGACCTGAAGAAGAAAAAACTTTGAAACGTACGTTGGCTGGAGAGGTGAGGAGCCTGTGTAGCAGAACAGCGATAGCACAGCCTGGAACTCAAGGTAATTACCAGCAGGAGTCTTAATTAATATGCTGCTGGGGGACCTTGTTTAATAGTGTGTAGTAGGGTATTGATTGTGCCCCTTGGAAAGTATTAGGCTGGTTCCAGGCTGTATGTGATGTTGAATTTATACTTTTATTTGCACCAGAATTTAAGTTATCTGATGACATATACTACATAGGTGCACCCTTTGTTATACTGTTGTTTGCTTTGAGAGGTATTTATATAGGTAATTTTTAATATTATGGATTTTAACCTTTAATAATTTGGGTACCTTGATAGATGTATTAAATTGCTAATATTAATAAAACGAATCAATTGTGTTAAAGAGACAGCAGTTTCATTTGTCTTCCGTGGGAAGGACGGTAGATTTTGGTTTTATTCGTGTTGAGTGAAACAGAGTATTATTGGACAGTGGATTTTACAGGTTTTACATAAGTCAGGGCTTCAACACAAGTAAGACAGGAACAAGGAGGCCTTACAGATCACTCGCTGTGGAAATCCCAAAGTGCTTCCCGACCAGCTGGAGTGTACCCTGGACAGTGCCAGTTTAACATCAGTAAAGGTATGGAAAACTACTCCCAGTGTGTTTGTCAGTTCTTACAGCCCTGATCCTGTCCAACATAGAGACTGTAGAAATATCCAGCCTGCAGAGCCACCTCCCAGTGCCAAAACCTATTCCGTCATCACTGCCCCGGGGACTCTGCTCCACCTACGGGGAGCATCACCATCAGGCTGCCCATCCATCATCCCCGAAGATCTGCAGCAGCACTGGTGCCATCACCAGACACCGAAGGTGGCGTCACAAACTATTCAACAAAACCCCTTTATTTTCCAAAAATCCCCTTTTTTTAGCAACCACCAGGGCCATGGACCCGGGTATTGACCACCCATGACAATCCCTCGTAATCAACGCCCGGGATCCGAGTCTCCATGGCCTTTGGTTGGGTCAGCTTCCTGGTGTCATGAACAGGATCTCATGCCCGGTATTACCGGGTACTGTGTGCCATGTATTGACTGTGTTTTGTGAACTGTTGTTAATGGGCCGCCATTACTGCACCACCGAGCGGGAAGAAAGGGGGCGTAACGGCCGAAAGGGCTCGAAGACAGGCCCTGCCAAGAACAGCCGAAGCGCAACGACCCGATCCGGAAATCCCCGAGTGCTCCACTCCCTACCTGCGGAGCCACCGACTGCTTTTCTGTTTCAAAGACTGGCCGCAATTCACTAGGGGGAGAGAGAATGGATGCACAGCGACGCAGCAGGCCCTAACCCAAACCTTGCAAACAATGCACTTCCAGTCAAGCCCACAGCCGAGATCACAGCACCTGTTGCTGTAGAACCGATCATGCCGATCTCTCTATCGTATAACACGGGATCAAAGTGCTTACCTCAGTATGATAGCCAGCAAGACACCTTGGCTGGGTTCAAAATAAAAAGCGTATTAGATATGTATGCAATGACTGGTAAACAATGAGCGTCTGTTGTAATGGACAATTGAAAGGTGCAGCAGAGTTGGAGATAGAAACCTGGTCAGAGGAAGATCAGGAATCAGTCACCACAATCTTTGATAAACTTAAAGCCACTTTTGAAAACCGCACCAAAGGCTGACCTGAGGATGAGGTTCTACCACTGTAAGCAGAGGCCGCAAGACAATATCAGAGATTATGCCTTGTACCTACAGGAGGCGCTGCGAGCTTTAAAGCAGGTAAACCCAACCAATGTGCAGAATGAGAACTTAATGCTAATTGAACATTAGGGGATTACGGTCACCAGATGATAGCAGACAAGTAAGCTGGCCCTAGAACCCTCTGATGCAGACTTTGCCACCATAAAAGACTTGGCCATCAGGGGCCTGCGACCGCTTGGAATCTCAGATCCTGCACTCCAACAGTGGCAAGGTAGACCCTATCCTGTACAATTGACCCCTTCTTCCTCACCTGTTACAGAATCAAGTGTGCAGACCGTTAAACCGGGTAGATTTGACAGCCTGTGCTCTGAGGTGTGCCAGCTGAGTAAAGACATGGTCACAGTCCTGAAAGCCCTGCAGCTTAAGATGGAGATAAAGCCATCAGACAAGATTCACCTTGCTGACAGCCCAAAAAACGTCCCGTGGATGAGAGGAAATAAGAACATGTTGCTCCGTTGGAGGACCAACGATCGCTACAGCTTTACAGGAGAACCCATCTGTTGCCATTGCAACAAAACAGGCCACTTCACAATACATTGACCTTTAAACTAGCAATCCCTGGGGTCGTGGGCCAACTCCCAGGAACAGATCCATCAGGCCCATCAGACTCATGTGATAGGTACATAGGTGGACGACTGTACCTGTCCATCACGCTAGATGGCATACCTACACCTGCATTGCTGGACACGGGATTGCAGGTGACCACCATCCCTCATACCCTTTACAAAAGATTCTGGTCTAATGCTGAACTTGAACCACCAGATCCTAACCTCACTGTGCATGCTTCAAATGGGTTACCACTTAAACTGGTAGGGGTTAGAAAGGTAACATTAAAGGTGGGCAGGGTGGAGTTACAAGACCAGGAACTTATAGTGGTTTATACACACTCTAGCGTAAAGGATCCATATATTATGCTTGGTTCAAATGTCATTGGTAATTATTTGGGTGAAGTGTTGTTCTTGCTCCAACAGATTGCAGATATTGCCAATACCCAGCAGTGTAGAGTGCTTCAGAAGGAAATTAGAGCCCGCCAGCAACAACAACAGGTAAACTTGACTGGTGGAGAAATTGGTAGAGTACGGGTAACAGACCCGATTCCCATTGTGGTACCACCATTGAGTGAAATGATAATCTGCTGCAATAGGCTTAAGAGGGCAGGACTACCAGGCAGTAGTAGAACCCATAAGCTCAGAAAGCAGGCCTACAATCCTGACAGACAGGGGGGTGGTTGATGTACGCAAGGGAATGGTGCCCATACGCATATTAAACTGTGGAGAAGACGAAGTCAAATTACCCAGATATTCCACCGTTGCTAAACTGTACACTGTAGATAATAATGTAATACATAAGGTGGAACCCTTAACCCCGCCAGATTCAGTTGAGGATAACAGTTCTAAGGGGCAGTTGAAGGACTGGTGTCAAGAGCTCCATATAGGAACTTTGTAGTAATGGGACAAAATGCCGAATTGCCCGCGCTGCCGCCAGGAATCACCAGGAAACAAAGAGTTAACTGGGCAGATGTTTCTTTATTCTATCCTACGCGTTTCAGAGCCTCTATCCGAGCTCCTTCCTCAAATCAACTTTCTGGATACCACCTTTAAAATTCTAAATGGTTCATTCCAGACATCAGTATATTGGAAACCAATTGACCATCCCACATACCTCAGATGGGACAGTTTTACCCGAAACACATAAAAAAAATCCATTGTTTACAGCCAGGCCCTCAGATATAACCATATTTGCTCCAACCCAGTGGAAAGGGATGAACACTTAAACCAGCTAAAAAAGACATTTTTAAACCAGGGCTACCACCCCACCTCCATTGAGGATCAGATCATTAACGCCACAAGGATCCCTAGAAGTCAAGCACTCCAATACAGAGAAAAAGAAGAGAACCATCGTGTTCCTCTGGTGGTGACCTACAACCCACAGCTTGAGGTACTAAGGAAAACTGCCAGGAAACTTCATCACATCCTACACAAGGATGACCGACTTAAAATAATATTCAAAGACCCTCCCTTGCTGTGCTACATGCAAAAGAAAAAACAAAGGTTGCGCCACGCTGCATTGGGGAATCTAGATTAAGCGATATTCAGGATTTTCACTCACCTTTACTAGTTGTGCCTTATCCGCACAACTAGATTGTGGATATGTGGTGAGTGAAGGTTTGTGTTCACTGATCTTCTGATCTTTGGTGTTCCCCTTCAACGTTTTTAATATAAGATTCCTGCCTTCTCCTTAGCTGGCTCGCGTGAAGGATCATGTGCCGATTTTAAGGATGGATAAATGTAGCCAGGTCCTGCTCCGGAGCAGCTCACAACACCACGCTCCCCGAAGGGAGATTGTAGATAAGCCGATGAATAAATGTGGTATAATAATAGTAAGCGCTGAGAGCTAAAACAGGATACACAATGCTCTTAAATATATTACCTTTGAGTTTTATTCATTCAACAAATAAAAGCCCTCCTGCCACAACGCGTTTCGACGCTGACTGCGTCTTCCTCAAGTGGATCTCTCAGCGCTTACTATTATTATACCACATTTATTCATCGGCTTGCTGTGCTACAGGCAGCCTCCCAATTTAAGAAACATCATGGTCCGAAGTTTGATGCCTTCGGATACACCAAAAGGAATTTATCCATGCAATGTGAAGAGCTGCAAGACCTGTGCTCACATAGAGACCAGAGACAGGATACAGATCCCCAACACACAGCAGGATTATAAGATTCCTGGGACTTTCACATGGTTCTCTTCCAATGTGGTATATTTAATTATGTGCACCATTTGCCCAGTAGGGTCTTTTAATGTTGGTGAGACTGGGCAGCGTCTAACAGCAAGGATAAGGTCTCATCGTGACACAATTACACACGAAAAAATCAATTTTCCAGTAGCGGAGCATTTTTCTGGCCAGGCACATAACATTGATAATATGAAGGTTTTAATTTTGAGAGGTAATTTCAAATCCCAAAAACATCGAAGAGTGTGTCAATCCAAGCTAATTAGAAGTTTCAATTGTATACAGAATGGACTGAACATCGCTGATGGTTTTATGGCTCATTACCACGTCTAAACAATGTTGTTCAAAGACATGGAAATCTTAGACACCAAGTTTTCTTATAATTTAGTGTCCTAAAGACTTTATTACCATTGGGCCTGCCTGATTGAAGATCCTCTCCAAGGCTGCTTTGTTTATTTTGCCAATTGTCCAGTCTTTGTAATGTTTATTTAGTCAAATGTCCAATCATTTTAGTTGTGCATGCATATATTTTGAATTTCATTCAATATCTTGTCATACCATGCCTGATGAAGAGACCTGAGTCATCTCGAAAGCTCGCCTTATAACATCAATTCTTTTATTTTTGTTAGCCATTAAAAGGTATCACAACTACAAGATTTGTATCTTGTTTCTCACAGTGAGAGCAATCAACATTTTCCCAACTGGCTAACACGGTACCAAACCTTTTTCTTCTATAGGACTGTGGGAAACTACTACATTATCTGTCCTCAAAAAGATATCACTATAGTATCTGTGGTGTTTCATAATACTGAACGCAATATCTACTACATTATCTATACTTAGTTGTCACTGTTTTATCTGTGGTGTTACATAAGACTGGAGCTAGAATCTACTACATAATCTGTAGGAACAGAGTTATCACCCTGGTTGCCGTTTTCAAAAATTGACAAGAATGCTGAATAGTCATCTGATGAAATATCCTGTAGATATTTATATCCACAAATTTCTTGCCAAGTCATTATTTCTTTTAGTTAGATATATAATCTAAGTCTTTAGCATCTTTAGGGTATGGTAACACAAAGTTAATTTCAAGTGAAAATCTCCAGTATACCTTTTACAAGAGAAATCCATGTCAGAAATCCATGTGGTTTTCAGTAACTAATGTCTGTTGCATTCAGGGAAGGGGTCCCCCATGTCTCTATCCCCCCTTTAAGTTTTAAAAAAGACACTAGAAAACTTACAGATACTGTATATACTCGTGTATAAGCCGACCCGTGTATAAGCCGACCCCCCTACTTTTGCCCCCAAAATCTGGGAAAACCTATTGACTCGTGTATAAGCCGAGGGTGGACCCCAGCACAGGTATACAGCCCCCAGCAGTGTGGTATACAGCAGCCTCCCCAGTGGTATATACAGCCCCAGTGGTAGTATCCAGCAGCCCCAGAGGTATATACAGCCCCAGTGGTAGTATACAGTAGCCCAGAGGTATACACAGCCCCAGTGGTAGTATCCAGCAGCCCCAGAAGTATATACAGCCCCAGTGGTAGTATACAGCAGCCCCAGAAGTATATACAGCCCCAGTGGTAGTATACAGCAGCCCCAGAAGTATATACAGCCCCAGTGGTAGTATACAGCAGCCCCAGTGGTATATATAGCCCCAGTGGTAGTATCCAGCAGCCCCAGAGGTATGTACAGCCCCAGTGGTAGTATACAGTAGCCCCAGAGGTATATACAGCCCCAGTGGTAGTATCCAGCAGCCCCAGAAGTATATACAGCCCAGTGGTAGTATACAGTAGCCCCAGAGGTATATACAGCACCCAGTGTAGTATCGGCAAATATATGCAGCCCAGTGTAGATACACACCCAGGTACATACACACAGGTATTTTTACACACACACACAACATACATAATATACACAACACACACACATACACACAAGCTTCCTACCTTGTCCTCCCGTTCTGCAGTGCCTTCCGGTGTCCTCCGTGCTCCATTCCCGGTCTGCTGTGCCTTGTGGTTCCTTCTGCTTCGGTTCCATCATCGGTGCTGGGGGCTGCCATCTTCCTTCTTCCCTCCACCCCCGGCCAGTGATGTCAGACCAGGCCGCGCTGTGATTGGCTAGCACCCGTGACATGTGATCACGGGTGCTAGCCGATCACAGCGCGGCCTGCTCTGACATCACTGGCCGGGGGCGGAGGGAAGAAGGAAGATGGCAGCCCCCAGCACCGATGATGAAACCGAAGCAGGAGGAACCACAAGGCACAGCAGACCGGGAACGGAGCACGGAGGACACCGGAAGGCACTGCAGAACGGGGGACAAGGTAAGAAATACTGCGCAGCGCCCCCCCACCCCCCGCGCCCCCTCCCAACATAGGATTATCGTATTGACCCATGTATAATCCGAGGGGGGGACTTTTCAGCCCAATTTTTGGGCTGAAAAACTCGGCTTATACACGAGTATATACGGTAAGTAGTCTAATGGATGAGATCTTATTAAGAGGTCTTCACTGCTGGCACAGTCCTCCTGCCTCCTCCTTGTGTATTCCGCCCCCTTCTAGGTCACTGCGCCACCTCCTGTTGTGCTGGCTCTGCCCTCCTCCTCTCCTGCTCTCTGAATAAAGCATAAACAGGGTGGTAATCTGGCACTGACGTCAGGCCAAATGCTTTGCAGCCACTCTGAGCAAGCTCTGTGTGGCAGGTTGAGTGACAGTGCAGGAGAGGAGGAGGCAGAGACAGCAGAACAGGAGGTAAGTTTTCTAATGTCTTTTTTAAAACTTACAGGGGAACTAGAGACATGGGAGACCCCTTCCCTGAATGCATCAGACATGCTGCATTCAGTGCTGCATTTAGTATGCAATGCAGCAGCGGTGACAGGTCCTCTTTAAAGCATTTGTTTTTACTTTTTTGGGGGGAGTTTATTTACTTCAAAGTCATGCCTAATGCAAACTTCACAAGAAAACTCACTGTATTATTCCTATTAAAATGAAGAGGAGGCGTATTCAAAGAGTATAACGATTTTTGATTTATATTCTACAGCAGAATCCACTCGAAGATCCATGTAAAGATACTCTATGTAAACATGCTTTATAGTTTAGAGGAGATTTTCTGAAGCACCTGGCACTATAACTGGTAACTTATAAAGTTTATCAACCATATGAATCTGAAATGTGAAGAGCGGGAGGACAGTATGGGAACTGTTCTATCAGTAGCACATTCAATGTCTTTATACAGAGACTGTTCCTGTAACTCTTGTCATACAATTTGGTCACATACTGAAAAACCACATTAACACACAACTAGTGATGGGTGAACCTGCCGATGCTCAGAATCGGCGGGTTCGCACGGTCTTTTTATAAAGTCTGAGCTCGGGGTCGAATGTGACACGAACTTGCGTCCGAACCCTGAACT
Source organism: Allobates femoralis (assembly GCA_033576535.1). Classification (NCBI taxonomy): domain Eukaryota; kingdom Metazoa; phylum Chordata; class Amphibia; order Anura; family Aromobatidae; genus Allobates; species Allobates femoralis. Next base: position 103,353,093 of record JARQOC010000006.1, read on the forward strand.
TGGTCTTTACAGTTATGGGATGGAGTGTGGGGAGCTGTAAAAGAAAGCATATAGTTAATAATAAACATTGTCATTATACTTACCGCTCCCGTGACGCGTCCTGCCTCACGTTGTCCTGGCCGCTTCTACTTCCGGGACCATTCATTAACTTGCGGGGTTATTCACTGCTCGCGTCACTCAGCAGTTTTCGGCTGGCTGCCGACACCAGTCGAAAATTGCCAACATTTTCACGGTAACGTCAGAGTTCACCCGAGTTCATGGCTCAGCCATAAACCTGATTGAACTTTGATTGTGTTAGCCTGTTTCTCGCTCTGTACAGATGTTTGTTTGTACAGAGCGATGAAGCAGAGCTGACATTGCTCTCTCCTATGGACTACATCAGACTGAAGATTTTTTTTTTTATTAAAGATAGTCACTAAATGTGTTTTTTGTATTGTTTCTAATAAAGCATTTTTTTCCCTGTGTTGTTTTTATTTTAACTGTTTACTAGAAATTCATGGTGACCATGTCTAACTGTCTAATTTGGCGTGACGCCATGAATTTTGGGCTTAGTACAAGCTGAGAATACAAAGCTGATATTAACCCCATTAGTACCCAGTGTGCCATCCCCACCAGGGCCTCTGCATGAGCTGGGTAAAGCGCCTAGAGATGGCACTACGATTAATGCGACATTTCCAGGAGTGGCTGCGGTTTTCAGCGTGGGGGCACAGAATGCTTTGGCCTTACCACGCTGAGAATCCCAGCCCCCAGATGCCTGGTTTTACCTGGCTGGCGATCAAAATACGGTGGGAGCCCACATAGCTTTTTTAAATTATTTTTTTAAATAAATTTAAAAAAATGAATTGGCTTCCATGTATTTTGATTGTCAGTGAAGATAAAGTCAAGCAGCTGGGGGTGGCAACTCGTAGTTGTCCGCTTTATCTGCACTGAGAATCAAAAATACTGCGGAGCGCTATGTCATTTTTTAAAATTGTTTATTGATTTTTACACTACTATATGTGTGAGGGACCCAAAAGCCAATCACAGATACTGTCCTAAAATGGGCATCTGTGATTGGCTGCCATCACCGCTTTCACTGCCGACAAGCGCTCACTTTTCGGCAGTGTTGCAGTGACGTCAATTGTGACCCCGGGTAACCTCCACTGACGTCACTGCAACACTGCCGTAATGTGAGCGGTTGTCAGCAGTGAGAGTGGTGACGTCAGAATCGGGGTTACCCGAGGGCACAGTTGATGTCACCACTTTCACTGCTGACAAGCGCTCACTTTTTGGCAGTGCTGCAGTGATGTCAGTTGAGGTTTCTACACAGATGTAATATAGCTGAAGAGATGCTCCCCCGCTTGTGGACTACGTCAGAGGGATTTTATTGGGTAATAAAGATGGAGTCCTAAATGTGTTCTGTTTTATGTCTAATAAAATATTTTTTTCTTTGTGTTGTGTTTTATTTTACTCTTTACTAGAAATTCATGGAGGCCATGTCTAATTTGGAGTGTCTCCATGAATTTCGGGCTTAGTGTCAGCTGGTAATACAAAGCTGGCCCTAACCCCATTAATACCCAGCGAGCCACCCGGCACCAGAGCTGCAGGAAGAGTTGGATACAGTGCTGGAAGATGGTGCTTCTACGAATGCACGATTTTCTGAGGCAGCTGTGGACTGCAATTTGCAGTGGGGGGCCCAGAAAGCTTTGGGTTACCCTGTGCTGCGGACTCCAGCCCCCAGCTGCCCATTTATACCTGTCTAGACACGAAAATAAGGCGAAGCCATCATCATTTTTGTTTTAATTAGTACATGAAATTTTTGACATACTGTAAAAAAAAAGGGCTTACCTATATTTTTGGTTCCCAGCCAGGTACAAATAGGTAACTGGGGCTGGCATACACAAATATTGCGAAGCCATGTCGATTTTTTTTTTTAATTCATTAAAAAATAAAATAAATTATAAATAAAAGCCCAAGCACATAACCCTAACCCTAGGATTAGGGCTAGGGGTAAGAAAAAAATGTGTGTGCTCCCGCTACATTTTCTATTGCCAGCTAAGGGTAACCCAAGCAGCTACTGTCTGCTAACCTCCCCTGCTTGTTGTTACAAGTGCTTGTTGTTCAGTGACAATGGAAAATCTACGGAACCCTTTTTTTTAAGTCTTTTACAAACAAAATTTTAAAAAATGACATGGGCTTCGTCATATTTTTGTATGCCTGCCAGGTACAGCAGGCAGGTACAGGCTGCCCAGTCCCAGATGCCTAGTTGTACCTGGCTGGGAACCAAAAATATAGGGAAGCCCTTTTTTCCAATATTTCATGAATTTCATTAAATAATTGAAAAACAACAACATTGGCTTCGCCCTACTTTTGTGTCCAGCCAGGTACAACTAGGCAACTGGGGGCTGGAATCTGCAGTGCAGGGTGGCCCAAGTTTTATGCCCCCCACCCCCTTGCTGCAAATTGCATTCTGCAGCCATCCAGGGAAACCTATGTGAACTTTATAGTTCAAGTTCGCTGATCCATTCACACAACCCTAAATGTGGGGTTTTCCCACGAATAAAGATAATTTTAAAGTTCACTTTAAATAATAGATCTTTGAATAATAATAATTTCCTCAATTTGATGTGTTAACAAAAAATGTTCCTGTGCTGAGATAATCTGATATGCAGTGGGTATGGAAAGTATTCAGACCCCTTTAACATTTTCCCTCTTTGTTTAATTGCAGCCATTTGGTAAATTTAAAAAAGTTTATTTTTTTCCTCATTAATGTACACTTTGCACCTCATCTTGACTGAAAAAAAAACTGAAAAAAAACAGAAATGTAGAAATTTGTGCAAATTTATTAAAAGAGAAAAACTGAAATATTACGCGGATTCTTTACTGTAAGAGCAGTGAGACTATGGAACTCTCTGCACATGCTGTTGTAATGAGTGACTCACTACTAACATTTAAGAAGGGCCTGGATGCCTTTCTTGAAAACTATAATATTACCAGTTATATATACTAGATTCTTTGATAGGGCGTTGATCCAAGGAGTTAGTCTGATTGCCGTACCTGGAGTCAGGAAGGAATTTTTTCCCCAATGTGGAGCTTAGTGTTGCCACATGGTTTTTTTTTGCCTTCCTCTGGATCAACATGTTAGGCTATGGGTTGAACTAGATGGACTTAAAGGGAACCAACCACCCCAAATGACCCCCCCGGACTGTTAATATGTGTCCCTACACCCAGCACACACATTTGGGGCAATCGTTTTTGCTAAAAAAACTGTTTAGTAGAAGCTAAGATATATGTTTATAAAGTGTTACCTAGCTTTGTCCACGTGCAGTGCTCGTGTCTGTGATCCTCCTCTCCCTCCTCCCCTCTCAATTTCTAAGAGCCCGGCCGCGTCATGAAAGGGGCGGGGCTAAATCGCGTCATGAAAGGAGGTGGGGTTCGCCGCGATTTAGCCCCGCCCCTTTCATGACGCGGCCGGGCTCTTAGAAATTGAGAGGGGAGGAGGGAGAGGAGGATCACAGACACGAGCACTGCACGTGGACAAAGCTAGGTAACACCTATCCGTCGCGATTGATTACACTTTATAAACATATATCTTAGCTTCTACTAAACAGTTTTTTTAGCAAAAACGATTGCCCCAAATGTGTGTGCTGGGTGTAGGGACACATATTAACAGTCCGGGGGGGTCATTTGGGGTGGTTGGTTCCCTTTAAAGTCTTCCTTCAACCTTAAAAACTATGTTACTATGTTACTATGTTACATGGTCATAAGTATTGAGTACAGACCCTTTGCTCAGTATTGAGTAGAAGCACCTTTTGAGCTAGTACAGCCATGAGTCTTCTTCTGAACGATGCAACAAGTTTTTCACACCTGGATTTGGGGATCCCCTGCCATTCTTCCTAAGGCTGGAAACACACTGGCATTTAAAAAAATTGGTACGTTTCTCATCTAGGAGAGTCGGACAAGTGACATCTATTTTTTGATCTGTGTAACATGCAACTGCTATGCGAGTGTGCGATTTTTTTTCTCAGAGAACATTCAAGTGGTGTCCATGTGACATCCGTGTGCTGTCCGTGTGCAATGCGTTTTTTTTCTTAGTAGCTATTACTTTACAATCATTTACATGAACATTTTACAGTGTTCTGAGCTACAGAATGATAATGTATCAGTTAACAAAAAACAAATGCCACTAGGATGGTCTGTGTGCTGTCAGTGTGCTGTCTGACATTTTGTCGCACCCATTGACTTGTATGGGCGAGTTTCACATGAGAATCGCATACTGTTGCAGCATGTTGCAACTTTTTTTTTCATCCAGATTCTGGATGAGTAAAAAGCGGACGACACACGTTAATGTGTTCTGACTCATTCTCTAACATTGGTCCGAGGGCAATGCAATATTTTCACATTGCACTTGTCCAATTTTCACACCAGTGTTTCCAAGCCCTCTCCTGTTCAGTCTGAATACTTATGACCATGTGATATTTCAGTTTTTCTTTTTTAATACATTTGCAATTTACATTTCTGTTTTTTTTCAGTCAAGATGGGGTTGAAAATGTACATTAATGAGAAAAAAATGAACGTTTTTGAATCTACCAAATAACTGCAATGAAACTAAGAGTGAAAAAGTTAAAGGGATCTGAAAATTTTACGTGCATATTACTCAGGAGTCTAAGGGAACTCTGTACCCCGGCGTGTAGTTGGGGAGATGTCACTGGTGGCCTGCCCGGATCCATAGCCCTGGTAGTCAATTGTAAATAAAATAAAAAGGGAATAAAAAGAATAAATATCTTGTGACGCCACCTGTGGTTTCTGGTGATGGCACCAGCGCTACTGTGGGCCTCCGTGTGATGATAAATGGGTAGCGGGATGGTATAGCTTCCCACAGGCGGAGCAAAGTCCCCGGGGTTGTGATGAGGTGACAGGGATTGGCACAGGGAGGTGGCTAGGCAACCGGGCCGCAGTTACAGTCTCTGATCTGGACAGGGTCAGGGTTGGAGAAACGGACACACAGACTGGAAGTTGTTTTTGTACCTTTACTGGTGTTATTGAAGATACTGTCCAGGGTACACTCCGGTGGTTGGGAAACACTTCTGGATCTCCACAGTGAATGAGTATAAGGCCTCCTTGCATTGGCGCACCCAGAAATTTCCCAAGGTAGGGGTCCAAGAAACACACACCGGCCCTGAAAGGGGGGTGTCACCCCCCCAGCGGGTTTCTGAGGGGCAAAGCCCCCGGTGGGGAGTTTGGGGGAGCGAAGCCCCCTAAAAGCCAAGCGATTTTTGTAAATTTGAATACCTAATTAATGCTTAATACTGCACGAAAACGGCTTCTCAGCTTCTGAGGGCCGTCCAAAGGGGGGGTCCAGACACGTAGGTCCCCCCCCTTGGGTGCCCCACTGCCTCCTTGTTGCTTTTCCCTTAGTGAAGCCTCTGATCTGTGTGAAACTAGGCCTGGCCTTCTCTGTGCCTCTGTCATCTGCATTGTGTGGTGAGAAACCTCTGTGTGGACTACCGCTATCACTCCTCCTGCAGTTCCTGGCTCCCTTCTTGGTTGCTGTACAGGTGTCTGGGACACTGGAGTCTCCTCGGTGAACCGGTGTTTCTGCTGGACTAGATGCTCTCCTGCAGACTTGCACTCCGGTGTATGGGTTGCATTTTGGGGTGAACCGGTACAGCTCCTCTACCCCCAGTCTGCTGTTACTTCGCTCCTTCCGCCTTGCCTTCGACCTCACTCTTAGGCCCTAACACTGGCTAGGCTAGTTAACTGTCAACTGGCTCTGGCCTAGCACGGCTCTGACACACCAGGACGTCTTCACAGTTCTCCTAGCAACTGCACACTCTGACTAACTCCGCCTCCAGCACCGGTATTTATAGGGAATCTGTCACGTTGCCATTGGACTCGGTGGCTCGTGTTCCTGCCTCGGCCGCTGGGAGGCACCGGATTTCTTCAGCTGATGGTGCCGGTGATAGGAGGGCTATGTCCTCATATGGACCTGCTCCTTCGACGTCTGCCTCTGTCTCTGAACGCCGGCGTTTTTCTCCTGTGGGTGATGTTGGTTGCAGAAGAGCGGGTCCTGCAGAGGTGTCTAATAGGCGCAGCCTTCGTTCTTCCGTCAGAAGTGGGGTGGTTGATGCCAGTCGTGCATTACCGTCTGGCCTGGTTCTAGGGTCCAGATGAGATCATCAGGCTGTGAGCTCATGCCTATGGGAGGTAACCGCACCCTTCAAATACCTTGGAACCTGTCTTGCAGGCCGACAGATACAGTCTTCGTTCTCCAGTGATATAGTGTGTTTTTGGTTTTGACTCTGACCTTTGCCTGGATTTTTGACTCTGCTACAGCCTGACGTTTTTGTACCATAGCTGCCTTCTCGGTTTTGACTTTGACCTTTGCCTGGATTTTCGACTCTGCTACAGCCTGACATTTTTGTACCTTAACTGCCCTCTTGGTTTTGACTGGGGACTTCTGACTACGTTTTTGGGGTCCTGATTTTTCCCTTCCTGGCGACCTTCCTGCTTCGCTGCTCATAATAGGCAGCTACCCCCTGGACTCCGCTGTAATTCCAGATCCCTGAATAGGGGTTAAGGGTCTCAGGGTTTCTCGGGGTGCTGCCTCACCAGCAGCTCAGCCTCACAGTGAATGGTCATCACAGGATCTTGCTTAAGGCAGCAAGTGGAGCTCCCCCTACAGGTCTGGAGTGGAAGGTGTTGGGTGCATGTGGTACCTACTGTGGAAATCCATCCATGTTTGAGGTGGTTCTGTGGCTACCTGTAATGGCAAGGCACCACATTCCCCCCTAGTTAACATCAGTACTCCTGGACTGAGAAACATTTTCAAAACATTCAACAATTATATTTACAATAACAGGTATTATGTACAGAGTCTTAAAAGGAAATAAATATACAAAAACCACTGTAAAATGGTAAAAAATAAAAAACAAGGTACAGCCCATACGGTGCTAGTCCATCCACCGCAGGCTGTTAAAAGTAAGTTTTTGTCACAACCAGTCCTGTGACTATGCTTCATGGTTAAGGGTAAGGCAAGGGAAAAGTTCCAGGGAAAATGTAAAGAGTCTCTACAGCAAAGTCTCTGTAAACTTCAGGTTTCAAACATGTTTAAATTCTTTTAAAGTTCAAGACATTCAAAACAAACCAATAAACATTTTCCCTACGGGTGTCTCGGCTTAGGAGACCTGGTACCTCCTCTCCACCTCAAGCACTTTCTGTTCCTAACTTAATGTGAATGGAGCTTTGCCCAGTTCCTCCACCTTTCTGTACACTACTATTTACATTTTAATGTACAAAACTGGTTTCTATTTACATGTTACCCTGGTTACATATTACACCCATTCTCCATACCTGGACAGGGGTTAACTCGAGTTACTACGATTAGATCTATGTAGTGTTGGCGTCTCAGGTGGTGTATCTGTGTTTTGTGTTGCTCTATGTATGGTAGGCAAACTGGGTAACTGTCTGCGCGGCCTTAGTCTCACTACACGTCTGACAGTTTCGCCGATTGCAGGATCTTCTGGTTCTCTTACAACGGGTGATTCTTCTGGGATCTGGACAGGTACTTCTGGAACTCTAGAGGTTTCTTCCAGTATTCTTTGTCCTTCTTGAGGTTGATAAAAGTGGATTACTGGTACAATTACTGCTCCCTCACATTGGGGCCAATCCTCTGGAAAGTCTCCAAATATTGTACGAATCACTTATTCTTTTGGTTCATTTTGGGTTATACAAGGTATTTCCTCTTCTTGTTCTTCTTGCATCCTAAGTTGTTCTGGACAAGTTTTTAAGTGGTATCTTGATACTGTAGCAGTGGTTTTACCTCCATCCTTACTGATTAAACAGGTTTTGCTGTTGTCAATGTTGGAGTCTAACACAGTATAAAGCTCTTTTTTTCCACTGATCATCAAGTTTATGATGTCTTATTTTTCTTTTAAGATTGTCTTCTACGCATGCTTGTACCATTTTGTACTGTTCTTGCAAGTTGTACATTAGATGTTTCTGCATCTGGTTCTACGACTCCCATGTCCAAGTCAACTGGTAACTTTCCAGGGCGTGCTCTCATTACATAAGCTGCTATGCAATTGGTGGAACTCACTGGTATGTTGTTATACATGTCCACTAAATCAGGCAATTTGTTAGCCACTGGTTCCTTTCTTCCAAAGGCAATGTCTTCAACATGTCTATAACTATGTTGTTCATTTTTTCACACATGCTGTTTGTTTGTAGATGGTAAGTTGTGGTCCTAATCTTCTTGCACCCACATAGATGACAAAATTCTTGAAAGATTTCAGCTTCAAATGCAGACCTTCTATCAGTCAACACCTGTTCTGAATGTCCGTGTGGTCAACACAAGTAGGCTTGAAAGGTTTTTGCGGCTGTTTCAGCTGTCAAGTCCTTCATTGGAGCAACTACCAGGAATCTTGAGTAGTGGTCTACCATTGTCAATTCGTAGGTGTAACCTGATCTGTTTGGTGTTAATTTTACGTGATCTAAGGCTACTATTTGAAGCGGTTGAGTGGTAATAATTGGCTGGAGTGGTGCTCGTTGACTCTCTTGATCTTTTCTCCTCAAGTTGCATGGTCCACAGTTCTTACACTATCTTTCTATGGATCCTCTCATGCCAACCCAGTAGAATCTGTATTTCAACAGCATCTCAAGCTTCTTCCATCTGAAGTGTCCTGCTTGGTTGTGGTATGCATTCAACACTATCTGGATATCCTTCCTGGGTACCACTGCTTGCCAGACCATCTCATGAATTCTGGGATTGATGTACTGTCTGCATAGTTTCTCTTGGTAGATAAACAGTTTGCTTCTCTCATTCCATAGATATTTTGCCTCTGGTGGAGCATCTGGAATAAGACGAGAAGATTCTTGGGTTATCAGTCCTTTAACCAAACTGATAGCCAGGTCACTGTCTTGGGACTCCTTCCAACCATAGTGAGGTAATGGATTTACTGTTTTCTCCGGGAATCTTCTAGAGGCTTGCTGACATTGGGATTGCCCTGTCATGTGTGAGGCATATAACCAGTGCGGAGCAGCCCGCCTGATCTAATAGCAGGGCATGACCAATAGGCTGCTCTGACACTATGCTTCACTTGCACCTAAATAGCAGAGACTTATGGTGACCTCTGTAAATGCCACCGGTTGCCCCCCTGACAGCATGACCGGACGCTGGTGCTACAACCACCCCCATCTGTGGGTTGTAGGCAACTGAGCAGCAGTATGCAGACACCTATATTGCCTCTCAGAGAAGCTATCAGCCTGCTGCTAGGTGCAATGGATATTTACCGGGCAATATTTTGGTGAGTTTTTTCTGATTTTATGTCATATTCGGTGAATCTCAAAATATTAACAAACATATGGCAGCAAACATATGGTTAGGACTCGTAAGCGTGAGGGCCCTTGAAGGGGGGTTACGAGCTTACGCAGTTTGGCCCAAAATATCAACTAACACCTCACATTTTCATCTTCAGTGTTTTCTTGCATCTTTTTTTTATCAGCAGTTTGAGGCTGGGCCCTCTGGGGGACGTCTGTCATGTGTGAGGCATATAACCAGTGTGGAGCAGCCCGCCTGATCTAATAGCAAGGCGTGACCAATAGGCTGCTCTGACACTATGCTTCACATGCACCTGAGTGGCAGAGCCCTATGGTAACCTTGTGTCTATAAATGCCACCAGTCACCTCCCTGACAGCATGGCCAGACGCTGGTGCTACAACCGCCCCCATCTGTGGGTTGTGGGTGACTGAGCACTGGTATGCAGACACCTCTGTTGCCTCTCAGAGGAGCTATCAGCCTGCTGCTATGTGCAATGGATATTTACTGGGCAATATTTTGGTGAGTTTTTAGGCAGGATATGCTTGTGATGTCTGGTATGGCCATAATTATGATAAATATGGGTTTTTTCCTATGAGGCTACATGGTCCGGTCATGAGCTGGCACTGTTCGTATGCACTTATGTGCTATTGGTTTTATGGAGGATGTGGAGACAGATGAATAGGAAGGACAGGCTGTAATTAACATTTAGAAGGATGGATCGGGGAGAGGCGAAAGATGTTAGAGAATTGAGGTACTGTTTCCTGCCTCACACCGCCCACAGCATCACCAGGATGGTTCCTGTCTTGCAAGGCCGCAACATCACCCTACTCCTGCCTCCTGTGACCCGCTCCACCACTGCTGCCCCACTGGTAAGCTACAATCATTTTCACATCAAAAACATTTTTAACCTATTTTCTTTCTCTAAATTTGGGGTTTGCCTCATATGCCGGTGTGTTATAAAACACAAAATATGGTAATATAAGACATGAGTAAATACATAATATATAGCATTTGCTTTTCATTGTATTTTCCATTCATAAATTGAAAAAAACATCAAAAAAAACCCACAAATTGCTGATTTACTAAAAGTTTTTAATAATCACGGAAAAGCAGAAAATGAAAAGACTAAACTGAAAATTCTTAAAACAAGTCTCAGTAGACCTAACAATTGTTAGAAATAGCCAACAAGTAATGAATCAAGGTCTGTACTAATCCATTCCCATATGTTCCATTCATGTCTGTGAGGCACCTGTGCATAGAGGTGCTATGGATGAATCAGAGGAGAAGCCAGATGTCCCTCATTTTTCTTGAACAATTAATATACTCGCAAGAGTTGCCTAAATACATGTCTCATCAGCTTCCGCATGAGCTGCCTAATGATACAGTAGATTGCAGCAGTTAGGTATATGAACATCTCAGTTGATTTCATTCTTCCATATACACTCCCTGACAGAAGTTATGTTATGTGGTTTAGGTTAAGAAAATAAATTGGCATCAATGCTGAAATATTGATCATTTAATATATTTATAATATCTGAATCCAATAATATTTCAACTTCCTTGAAATTATCTACCAGATATCCAAATCGTACATTTCAATGTGTTTGCACACAAAAGTGTTCTCATGTTGCAGAAATATCTTTGGATTGCATATCCTTAGGAGAAGCCATCGAGTTTGGCCTCCAGGACAACCCAAGATCAGTAAAATCAAAGTTCTTTCTTTGGTGCTGGTATTCTGCCTCCCTTACATATTTTGCTCAGTATCGCACACATATACCAGGGTGTGTCTGTACCTTATTAACCCTGGTACATTGACGACTTAATTGCAGGATACGAGAAGTGATTTGTTGTGATAGGCTTGGGCAACATGGGTGTATGAAAAAAAATTGATCCCATTCTCATCCAGAAAAGCAGGATGACTGTTTTCTTAATTTTCTTCCATGTGCTGTCCGTATACTATCCGTTTTTTTTACACAGCAGATATTAAGTTATTATTACAGTGTTTAATCTTACAGAACTTTAATACATTCGTAAAAATCAGATGCCACACTGATGGTCCATACGACATCCAATTTTTATCTCACACTGTGTCGATTTCAGAGTCAACTCACAGCATGCTACAATCTTATCTCATGCTAGATACAGCTAAGGCTGGGGTCACACACACAGATATTTGTGCAGATATTGTTCACAGATCTCTGGTTGCAGTGAAATCATGGACACATTGTAACATTTGTACACAGCCACATAATGGACCAATGTGTCCATGATTTCACTGCAACCAGAGATCTGTGACCAATATCTGAACAAATATCTGAGTGTGTGACCCCAGCCTTAGACCAGCTTCACACCACGTTTTTTTCGGGTCAGGGGCTGTCCGATGTGAACCAGTCAGCCCCGGACCAGATTTTGTACTAATGTATGCCTATGGTGCCGGATGGCAATGATTTGCCATCCGGTTTTGTCCCTGCCCGGCAGCATCAGGCTGCATTAAATTTTTGTTCCTGACACAAAATCGCAGCTTGCAGGATTTTTGTGTCCGCGGCAAAAATATGACAAAATCAGATCCTGCGGGATCCGGCCGGACCCTCCCGGCTCCGGTGCAGTCCAGCACCCCCTAAAATAGGAGGTTATGGGCGTCGGATCACACTGGATCCAACAGAAAATTGGATCCAGCTGCCAGACGCCGGGTGCTGAAGTTCAGCGGCAACCGTCGCTGAACTTCAGCACCTGGACAGCTCCCGGCTGAAATTTCAGAACTGCGGCTAGCTCCTTGCTAGAGGCGATTTTGAAATTTCAGGACTGGACTGTGGCATCAGCCGCACACTGCCTATTTCGGCAGAATATGAGACCGGAGGGCATATTAACTTTCCGGTTCTGTTCTGTCCAGAGCTGTCAGGCTGTGTTCGGTGCATCCAGCAAAACACCGTACACAGCCTGACAGCAGAAAAACGTGGTGTGAAGCCAGCCTAAGAAAAAAAATGTAGATCTGCACTGCCTCATTGAATAATATTGATCCCAGTGCAAACCCTTATTTTATCAGCTTGCACTAGCCAAATTTTCACTCGTGTTAGGCATCTTTCACATAGGTGTTTTTTTTTTTTAAATGCGGCAGATCCGGCAAATTTACCACATCTGCCGCATCTTCTCCCTAACGGCCGCACTTATGGCAGACTTGCTACAAGCCCCATGCATTGTCTATGGGGCTTGCGGCAAGTGAGGTTTTTCTGGTTGCGGCAGATGCCGCAATTGCTGACTGGGTTTTTTTTTCATGTGCCGCAACCGGCAAACCTGCATTTGCCGCACCCTACCGCAAGCCCCATAGACAATGCATAGGGCTTGCTGAATCGGTGCCGCAAGTGCAAAAACACCAGTGTGAAATGGGCCTTAGTGAGTCCTTATATGTATTCTGTTGACAAAGCCAGAGAGAAAAGCTACAACTTGGAATTTAAATGGGATCTGTCAGCAGAAAATGTCTGTTCAAACCAAAAACAAGCACTTCCTGCACCATTGACATCTTCACTCCCCTCTTCCTTTCATTAACAGCTCTGGCTTTACAGGAGCCAGATAAGGGTAAAGGTATATCGAATTGAAATAAAAATGGCAGGACGATGCACTGAACTGTGTGGCCATGCTAAGGGTCCACCGAGCATCTGTGCTTGATCTGAACAGTTATTTTGTGCTGACATACTTAAAGTGTAAATGTCATTGAATTGAAAAATAAAAACACAGTACTGCACTGGTTGTTAATGATGGGTCACATAGCAGCTAAGATTAAAAAAAATTTGTGACATATGACTTATTTCCTCAACTTTTTTTGTGCTATTTTAAAAACTGCATTTTGTGGCTGTGTGGGCGTGGTCAGCATCTGATAGGGAGCAGTGCAATGTGACCACAGAGAAGGGATTAACAGAGATTAACTGAGCTGTGTGGAGCCAGTTGAGAGATCGGAAGCTTGTGCCAAGGAAAGAGGAGTTTGCAGTGATACTGACATTGCTTAACAACTGTGCTGTAGCCTGAAGTAATCTGATACTTTGTGACCTCATGAGCTGCAGTCAGCAGTGTGGACATTATGTAGGCCACACTCCCTTTACCCCTATATGGTTACATGCCCCGTATTCAGTGTGAGAAGCTTCAAGACAGATCTGACTGATAATGAACATATGTCTGCTTCACACACAGTCTAGTGGGGACACCTTGTGGAAGGTTTATAAATGGTTTTCCACCAGAATTCTCTAATAAAGTATATCTGAAAGTTTATTAAAATCACTTGCTCTACATTATTATTAAATAAAAATTTAAACAGCAGTTACACTTTAAGTTTTTCAGTGGATACTTTCCATTATCATCTGCAAAACACATGTTGGGATTGTTTTAGTAATAGAACTTTTCTTTTAATAAATACAAATGGGAAAAATATTTTAGCATCATGAAAAAAGTTTTCATTACAGCAAGCATACATAAGAACAGTTGTATACAGGTGCCTATTTGTTCTATTCCAGTTCATAATCAATATCTGTTCCTAAATTTCCTGGAAAGTTAGTGGAATACACACAAGCGCTGCCTTTACATTAGCTACTAATTTATTTTCACAAACCAGTAAAAAAAATATCCAACAATCATGAGCAGAAATGATTGCAAATATTGTGATTACTCTTTTAGAGTCTCATCTCCGTGTCCTATTCCATCAGCTGTAACAACAAAAGACCTTCGAAAGACATTAACACCTTGACCTCGCTCTACTCCTTTTCTGAGAGCTCTCCACACATGTGATACACACAAAACTCAACTCAAGAAACAATACACGTGTAGGTCACTGATGTTTACAGCCAGGGGCATATCACCAATGGCCCCAGACCATGCATTCGCTATGGAACCCATGAGTCAAGGAGGCCTGGTGCCTATGTTGGAATCACATGGCACTCAGCCATAGGTGTACTGAGGATCAAAATTGTAAAATTTTAGAATGGAAAAGGTGAATGAAAAGAACATTTTAAGAAAATTATATGTAATTATAGCAGTGCTTTATTAGTTATTACAATTATTTGCTTGCAATAAAAATTAGATTTTTATTCTAAATGTCTTATATAGGGATGAAGGAGTATACTTGTTACTATTCACTACTCGCAGAATAGTACGGGTATTCGGGATACTCGGTACTCGCGAGTTTTACTTCTATTACTTGCAAGTCCAAAGTAAGTCAATGGTATATGTGAGTAATTGTCTGCTGGACCCAAAAAAGCGGTCTGGGGGCTGAGGAAAAGGCTGAAACGGGTGCATGATTGTTTAAAAGACGGCGGTAAAAAGCCGCCAACATTTTAAACAATCACTCAGCTACTGCACGCTCCCCCGCCTCTGATCGTTTGAAAAGAACGGCGGTGAAAAGAGTCTTTTCACCGCCTGCTTTCCCGCCTGCTATTTCAAACAATCAGCTGATCAGCATCACCTGATCGTTTGAAAAAGGCGGCAGTGACAAGACTCCTGTCACCGCCGGCTTTCCCGCCGGTTATTTCAAATGATGCTGATCAGCTGATTGTTTGAAATAGCTTGCGGGAAAGCCGGTGGTGACAAGACTCTTCTCTAGTCATGTGACTCTTGTCACCGCCGGCTATTGCAAACAATCAGCTGATGCTGTTACCCCCGGCTTTCCCACTGGCTATTTCAAACAATCAGCTGATGCTGATCAGCTGATCATTTGAAAAAGCCAGCGGTGACAAGACTCTTGTCACCTCTGGCTTTTTCAAACGATCAGTTGATGCTGATCAGCTGTTTGCTTGAAATAGCCAGCAGGAAAACCGGCGGTGACAAGACTCTTGTCACTGCTGGCTTTTTCAAACAATCAGCTGATACTGTCACCGCAGGCTTTCCCACCAGCTATTTCAAACGATCAGCTGATTGTTTGAAATAGCCAGCAGGAAATCAGGTGGTGGCAAGACTCTTGTCACTGCCGACTTTTTGAAATGATCAGCTGATGCTGATCAGCTGATCATTCGTAATAGCCGACTGGAAAGCCAGCGGTGAAAAGACTTCACTGCCAGCTTTTCCGACGGCTATTTCAAACGGACTGCTAATTCAGCTGTTCATTTAAAATAGCCTGCAGCTCGCTTCCAGGAACGGGAGTAGGCAGGTTTTAGGGGAAGAGGAGCGGGTGGGGAGGCGATAGGGGAGCGTGCATCATCTGAGTGATTGTTTAAAAGCCGGCGGCTTTTTACCGCTGGCTTTTAAACAATCATGCACCCGTTTCAGCCTTTTCCTCAGCCCCCAGACCACTCTTTTGGGTCAAGCAGACAATTACTCGCATTTCTCCATTGACTTGCATTAGACTCGCTACTCGTAACGAATACCCAAGTATTAGGGCCTACTTGTTACGAGTATAGCGAGTCTGAATATTTTACTACTTGCTCATCCCTAGTCTTATATTAATATCATTTTTTTTTCACTCACCTCGCCAGGTTCCAAAGGTAATCGCTCCTCATCCCGGCACCATAGGACCTGGCGAAGGACCTTAAACAGCACCATGTGACCGGGCAGTGTCACCGGTCGCATGGTGTTCTGGGCCCTAGAGCCAGTGCTTTTTTTGGGTGGGTATGTGGTGGTATGCTGCCCACAGGCTCTCCCGCACTGCCCCCCCCCCCCCCCGCTCCTCAACTCTTCAAGCCACCGGCGCCTGACAGCACCCCCCCCCTGCCCCTTGTCTCAGCACTGGCAAATATTCACTTGCAAAAATAGCACTGCCTGAGCCCACTCTCGCTGCGGCCCAGGGGGGGATCACAAGACACAGCCAGGGGTCACCAAGGGAGCACGGCGGGGCAAGTCTAAAGCACAGGAAGAAAGCAATCACTCTTCTCTCATTGGCTGCCACCTGTGGACTCTGCTAGAGCCCTCTCCCTCCCTTGAATCCCATTGGCTGGCTGACATATTATTTTTCTTTTCTAGGGGGGGGCAGCTGCCCCCCCCCCCCCTCCCTGGATACGCCCATGAACTCAGCCATTTGAGACTATGGGTCAGTGAGAATTCTTTTTTCTCAGACTGACATGATGGGGTAGATGCAGAAACTTTTTCTCAGATGGAAAAAATAGTCATGTGAACCAAGACTTAAAACCATTATTCACGCTGAAAATGTGATGTCTTTTTGAGGCTACAGGCTCAAAACAGCTACCTCTGACAGACTTTGCAAAACCACTCCTTTTGGCATAATGTAGAAAAACCCTGACACCCTTTAACACCTATACAGAGATGTGCTGCCACCTAGAGGTGCAAACTAGAGGCAGAAATAGTAGCCAAGCAGGGTCAAAGTTGGGAAGTCACGAACAAGTGAAAATAGGATCCGTAAGAGTAGTCTGGGAGCCGGGTCAAGACCAAGCTGGCAGCAAGGGACATAATTGTCAGGCTCGAGAAGTGTCTAAGAAAGCAGACCAAGGTTAAAGCAGGAGAACACCAATATAGTGCAGAAGAATAACCAGACCTAACCTGAGAAGCACAAGCTATACCTGGCATTTTCCAGTAGAAAGCTGAAAGCTTAAGTAGAGTGTAGTATCTTCTAATAGGCTAAAGCCAGTAATTGATGACTTTAGCTGTGTCCACTCTGTCAGAATGGAAAGTACTGCAGGTCCTAGCCACTCTAACCTTAGTGGATGTAGAGAGCTTGTGCTGACCAGAGTTTCTGGTTCTGACTTCTCTTCTATCACCAGCAGCACCTACACAGTGAATATGGCGACACCTAATTACATAAGCAGATGTTGCAGGAACAGGCTCAGTTGGGGATGTGACAGAGAGGTGGTGGTGCCTCGACTAAAGACTCTCATTTATTAACATTAAATCTGACATTCCCTTTAACATAACAAAATATAGTTTGAAGCTGTTATTATACACTTTCAATAACAGGTGTCTGAACAAGGTGGACATCCAACGACCACCCTACACTTAATGCATTCGATTCTGCTCCACGTGCATGGGTTTTCTATGATGAGATAGAGAACCACAGACGTCTCTGGTGGATACTTATCTCTAGTTTTATCAGAAGGAGCAGGCTGTGATTCAACATGCCCCATCTTTCCTTCCCATATACTGTACATATTAGATCGTCAGTCAGTCTCTCCAGACTGAGTAACATTACCTCAATGCATTTGGCCACCTGTACTCAAAGCAAGTCACCTATGGGAACAATGCTGCACATTTATGCTGTACACTAAGCAGACAGGTATTATTTAACACTCAGAAATACAACACTTGTCAATTGTGTTATGTCTAAATGACCGTAATTTAGGATTGTGTTTACCAGTCAATACCGGCTCCTCCAGCTCTTCACTAGGCTGCAACCACAACAAAAGAATGGCTTCCCCTCCAGGCTCCAGGATCCTGCCTCCGGCTTCTTGTTTGCATTGATGGTCTCTGGAGACACCATAGAGATGTTTGTAAATGACTATTCCAATGTGTTGTGTCGTTGTTAGTAGTGGTAACAGGGCAGAGACTACCATGGCTTTTGTATTCTGCAAGAATAATACGTTCAATGTCCAGATGTTAGCCGAGAGCGAACGGGAATATACGAAGAATATGTTTATAGAAAATCTTTTGTTTCAGACAATTTTTTTGTTTTGGCATCAGTGCAACCTCTTGGGGTGTTTTTGTTTGTGACAATGATTTCCATTGAAAAAAATGTAATGAAAACCGTATGAAAAACATATGAGGCTTTTTATATGCATATTTGTCTTTTGAATTTATGCTACCATGTTGGCTGGAAATTGGCCTCAGTGGCCAGGAAAAGCAGAATTTTGAACGGAGCACAGTGGGTACTAACAGATTACCGTAGTAGTTTTCTTTCCACTTTGACTTTTGATATTTGTACTTTTTAAGCCCCCACTGTCCAATTGTATAAACCCCCCAAAAACTCTTTCTTCACAAAACATAACAACCGTATGTCAATCGAATGTTATGATTTGTTACTGTTGTCTGATAATTTTCTTTTTCTTAATAAAAAATTATTGCAACCACAAAACATAACAACCATCACTTACTCCACGTCACCGTTCCCGCCATCAAGTATACCGATTTGTTTCAAGCTGTAGAATTTTTTTGGAGATTCAAATTAATTTTTTTAAGCTTCCTGGAGTTTGCAGGTGTTTTGACACTTGCAGGGTGTGAATTTTGCAAACAGTGCCAGATGCGGCAGCACCTGTCAAGTCTAGGAAGCTTACAATGTCCTTAAAACATCAGTTTATGAGAGCTTAATATTCTTTGGGAAATTATTTTCAAATTTTTTCTCTATTATGATTATTTTACCTTTATTACCTTTTCATTATTAAACCTTTACTTTTGAAGTGGGTCAGCAGCATGCGATGCCACCTCTTCTACACTTAATTGCTATCAATTCAGACAAAAATAGCATATGTCCATTAGTTTGAGCTGATGTGTTTTTAGTCACCAGCAGAGGTATAGTAGGCAGGTATGTGCTGCCACCAACCCCCAGCTGCCTAGTTTTGCCTGGCTGATAATCAAAAATACATTTTTTTTCATTATTTCTTTAAATAATTAAAAAAAATCTGCAGCCACTACAGAATGCTTGGGCCTCCCTATGCTTTTGGATTCCAGCCCCAGCCTCCTAGTTGTACTTGGCTGGCAACAAAATATAGCAAAGCCCCATGTCGTTTTTTGTTTTTTTTTCAATCATTTTAAGAAATTTAAAATAAAGGGCTCAACTATATTTTGTGTTTCCAGGTAGGTAAAACTAGGCAGCTGGGGGTAAGCGGAAACCCATACCTGCCTTCTGTACCTGTGCTACTGACCAAAAATACAGCAGAGCCCCATGCCATCAGTGCAAAATACTCCCTAAATACGCAGCAAATATTCACTGCACAAACACTGCTGCACATTTGCTACGTATTTATGAGCTAACTCTGAGGTATTCATGGAATTTTTGCATATTTCAAGTGAAGTGCTAGAGTGTAGTGTTGGCTTTTATGTCATCCACGGCTGCAAGAAAGTGACATTTGCCTCACAAGAAGGGCTTCTGATATTCTGTGAAAAGGTTAAAAATGTATGTACACATGCTTATACTGTGGGGAGACCTGGTGAGAGGCAGCACAAGTGGTTTCAAACCACAACTTTATTATAATCAATGATTAAAGTCATTTGCCACTGGAACAGGACTTACACACCTGACGTAGAGAACTCTCAGAACTGGCGTAAGTCCCGCTCCAGTGGCAAAAGCCAGAAACCAACTGGCTGCCGTGAGTGGGGTGGCATCACAGTCAGGTTCATCTGACTGTCACGTCACCCCGCTCAGGACATCACTGAGAATCATGGAGAGTTTTTCAGGGAGTAATAAAGTTGGGAATGAGGCTTGTGTTGGTTTTCTTTTTCCCAATAAAATGATTTTTCTCTGTCAATCAATCACAAACGCCAGCAGAGAGAGTGGGCAGGGCTAACTTTAATGAATAAAGAGGGGGGAAGCAGTGACATTCATGTGCGGGCCTGGAACTCCGGAAGCATTGTGACAGTGGCGCTGAATCTTGTTAAGTAATACTTTATGAAGCTATGGTCTGTAAAATAGTTTGAGCTGTGGTTGGCAACTATTGAGCCCCTTTGAAAGTATTTTCTAGGGTCTTGATTTTGCCTCCCTTTGATTTGAATGGGGTTCAGAAGTTTGACAAACTATTTGCTGAACAAGTCAGCGAACATACAGTGGAGAAAAAAAGTATTTAGTCAGCCACCAATTGTGCAAGTTTTCCCACTTAAAAAGATGAAACAGCCAGAAATCTTGTTTGTTTGTAGGTGACCAAATACTTATTTTCCACCAAAATGTGAAATTTTTTTTTCTACCAAACAGACATTCTGATTTTCCAAATTTGTTTTCTCATTTTGTCTCTCATAGTTGAGGTCTACCTATGATGTCAATTACAGGCTGATCTCATCTTTTTAAAGGAAAACTGTCAGGTCAAAAATCCATATGTAACTGCTATCTTTTTATAATTCCTCACTCTAAACTCTCTTTATTGATGTATTTCTTTTATTTATATTTCCCTGCTATCCTCTGTAAACTTCAAATAAAGAGATTCATTCCACCTGTCACAGTGAGTGATCCACTTAGTTCCCTGCTGTCCACTCCCCATAAGATGAATGTGCATGTGACATATTCACATCATATTACTGCACAGGAGATCAGTGGTACATCTCTCTCTGCTCTTGTGTCTGCAGCCAAGAAAGAGGTGAAATACAACACAGAAACTGTCACAGGGATTCCTGCTTACAGAAACAAATGGAGTCTAGATAAGTCAGATCGGCAATAGCTCTCCGTGTCCTCATCAGAACAGAAGTTCCTATGGGAACTGAAACTACACTGCACTGAGAGCAAAGGGAGGAGAGAGGGAGGAGAGTTCTGCTAAGAAGGAATGCATTATTACATGACAGTTTATACAGCAGCTGGACTATTCTTGTTTGTGTGACGACCATCTGCTGTGAGGCCGAGCTGCTGGTAAGGCAGCACCCCGAGAAACCCCAAGACCCTTAACCCCTATACAGGGATCTGGAATTACAGCGGAGCCCAGGGGGTAGCTGCCTATATGAGCAACAGAGCAGGGAGGTCGCCAGGAAAAAATCAAGACCCGAAAAACGAAGTCAGAAGTCCGAGTCAAAACCGAGAGGGCAGCGAAGGTACAAAATCATCAGGCAGTAGCAGAGTCAAAAATCCAGGCAAAGGTCAAGGGCAAAAACCAAGAGGGCAGCTGAGGTACAAAATCAATAGGCAGAGGCAGAGTCAGAAATCCAGGCAAGGTCAGACACAAAACTAAACACACACTATCACTGGGGAACCAAAACTATATCTGGCGGCCTGCAAGACAGGCTCCAATGTATTTGCAGGGCGCGGTTACCTCCCATAGGCTGGAGCTAACCAGCCTGATGATCTCAGGCCAGATGGTGATGCACGAATGGCTCCGCCCACCCCACTTCTGACAGAAGAACGAAGGCTGCGCCTAACAGACACCTCTGCAGGGCCCGCTCCTCTGCTACCAACACCACCCAAAGGAGAAATATGGCGGTGCTCAGCGACAGAGGCAGTCGTCGCAGGCAGATCCATATGAGGACAAGGCCCTCCTATCACCGGCGCCATCAGCCGAAGGAAACCGGCTCCTCCCAGTGGCCGAGGCAGGAACACCAGCCACCGAGTCCAATGGCGATGTGGCAGTTTGCTTATAATGGACAGGACTAATGCAGGATCTCCCTGCAGGGTCTGACAATGCAGATAACATGGAAACTACAAATGGTTTAATAATAATTTTACATGTTTTAAAAGGTCTGCCCGGGCACTATTCAAGGGGAATATTAGTATCATACTGAAAAATGACCTGACAGTGTCCCTTTAAGTGGGAGAACTTGCACAATTGGTGGCTAACTAAATACTTTTTTTCCCCACTGTGTGCTTATTTGGCGAACAGAGCCTAATCCGAAATCAAAGTTTCTCATCTTGATCAGGACAAATCAATTTACTTTGTACGTGTGGGCCGTTGCATGCAATTACAATGGTTGTGACTCTCACAACCATGCAAGGTAAACATAGACCTCACTGGCTAGATTTTATATCAGATAACCCTTTTGCGCTTTTTTTGTCCTTCTACTTTCTTTTATTACTACTACTTTGGAGCCTGATGGGTGATCTCCATCCTTCTCTGGTCAGAGCTCGCAATCAAGAAAGAGGGGGTCAGAGATAGGGGGAAATGAGTAGGTTGGAAGATGATCTGAACTCTTTGCCAGTGTGTAACGAGCCCCTGAGCTTGGTTAGACCATCATTTTGTGCTGACATACTCAATTTAATAAAACAGCTCTAAATTAATAAATATAATATCATTAATGCTAAATAATAATAAGTTGTGAAAGTTTTTTTAATTGTTAAATTCCAATATCTATAATAATATCTCACAAAAATAAAGTTGCATTTTAAAAATTGTAATTACGAGAATATTACTGACATATTCCAGCCCTGATGAGAGGGTCATCAAATTCATTAAAGGCATATTCTTAAGTTTGAAAATTGTACCCTATCTTACAGGTCAGAGAGAACTGTCATACTAGAAAATACCCCTTTAAGAGGCTTAAGCCTGAATTTGGTGCATTTTGAGGTCGCTTTAATCTAAAATCTAGGACAAAAGTTAGGTGCTTTGATTTCCACTACGAGGTATGACACTGTATGGCGAATCACACTTACTGCCCACACCGCCCCTTCTGCGCTGCCCATCACTTCCGTGAAAAGTCACAAGATTGGCACACAAGGGCAAACAATTGCACAATTGTTTTTTTATGCCAGTTTGATTTTAACAGACAAAAATGTGTGTGAGCACATGACAGTGTGGTGTTAATGTTGTGAAGACTTTTGATCTTCTCCAGTGATCTCCAGCACCGGCGCAGTGTCTGTGACATAGATGAGGATTATTTTCGTTGGCTCAGTGCGGATCATTTTTGAAGGCTTCAATCAGTCCTGTTTTCACAGGTGCCGGATGTTGTCAGCCGATCAAAGGTCTTATGAGTTTTAAGTTTTCAGTTTTTAAAAAGCATTTCAAAACATTTCAGCTCTTTCAAACTGCTACAAAACACAATATAAGGTTATAACAGATCATTAAATAAACTAGAGAGTTAAAAAATGCTGTAAAGTTACAATGAATTGATAAGGAAAGGACAGGACGAATTCTTGTGACTCAACAGTACGCAAAACCTTGTGACACTGCTGTCATGTCTCATTGAAAAGTGTGCCACCTGCTGGACTGATGATGTACGCGTCACAGGGCCCTTTAGCGTGTAGTCAATTATTTATATTACATATACAGGATACTTGAACTTTTGAACTTCAGGTT
The DNA here is from genome assembly GCA_033576535.1 of Allobates femoralis. NCBI lineage: Eukaryota > Metazoa > Chordata > Amphibia > Anura > Aromobatidae > Allobates > Allobates femoralis. Next base: position 103,376,232 of record JARQOC010000006.1, read on the forward strand.
TGCCTGATCTACCAAAAGCCGACAGGATCACGGCAAGTCTGCATTCTGCCTAATGCATTTCCTATAGGACTTGCGGACATGTGCGGCACTTGCGTTTTTGCCGTGATCCAGCCAATCCGCATTTGCGGCAACAAAAACACTGCTAGCTGCGGTTTTAAACTCACCATAAGAGCCGAATTTGCCGGATCACGGCAAAACGCAAGTGCTGCACATGTCCTATAGGAATGCCATTAGCAGAAGCAGTCTTGCTGCAGTCTTGGTGCACTTTTTCAGGATGCGTTTTTGCAAAAATACCGGAATTTTGCCAGATTTGCAAAAACTACTGATATGAAAGCACCCTAAGTCACCATGTGATAGTATCCTTAGCTAGGATAGGATAGGTGAATAAGGAACATTACCATTATCCAATTAGACTCTTGCCACCGACCCCGTTGGAGATGTACGTTACAGCCAGCAACATGGACCCAAAGACATGGGGGAATACAGTGCTGGCAGTGGGAGAACGAGTTCCCAAGGAAATGCCCCAAACCCTGGTCCTAGCAGCACCCTATGGGGACCACGGGGCTAAAGCTGGCAGGAGCTAGTTTGTTGCAGCTGAGACTGGCTGGTTATCACATATAATAAATATTTTTTATTTCTCTTTTCTTGTTCACAGCAACGTACAGTCATCTTGCTCATGTCAATAAAGCTTGTGATTGGCTGTGCTGCAGCCTTTCAAAAAGGTTTATAAGAACAATACTCGAACAATAAACTCAGACGCAGACTTATTTTTTAGTCCCTGTTGGAGTTCAAGCACCGGACACCGGTGCCCGGTATAAATGCCGAACTTTACAATTGGGGTTCGTTTATGCCTACTATTGACCCTATTTGCACCACTACGGACTTTTAATGAATAAGAAACAGTTTTTTCTGAATTTCTGACACATAAACCTGGGTACTTCTAGTTACTGTGCAGCCTATAGTCCAAAAAATTCAGTGCATTCTCTTCCTGCTGTATGCCTAGTCAGCAGGTCCGCCACCAGGGGGTGACAGCTCTGCCTGTAGTCAGGGGTCTCCGGGCCTCACTGCAGGGGGTCTGGCCATTGGATCAGGGTCAAGGGGGCCCAGCCTGAATCCAGGGGGTCATAGCCATTTGGAGCAGGGAGTAGGTCTCTCTCCGGGCCTCACCCCCCACGTCTTGCATGGGCCCCCCTCTCCTATCAATCACCAACAGGCCCCTTAGCTGTGGGGGAGTAGCTGCGGCAGCGAGCGTGGGCGCTGCCATGTTCTTTGTGGCCTCCTGCATTCACTAACTGTGCAGCTGGTCGGTAGAGGTTGAGACTTCTACACAGTGGCCGCGGATCTCCATTTGGCCGTGGCCATTTTATTGAGGTCTCAACCTCTACCGACCGGCTGCAAAGTTAGTGAATGCAGCCAGCCACAAAGAACATGGCGGCGCTACTGCCCACAGCTACTCCCCCGCAGCTTCAGTGCCCTCACACTCCGAAACCTGCTTCCAGCACCCCCGCTCTGCAGCCGCAGCTCCCTCCAACGGTAAGACATAGAGGGTCCGAGGGAGGGATTGGGGCCATATATAGGGAGGGAAGCTGTCGGGTTGGCTGAAGGAAGGATTGAGGGAGGCTGTTGGGATGGAGGAAGGATTGAGGGAGGCTGTTAGGATGGAGGAAGGATGGAGGGAAGCTGTTGGAATTGAATAGGCTATTGGGATATATGGAGGCTGTCGGATGGAGGAAGGATGGAAGGAGACTGTTGGGATGGAGGAAGAATGGAGGGAGGCTGTCAGGATGGAGGAAGGATGGAGGGAGGCTGTCAGGATGGAGGGAGGCTGTCGGGATGGAGTAAGGATGGAGGGAGGCTCTCAGGATGGAAGAAGGATGGAAGGAGGCTGTCAGGATGGGAGAAGGTTGGAGGGAGGCTGTCGGATGGAGGAAGGATGGAGGGAGGCTGTCGGGATGGAAGAAGGATGGAGGGAGGCTGTCGGGATGGAGAAAGGATGGAGGGAGGCTGTCAGAATGGAGGTTGGCTGTCAGGATGGAGGGAGGCTGTCGGGATGGAGGAAAGAGGGAGGGAGGCTGTCAGGATGGAGAGAGGCTGTCAGGATGGAGGAAGGCTGTCAGGAAGGAGGAAGGATAGAGGAAGGCTGTCGGGATGGAGATAGGCTGTCGGGATGAAGGGAGGCTGTCGGGATGGAGGAAGCATGGAGGGAGGCTGTCAGGATGGTGGAAGGATGGAGGGAGGCTGTTGGGATGGAGGGAGGCGGTCGGGATGGAGGAAGGATGGAGGGAGGCTCTCAGGATGGAAGAAGGATGGAAGGAGGCTGTCAGGATGGAGAAGGATGGAGGGAGGCTGTCGGGATGGAGGAAGGATCGAGGGAAGCTGTTTGGGATGGAGGAAGGATGACGAGAGGCTGTCGGGATAGAGGGAGGCTGTCAGAATGGAGAAAGGATGGAGGGAGACTGTCGGGATGGAGGAAGGATGCAAGGAGACTGTTGAGATGGAGGAAGGATGGAAGTAGGGTGTCGGGATGGAGGAAGGATGGAGGGAGGCTGTAAGAATGGAGGGAGGCTGTTAGGAAGGGGAACGATGGAGAGAGGCTGTTTGGGATCGAGAAAGGATGGAGGGAGGCTGTCGGGATGGAAGAAGGATGGAGGGATGGAGGGAGGATGGAGGGAGGCTGTCGGGATGGAGGAAGGATGGAGTGAGGCTGTCGGGATGGAGGAAGCATGGAGGGAGGCTGTCAGGATGGAGGAAGGATGGAGGGAGGCTGTTGGGATGGAGGAAGGATGGAGGGAGGCTGTTGGGATGGAGGAAGGATAAAGGGAGGCTGTCAAGATGGAGGAAGGATGACGAGAGGCCGTCGGGATAGAGGGAGGCTGTCAGAATGGAGAAAGGATGGAGGGAGACTGTCGGGATGGAGGAAGGATGGAAGGAGACTGTTGAGATGGAGGAAGGATGGACGTAGCGTGTCGGGATGGAGGAAGGATGGAGGGAGGCTGTAAGAATGGAGGGAGGCTGTTAGGAAGGGGGAACGATGGAGAGAGGCTGTTTGGGATCGAGAAAGGATGGAGGGAGGCTGTAGGGATGGAAGAAGGATGGAGGGATGGAGGAAGGATGGAGGGAGGCTGTCGGGATGGAGGAAGGATGGAGTGAGGCTGTCGGGATGAAGAAAGGATGGAGGGAGGCTGTCCAGAAGGATGGAGGGAGGCTGTTGGGATGGAGGATGGATGGAGGGAGGCTGTCGGGATAGAGGAAGGATGGAGGGAGGTTGTCAGGATGGAGGGAGGCTGTCAGGATAGAGGAAGGATGGAGGGAGGCTGTTGGGATAGAAGAAGAAGGATGGAGGCTGTTGGGATGGAGGGAGGCTGTCGGTATGGAGGAAGGATGGAGGTAGGCTGTCGGAATGGAGGGAAGCTGTTGGGATGTTGTCTATATGGCCTGCAGCCGTCTCTATTGTGTATTCTCTATTGTGTATGGCGAGCAGCAGTCTCTTTTGTGTATTCACTACTGGTCTATACGGCCCGCAGCCATCTCCATTGGCTATATGGCCCGCAGCCATGTCCATTGTCTATACGGCCTGCAGCCATCACTATTATGTATTCTCGATTGTGTACGGCCAGCACCAATTTCTATTGTGTATTCTCTATTGTGTACAGCCAGCAGCAGTCTCTATTGTGTATTCCTTATTGTGTGTATGGCCAGGAGCAGTCACCATTGTGTATATGGCCCGCAGCCATCTCTATTTTGTATACAGCTAACAGCCGTCTCTATTGTGTATTCTCTATTGTATATACAGCTATTGTGTATTCATCTCACAGCAGTCTCAAGTTGTGTGTGTGTGTTGTGTGTGTGTGTCTGTTAATTTAATAGTGAGAGAGAGTTTTAAAAAAAGGAAAAACAGCACAAAAAATAGAAAAAAGTGGACTTCATTGCCCAATGGCGTGGCCACGCATTGATCAATAAAGTCCACTTTTTTCTTTTTTTTATGCTGTTTCTCCTTTTTTTTTTACTCTGTTGTAAGGAACCATCTGGATTGCTGGTTGGGAAAGCTTTGCACATAAATTGAGGTAATGTTTGGTGCTGTTACAATTTTTCACTATATATATAATGTATGTTTGGATGGAGAAGGAGCCTGGATGGAGTGGAGCCTCAGGTGGGGGTGGAGGCTGGGCAGAGTCTCAGGGAGGCCCCAAAATTTTGGCAGTCAGGGGCCCCGAAATTCCTAGTGGCAACCCTGATAGTCAGGCTGAAATGTCACATGAGATGGGGGTTATTCAAAGTCTGCTATGAAGCACTCCCTCTTCTAGTTACACCCCTGCTGCCTGAAATATGGCACACTGGTTGCATCAACATAGAACTCCAGCTGCTGCCTGCAGACCATGAACAGCAAAGATCTAATGAGCTCATTTAAGTCAGCGCTATGTGAACAACATATCAGTTGAGTTAGCAATTTGTAAAGGTAAATATGCAATACTACACATAAAGAACTGTCCCTGACAAATAACAGAGAGCTGTAATGAAACCTCATCTAAGTCATAGGGGTAAGGAAAATACGTTATTCATGTGCAGAGGTGAAGGATGAAGACAAACAACAGACTACGTATTAGCCAAATGTCAGTACCTCAGTGGTAATAAGTAATAAAAGTAAGTATTTACTGGCCAGACCATCTGCAGGAAATACATAAAGCATAATAAAAAGCACCTAAAAATAGATATTAATCTTGATACAATTATACACTAATATACACTAAATTTGTCCAAAGCAATAAGGAAAACTCTCGTATATAATTTATAACATAACATAAATTTACTCATAGGTCTAAAATACATGGCCTCCAAATAAGAAAGCTCAGGAGAAAAAAGTATTGGATACATTTTGTTCATTATTAAAATATAAAAAGGTATATATATCAGCAAAGTGCCTACAAGACTGGGGACGTGTGCAAACAGATCACTATATATATTGTACCCTTTGTAGTTTCCTTGCTATCAGCATTTTCACACCCTGCCGACAGCTGACTGCATTAGTCCAGCTCCATTACTTTCACAGCCAATTAGTCCGGCTGTATACAGTGCCTACAAGTAGTATTCAACCCCCTGCAGATTTAGCTGGCTGACACATGCGGAATTAACTTGGCATTGTGACATTTGGACTGTAGATCAGCCTGGAAGTGCGAAATGCACTGCAGCCAAAAAGATTTATTTATTTATTTATTTATTTTTTTAAAGCGTTAAAAGTTAATTCAGAGGGTCATTTATTATTCAACCCCTCAAACCACCAGCATTCTGTTTGGTCCCCCTAAAGTATTAAGAAGTAGTTCAGGCACAAAGAACAATGAGTTTCACATGTGTGGATTAATTATCTTTTTTTGCCAGCCTTTTCTGACTATTTAAGACCCTCCCCAAACTTGTGAACAGCACTCATACATGGTCAACATGGGAAAGACAAAGGAGCATTCCAAGGCCATCAGAGACAAGATCGTGGAGGGTCACAAGGCTGGCAAGGGGTACAAAACCCTTTCCAAGGAGTTGGGCCTACCTGTCTCCACTGTTGGGAGCATCATCCGGAAGTGGAAGGCTTATGGAACTACTGTTAGCCTTCCACGGCCTGGACAGTCTTTGAAAGTTTCCTCCCGTGCCGAGGCCAGGCTTGTCCGAAGAGTCAAGGCTAACCCAAGGACAACAAGGAAGGAGCTCCGGGAAGATCTCATGGCAGTGGGGACATTGGTTTCAGTTAATACCATAAGTAACGTACTCCACCGCAATGGTCTCCGTTCCAGACGAGCCCGTAAGGTACCTTTACTTTCAAAGCGTCATGTCAAGGCTCGGCTACAGTTTGCTCATGATCACTTTGAGGACTCTGAGCCAGACTGGTTCAAGGTTCTATGGTCTGATGAGACCAAGATCGATATCTTTGGTGCCAACCACACACGTGACGTTTGGAGACTGGATGGCACTGCATACGACCCCAAGAATACCATCCCTACAGTCAAGCATGGTGGTGGCAGCATCATGCTGTGGGTCTGTTTCTCAGCGAAGGGGCCTGGCCATCTGGTCAGCATCCATGGGAAGATGGATAGCACGGCCTACCTGGAGATATTGGCCAAGAACCTCCGCTCCTCCATCAAGGATCTTAAGATGGGTCGTAATTTCATCTTCCAACAAGACAACAACCCAAAGCACACAGCCAAGAAAACCAAGGCCTGGTTCAAGAGGGAAAAAATCAAGGTGATGGAGTGGCCTAGTCAGTCTCCTGACCTTAACCCAATTGAAAACTTGTGGAAGGAGCTCAAAATTAAAGTCCACATGAGACACCCAAAGAACCTAACTTGGAGAAGATCTGCATGGAGGAGTGGGCCAAGATATCTCCAGAGACCTGTGCCGGCCTGATCAGGTCTTATAAAAGACGATTATTAGCTGTAATTGCAAACATGGGTTATTCCACAAAATATTAAACCTAGGGGTTGAATAATAATTGACCCACACTTTTATGTTTAAAATATATTAAAATTCAACTGAGCAACATAACTTTTTGGTTTGTAAGATTTATGCTTCTGTTAATAAATCCTACTCTCGTTTGCAGTTTGAAGGCTCTAACTTATTTGCATCTTATCAAACCACCTAAATCTGCAGGGGGTTGAATACTACTTGTAGGCACTGTAAGTGTTATTTAAATATTCATGCCTATCCAAGCTGGTGATCTGTCCCTCCCCACTGTGCTGGAGGGGGGGTGTTTTGTCCTGCACTGTGTGGTGTCTGTAAGATTTCTATTATATGAACTTTGATTTTCCTACATACATGTAATGTATGTAATCTGCTGAGCAAATGATAAAATATTTTTATAAAAAGAGGGAGGGGGAGGGGAGCGCACATAGAGTGGTTACCAGGGGACACCAAAAGGGGGTTTGCAGAGATACACTCACCTCCTTTTGTTGTCACACTCACAACTGGTTGTAAAACCTGGTCGCTGCAGATCCCTTGAGAGATAGAGAGAAGCAGTTTGTAGTGATTCCGGGATATACACCGCGCTGACCAGGAGGAGTAGATAAGGATTCTTTATTCAGCACATATCACACAACACACTGGAACCGTCGACGTGTTTCGTGGTCACCTGACCACTTCCTCAGACATGCCATGAGGAAGAGGTCATGTGACCACGAAACGCGTCGGTGGTTCCAGTGTGTTGTGTGATGTGTGCTGAATAAAGAATCCTTATCTACTCCTCCTGGTCAGCGCGGTGTATATCCCAGAATCACTACAAACTGCTTCAGAATATTTTTAGAATCAAAGTATCTCAGACTGTATACACTACACATATGTCTCAGATACACACAATGACATGAATAGCCTGTAGCTAAGGTCACCCCTCATCCCCCCTCCCTTCTCCGTCTACAATGAGTATAACATTGTTACATATTATAACAGCATAACAGATCAGAGAAAGGCAGGGCTGTGTAATGATGAATGAATATTCATTCCTTGGGGAGTGGGCAGCAGAGAACTCACTGTGATTGACACATGGAATTAATCTTTTATTTTGAAGTTTACAGAGGATAAGAGAGAAGTATAAGTAATAGAAATACATGAATATTGAGAGCTTAGAGAAAGTAATTAGAAAATGATACCAGTTACATATGGATTTTTGACCTGACAGACTCCCTTTAATTTCTGCTGTTTTTTTATTATTCCATAAACCAACACAAGGAGACATTTGCCAGTGTATCAGTGGAGTACTGACTCTGGTCCATTCACCGTCTTCAGTCAGTGGACACATGGCTTACCGGCTGTCTTATTACTCACTGTGACTTGGGCTGCTTTCACACACTGACCTCCTGTCAGCGGCTCCCGAGTCCATGCTCAGAGGCTATATCTCCACTCCTGAGTGGTTGCATTACCTCTGTCTCTGGACCTCCACTGCTTCACACAGTTTCACTCAACTCTCGCCATAGACAGACAGTATTCACACCATTGTCTGCTCTGAGGCCTGGGCAGCATTCACACAGTGCTTTCTTCAGCTGCTCCGAGCAACCTCACACAGAGAGGCTCAGACAGGCGGCTCTCACAGAGACTACATCTCACACACTGGTTGCCTGACTTTCTGCTCCACACTCCTCTCCATAAAAAAATTTACAGCAAGTCCACATTGCAGAAAACAACCACCGCTGCAATACTTTGCAACCACTTTATAATGCAGCTGTTTGCCACATTAGATATCCCTCCCCTCTGTCTAAAGCCATACGGCTTGGCACCATATTTTTCAGCAGCAGAGGGCAATCTATGTTACATCCAAAAGACAGGCCTTGTCTCTAACTTTTTGTGAACAATGAATTATCAGACTTTGTCACCTCATTTATTAAAGTCACATCTTTGTAAGGCCTCCCGCCCCCAGCGGACAGTATAGTGGTGCGGTTCCCTTGCATTCGAAATTACTGTCTGGCCTGACTCCATGTCACTATCTAAGCTACAGGGTTCATTTCTGGGACCCTTAGCTTCAAGCTGACAGAGGATTCATTACCACGAAGATTACTGCGTCCACTTCCTCTAGTGCTCTCTAGGATTCCACCTCCTACAGTGTTTATGACTGACAGATCCTCAGACTCCAAACCAGCCATCGTCACTGGTAACAGTAATTCGTCCCTGCTCTGCTGGCAGCAAGGCCAGAGGTTTGTAATGTGAAGGCATCAATCAGATACCCAACGTTACTAACAAAGTCAGTAAAAAAGCAAATAACTTCACCAATAAATATTTGATTGGAAAAATAACCCCAATACATTTTTTTATTAATATCGATTTGTTTAAAGTCTTACATTTCACCCAACCCCCAAAAAAGGATGTAAAAAATAATTAGAAAAAAAAATAATAAAACCCAAATAAATGCTGAAGTAGTCCCAGCATATGGGGAGAAAGATCAATGACTGCATCCCCTATAAAGTGGAATACCAGGCGCTGTACGGCTCGCGTAAGTGTGACAAGCCGTGACTTTTTTGAGGTTTTCTCAGGATACACAGCAGGTATTACTCAGCAGGAAATCCCACTGTGTGACCTGAGATAACCTCAGTGGCATCAACGCTAATAACACTAGCTGTCTCGTGAGAGCCGCAATATTGCACGAGATGTAGTAGGTATATCTCATTGATATCATGAGACAGTGCGTGTGATGAGCAGTGACTTCAGGGAGTGCAGCGCAGTTTAAACTTGCAAAATAGTCCCTGTCTGACCCCTCGAGTCTGAACATCAGTGTTTGTGATGGCACCACTTGTTACACTCTCACTAGTGCCTGCGTGCCTGCTCTCACAGCGTATGGGGGATGCTTTTTGTGAATGTGACTCCACCATATTGTTGTAAGGCAGTACATTGTTTGATGCTTCTTGAAGCAGATTTTGAGAATCTGCATCAAAATCTGCATGTCTATTCTGAAAGTAGTCCAGTCTATGAGAGTTGAGAAGTGCTATGCCAACATGTTTTTTTTCCTTGCAGATTTGGTGCAGATTTTGGGGCAGAAAAAAATAAATCTGAACCACATGTACAAGAAAAGAAAAAGCAACACTGGCATAGCACTTTTAATCTGTCACATACTTTGCTGGCCTCAGGATAGATATGCTTGAAAGAACGCTGCGTGGGCACAAGGCTTAAGAGGGTCCAGGGAGAGATGCAGTTGTGGTGAAAGGGCTCGAGGATTCCTCTCGCCCCTGCTACATCCATAGAGACTTCTAGGGCAGGAGTGGCCAACTAAAGTCCTCAATGTCTGAAAACAGTGCAAGTTTTCAGGATTTCCTCGGCATTGCACAGATACTAATTTCATCACCTGCAGAGGTGATGATTCCAGCACTTTGTGCAATGCTAAGTAAATCCTGAAAACATGCACTGTTTATTGCTCCTGAGGACTGCCCTTGGCCAGCCCTTTTATACAGGAGTGTGTGTAGTGCCCTGCAGTCCTATATCTCAGACCATCAGGCCAGAGGTCTGCGGCTTGTTCGCCAGTCTCTTTAGGACTGTATGAAAGCACCTCTTTGCATAAACATCCCAGCACACAAGGAGTAAAGTAAAAAAAAACTTTACTGTAGCAACGTTTGAAAAAAGTTCATGGTGGTACATGCTGTAATTTGTAACATTTAGAAGGATAATAAATGCTTTAGCCCTTTCACTGATTCAATGATCTATCACATAAACCACTAAATAATCTAGGTACAAACCTTAAATATACAATTAACTGATTCCTTCAAAGTGGAGTAACACAATCTGAAAATAAAACCTACCACAGATCTAAATTGCCTTAAATATATGCAATATTGGCTGCTAGATCCTAACGCGTATCCTGTAGTTTAAATCTGTGTAAACTTCCATTGGCACATCCAGAATTAATGCCAGAAACTGCTGTTATGTGTGGCTCTGCAGGTGGGGAGTCTCAGATCATTCCTTTTTCCACTCCCTCAGCCTTTAAGTAGTTCCAATTCCCTCCACTAGATGTCACTGATAGAGTTTATTATCTACAGGGACCCAGTGTAGTCAAGACATTTGTATTGGTTCTTCCTGCTGTTTCCTTCCCTGTCTGGAATTACTATGTTTCCAAGTCCGTGAATGGAGGTGAGGGCTATTAGCCTAGGGCTTATCATCAGCATAGGGCAAGGGTGGTGACCCAGACCTCCTCACCTTCAGAGGTACCACTGGGAGCAGGGTAATTTAGGGACCCCATTCTAAGGGTCAGACTAGCTCCCCTGATCGCCTTTAGCCCATCTTAACATCCTGCTTCCAGATTCTCTTACTGATATACCATACCTTGTGACCTTCGTGTTGCCCAGATCCTCATTAACCCCTCCATGGGGCGGGTTGCAGAAAGCACCTGATTTACAAATCCCATTCCCTATGCCACACCTCAGCTTGTGTTGGGGTGTAGTAATTATTGAAGCCTGACATATTTGGAGGACAAATAAGACAAAGAAAGTTTATTCAGCTTACCATCTGGAATGTTTGAATATGGCTAGTGGGCAGCAATGTATGGACAGGTCCAATATTAATGATACATTTAACACTATCTAAAAAAATCTAAATTCTATACGTTTGGAAAGAAATGAAATAAAGTGGTTGAATATTTTCAAGAAGCAATATCCATAGTATGGTGTTTCATGAGTGTGAAAAGACCTATAAGACCATGTATGTGAAGCATATAATGGCCATATGCTATTTTTTAATGAATTGCTATCACAAAAGTGTAGAAGAGATGGCCTTGCACGTTGCTGACCCTCTGCAATAATAAAGGTTTGCTCTCCAAAAAAAATACTAATTAAAAAACAAATAAAAAAAAAATACATAATAAAATAACAAAATAAAAAATATTCCCAAAAATGTATTAAAAAAATATTAAGCTCTCTTAAACACATGTTTATAGAACATTGTAAGCTTCCTGGACTTCACAGCTGTTGCCACTTTTGGCGTTCTTTCCAATATTCACAGCTTACAAGTGTCAAAATACCTGCAAACGCCAGGAAGCTTAATAAAATAGTTTTAAAGCTCTAAAAAATTGTACAGCTTGAAAGAAAACGATAGACCCGAAAATGGTAGACACCAAACAACCAGTGTATGTTTTAGGGTGGAGGCACACTAGGGGCGTGAAAAACGGAGCGTTTTGTACACTAGCCATTTCTGCGACTGCGTCGCGTATTTGTCCTCGATCGCGGTGCGAGTTGTGTGCGAGTGCGGTGCGAGTGGGGTGTGTTTGAAGTGCGAGTGCGATGCGAGTGCGTTTTTTTCAGTCACAAACAGCGATCCGTGTGTAAGGTGTTTTTGAGGCATGGAGGCATGCAGGTGCACTTCAGAATTGGAATCAGCTTGTACTTCCTGTTCTGCTGATCACGTACACGCGTATTTCGCTCATGTAACTTGCCTCATCTGCTGTTTTGATGTGAGAAAAACACGCACCCATTGACTTTCACTGGCCGCACGTGTGCCGAAATCGCACACAAACGCAGCATGCTGCGAGTGGAATCGCATTGCCGGCGACATGCGAGAGGCGGCCGCAGAAAACGCACCACTGTGCCCTGGCCAATTTCTTAACAGCAGTGCGAGTGACATGCGTTTTTTTCCCGGCGTGAGACTCGCGCCAGTCTCACGCCAGTGTGCCTCCTGCATTAGAGACATTTTACATTTTTAACTCTTTTATCGAACAAAGCCACGTTTGGCAATTTTTTAGTAAATTACTCGGATTTCCAATTGCGAATGAAATAATCAATGTTCATGCTGAATTTGAAATTGGCAAACATGTTCAGGGAAAGCTTGCTCATCTCTACTCATGAACTTGTATTCATAGCTAGAATGGGAAGAATAAAATCTACACCATCAATACATATGCCCTCCAGTTATCAGATACCCTGCTGGCATAGAGTGCTGGCCAAAAGAAGAAATGGTAGCTGCAGATGTGAAGACATGGAAGCTCCTTAGAATGCATGGAGGTTTCCACACCAAGATTGTATACCAACATAAAGGAGGGTGGTCAAGGCTTGATAGGGGTACAAGCCACCATCATGGATGAAACAAGGAGTATCCAGGAATACAGAGGAAAAAATGGCACCAAAAGATGAGATGTTGAGAGAGAGCCTAAGACAGCAACAACAACAGTCCTGGATGGAAGAACATTACCATGAAGTGCTATAGCAAGACAAGGCACTGCATGGGATGTAGTATCAACAAATGATAGAAGTGGCTGATATGGAGAGATCCTACCAATGGCTGGAAAAAGCTGAGCTCCAATACAGCACAAAGACAATATAATCAGAGTGGCAAAGTAGCAGGCGCTAAGCACTAGATCCATAGAAGCAGGCATCTACCACACAAGACAAGGCCCAAGATGCAGACTATGCAAAAGAAATCTTGGAAACAGTCAAAGACATAGTGTCTGGATGCAAAATGCAAGCAGGAACAGCATATACCGAACACAACATCCAAGTAGCGGGAATTGTATACAGGAACGTCTGTACAACATATGAGCTAAGTTCCAGTCAGTCCAGGTGGTAGACCCCAGAAAAAGTGATGGAGAATGAAAGAGACAAAATCTTGGAGGACTTGAAGATTCAAATGGATAAGCAAGTGTTGGCTAACAACCAGATATCGTGATAGTAGACAAGAATCAGAAGACAGCAATGATAATAGATGTGGCAATGCCAAGGGACAGCAACATCAGAAAGAAGGAAGATGAGAAGCTGGAGAAATATAATGGCCTCAAAGAGGAACTGGAGAATATGTGGAAGATGAAGGAAACAGTGATTCGAGTTGTGATATGAGCTCTTGGAGTAGTGACCCCTAATTTGGAAAAATGGCTACAACAGATCCCTGGAGCCACATCTGAACCCTCTGTCCAGAAAACAGCGGTGCTGGGAACAGCTAAGATTCTGCGCAGAACCCTCAAACTCCCAGGTCTCTGATAGAGGACCCGAGAATGAGGAGGAACAAAGAGAAGAACCACCCCACATGGGCTGAGAAGGTAGTTTATATATAATGTGATATAACATTCACTATAATGGGTTACACTCTCGCTTTGCTTGTCACGGAAGTAGCCACAGTACACAATTCTTCAATTAAATATTCATATGGTTTATTTACATTTCCATAAACCAAAGTCCACAACATAAATAGGAGATCTCCATCAGCTCCACAGAACACAAATTTCTATCTACCTCATAGTAGGTTCAGGCACACCTCTCCAGAGTTAACGCCTTGCGCAATGCTGACAACAGAGATCATGTGACACAGAACCAGTCACCTGATATCTGCTGAGACATACCCATGGGTATGTAGATGGTCAGTCCCTTCCACCATTTCTGATCATCCTGTGAAACTGGTCCTGTGTATACTAAAAGCCTCATGGAACAACAAGTCCCAGAGAAACCATTCCAGATTCACATTGCAGCAGACACTTGCCTGTGCAATACATACCGGCCATTTACAACATAACTGGTTGTCATATCACATATTTCCCCTCTGCCTAATGCCATTAGGCTTGGCAATATATTTTCCTATACCAGGGGGTCGCCTTTTTCATCACCAAAGATCAGTCCTCGTCATCAAACCCTTTGTGAACAATGCACTGTGAGACTCTGTCACCTCATTTGGGCCAGTCATATCTCTGTGAGGCCTTCCACGACCACAGCAGTCAGTGCGATGGTGCGACTCCCTTGCACCTGTATTTACAGTCTGGCCTTGAGGCATACTCTGTCACAGTCATCATACCCTTTTCAGTCAGCACATCTCTTGGGTACTTCGCTTTGTCAGACCTCTATCTCTCCATGACTGCCTCCAATGGTTAGAGAAGTAGTGAGACTCATTTAGAGTCAAAACTACTGTCTGGTCAGACTCTGAGATAGCTTCTACACTACAGGGGCTACTGTCTCGTTCTCTCAGCATCAAGTTAACATAGGATTCTCTATCTCTAAACCTATTGCGCCCCTTTCCCTTAGAATGTTTTCGGCTGTCTCCTTTTCGTTTCTATGAGTTTGGACAATTCTGACTCTGATCTGTAGCCTGATGTGGAATTAGGTCCTCTATGACCTTGGCCCCTTCTATTGTAGGAGCTGTTCCGTTGAACAGATGAGGCCACACTTGCTTCTCCTTAGGACATCTGCGGTTGTCTCCTGGTTGGCAGTGTCTTCTGACCTTTTACCAATCAGAGACCCATTACTTCCACTATTTACAGAATCTCTCCTTTTCCCTGTACCTTGCGTTCAAGGTAACTTCAGTCTTGCACACATCAGACATAGGTGTTCCTCACGTCGCTTCCCTTCACATTTGGGGCCTCTTGCTGTGTGCTGGGGGCTATGTGCGGCTTCCTGCTGTGTTGGGGGCTATGTGTGGCCTCCTGCAGTGTGCTGTGAGCTATGTGAGGCATCCTGCTGTAATACGGCTATGAGCTATGTGCGGCCTCCTGTTTTGTACTGGAGACTACCTACAGCCTACTGCTGTGATACTGGGGGCTGTGATAATTTAATTTCCCATCTCAGCTCTGGCGTTTTCTGAATGTTCGCTTTAAACCCATTAAACAATGAAGACTCATTCATATGGCAATCCTGCAGATGCGCATAGGCTCTTGGGCCAATTCCAGCATCTCACTGATCATGAGCAATTGCAGTATACAGACTGTGTATGGGTTCCTTAGAAAACCACTGTCTATGCAAGAGCCCAAATCATTTATAAAGCTACTAACAGTGAATTATACCCTAGGATCACAATATGAGTTATTAGGAGGCCTTGCTGAATGGCACAAGTTTGCAATCCTATGAGGTAGTATTCTATTTGTGGAAATCTCAGCACAATGTCCTATATTATGCAATGATTACAATGTGTTTGTATGTTCAGCAGTCCTGTGCATTTAATATTAGTGTAAAACCCCCAAAACCCTTCATGACTTAAGTATTAAGAATACAGTCACAAGTCTTTATGGTTTAAGGAGATTAGCGACCACTGGCAACCATATTTTAAATGCATTTGCCACAAAGCAATAAATTCTCCAGATGATTGATCTTTAAAACCCCAAACTGTGTAGTCTGCAATAAAACAAATGTAAATGAACTAAACAGAAACACAATAACAGGTTAACTGCATCTTCTTTGTGTGCAGAATTATCTGACCAGGCACCTAGGGATTTGGCTTCCCCATAGGGAATATTCATTAGTCCATTTAAAACTTACAGGAATTATTTCCTCCTTGGTGTAAAATGTTACATGAGCTAAAACTCATTATTGTTAAAGGATGTCTTCGCTGAATATTTGTGGTTAAGTCTTGCATTCCTCAATTTCAATGGAGAAATGCCTCTATCTCAGTCTTGTGACTCGATGGATCTTCTTTAGAACTCTGGTCATTACCGACTCTTCAAATCCGACATGATGTCCGCAATCTATTTTAGCTAAATGGTGTTCCTTTCTTTCCAAGTTATGCCATGAGCCCAAACAGTAATTTTCTCCCACATACTGGGTATTGTTGTAATCAGTGGAAATTGCACACCAAATGGTATGGTCCATTTTCTTCTATTACCCTAGTGAAATGTGTCTAAAGTAACATTGTTTGTGGGAAAAATGTGATGTATTATTTTCATTGCTCAGCGTTATAAAATTCCTGGGGGTTCAAGGTGCTCACCGTACCTTTAAATTAATTTGGCGAGAGGTGTAGACTCCAAAATGGGGTCCCTTGTTTGAAGTTTCCACTGTTTAAGTACACAGGGTCTCTGCAAATACGACATGGTGTCCGTGTGGAGCCCACTGGGACGGGGTACTCGGTACCGGACCGGGGTACTGCTGGGGATATCATGGCGGTCTTGGTTCCGCAAGTAAATGGGGGATATTTACAGGGGAGTTTGTCATGACGCCACCCACGGGTTTGGGTCAGGGTGACCACCGCTGCTGCAGAACCTCCAGGGATGATGTTGGGCAGCTGGGGATGTAATGACTCTCCGCAGGTAGAGCTGGGTTCCCCAAGGTAGTAGTAGTAATTGTTTATAGATGGTGCTATGGATGTTGCAGGATAGGGTAGTAGTAGAGATGATGGGAGTTTGTGAGGGTACGCAGGGTTTGAGCACAAGGATCACACACACACTGTTTTGAAGTTTTCCAAGGCTTTACTGCAGATTTTGGTAGCAGAGTACTGTACACGGATTCTGTACCGGGGCTGGGTTGCTCCCACCCTGTCCGGGTCCTCAGCTTCCCACTGCTGCGCTGTGTGTGTGTGTGGCCCCGCTGCCACTTTAACTAGGCTGATGGCCCTGTTCCTCCTCACAGGTACCCCCTTTTGCTAGGCAACTTGAGTCTTTCCATGTGCTTCTGACCCCGCTGTGTTGCTTCGCTGAGGTACAGTGTAGATCTACAACCTCCACTAACCAGGTGTTTTCTGTGCTGAGTGTTTCAGTTACAGATTCAGATCCGGAATCTGGTCTCTGCGCTCCTCTGGGGTGAGTTATGAGGTAACTCAGTCTGCCAGATATGTTCCTCTGTTTCTTGTACTCCTCTCCTCAGACCCTGGCTTCAGGCCTAAAAGTAGTCAGTGGCCCCTGTCAGGAGCTCAGCACTGCTCCCATTTACAGGTCCTCCTCCTAGAGCTCCCTGCACTACACTGAACTGTCAACTCTCAACTAACTACTTCCTCCTCAGACCAGAATATATCAGGGAGCCGCTTAAGCTCCCCCTTCTGGCCTAAAAGTGCTAGCGCAGTGTCCAGTGTTGTGTGGGGAGTTAACCCTTTGTGGTGTTACTGTGGCACATTAACCCCTGGGGTGCCACATCCGCTATATATTTCAGTCAATTTTGTGTTCCAAAAGTCAAATGGCGTTCCTTCCCTCCCGAGCCCTGGCGTGCACCCAAACACTAGTTTTTCACCGCATATAGGGTATCGGCATATGCAGGAGGAATTGTACAACAAATTTATGGTCTACTTTTTCCTGTTACCCTTATGAAAATGCAAAATTCAGGACAAAAGCAATATTTTTATGGGAAAGAGCACCTAAAGGGTTAATAAACATATTGGATGTGGATTTGAGCACTTTGAGAGGTGAAGGTTTTTTTAAAATGCTGGAAAATGTGGGTATTTTCTGTCAAATAGGCCCTTTGAAGCCACTTCAAACGTAATATGGTCCATAAAAAAATTGGATTTGTAAATTGTGTTGGAAAAATTAGAAATTACTGATAAACTTTTAACCCTTCTAACTTCCTAACAAAAATAATTATGTTTTTTTAAATGATTCTGATATAAAACAGACGTGTAAAATGTTATTTATTAACTATTTTCGGTTATATAACTAACTGGGTTAGGGGTATAAAAATTAAAGTCTTAAAAGTATGAAATTTTCAAATTTTTTGTAAATGTTTCAATATTTTCATAAATAAATGCAAATCATTTCGGCCAAACTTTACCACTAACATGAAGTCCAATATGTCATGAAAAAAATTCTTAGAATCACTGAAATATATTAAGGTAAAGAATGTGTATACCATGTTAGCCAGTAGATAGAAAAATATTGGAATCTGAGAGTCCTCAGTGGTTGATACCTTTTAATAGCTAACTGAAAAGATGGTAAGCAGAGCAAGCTTTTGAGACACTATAGCCTCTTCATCAGACTGATAATGACACAAATTCTGAAGACACATAAATAGATACATAACCAAGAAAAAAAAGCAGGTTTAGATGATGTAGTAAATACGACAGGTGACGTAAAGCAGAGTCAGGCTAGGGAAGGGGAGAGGAGCTGGGAAGGTAAGGTAAAGTCAAAATTCCAAACATAAGAGGAAGTGATTGTATTACTGTTTCTATGATTAGTGGCCTGTGGAGACCTGAATATTCCTCAGCAAGAGTAGAGAGCCATAAATCATTGTGAGACAGTTCACATAATAAGTGTCAAAAGTTCATTGTCTTCTAAATGGAGTCTGTTGGAAGATGGAATATATTGGAATATATTGAAACTTTCCTGAGTTATAATAATATAATAATAATAATCTTTATTTATATAGCACCAACATATTCCGCAGCTCTTCACAATTCAGAAGTTCATATTCAAACAATCATAAGAAATAGTTATCAGAAAATACAATACAAAACAATACAAAATACAATACAAATACAATATTTAAAGCAAAATGATGGCAGCCCTACTCATAAGAGCTTACAATCTAACAATGAGGTGGGAGTGACACAAAGTACAGGTGATTACACTGGGGAACACAATTTTTTAGAACTTAGGTCAGACAACTGTTCTTAATTAATTTTTGGATGCTGAATCCAGAAATGATCTCAGTTTTTCTCTATCACGTCAAGTTTTTGAACTATAGGATTTTTGTCTTCTCAAAAATATGTAAACTACTGTACCTAAAAAGTGTTTTTTTCCAAGATATTGATATTATGACGTATTGGGAGCTGCACACACCTCTCACCACATTGTCTCAGTTGTGACTACTCTTACAAGTTGCCACGTAGCTCTATATGAGTCGAATTGTAATCAGATAACAAGTCTTATTACAGATACCAGTGCAATTGTGCATCTCTGGCAGGTAAGTTGTGGAGGAAAAACTTGACGTGCTAGAAAAAAACTGACTACATTTTTGGAATCAGCATGCCAATTTTAGTATAAATCAGCTCAAAAACGTAACTCAACAGAAATTTTTTTTCAAATTGTTCCCCAGTGTTATTTAAACTGATTGCTCATTCACCTCCTATACACAATCTCTTGTCCGCTCTTGTCGCTTACACCTGAAGAATATCTCTAGAGTCCGCCCCTTTCTCAGCATGGAAACAACTAAAACCCTTACCGTGGCCCTAATCCACTACTCCATTGCACTGGCTGTCAATACACTACAGGATAAAGTTCAAATTGCTTCTTCTCACCCACAAAGCTCTTCCAGTGCAGCACCCCCCTACATTTCCTCCCTCATCTCTGTCTATCACCCCACCCATTCTCTACGTTCTACAAATAACCTTCGACTAACGTCTGCACTAATCCGATCCTCCCACTCCCGGCTCCAAGACTTCTCCCGAGCTGCACCAATTCTCTGGAGTGCTCTACCCCAAGAAATCAGGACCATCCACAACTTGCATGACTTCAGACGCTCACTAAAAACACATCTTTTCAAGGCGGCCCATCATGCTACTTAACAAAATTCCTTTGTACTGTACATAGCTCATTCACTATCTCTCTTGACATAACTCTTCAAACTCCATCAAACCCAAAAGGTCTACACAGATTGTCTGGTGACCATTCATGTAACTTTATTTCTATTCTCCATTTCCTCAAGATGCCTGGACTATCAGTGTAATAAGCCCCTGCACTTTGCGTAACCCCTATCTCGTTGTAGATTGTAAGCGCTTTTGAGCAGAGTCACCTTTACTTTTGATATATCTATTGTATTTTTCACATTGATTCTAAGCTTATTGTATTGTTTCCTTTTATTGTACTGTATTCTTTCTCTACTGGAATTACTGTATTATATTGTGTATTTTCTTACTGTATTACCCTGTGTATTTTCGTCTATTACCCACTGTATTGTAAAGCGCTGCGGAATATGTTGGCACTATATAAATAAAAGATCTATTATTATTATTATTTATTATTATTATGATGGTATAGTCAACTTGAGGAAATGGGGAACAGTTAGGAGCAGCATAAGTGGCCACCAACCATTATTTGTGATGCATTTGAGACTGGTGGAGCGGATAGGCTATGTCTAATTGTCTTTGACTAGGGATCATGATAGGCTGCACTAAAAAGATGTGTTTTTAGGGATCACCTGAAACGAAGTAAGTTGTGAATAGACCTAATTTCTTGAGATAGAGCATTACAGTGAATTGGTGCAGCTCGGGAGAAGTCTGGGAGCCGAGAGTGGGAGGATCGGATTAATGCAGATGTTAATCTAAAGTCACTTCCAGAGCGTAGACAACGGGTGGGGTGATAGATAGAGATGAGGGTGGAGAGGTAGGAGGTGCTGCACTGTGAAGAGCTTTGTGGGTGAGAACAAGCAGTTTGAATTGGATCCTATTAGTGTATAGGCAGCCAGTGCAATGACTGGCATAGAGAAGAAGCATCCGAGTAACGGTTAGCTAGATAGGTGATCCTGGCTGCAGCAGGATGGACTGGAGAGGGGAGAGTCTAGTGTGGGGGGGGGGGCCCAATCAAAAGGATTACAATAGTCAAGGCAGGAGTGAATCTGGGCCGCAATGAAGGTTTTTGTGGTTTCCAAGGTGAGAAAGGGGTGAATTCTAGAGATGTTCTTCAGATGCCAGCAGCAAGATCGGGCGAAAGATTGTATATATGAGGTGAAGGAAAGATCAGAGTTAAACATAACACCCAGACAACAAGCCTGCTGACTAGGCATTATTGTGGTGCCACACACAGAGAGAGGTGTCAGATTTAGGGAGGTAAGTAGAGGGCGGGCGCAGAAGAAGTTCAGCTTTGGAAAATTTGAGCTTCAAATAGAGAGTGGACATGATATTGGATACTGGAAACTGCAGTTAGACAGTCATTGGTGTTCTTTATTAGAGCGGGAGTAAGGTCAGAGGAAGAAGTGCATAGTTGTGTGTCATCAGCATAAAGATGATACTGAAAGCCAAATCTACTGATGGTCTGTTGAATCGTGGTTGTGTAGACAGAGAAGAGGTACAAGGACTGAACCCTGAGGGACCCCAATAGTGAGAGGAAGGGGAGGAGGAAGTGGACCCAGGAAATGATACACTGAAAGAGCGGTCAGAAAGATAGGAAGAGAACCAGGAAAGAGCGGTGTCCTTGATGCCGATGGAGCGCAGCATGGAGAGTAGGAGATGGTAGTCAACAGTGTCAAAGGCTGCAGAGAGATCAAGAAAAATAAGTAGAGAGTGGTCACCCTTACGTTTTGCTGTCACTTTGGTGAGGGCAGTTTCTGTAGAATGTAGGGGGTGGAAACCAGGCTGCAATGGGTCTAGAAGAGAGTGAATGGAGAGGTAACGAGTGAGGCGGGAGTAGAACAGGCACTCCAGCAGTTTAGAGAAGAAGAGGTTGGAGATTGGTCAGTAGTTTGTACAGAATGGGTTGAGAGAAGATTCCTTTAATAATGGAGTAATGATAGAGTGTTTGAAGGAGGAGGGGAAGATGCCAGAAGAGAGGGAGAGATTGAAGATTTTGGTTAGGTGAGTGGTGACCACTGGAGAGAGAGGCTGGAGTAGGTGTGAGGGGATGGGGTCAGCAGTGCATGTGGTGGGACGAGAGGAAAATAATTGCCTGGAGACTTCTTCTTCTGTCACTGGGTCGGATGTGGAGAGTGAGCTGGAGGACAGAGGTCAGTGATGGGGGCCTGCAGTTTAGGACTGAGGAGAGAGTGAAAGGTGGCAAAGAGTTTCTTTGTGTTGTTGGATAGTGAGGAGATCAGGGTGGTGAAGTAGGTCTGTTTGTCAGAGGTCAGAGTTGTAAGATATCAGTATAAATTTATAGTGAATGAAGTTATCTGGTGTGCAGGTTTTCCTCCATAGAAGTTCAGCACTCCTAGATCATCGCTGGAGGAATCGAGTTTGTGGTGTGAGCCAAGGCTGCTTCAGTCTGTTTTTGGAGGTTCTGACCGTGAGGGGTGCTACTTGTTCCAGGGTGCTTCTGAGAGAGTCATTGTAGTGATTCACCGCCAGATCCAGACGGGAGATGGAGGAGATTGGGGACAGTGATGAGATGAGAAAGTCTGTGAGTGTATGATGGCCTGTAGATTTCTGAATGTGTGATAGGTAGGAGTGTGCTGGAATGGGCAAGAATTTGTGAGTGTGAAGGAGAGAATGTTGTGGTCAGAAAAAGGAAGAGGCGAGATATAACCTCATAACATGACACTGGACAAAATGTAAAAAATTAGCTAGATCAGGAATGTGAAAATAGGCTGAGGAGTGAGGGAGTTAGGGGGTTTTCCCCACAAACAAAGTTCATTTAAAAGTTCATTTTAATCAATAGATCTTTGAATAATAATCATTTCCACAATTGGATGCAATTAAAAAAATGTTCCTGTGCCGAGATAATCTTATAAATTTGCTCCTACTATGTACAGTTTCATTTTTGTTTCTGACCGTGCACTGAGCATTGGTTTATTCCTGGGTAGGGAAGGATAAAATAGAGTATACAGACATTACAGCATGGGATCACAAACATTGTAAAAAATGTTTTACCTCAAAGAAACAAACAGGCAGAGAAAGGTTTTACCTCATAAAAAGAATCGGCTGTGATCTTGTGCTGTAATGTCTGTGTATTCTCTTTCCTTCCTCCCCTGCCCAGGAGACGTGGTATGATCAGACCGTGTTCCGTGCACAGTCAGATATAAAAATGAAACTGTACATAGTAGGGACACATATATAAGATTATCTCAGCCACGAGAACTTTTTTTAAACACATCCAATTGCGGAAAATATTATTATTCCAATATTTATTGATTAACTTGAACTTTATTTGTGGGAAAACCCCTTTAAAGGGAACCTGTAAATAGGTTTTTGCTATGTAATCTGAGGGCAGCATGAGGTAGGGGCTGAGACACTGATATCAACTATGTGCCACTTATTAGGCTGTGTGATGTTATTTTCATACAATGAATGTTTCATCAGTAGGAGATTATCACTGCCTGGATGAGACTAGGCGTGCGCTGAGACCTGGTCTAACCCTTCTCCCAGCACTGATTAGTAGCTATCCATATATACAATGTACACAGAAAACTGTGGTGGGGTTAGATTTCTGAGCTCTACTACTTGCTACATCTAAAATTAAAGAAGGAGAGCGCACATAGGGCGGTAAAACTGATATTATGGGTGACAATACAAAGTTGGTGCACTCACCTTTATAGGTTGTGAAAAGTCACAACCCATTGTAGAATATGGAAGAAATCAGTGGTCGCTGCCGACTCCCATGGGTGCCAATATCATGGAGGAGGAAAAAGACCAGGTTTTTCTATGTAAATAAAGGACAGCACCTCACCAGTTGATGAATTTTCAATGCTCTTTATTGTCCGTCCATATCAGCGACGTTTCGACCTAAGTGAGGTCTTTATCAAGCTCCTGAGCTTGATAAAGACCTCACTGTAGGTCGAAACGTCGCTGATATGGACAGACAATAAAGAGCATTGAAAATTCATCAACTGGTGAGGTGCTGTCCTTTATTTTCTTTGGAGTTAGGGTCCGGGTGAATCTCCTTGGAGTGACTTGCACCTTACAGC
Source organism: Allobates femoralis (assembly GCA_033576535.1). Classification (NCBI taxonomy): domain Eukaryota; kingdom Metazoa; phylum Chordata; class Amphibia; order Anura; family Aromobatidae; genus Allobates; species Allobates femoralis. The sequence goes on from JARQOC010000006.1 coordinate 103,399,895, forward strand.
GCGGGTAAGAAGACAAACCCCAATTTATCCACTGGTGCTGTGTTCATTGTGTGTATGGATTGCAGGTTTTTCAATGTATCCGCGCTGACCACACGAGGACAGAAATATTCTTGAAAGCTTTATTGTGCTGACGCGTTTCATGGCAAATCTACCACTTCCCCAGGGCCAAAGAATTACAGTACCTGTGTACAGCAATGGTTTTATACAAGCCTTCATGACATCACATTACAAACAAGCAGACATCACTTCCTGTGGAAACACCCCCTTCAATGTCAATATGTCATACACCAGTCACAATAGCTTTATATCAAAATCTAACCTCAATCCTCTAATTTAACAATCAATCTTTAATATAAAAAAATGTGTAAAAACCTATAATCACTATATATTAAAATATCATAAAAATAGAGTTGACTGAAATCAAACCCACAGGTTTTAGGCAAGTGATAACACTGAAAGATTCCCATTACCAGTAAGCTGTCTCTCCACTTGTCAGGGATGGTTGTGTTTAATTCTTAAGGGCTCTACCTACTCAAGCATTCAAATTTAGCAGCATACATAGATGGGATAATGAACCCCAAAGTCAGTCAATTGAAAAGTTTCCTAAGAGATTCGACACATTTAATCCAAACTATTGAGAACATCAGGTGGGAGGAGTCCTACATATTTATATCTATGAACGTAACAGGATTGTATACGAATATTGACCATGTGATAGGTCTGGAATGTTTTAAATTGTTTGTTGCTGGTGATGATAGGATCCCGGAAACCCAAAAGGATTTCATTATGAGAGGTATGCCCTTCATTCTGAACAATAATTATTTCATGTTTGAGGGGAAGGTTTACCATCAGAAACGGGAGACCATGGGCTCAAGGGTGGCACCTACGTATCCAAACTTATTTATGGCCACCTTCGAGTCCTGGCATGCTTTTAACCCATTACTTGCCAAATTAGCAATTTTCCTTTTCGAAAATTGGTGTATCAAAGCTCCCTGGGTGGAAGAATATTCAATTAAAAATGACAATGACATGATTTCCTGTTTTGAAAACATTCATTTTACAAACACAACACAAAAAATTGGACCGAATTATCTAATCTTAGTTGCTAGAAGCAAAAGATAGGAGTCCCAAAAAAAGGACATTAGTAGATAATGGGTTAAAAATACATTCAGGGATGATATAATTTATAATCGTTTCATAGATGATATTTTTATCATTTATAATAACCATAGTAACACAGTATCAGATTTCCTGGAGATTATTATGTGCAACAAGTGGGATATTGAATTAACACCTGAGATCAGTAAAATAAAGATCAACTTTTTGGATTAAACAATAAAACATGATGGTAATGGTAAAATAATAACAAGGAATTATTTTTAAATAAAGTTGATGCCAACAGTTATGTGCACTACAAAAGTAACCATTACAACAAATGGCTGACAAGTGCTCCAAAAATGAGTATCAATGAATAAGGAAAAATTGCACCTTATTAAAAGATTATAAGGAACAAAGTAAATGTCAGAGATTTTTAGAGCGAGAATACCTGAAAAAATTTGTAAAAAAAAAAAAGCATACTCAGAGGCCAAGGAAATCTCATAAAGTAGTTTAATACATGGGACAGAAAACAAAAAATCTACAGATTAATATTATACCACTAATTTCATTACAACCTTCTCTTCTCAAAACATTACAATCAGGAACATATTACAGAGGCACTGGAAGGTTTTACTACATGATCCAGTATGTCATACAGTATTACCTACCAGACCAGTGGTCACCTTCAGCGTCATCTCTAAAAAACATTTTGGCCCCCCAGTAGAATCAGGGACGTGGGAAACAAAAGAGCCTCAAATGCAGGAATAAGCACCTTACAGAAGCACTTAAGAGGTTCCTTTAAGTGTAAAACAAAAAATGTTTGTGTTGTGTTTGTATCAGTGATAATGTAACTATGTAACGATAGAGTATATGACATTAATTTCAAGCTAACATGTCAATCTAGTTTTGTGATTTATCTTATTGATTGTTGCTGTGGGAAACAATATGTGGGACGCACTACACAGCCTCTACATAGAAGGATCAACTCACATAGACACTATCTCCAAAGGACATCTGAAACATGGCTTGTGTTGACATTGTGTTGAAAAACATGGAAACAAAGCCTCACTATGAGTTACACCTATAGATCATGTATCAGCGGATACCCCAACCAGAATACATTGTCTAAATAAGGGCCCTTTCACATCTGCGTTTATTTGAAATCGCGGCAGATGCGGTGAAAAAACCGCATCTGCCGCGATTGCCGCATAACCGATGCACTTGCGGCGCGGTTGCGGTAATCCCCATAGAAAGTATAGGGGGACTTGCGGCAGGTGCGGTTTTGCACTTGCGGCAGGTGCGGCCGCAAAAAAAACCGCGGCTGACTGCGGTTTTTTTCGCGGCCGCACCCGCCGCAAGTGCAAAACCGGTCTTGCCGCACCTGCCGCAAGTCCCCCTATACTTTCTATGGGGATTACCGCAACCGCGCCGCAAGTGCATCGGTTATGCGGCAATCGCGGCAGATGCGTTTTTTTCACCGCATCTGCCGCGATTTCAAATAAACGCAGATGTGAAAGGGCCCTAAGAGGTATAATAGATAAACAAACTAGGTACCATCCATCCTGAAGGCCTTAATGAGTTGGTAGATCTCTTTTGAGAAGCTGTCCTTTGTATCCTCTTGTTCTTGGCGGCCCAACATTTTTCCATGTCTGGCCTGGTGGGTGAGCGAACCCACGTGGGAGTCCATGTTTGGATGTGGTGGCTGTCTGGGGTGTCCCCCTGATGGTCTTACTGCCTCCCGTGGAGATCCAGCAGTGGACCGCATCACTCTAGGTGCTTGTGAGTGAATGATGTCAGACATCTAATGGAAATGCATCGACTGAACAATCCGTCAATTCCTAAGGACCTCAAAGCCCCTTTTTAGTACTGGGGAGTCTTTAAGAGTCAGACATTTCTGAGAGATATCTATTAATATGTTTATTTTACAGCCGATAAATGTCCATCCATGGGGATGTTTTTTCAGTGTAATGCTTGAGTAGGTAGAGCCCTTAAGAATTAAACACAGCCATTCCTGACAAGTGGAGAGACAGCTTAGTGGTAATGGGAATTGTTCAGTGTTATGGCTTGCCTAAAACCTGTGGGTTCGATTTCGGTCAACTCTTATTTTTATGAAATTTTAATATATAGTGATTATAGGTTTTTACACATTTTTACACATTTTTTATATTAAAGATTGATTGTTTAGACATTTAATGTGTTTTAGCAGAGGTTAGATTTTGATATAAAGCTATTGTGACTGGCGTATGACATTTTGACATTGAAGGGGGCATATCCACAGGAAGTGATGTCGGCTTGTTTGTAATCGTGAGGTCATGAAGGTCTTGTATAAAACCATTGCTGTACACAGGTACTGTAATTCTTTGGCCCTGAGGAAGTGGCAGATTTGCCACGAAACATGTCGGCACAAAAAGCTTTCAGGAATATTTCTGTCCTTGTGTGGTCAGCGCAGATATAGTCAAAAACCTTGTCTTTTTCCTCCTCCATGACACTTGCTACATCTAAAAATCTCTCATTGTGGCACAACTACTGTTACTCAGTAAACTAAGTGATACATCGCTGGGGTCAGGGTCTCTTTTTCTACATTATGCTGTTCTCAGATGCGGTAGCAAAAACCTGGTGACAGATTCCCTTTAAAACGTTTGCACAATAACTGGTTTGTCACAAAACATTACATAGTAGTAAAACTATAGAATTCATCTTTGCAGCCACTATTTAGAAAGATTACAATTAAGCTAATAACATGCTAGAAAGCGATTGTCAGCGAGAAGGATGAAAGTTAGTGCATGTTGTCTCAGAAGAGATCGGTCATTAGTACTAAGGTAGCTGTAGTATATTGGCGTCATTGTCTCCCTCTAGTGGTAGCACCAAGGAAATTTCCATTGAATACTGTGACTTTAAAAACGAGACGTCTTGTCATAAGTGTAAAATATTGCATGGAGAAGTGGAGAACTTAGCGAAATAATGTATTAAAAAAACAACAACATTAAAACAAAATAAATAATTGTCTATTACTACATATTCTTCTGTTAGTTGTAACTTTTCCCGTGAAGTCACATACAGGTGTGGCATAGATCTGGATACTGCTCTGGAATCTAGATTACAGTAAAATAAATGTTAATTGGGATTTTTTACTAACTCCTGCCTGTTCTACTGTCGCTTGTCTGGGATAGTCGCCCTCTCCAATAGAGATGCTGAACTATGGCCAGATGGATATTAGAGAAATATTGGGACCGGAGGGGCGCTCCTAGGACACCTTTTGAAGGCGGACTTTACTGCTGAAACGCATTGCGATTAAAACAGGACCCTTGCCTTAAGAATCCTTGTCCATTGGTATCTGATCATGGCGCCCGATTACACCATCTAGTACCACTAGTTGCCTCAGTTGAATATTAGGTCAGTTATGATGGCCAATCTAATCAGAGGCAGTTAGCTAATTAAAGGTCAGGTTTGGCGGTCAATAAGCTGTCCTAGAGGCCTATTGGGCCACTTTTTATTTTATCAGATGGTGATATCTGTTAATCTTTAATTAGTTGCATTGGGTCCATTGGATCCCAGGTGAGTTTGTCTTTTTTTTGCATGACATAGGTAGCTTCCTAGAAGTTTGTCTTTTTTTTACATGACATAGGTAGCTTCCTAGAAGTTGGTCTTTTTTTTACATGACATAGGTAGCTTCCTAGAAGTTTGTCTTTTTTTTACATTACATGATCCCTTGAAATACATGTGGATTTTGCAACAGTTTCCTTTTTTCGAAACTCTTTACTTTATAGTGCTTTATACTTTATAGTAAAAAAAAAAAAGAAAAACAACATTAGAACATTGCAAGTTTAATTTATGTCAAGAGGAAAACAATGACGGATGAAATTTACAAATCTTTACAATTAACAGTTTTCAGATAGTCTGACACACAATGAAACATCCTCTTAGTATCAGCAGATTAATGTAATTAACCCTATGGAATATTCACCTCTTAGGCCACAAATAAGTAACAAACACATTAAAGAGAACCGTAAAGCATTAACTCCAGTTTTCTAAGAAAAACCAGTTTAAATCCTAAATAAAAAAATAAGGCAAAACTTTTTGTGATTTAAAGACATGAGATATACAAAATTATACATAGAAGCTGTATTGCCATACACAAGTTAGTTGCGTATTTAAAATACCATAAAACGTTTAGAAGTGTAATTTCTGAAAAAGAAATTGTCTGTCTATACAGTAGTTTATTAGAAAAAAAAATCTAATTTGACCATGGACACTTAATAGTCAATCAGAATCTCCCATGAATGACACCAAGTCATTTCAAGCCTGCCAGTACCAAAGCTGTGTGCTCAGAGTCAGTAGGCTGCACGCGGAGTCCCCTCTGCTTAGTAGTACAGAGCCGCAATATGATGCTTCCAGTTCCTACTACACTGTTATTCAGGTAAGTGCCTCCATAATACAGTGTCTGGTGGAGCACGGCACCTTTTGTTATTCTTTAACTGCAATGTTGTAAAACTGGAAACTGAAAGGCATACACGGGTTGTCAATGAGTAGAAGGTGATAAATGCTGCCGGGCAGCTCTATTACCGGGATGTCTGACATAAGAGCACACGATTGAGCAGGCTGATCGCTAACATACATGATTCTTCAATACCCTTGTGTTGGGCAGCAAGGACACCCCAATATACAGAAGATGTTTAGCCTATTCGGCTAAAATTGGTCGGTTAAGTTGATATCCTCAAAGTGTATATCGGCATCAATAAAGGCAAGTCAACTTTGAAATAACTTTTGTTATGTTCTAGCCTCTGTAGACCACTACTCATCAGAGAGGGTCCTGGTCTTGAGACCCATATTAATTGCTCACTGCAAAGGTGTGAGAAAGCCTAAAGGTGTATGCACAGAGTATGAGATGAACTCTTCTTCCCTTTGAGTGATTATAGAGGCTTCTCAGGACCAAAATAAACACCGATTAAAACAATATCAAAACTTATTCAGAAGCTTAGTTAAATATTGGCAAATGGAAATCTCTGACAAATCTACTTGATGCATCAAGTTCTTCTCCGTGGAGCAGATGTGTCAGATCCGTGCTGTGGCTCTTGAATATCTACATCAGTTTACCACCAATTTATAGAAAGGGCTTTATAGAGCTCAACTTCCCCTGATGAAGGTTTCTCGTACCAACACAACAAGCTGCCAATCAGTAGAGGTCCGTTTCATTTTAGGAATCACTGCTAGTCCATGATCCAATGGACACTTCTCACATGCATCTAGGATACCAGAGGCCTAATGGGGTTTATCCTTGAAAATTCTGCAGTGACCTCCGAAAGGAGAGTAATGTTTTGGCATTACCAAATTAACTTGGATTTACAGATTAAATGGATTGTGTCCCCTATGAAAAAAAAAGAGAAATTGACCACAACACTGGGTTTTACAGGCTCTTTTTTTAATTTTGTCAAAACTCAAAGAACATGATGAATACTGAAGCCACTGATTTTGGCAGGAACAGAGGACAATGTAATTCCCAGACACCCCTGATACTAGTGCATCTCCATGAATTAGAATACCATCAAAAATCAATAGCATGTTGCCATGTTTCAGGGCGTTTCTGGGAGCCCTAAAACACGTTGACTAATAAATAAATATTATATTCACCCGTCAATGTCTCGTGGAATACTTTATTTTTCTGAAATAATGACCTTTGGATTTTCATTGGCTGTTAGCCATAATCATCAACATTAACATAAAAAACCACTTGAAATAGATCACTCTGGTTGTAAGGTTTCTATATAATATATGGGTTTTACTTTTTGTATTGAATTACTGAAATTAACTTTTTGATGATATTCTAATTCATTGAGATGCACTAGTATAAGGAAAGTGAATGATCAGGTTATGGGATTTCAACACGCCTAGAAAAGAGGTGTCTGACGGTGGTTATTTCTTTCTCCCAACTAAGCACTTGGCAATACTTGGCTGAGCTGAAGGATCATATGTATATGGGGAGGCCTGGAGAAAAAGGTATCAGCTAAATGAGTATTCCTTAGACCCTTATCTAATGTGTATCTCAAGCCTAGAGCTTCAGTCTTTTATCTCTCTATTCATATTGGGCTTCTCACATCCAGGTACCAATGTTTCTCTGTCCAGCATCAACACTGAAGAATCCAGATAAGCGTGAAAAGAGCTGGGATAAGATGCACAAAGATAAACACAGAGTTAATCACACACTCTGTTTATTTTGCCAACAGAGTGTGTGATTAACTCTGTGTTTATCTTTGTGGTCAGCGCTGCATCTTATCCCAGCTCTTTTCACTCTTATCTGGATTCTTCAGTTCTCAGCTGGGAGCCTGCAGCGACCTCCTGTGTGCTTTTATTGTAGTTGTGACACTCACAACTACATCAGGTGAGATATATTGGGGGCCCTGAGAGGTATCAGTAAATGAGGTACTAACCTCAAATGTGTCCGCTGCTTCCTTTATCTCTTTTAATTGTATTACATGTCATCAACACTGGCACCTCTTCTGATAAAGTTGCTCTTATAGAAAAGTTTTGGGATCAGTATTGTTTGTTATTTTTTATGCCAAACCTAAAGGAAATGTGACAGGGATGTGAGCGTATGTGGCCTTCATGTACATAAATAGCCTGTGTGCTTAGTGTTCCTATATGATAGTACAGCATACAGAAAGTAGCCATAATGTCAGCTACACTAACCTCCTACATTGCTGTAGTTTTAGATGGGGCTACTTAAGCCATGTCAGCCACAATACAGGTCACTTCATCAAAGAGTCTCGGGCTAATAACGCAGGTGAATGGGGCTGCATGCACCAAGAAGGGTCCAGCAACCGCAACAAACAAGGGCTGATATGCACACGGTGACTGCAACAATTCAGTCAGATTTTTTGTAACATACTTTTTACGGTGCCCAAGGGGTCATATTGTGATCCCATGAACCTGGAAACGGCAAGATGTAGAAGCATGACCTGCGGTACATTAGGCATGAAGTCGGTACCCAGTTAGTTGTCCGCAATTTAAAATGACTCAATAGCGAGTTACATTAGAATTTAAATTAAAAAAGGTACAGGCAATGCTCATGCCTCCCCCATCACCCCACCCTCCAAAAAAAATAAAAAAAAAAATTAATTTTGCAGAAAATTAATTGTTCTGAAGAAAACAGAGATGCATAATATCGGCAAGGTAGTTTTCTTGTATAAGAGGATGACTATAAGATAGCGCACATAGCTTTAGCAGCACTATAACTGGGACACTAAAAAACTATAAGGGACATATTAAAATGGGAACGAGGCACATCCTTAACGTTACTCAATAATCTTTGCATGAATATGTGCAGCCTTCTCATTCAGATCAAATACAATAAAACCTTATCTGAAAACATTCTGATAATCTAGAAAAGAGCTACAATATAATCTGGAATCTCACAGGACCAAAATCGGACCCAACCCAATGCATGAGTCTCAAATGATTAAGGAGGCCCTCGTCTTCTTTGGGTGGTGTCCCTAAAGCAGGGGTGGGGAATTCCAGTCCTCAAGGGCTGCCAACAGGGCACGTTTTTCAGGATTTCCTTAATTATAGTATATCAGGTGAGTTTAATATTAAAATCACCTGCACCTGAGGTTAGGCATTCACAACCCCTGTGCAATTGCTGAAGGAAATTTCCTTGTAACAACATGAGCATGTTAGGCGGCACTTTGTAGGCCTAGAGTTCCCCACCCTGCCCTAAAGTCTCATTTTGTCAGCACTGACTGGACAGTAGGTAACACCCAGTTGCCAATTTATTCATGGTTTCCCAAAAGAAGATGGAGACACAACACAACACGCAGCTCTAAGAGAACATGCTATTGGGGAATACAAAATTTACTAAAACAAACATGTCAGGAGAACTAACAGGAAACTTTCAGTCAATTTTGCACAATTAAATTAATTTAAAAGCAAATGTCTAATCAGAAATGATCTGTTAAAATCAGGATTTTATGTTAAAAGTATATATTTTTCATAGAACGATTTGTGTTAAACATTTTTTTTTTTTTAAATGTCAGGTCCAGCCACTATATTTAGACCAGGGGTGGGGAAGTCCAGTCCTCAAGAGCCAAACAGTGCAGGTTTTCAGGATCTACTTAGTATTGCACAGGTGGTAATATCATCACCTGCACTGGTGACGAGTCTAATCCCTGTGCAATACTAAGGAAATCCTGAAAACTTTTCGGTGGCCCTTGAGGACTGGAGCTCCCTTCCCCTGCTATAGACAAATACTTCCTGTTCTTTAAAGAATAATTTTCAGCAGTCTCATTATCATGACAGAAAGTACAGTGAAAGTTAACATCTCAATACACAGCTGATAACACATGATCCACCGATCATGATAGGCGGTATCATAGCTGTCCTTTCTCCTCCTCCCTGCACAATGACCTTTGCACACGCTCATTAGATGCTTTAATGCAATATAATTTTGCATGAGTCGGTCTATTGCTGCTAATGTACATGTGCACTCTTCCAAAAAAACAGCTGTCAGTGTGAAATGGCAAGAATTCTATTCTTTCTTCTTTTAATAAAGATTGTAATATGAGAGAAAAAAAGCCTGATTTCAAACAGTAGATCGTTTTCTGATGGTACATTACCTGTTATGTATTAGGTCCAAGATATGCAGGATTAAAGGAAATTGGTCAGACTGGACTCTGACAGTAAACATATTAGTTGTCTAATAATATCCCTTGTTTTACTACACAGGCCCACATAGTAAATGTCTATGTGATGTTATTGCACGGTCATACACATACTTGACAAGTAAAGAGATGACTCTTCAGACTATCCGGACAGATGTAAAATCATAAATAAGATCTATAGGATTACCTGCAGCAGCCCCTCACAAAGGGCAGATTAAAAGGCTATTTACATCAAAATAAATATAAACAATTACCGTATTACAATTAGTTCCCGATCACTACAGTACATTTGGCCATGTTGCACAATTTGTTTTTACAGTAAAATATACAGCTATCTGTACAGTCTCTCAGTGTTACTTCAGAGGAGTCTTTAACTATTTACAGGGTATAACAAGAAGGTGTGAAATGGCTTTATGTGTCTTCGGGGAAGCTTAGGAATGATCCTTTCAGACAACGAGCAGCACAAATATTGGACCGGCGGCTTCTTTTAATGATCCTCATTCATCTTGAAAAGCTCCAGCAGGGCCCCAACTGCTCCAAAGTAACCCTGTAATAGACAAATACACACGTTTTACACCAACTGTTCACTTGATCAGAAATATCACAAAATCATTTCATTTAAAGGTTTTTCCTAGCACTTTTATACTTATATCCCCTCATCTTTTGAAGCGCACTCTGTCCGTATCTACTCTCCTTCCAACATCCAAGTGGCCATCATTTATCGACCACCAGGTCCAACCACTACCTTCTTTGACCAATTCTCCATCTGGATCCTATACTTCTATCTGCTGACATTCCCACCATCATAATGGGCGACTTCAACATCCCCATTGACACCCACCAGTCAACAGCCTCCAAACTCCTGTCACTTGCCTCATCCTTGGGCCTCTCTCAATGGTCCTCCACAGCCACCCACACAGACAGACATACACTAGACCTCATCTCTACCCACCCCTGCTCGCCAACTAAACCCATAACCTCCCCTCTCCCCCTCTCTGACCACCATCTACTTACCTTCTTCTCATCCTCATCATCTGCCACCAATGTCCACCAACTCGCACACCCTCGCAGAAACCTCACGCATCTTGACACTCACACTCTCCAACACCATTTCGCCACTATCATCCATATCCTCACTCCACGACACAGATATTGCCACAGCTTTCTACAACTCTACCTTCACATCAGCTATTGATGCAGTTACTCCTCTCATTCATGGCAGAACACGACGAATCAACAGACAACCCTGGCACACAGACACTACTAAAAAACTGCGGCGAGCGTCTAGGGTTGCAGAGCAGCGCTGGAAGAAAACACGCTCCCAGGAAGACTACACAGCATTCAAACAAGCACTTTTCAAATTTAAGTCAGCACTCACCACCACTGAACAGAACTACTTCATTACCCTCATATCCTCTTTGTCCCACAACCCCAGTCAGTTATTCAACACATTCAACTCCCTCCTCCACCCCCCCACTGCCCCCTCCTACTTCTCGTATCTCTGCAGAAGACTTTGCAACATACTTCACCAACAAGATCAACCAGATCAGACAAGTCTTTGCTAGCCAACCACCACAACCCCCATGTATACCAGACCACTCCCCTCCCCTCCCCCACTAACCCTCCTCCCCTCCATCACTGAAGGAGAACTTTCACACCTCCTCTCCAAATCGCACCTCACCACTTGTGCACTGGACCCTATCCCGACTCCTCCCCAACCTCACCACAACACGTATCCCAGCCCTAACCCACCTCTTCAAACTATCACTAACCTCTGATACCTTTCCTTCTGCTTTCAAACATGCAACAATTTCACCTATCTTAAAGAAACCATCCATAGACCCCACTTCTACATCCAGCTACCAGCCCCATACCCCTGCTCCCGCTCGCTTCCAAACTTCTCGAAAAGCATGTCCACACTGTACTCTCAACCCACCTCTCATCCAACTCTCTCTTTGACGACCTTCAATCCGTCTTCTGCTCCCACCACTCCACTGAAACTGCCCTGACCAAATTACTAACGACTTACGGCCAAAGCTAACAGACAGTTCTCCGTCCTCCTCCTTCTAGACCTGTCCTCTTCATTCGACAGAGTCGACCACTGCCCTTATTACAGATCCTCTCTTCCATTGGAACCACTGACCTTGCCCTCTCCTGGATCTCGTCCTACCTTTCCAACCGCACATTTAGTGTCTCCCACTCCCACATGACCTCCTCGTCCCATCCTCTCTCTGTTGGGGTCCCTCAAGGCTCTGTCCTGGGGCCCCTCCTCTTTTCAATCTATACTCTTGGTCTAGGACAACTCAAAGTCCCATGGCTTCCAGTATCACCTGTACGCTGATGACACTCGGATCTACCTCTCTGGCCCAGACGTCACCTCTCTGCTGTCCAGAATCCCAGAGTCTCTATCAGCCTTATCTTCCTTCTCCTCTCGCTTCCTAAAACTCAATGTAGACAAAACCAAACTCATCTTTCCTCCATCTCACACACCTTCCTTACCAGACCTATCTATCACAATAAATGACATCACACTTTGCCCTGTACCTGAAGTCTGCTGCCTAGGAGTAACCCTTGACTCTGCCTTGTCCTTCAAACCCACCTCCTGCCGCCTCAAACTCAAATATATTTCCAGAATCCGTCACTTCCTCAACCCTCAATCTGCTAAACTACTAGTGCATGCCCTCATCATCTCCCATCTTGAATACTGCAACCTCCTCCTCTGTGGCCTCCCTGCTAACACTCTTGCACCTCTCCAATCTGTCCTTAACTCTGCTGCCCAACTAATCTACCTCTCTCCTCGCTAATCCTCCACTTCTCCCCTCTGCAAATCCCTCCACTGGCTCCCAGTTCCCAAGCGTATCCAATTCAAACTCCTAACACTGACTTACAAAGCCGTCCACAATCTGTCCAGCCCATATATCTCTGAACTAATCTCCCAATACCATCCGACTCGCAATCTTCAATCCTCCCAAGACATCCTTCTTTCCTCCACACTTCCTTATCTAACCGCCTGCAAGACTTTGCCCGTGCATCCCCATTCTCTGGAATTCTTCACCCCAAAACGTTAGACTGTCCCCTACACTCGGAACCTTCAAGCCGAACCTGAAAACCCATCTCTTCAGAACAGCCTACAACCTGCAATGACCACAGTGCCACCTCACCACCGCTGGACCTGGTCTACCGCCACTGGACCTGGCCCTCCAACACCACCAGAGCAGACCCAACCTACTGTCTCCCTCCCACTGCCGTGTAGAATGTAAGCCCGAAAGGGCAGGGCCCTCTCTCCCCTCTGTATTGGTCTGTCACTGTTAGTTTGTTCATTGTATTTTTAACTTGTTTGTATGTAACCCTTTCTCATGTACAGCACCATGGAATCAATGGTGTTATATAAATAAATAATCTATTATATAATCACGAATGGGTTTTTTGCCCCTTTTGAGACCGCTCTCGCTGCGAGTCAGCGTGGTCATGTGGATACGAACGAAGCATTGGCCGCGCAGCGGCATTGCGAGCAGCTCTAAGGCGACTCGCTATGCCCGCGCAGCGGGCATGGCGAGTCGCCTTAGCAGCGCGAAGCATTGGCCGCGAAGCGGCCATTGCGAGTCAGAGACTCGCTCTGCTAGAATCCCGATGCATTGTGCATCGGGCACCCATCTAGTAATAATAATAATAAGCTACCAATGAAGACCGGATGTGATCAGCTGCACAGCTGTCAACTATGTAGTGACTGTGAGGAAGGAGGGATATATAATCTCGCTATTTAATCAAGCAATATCCCAATAATCCATAATCAATTAGGGGCCAATTCATCCATCCGATTCTGTGACCTAGTGACAAGCTCATGGCCCCCTCCCTCCGAAAAACCAACAAATGGCTAGGTGTCATTTGTTGTTTAGGACACAAAAAGCTCCTTTGTACTCATGGTCATATCCTGGAACAACAAATGAAGCTCCATAGCAAATGGAGCTAGCTAATAGATGGGAACCTAAAGGTAATTACACAAAAGGAAGACCTCCCCCCATCTCCAGGTCTGCAGAGAGGGGTGAGAGATGACTTCATTTTGAAAGGGGGATGTCATAGAATTCTGCTAGACATCCAGGAGCCAGGACAAGAAATATTAATATTACGCTACACAGAACTCCCATAGACATGACAAAAATATGACAAAAAATATGAGAGCATTATCTTCCACCTACGACGCTCCCAGGCAGAGTTAAAAAAGGCTGCATTATCATAGCCATTATGTACGAAAAAAAACAGCCCACATGAGGTCACCAGTGGGAGGTCGGTGTGTGGGGCTGAGGTGGACAAAAGGTCCCTGCCATATTTCGTCAGTGTATTACTTTGATGACCCTATTACATCACGTGTCAGAGTATACCCAAGGGAAACCGGTGGCTCGACACTGCTTCCATGTGGCCACCAGGAACAAGGAAGTCGGTAAATGAACTACATTTGTGTGTATATTTGTGTATACCCCATTCAGCTTTTATTTACAGAATTGACTAACATTTGAAATAACTGTATTGCTTCTCTGTATATATTATTCTAGTATGCCTTTATGGCAATTAAATGCATAATTTAATCTTGGATTGCTCTTTTATCTCAATCGCGTCAGTCCCACGTCCGTGTGCTCATCTAACATTACATGCTACCTGGGTTGGTTTCTGACTCGCTATAAGCCTGTTCACCGACTAGGCTTATATCAAAGGAGAAACTAGTGCAGCAATTGGGGCTTGTGTTATTCAGGACCTCTATCAGTGACAGATGGCAGTTGTTACAGCAGATACCACACTCACTGATGGCACCTTAATAAATCAGCACTTACAGGCCAGCCGCGGCCCCCTCCCTTATCCTCAGTCAGTTCCCTGACTGTCCTGAGTATAAGGAGGCACTACAGAGCTGCCAGATCTGGTGGCAAAGGCATCACAGTGACTATGAGCAGGCACTGCTCAACTGCCCCTACCCAAATGAACCAGCGTGGATCTGCAGTACGCCACTGCGGCCATCATATAGTTGATCATCATCTGTGTTTTTCTGCTCCTTGGATGGCCCCTCCAGTCATCTTCTACCAACTTTGAAGATCAACCTCATTGTTACCCTAAATACCCTAACTGTATTATTAACCATCCTTCTTGAATACCTCTACTCCCTCTTATTCCTACACTGATAATGTCATTTTTTTGCTGCCACTACTGAGACTAATATTGCTATTATATAGATTAAGTCTGCCGAGAACGGAGTTATCTAGTTTTACTATTTATAGTGCCAATCTGATTCCAATCCAGATGCTCATATTAGGTCTGGATGGTACATACCCAAGCCCTTGCCATCTCCTGCCGAATCAAACTCAAAAGTATTTTTCGGATCTGAACAAACCTTGAGCAAGAAACTGCAAAAACACTCGTGCATGCCCTCATCATCTCCCGCCTCGACTACTGAAACCTCCTGCTCTGGTCTTGTCACGTGCATAGTTGGCCCTGACTTTGCTGGATGCTGCTGTGTATGTATTTGTCTTTAAGAGCTGCATGGTTGATGGTTGTGAAGGTCCTGGGCCTCCTGTGTTGTGCTCCAGAACTGCATTCACTATGAGGTTCGACTGCTGGTTGAGGGGTTAATGTGTGACTCACCTGGGCTCCCCTCCCCCTAGCCTTTAAGTAGCCTCTCCTTCCACCAGGTGGTGCTGCTGATAGAGTCTCACTCTATGCCTGGAGCCGTGCTCTGATGACCTGTGTGTTTGTGTGGCTTATGTCCTTTCCTTTGGAGTTGCTGTATCCCAGTTCTGTGGAGGGAGGTGAGGCGGGAATAGCGCAGGGCTGGTGGAGGAGTTTTAGTAAGAGGCTTTCTCACCTTTAGAGATACCTTCGGGATCAGGGCCATTCAGGGATCCTACACTAGGTTCAGACTAGTCTTCCCTGGTCGCCCTGCCCATAACTACGATTCCCTCAGCATTCTCTCACTACACCGTGACAGGTCTATCCTCTAGCAATTGTGCACCCCCTCCAATTTATCCTAAACTCTGCTGCCCGACTAATCCACCTATTCCCCAGCCTCTCCTCTCTGCCAAGCCATTCACTGGTTCCAAATTGCCCAGACGATCTAGTTCAAAACATTAACCATGACATACAAAGCCATCCACAACCTGTCTCCTCCTCTCACATGGAGTGGCGCACTTCACAACTGACCTGTTTACCTTACATGGTGGATGGCGGATATCAAACATATTCCCCTGTTCCCTTGATAATGGATGTAGTGACGCTTTGTCATGCGTTCTTGTCGTGTAATGGATGTGACCATTTATTATGATAGGCGCAGCATCAGTACCCCAAGTGTGTAAGTGACATATAACAGTTGTTTAGACTACTTATACCCTTTAGTTTGTATCTTTATTTTTTTTAATCTGGAACAAGCATGCCAATTGAGCTTGGACATTTCTAGATGGGTGAATACTGTAGAACGTTGGCATACAGCACATCAACAAGTGGAACAGGCGGCCACGAGAAGTGGCGAGTTCCCCTTCAATGGAAGTCTTCACACAGAGGCTGGACAGACAGACATCTGTCTGGGATGATTTAGTGAATTCTGCTTTGAGCAGATGACCAAGGAGGTCCCTTCCAAGTCTACCATTCTATGATTCTATACACTTGAGCCATATGTTCAGCATGGCAAAACCTTGATATCTTAAGAAATATGAATAAACTACCAATTTATTGCAATGTGCATACGTATGCAGGCTGAGATTTAGTTTGCAAATATTTTAGATGTCTATTAATTTGCAAATTATACTTGTTTGGTTTTCAGGATAATCCTAATATCTGAACTAATAAAAAATATATACTGTAATTATTATTTAGAAGTACATGATATTCTTTACAGGGATCTGTATGTAGATAGATAGATAGATAGATAGATAGATAGATGGATATGCACACACGCAAGCACACACACACACACACACACAGATACATGCAGTTGAAATATGTATGGAGCACATCACCAAATTTACAAGTAAATATATTTCTAAAGATGCTATTGCACTGAATTTATCACCACATGTCAGTAGGAACCCATCAATCCACACAGGCAAAGAATCAAAGCAAAGATATCCATAAATTATGTGTAATAATGAGAAATGACACAGGGAATATGTATTAAACACATCCCAACACTGCTCCCTCGAACCTTCAGTAGTTAAAAATTATTCTGTAAGCAATGCCATCAGGTTGTGAAGGTCTTGGACGGCCCTGTGTTTCACCCATCATGAGATGTTTCTTGTGAGGCACTTTGGTAATGAGACTAAGTAATAAGAGAAAGTCCAGCTCAACACCAGCTTGAACAGACGCAAAGGATCCATATGACCAAACATTCTTGTATCAGAAGAAATAGGATGATCCAGCTTCTTTAAAATTGCCTAGATTTTAGTGAAAACTACATGAGTTTTAGGCTACGTTCACACGCTGTGCTTCTTTCGTGCTTTTGCTCCAAAAGCACACCTGCATCTGCGTTTGATAGCAAAAGTGAATAAAAAAATCACTTTTGCCATGCAGACGCTGCGTAAATATACACTGTGCTTTGATGGGAGAAAGTGAGCGAGTAAAAAGAATCTATGTGTCAATTGTTTACTCAAGTGCGCCCGCGCTTTTCTTCCATAGGAGCCATTATATCTGCTGGAATTACGCATCGCCGTTCAGACAATGCGCAATTCCAGCGCGTAGAATGTCGGGCGCAGGAGAAGAAGGAGGATGTGATGTCGCACATGGGGGAGGAAGAATCCTGTGTTCCTCCCCCCGTGTGACATGTTACTTTCGCTTAGCAGAGTATGTGCAGCAGCTTCTGGCTCCTGTACATTCGCCGCTAAAAAAAATCCTCTAACTCACCCTCCGCAGACACACCCGATCACTGTCTCCTGCTGTCTCCTCACAGCATCAGCTGATCGTTAAGTCCGGGGATAAAAAACTGGCTTTGACACAGTCTGGTTTAGACGATCAGCTGAGCTGATCATTTAAACCGGCGGGGAAAAAAAATGGCTTTCTACTGTTTAAAGCCGGCTTTTTACCCCCGATCAGCTGATCCTGTGAGGAGACCGCATCAGCTGATTACCGGGAGGTGCTGCAGCTCCTTGGACATGTCTGCAGAGGCGAGTATGTATTTTTTTTCTCTACTGATTATTTACCAGCTTTTAAACCATCAGCTGATCTGTCATCTTATTTAGCTGCTAGAACCTGATATTGATCATCTGATCGGTTTGCCGGCCGAAAACTGCAGAAAATATGCGCGTGTAAAAAAAAAGCAGCAAATACGCAGCGTGTGAATGTGGCCTAAGTGTTTTCATAGACAGGATATAATGGTATCCACTTAGGTGAGAACAGGGCTCGCTGTGTAGGGGATTGCAGATTGGAATGCATACTCCTTATGTATCCCAATCCTAGTGTTGAATCTATGGTCCTCGTATGAAAGAAACTCACTGATTAGGTTACTATAGATTTACCATAAATGTGAATGGGCAGAGCACCCCTTATAATTCTCTCACCTCATGTTCCAAAAATAGGGCTTTCAGTTGTCCTTTTGACCAATAATCCATTGCATAAGAGAGCAGCTTCATGGAAACCATATTGATCCGTAGAAAGTTCCCGACAAACAGCACTCTGTCAATGTTCTACAAATGGAGGGATAAAAAAATTATTAAAATCAAAAGCAAAGATTAATCAGGTCATCCTATTTAAGCAGAGAATCATTCACATGTCAACACATTCAGCGGTGCCCGGGCGTGAGAAATGACAATTATCCAGGGACAGACATCAAATTCACAGTGAGAATCATTAGAAAACTTCTTTATTTATATACATATGAAAGTCCAGGATTCCCATTCACACTGCTGGTCTTAACATGGCACAAAGCTTTACCTTAGTAATTTTAGAGTGCTTGAGTACCTGTATGAAAATAAAGTTATATTTTTCTTTTTTTTTTTTTAATAATAATAAAAAAAACAAAACACAGTAATACAAAACTATTGGTGTATTTTCTGAAACAAAAAAATCATACGCTTTTAATATCAGCCAATCTAAGAAGACCAAATTTACTAGGACTTCTAATCCGACTGTATAACGTAAGCACAAAGCCTTGTAGGGGATAGAGCCTTAAGGGGAAAAGGAGGGGGAAAAAAAAAAATGAAATCACACTTCTATGGTTCGCTTACACTACCGTACATATTGGATGAGTGCTATCCAAACGTTTAATCGGATAGCACTAGAAACAATGATATGTAATGGGGCAGTGCTGATCAGCATTTAAAATTTTTCTTGTATCTTTTCTGCATGACAAAATAAAAATTGCACCATGCTGCAATTTGACACCCAAATCTAAAGCCACTCACCCATGCAACGCTATAACATCCGAGTGCAGTCCAATTTCCATGGATTAGCAGAATGGATAAAATGGAGAAAGGTTGTTCTCCATCTTCCCCTCACACTGTGCGGATTCTCTCATCTGAGAAACTCGATCACTATGATCAGAGTTTGATTGGACTGTCATTAGCATAATTGACCCAATTATCTCGTAGGAGAGAATCTATAGTTGTATGACCCAGCCTTAATGTATGAATTGATGCCTCCATTGTGCAGGAACTGAAGTTTAAAGGGAACCTGTCACCAAGTTTACCCCCCTAACCTATCACTACCTGTCCCTGCAGCTTCCTACTACATTACTAACCATCCCTCTCTGAGCTAAATATGCATTATAAAAGTGCAGAAAAGTAATTTATAATGTCCACTGTCGGATGGGCATTCTTATCTGGCTGGCCGTCGGCTGAGCAGGCTCTCCGCGTCCACTCTCCCCATTCCTCGCTGCTGCAATCACACCCTGATGAGTGCGATCATTCAGTCAGGAGTACGCTCCCGATTTCAAATTCCCGCCTCTTTCTTCCCGTTATGACACGCTGCTGGCCCAGCGTCATTTCCGGTCTGGTGCATTGTGGGGCGTATTGGGTGTACAGGCCGGCTTCAGAAAGTGTGGCATCCCAGGGTTCGGTTGCAACAGATACACCTGGGACAGAAATGGATCTCCACATCAGGTAAGCCCGCACCCAACACCTTCCACACTAGACCTGAAGGGGGAGCTCTAAAAACAGAGTTCAGGCGAGGTCCCCTATGAATTCAGGCTTGGAGGTTAGTCAGTACAGTTCCAGAGAGGACTGTGAAGATGTCCTGAAGATGGAGTTGTGCTAAGCCCGTACCAGTGAGCACTACTAACCTGTGTAGAAGAAGAAGGAAGAAGGAAGAAGAAGAAGAAGAAGAAGAAGAAGAAGTAGTAGTAGTAGTACCATACCGGTTCGCCCCAGAGGAACAGCACACAGAAACCGGACACCGGAGTCTGTAACTGCAAGGGAGCTGTTAGCTCAGCAGTAAAGAACGGAGGCCAGGGAGACCTCAGATCTTCTGGCCACAGCAGCACTTGAGGAACAGCCACTTAGCAGAGCCAGGGACCGCAGTGGATACAGCGGTGCCCTGCAGCAGAGCTCTCACAGCCTGCCATGTAAGTGAGGACAGCAAGAGAGGATCAGGGCCTAGCTTCAGACAGCCTGGGACCAAAACACATGCAGCGCAGCAGGGAGGCCTCATAACTCGTCGGTGTGGAGATCCTGAACTGCTCCGAGACCACCCGGACCCGTACCATCAGAGACTGCACCCTGGACTATACCTGAATCATCAGTAACAGGTACGGAAACATCAACCCAGTGTGTGATTGTTATTGCGGCCCCAGATCCTGCTCCCTACATAGACTGTCCTGCAATTGCCATATACCACAACCGCCCCGGGGATCCCGCCCCACCTACAGGGAGTGTAACCATCTTGCTACCCATCACCCCGGAGGTCTGACCCGCAGCACCGGTAACCAACTATTTTAATTGACTCTTTTCAGCGACCACCAGGGCCACGGGACCGGGCACAGGCCCTAGTAACATGCCCCGTGAATCAACGCCCAGGACCGGGGCGAGTCAAAAGCACACTGCGCATGCTCCGCAGCCAACCTGTACGCCAATACACCCACCACACTGCGCAGGAACGGAAACAACGCTCGGCAAGCAGCGCATCATACCCGGAAGAAGGAGGTAGGAATTTTAAACCAGCAGCGCCCTCCTGAATGAATGATTACGCCCACTGGGGCGTGACTGAAGCAGAGAGGAGAGGGGAGAGTGGACTCGGAGAGACTGCCCACCCGACGGCCAGCCAGAAAGGAATGCCCATCTGATGGTGGACATGTAAGTTTATAAATCACTTATTTGCACTTTTATAATGCACAATTAATTCAGAGAGGGATGGTTAGTAATGTAGTAGGAAGCTGTAAGGACAGGTAGTGATAGGTTAGGAAGGCTGAACTAGGTGACAGGATCCCTTTAATCAGGCATGCAAAATAGGGAGCTCGGTGCTCCCTGCCCCACACTGGATTTGCCTGTCCCGCCTCCTACACTAGTGATTGACAGCTCTGGCTTTCCTGAGATTTCTCTATCGATCACTCCAAGCAACTCAGCGCTGTCAATTCACAGTGAGCGAGGCGTAGGGATGCAAAACCAGCAGGTGGATTGGTGCAAAAATCCTTTTGGTCACAACAAGGGTGCTCCAAGCAGCTTCATCAGTATATTTATTATTAAAATTTAGTTTCTGTAAAAAGAGTATTTAGAAGATGAAAGCCTCATGCTCATTTTCATTATTTGATGAGTTTTTTACCTCAGCCAAACCAAGAGTGAAATAATAATCAGAAGAAAATGAGGTAAAAAACACCAAATACTCAGTGTCTGCACGTGACCTCAATGTGCACGCACGCAACATATTTCAGGACGAATTCCATGTGGAACATGCTTGAAATTAGCCCAACAAAACCCCACCAAAAAGAACATATGCACTGCCATATAAAAACCACTTGCTGTTCACATATTCCGTCTTCAGATTTGCAGATGCCTCCGCAGCGTTCTGCGGAGGCATCTGCAAGCATCTGCATGCAGACCGCAGCCCCTATCTTTATAATGGAGCACACGGCGGTCTGCAGATGCTTGCAGACCGCCGTGCGCTCCCATTGCCCGCCACGAGTGATCTGTGCGCAGGCGGATGCCTGCGCACAAATCACACACTCTCGCCCGCACCAGGGACACAACATGTTGCGTCCCTGGTGCGGACGAGACTGTGTGATTTGTGCGCAGGCATCCGCCTGCGCACAGATCACATATAGGAGTGAATGGGTGCGCACGGTCATGCGCTGTCAAGCGCAGCACCGTGCGTCCCCATTCTAAAGATAGGAGCTGGCGGCCGCTGCACGCACATGGCGATTCCCCTCCGCAGAACGCTGCGGAGGGGAACACCAGTGTGAAGGCACCCTTATTGTGTCTCCATACCCTACCAGACTACGGATTTAGCTCATTCTGTCAGATTAGGGTCATTCCATGTCAAGTGATCCAAAAATGAATATTTTTTTTCCCTGACGTCCTCAGATTTTTAAAAAAAAATTTCTATCTGAAGAACAACTTTATCTAATTACAAAAAAAAAGTTTTGAATTTTTTTCTTTATCAGTTAATTTTTTACAGATTTTTAAAGTTTTAAAAAAGTGCGAATTTTGGCCTGGTATGGCTTTACATTTTCTATCATATCTCGGGCTAGAAATAAGATAGAGAAACAAAATAAACACCAATCTACTCAGAACTGTCCAGGCTTTCATCAGATATGTCACAAGAGGATATTTGTTAATATTTTACCCATGTGATCGCAAGCGCAAAACTTTAAAACGCATTTCCAAAAAATCGGCGCGCTTTAAATATTTCAAAAACTGCCCATGTGTCTGCTGTGCTCTTAGCCACATCTGTACCAAATTTCAAGTTGGGATCGCAATGGGATCATATTTTAACATATTTTACTAGTAATAGCGTCAATGGGTCATTCCATATCAAGTGATCTAAATATGAATATTTTTTTTTACCTGACGTCTTTAGATTTTTTTTTTTTTTTTCCTTTATGAAGTACTACATTAGTTAATTACAAATTAAAAGTTTGGAATTTTTTTCTTCATCAGTTAATTTTTTACAGATTTTTAAAGTTTAAAAAAAGGGTGAATTTTGGCCTGGTACGACTTTAAATTTTTTTATCTCAGGCTAGAAATAAGATAATGAAGTGGGAGAGGCATCATTTTACTCAGAACAGTAACAGCTTTCATTTGAGATGTTACAAGACTATGTTTCTTTATATCAAATTCAAACTATTGACGGGCAATTGTGAAAAAATGACTGATTGTGTTCTTGGTGATGTTTGAATTGACACTATAATAGTTAAATATTTTGCACTTAGGTCCAATGAATGCGTCCATGGGGTCAAGCTGGGACAGAGTCATCACAAATTAGCCTTATTTGCAGATGACCTGCTACTTTACATCTCCCAGCCCCTGGTCTCCATCCCTTCGGTCTTAATGGAGTTTGAACGGTTCGGACAATTGAGCAACTTTAAAGTGAATTGCTCCAAAACCGAGGCACTCAATATTTCTTTGCCTGGAGAATTGGTTTCTCATCTATCTAAACAGTTCCCATTTAAATGGAAAGTAGAAGCCATTAAGTACTTGGGAGTCCTTAAGGTCCTGTCACACGCGTCAATGTCATCAGCGATCTGATCGCTGACGACATTGACGGCTGATTGCTGGTGAGCTGTCACACAGGCAGACTCACCAGCGATCAATTGACCAGTGACATCATGGAAACGATTTAAATATCGTTTCCACGATGTCCTGCTCCCGCTGCCAGCCTGCTGGAAGCGGGAGCAGCCTGGTCTCCAAGGTACACTGCGGGTAACTAGGCAGCGCGCGCTGCCTAGATACCCGACGTGTACCTTAGTTACCAGCCTCCTCCGCTCACCGGGTGAGCGGAGGAGGCTGGTAACTAAGGTACACGTCGGGTATCTAGGCAGCGCGCGCTGCCTAGTTACCCGCAGTGTACCTTGGATACCAGCTCCCAGCGCTTGTGACAGGCGCTGGGAGCTGGAATATCGCTCGCTCCCGGTGTCACACGCAGCGATGCTGCGTGTCCACCGGGCGACAATCGCCAGGTTTTAGGACTGATTCTAAAACCTGGCGATCATCAACCAGCGATTTATCGCTGGTTGATTCACTATGTCACACGCGTCAATATCGCTGCAACGTCACGTGCAGCCGATATCGTGCAGGCGATATTGACGCGTGTGACAGGCCCTTTATACCAAAAGATCTTAAACAAATATTCAATTTAAATTATCAACCCCTTTTGGCTAACGCGGAATCGGCATTTACCTCCTATAGACAATTAAAGCTATCCTGGTTCGGGAGAATAAACGTAGTCAAGATGGATGTCTTGCCCCGACTCTTATATACTTTTCAGACAGTTCCTGTTCTATTGGATAGAGGTTTCCTCTCCAAAATGCAATCTATGATCCTTAGATTTGTCTGGGGGGGCAAGAGGTCCAGATTGCGAATGAATATCCTATCCTTGCCCGAGACCAGAGGAGGGGTTGGACTACCCAACATACGAGCGTACTTTGAGGCTTCCTCTCTTGTTAGAGCTCTAGATTGGCATTATCATGCGTCCTCCAAGAAATGGGTAGGGGTGGAGCAAGAGGGTTTGGGGATTCCGCTGAAACACCTGCTTTGGATTTCCCCTAAAGACTCCACAGACCTAGTACCTTTGACAGACATGACCAGAAACACCTTGAAGGTATGGCACCTAGTGACGAAAACCCTCCGCTTAAACGACAGACTTAGCCCTTTGACTCCCCTTTTTTCCAACCCATCTTTCCCACCCAGATTTGACAGGCAGAGATTTTTATGTTGGCGGATTGTGGATGACACCCGAGTAGGACAGACTCTGTCCAGTGGTGGTTTGCCCCCGATGGCAGAGCTACAACTCAAAGAACCTACGAGACCTCTTAAGTGATTCGAATTTCTCCAATACAGAGCATAATTATATTCAGCTGACCACTCTTGCAGGGTAAGATTGACGCCCAACGTATTGGAGAGGTTATTCCAACTGGAGGCTCCACCGAGGCGCAAAATATCATTTCTATACCAGGCCTTAGGGTCCATGAGAGAGCAGGGCACGCTTTACTTCCAACGTGCTTGGGAGAGGGAATTGGGGTGTAGCATTTCAGAAGCTAATTGGCAGAAATGCTTTATATTTACTCACTCACTAGCTAGTGCTTGTTCTGCACAAGAAAGAAGCTATAAGCTGCTCACTAGATGGTACTTGTGCCCGACGACACTCCGGAACATGTTCCCTGGAACCCCTGATACCTGCTGGCGCTGTGGGGAAGAGAAGGGTACAATGATACACATTTGGTGGAGTTGTGGGGAAATCCGGCGGTTCTGGTCTGAGGTTTTCAATGCATACGCCCGGATAACAGGTAAAGAAGCCGAATGCTGCCCAGAATCGGCAATGTTATCCATTTTTCCAGGTCCTATTGGGCTACAGAAGAGGGATATTCTCCGCTTTTGCATCTCGGCTGCTCGTGCTGTGATCCCGAGGTTCTGGAAATCAAGCCGGGCTCCATCTCTACTTGATTGGTTCAAAGAATTGATGGACACATATCGAATGGAGGAGCTCGCAGCTGATGCGTCGGGATCTCGGAACAAATTCTTAGGGATTTGGGTTGAATGGATTCTTTTTCACGACTCTGCAGAATGTAGGAGTATCTTTTCCAGCACAGATAATATGGCTCGACCTCTGGCTGATGGGGAGCCAGTGGGATGAGTACCCATTCTCCTTCCCATACCTCACCCGTCCCCCCCCCTCCTTTTTTTCTTTTTTTCTTACGTGGCTTTTCTTTCCCAGTATAACTTTTTCTAATGGTTTTTGTTTCTCTTCTCTCTCTCTCTTCTTTTCTATCTCTCTTTTCTTCCCATCTGATACATTCAGTCTAGGTATTTCCTTTCTACGCCTATACCTTCAGAATTCTAGTGAACATTAGACAGGTATCGGAAACTCTGAGCTGTGAGTAGATCATTAATATTTCGGCCTTCCTTTCCGGTACACCAGTCGATAGACTATTCCAACTAGGCCTCAACGGGTAATGACCCACTTACGTGGTCAACCTGTTAGAAGGGGCCAAGTAATAAAAATCATTCTGCTGGGGCTGCTTGTCCCCTTGACATCAGAACATCTCAAAACCCTGAGAAAGGTTGTATACTTGAGTGTTTGGAATTATATTTAGATTGTAGTATATATTGCACCAGAGATAAGCGCAAAAGTAAATTTGCAGCTTATCTTAGAGTTACTAATAACTTTGTGAATTCTCTTTTTGTATATTTTATATGTCTCAAGATTTTGTTAAAAGATTGAATGTATGTCTTTCATATGTTTTTTCAAAATTTAATAAAAATGAGATTAACCATAGTTAAATATTTTAAAATATGATCCCATCACGATCCCAACTTGAAATTTGGTACAGATGTGGCTAAGAGCATAAAAGACACATGGGCAGTTTTGGAAAATTTTTATTAAAATGTTTTTTTCGGAAATGCGTTTCAAAATGTTGCATTTGCATTCGCATAGGTAAAAAATTAAAATTAACAAATATACTCTTGTGACATATCTGGTGAAAGCCTGGACAGTTCTGAGTAGAATGGTGTTTATTTTGTATATCTATCTTATTTCTAGCCCGAGATAAAAAAATTTAAAGTCGTACCAGGCCAAAATTCACCCTTTTTTTAAACTTTAAAAATCTGTAAAAAATTAACTGATGAAGAAAAAAATTCCAAACTTTTAATTTGTAATTAACTAAAGTAGTACTTCATAAAGGAAAAAAAAAAAAAAAATCTAAAGACGTCAGGTAAAAAAAAATATTCATATTTAGATCACTTGATATGGAATGACCCATTGACGCTATTAATAGTAAAATATGTTAAAATATGATCCCATTGCGATCCCAACTTGAAATTTGGCACAGATGTGGCTAAGAGCAAAGCAGACACATGGGCAGTTTTTGAAATATTTAAAGCGCGCCGATTTTTCGGAAATACGTTTGAAAGTTTTGCGCTTGCGATCACATGGGTAAAATATTAACAAAGATCCTCTTGTGACATATCTGGTGAAAGCCTGTATAGTTCTGAGTAGAATGGTGTTTATTTTGTCTCTCTATCTTATTCCTAGCCTTAGTTATGAGGAGAAACGTAAAGGCAGGCAACAGCGAAATTCACACTTTTTCCGAACTTTGAAAATCATTTAAAAAAAAAATAAATTTTTTAAAAAATTTTTCTCTTCACATTTTGCAATGTTATTTGATAATAGCATGTCAGACAAAATCTCAAAAGAATTAAAAATATAGAGGTAATAATCATTGGTTCACTTGACATGGAATGACCCATTAGGGCCATCAAACTACCCGGATGTCTGTATATGTGTGTATCTGTATACATGTGTACATGTGTGTCTATACATGTGTGTGTGTGTGTGTATGGATGCGTGTGTATAAATGTATGTGGGTTCGTGAGTGTATACCTGTGTTTCTGTACAAATGTGTGTGTCTGTATACATGTCTGCATGTACGTGTGTTTGTATACGTGTGTATATGGGTGTGTCATGTTTGTGTGTGTCTGTACGCATGTATATACATGTTTGTATGTGTGTGTACATGTGTCTGTATACGTGTGTCTGTACATGCCTGTGTCTCTGTATACATGTGTGTATACATGTCTACGTGTGTGTACACGTGTATGTCTATGACGTGACCCGCAATGTCACATCATATACATATACACACATGTACATACACACAAATAAATTATTATATAATTGTCTAATTCTGTCTGTTTGTAATGGAAATCTCGCATCGCTGATTGGTTGCGGGTGGCTGGCGCGACCAATCAGCGACTGGCGCAGTCCGGCCGCGAATTGGCGCAAGATTTGAATTCACTCATTGAATTAATTGCATTATTCTTAAATCTTCATAATAATCTACATACAAATTCTAGAATACCCGATGCGTTAGAATTGGGCCACCATCCAGTACAGGGGTCTCAAACACGCGGCCCGAGGGCCGCATGCGGCCCCTGGGGCTTCACTATGCGGCCCGCAGCTCCTTGGACAACTTAATGATGCATTGCCCCAGTGCAGGGGCCGCTGCAGTCCCTGCTGTGTGATGACTTCCGTCCGGAGCACTAACAAGCTCTGCCACTCAGCAAGATCAATGCAAGCTGCCAGCCAATGAGAGGTCTGCAGCTGATGGTAGAATATGACGTCACATGCGGGCCTCTGGCTGGCAGATTGCATTGATGTTGCTGAGCAACAGAGCTAGTCTGAGCGGCGGCTGGAGGAAGTCATAGCACAGCGGAGGCCTGAAGTCAGCATAGTGAGAGCCGCGGCAGCCCCCTGCACTGGAGCGATGCATCATTAAAGTGAGAAAAGTGTGAGTGTGTGAGAGGGTGTGTGTGAGGATGAGCGTGTGAGTATGTGAGTGAAGATATGTGTATAAGAAAATGTGTGTATAAGAAAATGTGTGTGAGGTGTGTGTGAGTTTCAGTGTGTGTATGAGAGTGTGTGAGTGTGTGTATGAGGATGTGTCATAGTGTGTGTGTGCGCGAGAGAGAGTATGTGTGTGTGTGTGGGATTGTGTGTGAGTGTGAATGAGTGTGTATGTGAGTCTGTAAAAAGAAGGTAAAACAGGATGGGGGCAGCACTATAAAAGTAGATCAGGGTGGGAACATACCTAATTAAGGGGATAAGGATGTGGGACATCAGTACAAAAGAGGACCAGGATGTGGGACCTCACTACAAAAGGGGTCCAGGATTGGGGACATCACTACTAAAGAGAATTGGGATGTTGGACATCTCTACTAAAGGGGGATCGGGATGGTTGACATCACTACTAAAGGGCATCTGGATGAGGGACATTACTAGAAAAGGTGATCAGGATGCGGGATATCACTAGAAAAGGGGATCAGGATGATGGACATCACTACAAAAGGGAACCAGGAAGAGGGACATTACTACAAAAGAGGATCAAGATGGGGACATCACTAGAAAAGGGGATCAGGATGGGGAACATCACTAGAAAAGGGGATCAGGATGGGGGACATCAGTAGAAAAGGGGATCAGGATGGGGGGCATCACTAGAAAAGGAGATCAGGAAGGGGACATTACTACAAAAGAGGATCAAGATGGGGACATCACTACAACAGGAGATCAGTATGGTGACATCACTAGAAAAGGGGACCAGAATGGATGGAGGACATCACTAGAAAAGGGGATCAGGATGGGGAACATCACTAGAAAAGGGGACCAGGATGGGGGACATCCCTAGAAAAAGGGATCAGGATGGGGGACATCACAAAAAAAATGGGATCAGGATGGGGGACATCACTAGAAAAGGGGATCAGGATGGGGAACATCACTAGAAAAGGGGATCAGGATGGGGAACATCACTAGAAAAGGGGATCAGGATGGGGGACATCAGTAGAAAAGGGGATCAGGATGGCGGACATCAGAAGAAAAGGGGATCAGGATGGGAGACATTACTAGAAAAAGGGGTCAGGATGAGGGACATCACTAGAAAATGGGATCAGGATGGGGGGTCATCACTAGGCAAAGGCATCAGGATGGGGGACATCACTAGAAAAAGGGATCAGGATGGGGAATATCAGAAGAAAAGGGGATCAGGATGAGGGTCATCACTAGAAAAGGGATCAGGATGGGAGACATCACTAGAAAAAGGGATCAGGATGGGGTACATCGCTAGAAAAAGGGATCAAGATAGGGAACATCATTAGAAAAGGGGATCAGGATGGGGGACATTAGTAGAAAAGGACATTACTACAGAATGGGGACATTACTACAAGAAGGGGATCAGGATTTGCACTTTACTACATTGAGCAAAAATTTCTGGTATTACTAAAAATATCACTTAGTGCTACAAGGGTTGCGGCCCCCCGCTATAAATGTTTCTCTATGTGCGGCCCACCAACCCAGCCGAGTTTGAGACCCCTGATCTAGTATGTGCATAAGCAGTCTTGTAGACACTGCGAACCTGCTGAGGTTTTCCCAGTCGAAGGTGATTATTATCCTTGAGTGGAGAATGAGCATGTCACTTCTTATAACTATTTCAAGGTTTCGGAACCATGAAGCCGTTAAAATGACATTAGCCAGAGCATGCACACAGTAATGTGGTTTTGACATCGTTGTTCGGATGTGGTGTGCACATACCATTTTTGAGCAAAATCTTAGTTTTAATCAGAATAAAAGACAAGTTATGTTTTGCAAAAACCACAATTTTCAAGGTTTGATTCAGCTTTCTTCTCTACACCCATATCAAGTGAAATAATGCTCCGGACCACCTCTATCACACGACAGATTTGTCGATCTCCGATTCATTCACCCTTTGTTAAAATAACCTGCAGAGTTCACTTTTAAGGAAGAAGCTCCGAGTCCTTACTAATATCTTATTTTGCTGAGAACTCCTTTATTCAGTCTGTAGTGCAGCCCTTTTGGCCACTAGATGTCAACACTTGACAAGCCTGCAATATGTCCTATAACCAGAAATCAACCATAACACTTTAGGAATATGCATATATGCAAATTTGCACTTCACTAAGGAAGTTGAGAAACTCCCATGCCACATTTAAGCAGCTTCCTCAAAGTCATAATCGCTTTCCTACAAGCTTTTAATATAACTAAGGGATTTGTGCCAGATCAGAACCCCAAACTACAGACGCTGCGTTTCGGGGTACCTGCCCCTCATCAGTGTAGTGTGTGGGATATTCTGATCTGGCATGAGTGAGTGGGCTAAGACAAGGTCTGGGAACTTGCTCTCAACCTTATGGAGAGAGCGAAGTAGGTGAGGAGATTGTAAGTCTCCTCACCTACTTCGCTCTCTCCATAAGGTTGAGAGCAAGTTCCCAGACCTTGTCTTAGCCCACTCACTCATGCCAGATCAGAATATCCCACACACTACACTGATGAGGGGCAGGTACCCCGAAACGCAGCGTCTGTAGTTTGGGGTTCTGATCTGGCACAAATCCCTTAGTTATATTAAAAGCTTGTAGGAAAGCGATTATGACTTTGAGGAAGCTGCTTAAATGTGGCATAGGAGTTTCTCAACTTCCTTAGTGAAGTGCAAATTTGCATATATGCATATATCTGAGAGGAGGGAAGTGGCTTACAATCTCCTCACCTACTTCGCTCTCTCCATAAGGTTGAGAGCAAGTTCCCAGACCTTGTCTTAGCCCACTCACTCTGCCAGATCAGAATATCCCACACACTACACTGATGAGGGGCAGGTACCCCGAAACGCAGCGTCTGTAGTTTGGGGTTCTGATCTGGCACAAATCCCTTAGTTATATTAAAAGCTTGTAGGAAAGCGATTATGACTTTGAGGAAGCTGCTTAAATGTGGCATGGGAGTTTCTCAACTTCCTTAGTGAAGTGCAAATTTGCATATATGCATATATCTGAGAGGAGGGAAGTGGCTTACAATCTCCTCACCTACTTCGCTCTCTCCATAAGGTTGAGAGCAAGTTCCCAGACTTTAGGAATAGTGTGTTCTGCAGCTCCATTCACAGCAAGTTGTAAAGCAATATGTCTGCCGACACTTCACTATCCATCCTAGTCAGCAATACCCTTTTCAGCCATGTGTGCTCTTCTGTGAGATTGGACCAAAGGACTATCAAGCACTCCCGAAATATATTCAATGAGCCATACGGGGCTTGTCTGGCCTTGGGTCAGAAGTCTGTGGTAGCTATGTGACTGCAAACCTACTGTATAATGAGCGTGGAGAGTTTTTTGGGGTCCTCCTGGACAGCAAACTGGACTGGAGGTGCCACACAGAGGGTCTATAAGGGGATGAGCAAACTGTACTTCCTATGGAAACTAAGGTCATTTACTGTATGTGGCAAAATGAAATGTTCTACCAGTCTGTGGTGGCGAGTGCCAACTTTATCGCAATCACATGCTGGAGAAATAGCGTGCGGTGTCTGATACTAATAAGCTCTAGAAGCTTATCAAAAGGCAAGCTTGGCTGTTGGCCACCATCTTGACACTTTTGAGGAGGTAGTGGAGAAAAGAACTGTATTGGAATTCTGATCAATATTATGCACCAATTTAATGAGCTGTTCTTGAGACAGAGGACCAGCGTTTTTTTTAAATCGCGGCAGATGCGGTGAAAAAAACGCATCTGCCGCGATTACCGCATAACCGCTGCACTTGCGGCACACTTGCGGCAAGCTCCATACAATGTATTTGCGGGCTTGCGGCAGGTGCGGCCGCGAAAAAAAAGAGGTCAGCCGCGGTTTTTTCGCGGCCGCACCTGCCGCAAGTGCCGATACCGCACTTGCCGCACCTGCCGCAAGCCCGCATATACATTGTATGGGGCTTGCCGCAACTGTGCCGCAAGTGCAGCCGTTATGCGGTAATCGCGGCAGATGCGGGTTTTTTCACCGCATCTGCCGCGATTTCAAAAAACCGCTGATGTGAAACTACCCTAATACTGCTAAGGTGCAAGATGGAAAGAAACAAGAAATCATCTGTGCCCACTGCTATGGGAATGTCTAACAATTACCTAAGTGTGAAATCCTGGAGGTGAATGTTGTGTTATTGCTGTACCAATTGTGCACGACATGTAATGTAATGTAGAATATTCTTCTCTCAACTCTACTTTCTGGTATTGTTAATTTATACAATTCATATTTTTGTTTATATTGTGCTGCTGTGATACCATAATTTCCCTCGGGATCAATAAAGTGTATCGTATAGTATCATAGTTTATGACAATGTACTTGGTGTCATGATTTCCTGTCATTCCTGATATGAGCAGAGATGATGTGACCACATATGCGAGTAGTCGGCACATGTTCGCAAGGATTGAAATTGTGCACATGTGGTTACGTGATCACCCGCTCACATCAGGAATACAGGGGTATGGCGACACCATACACAGCGCACACTGTCGTTAATCAGTAGTTAATCTGCAGCCGCATAGTATCACTGTCGGCTTCTGACTTAAGGCCAGACAGCCCTTTAGAAGGGAATTTTCCAAGAACAAAGTTAATTTTAAAAGATCATTAAAAGATCTTGGAATAATAATAATTTTCACAACTAGGTGTGTCTAAAAAATGTTTGTGTGTTGAGATAATCTTATATTTGTATCCCTTCTATGTACTGTGTAATGGATGTGCCTGACCGTACAGGTACATGGTCTGATCATACCATATCTCCTGTGCTGAGATAATCTTATATATGTGTCCCTGCTATGTACTGTGTGATGGATGTGTCTGACCGTACAGGTACATGGTCTGATCATACCATATCTCCTGTGCTGAGATAATCTTATATATGTGTCCCTGCTATGTACTGTGTGATGGATGTGTCTGACCGTACAGGTACATGGTCTGATCATACCACATCTCCTGCGCTGAAATAATCTTATATATGTATCCCTGCTATGTACTGTGTAATGGATGTGCCTGACAGTACAGGGACATGGTCTGATCATACCACATCTCCTGCGCTGAAATAATCTTATATATGTATCCCTGCTATGTACTGTGTAATGAATGGGTCTGACTGTACAGGGACTTGATTTGATCATACCACATCTCCTGTATTGAGATCTTATATATGTGTCCCTGCTATGTACTGTGTGATGGATGTGTCTGACCGTACAGGGACATGGTCTGATCATACCATATCTCCTGTGCTGAGATAATCTTATATATGTGTCCCTGCTATGTACTGTGTGATGGATGTGTCTGACCGTACAGGGACATGGTCTGATCATACCATATCTCCTGTGCTGAGATAATCTTATATATGTGTCCCTGCTATGTACTGTGTGATGGATGTGTCTGACCGTACAGGTACATGGTCTGATCATACCATATCTCCTGTGCTGAGATAATCTTATATATGTGTCCCTGCTATGTACTGTGTGATGGATGTGTCTGACCGTACAGGTACATGGTCTGATCATACCATATCTCCTGTGCTGAGATAATCTTATATACCGTATATACTCGCGTATAAGCCGACCCGTGTATAAGCCGACCCCCCTACTTTTGTCCTCAAAACCTTGAAAAACCTATTGACTCGTGTATAAGCCGAGTCCCGAGTACAGAATACAGGACTCAGATTGTAAACTCGCTTAGAATCGCTCAGACTAGCTCAGAATCGCTAAGACTTGCTCTCAGAATCGCTATGACTCACTCAGAATCGCTATGACTCACTCAGAATCGCTCGGAATTGCTCAGAATCGCTAAGACCCTGTCGGAATAGCTCAGACTCGCTCGGAATCGCTAAGACCCTGTCGGAATAGCTCAGACTCGCTCGGAATCGCTAAGACCCTCTCGGAATAGCTCAGACTCGCTACTGACAGCAAGTATCCGAGGTCCCTAATACAGTGACTCGCGTATAAGCCGAGGGGGTGACTTTTCAGCCCGATTTTTGGGCTGAAAAACTCGGCTTATACGCGAGTATATACGGTATGTGTCCCTACTGTGCAATGAATGTGTCTGACCATACAGGGATATGGTCTGATCATACCACAGCTCCTGGGCAGGGAGGACGCAAAATAGCATACAGACATTACAGCACAGGATCACAGCTGATTCTTTTTGTGAGGTAAAACATTTCCCTGCCTGTATTTTTATATTTTAAAAATGTTTTACCTCAAAGACAGAATTATTTGTGATCCGCTGCTGTAATGTCTGTATACATTTTTACATCCTCTCCGGGAGATCCAAGATCTATTAATTAGAATGAACTTTGTTCGTTCCTTCATGTCTTCCATTCACAATAGATCCTGTCTGCTGAATGATTGTTTTGACTTCCCCATATAAATTATTGCGTGGCTTTGCCAATCACAACCTGTGTTCTCTAATGGAGACACCCAGGTAACTTAAGGATCACACATCAGAATCAAAACTTCCCAGATGTATTTCTCCCCATATTATCTGACAGGAGGGGAGTCAAGGGACCCTCATACACATAAGTCTTATATGTAAGGGGGTCTTCAGTTGTCCTTCCATGGCCATGAAGATCCCACAAGGAGATGCGGGGGCACAGCAGACTACCCGTCAGTTTAGCTCTTCCTCAGATCCTTACATTTACCCATTTTTGCTGCCTTCAAACACTGTTTCATCGCTGACTAATATATATCTCCTTCAACAAGTGATGAGGTGACAAGATAATGTCATTCACTAAATCTGTTAGTAGTTTTAATATTATGGACAGTACAAGGGCAGACACAACAACAGCAACAAATAAAAGAAAAGACACTATAAAGTAAAAAAAGAATAAATGGTGAAAAGTCCTAAAACATTGATCAACTTAAAGATCACTCCGACATAGATACGACGCTTGAATACTTTGACCAGGTACTATAATGGTTAGGATGCACCTGCATTGGGGGCCATTCATGTGACGCAGAAGGACTGGTAGTGTGGCGCCCCGCCAAGCAGGCATCACTGAGGGGTACTGCACCCGTAAAAGAGGTGTAGATACTCCAGCTGCAGGTGGACCCTAGAATGGTGGGTGGTACCCTATCCCAACACTCCCACATTAGCTTACACAGTGGGAGGTTACCCGGGAGGGAATAAATTAACCTCTAGGGGGAACAAGGAGGTATTTTTGCCTCTATGTTTTGGGCCTTTTTGGTCTTTGCTTTTTGGTCACTCGGCTGAGGGACCAGGGAGAGATGGAAGAGGAAGAAAGAGTCTAAGGAGAAAGGAGCTTTTCAGGAGAGCAGCCAGTTTGGGAAGAAGGGCCGTTGTCAGGTTCTCCCAGACAGCTTACCGGGCACCGGAGCCCACACCTGTGGGATACCTTAGGACCACAGAGAATCAGGAACCCCGTGGAGTCTTCAATTCTCCCGGGCACCAGGCCAGACTGAAAGAGGGTACCAGGCACCCCCAAAGGAACGACCAGTCAGCCAGTAGAGGGTCACCCGACGGCAGCGAAGGCGAGAGAGGAAAGGAGGTCAGGTTGATTAAGAGTCACCAGGCTTCACACCACAAACTGAAAAGCAGGAAGGAACAGAGGGGGTTAGAGAAATAAGGCACACCAAGGGTTCCACCATACCACCTGGGATCCACCTGCAGCCACCTGATAAGTTACTTGTCCTCAAAACATCAGGAGTGCTAAACTGTAACTTTGTATGAATGCAAATGCACAGTAAAGTGCCCGGAGGAAAAGTGACTTTGACTCTGCCTGTGTTCGTTTGAATGAACTTGTTCCCCATACAGGAACGCTGTCCCAAAGGTCCATCCCTACCTGTGGAGGACTTTGCCAACTTGCCACATTACCATCTACCTCCGGCGGCGCTGATGACACATCACCAGAAACTACAGCTGGCGTCACGACAAACTGTATATAGCATCCCCTGTAAATAGTCCCCTTTTGCAAAGAAGTCCCCCAGGACACGGGATCAGGTGCGGCCACCCCAAAGCCCGGGGATCGACAGTAGCATGAGTAATGCGTGTTTTACACCTACTTAAAATATATCTAAATACCCCTAAGCTATAATTATACAATGTGCTACCATTAAAACGCACAACAAGGTCATGTAATGAAGCTCCAGGGTAAAGGAAATGTGATGTGGATGACTAGACCAAGAGGCAGGTCCCTGGCAGCTTCTCCCAGCCTCATTGCCGTGACTGACAGGTCCCTGTATGAGAGTCTTGTCTCTCAATGGTAACTGGGCTGAGGAAAGCCGACCAGGGACCACCCTCTTGGACTAGTCATCAAGTTGCATGGTCATCATTCGGCTTTTAAAATTCTGTATTTGCTGAAAATCAGCAGCATTTCAAAGTAAAACCTACAAGACTGCAAAAATGGAGCCAGGGTCCGATTCCTGCTGCCCATCACTCGGGCGTCAATCAGCTGTCAGGTCCTAGTTTATATATTTTTAAAGGTAGATTATTGGGAGACCTATGGCCCTTTTATAAGGATCAATCCAGGCAGTTAAAAAAACATTGATCACCTACCAGAAATCTGAGAGACAATGGTGTAGAGGCCTGTTTGAACAGAGCAACGGACAATACCGGGTGCAGAAAGCAATTGTTAATCTGAATGTTCTGTACCCATAGAATCTCATGTTCTTGGCAAAACATCAACTATTTACATGGAGTGATGTGCTGATGATAAAGAGGATTTTTAGACCAGCTTAAACATCACGGCACCTGATATACAAGGGTTTGTTTTTTTTCTTGCCCGTCTGTTTAGATGGGCCATTAGTTGGAAAGGAACATTTCCCACTTGTCTAGGTTTCTATTTTATAGACGAGTCAATTCAGGACTAATGCGACCTACCCTACACATCATACATTAAGGATTACATGGACATTTTCTGTGAATCACAAGTGAACAGTGTAGGATACCAATCATGACACAGATGTAATACACAAGGCATGCACATCAGCACCGGCCATCGGGAGCACGGGGTAGAGCCGGGACTCTTCTATAAGACTGCAGCAGTTCTTCATGCTTTGATAGCCCTGTACAATGCTGCTTGAACTCCATGCCACAAGGCAACACTGTAAAGAAGCTGAAAGCAGAAAGACGATGACATGTTGCTTTCATTCACCAATCACCAAATAGCAAAATCGGTCTGTGGCGGTGTATCCAGATTAAGATCTCAATTCCCTACTACAGTGACATACACATTCATCGTCATCAGGAGTTTTTCACTAATGCTCGGAGTCTCCTTCATAAAGAAAAAAAAACTGCTGGAAAAATCTATCCACATTGCTCATCAGCCCCATACAGAATGAATGGAGCAGCGGATGGGTATGCGGCCTCATGGGGATATAAGCTACCTGTTCTGCAGACCCTCAACAATTAATAAGTTATAACTTGTTTTCACAGGACAACTTTTTTAAATGCATGATCGCTGGGGTCCCCAATTAATTAACTCACATATTACCTCATCCAGCTTTTCTTGATCGGTGCCCAGCAAGAGAGAGGAGCCACTGGGAGCTGCCTGGAGGCTGCAGACGTTGAGCTGTTCTTCTAGGACCTTGATTCCAGTCATGTGATCAGTCACATGACTGAACTGGTAGGTCCTTCAGCTTCAGTTCAGCTCCTGGGGCTTTCTCTCCTGCTGTGTACTAATCACATAGATTGGTGCAGAGCAGGAGAGAGGGAGAGAGGGCAGCTGTCTGTGAGCGGGTCACCTCTGCTTCCGCTCACAGACAGCTATAGGCCCTTCCACTTTTTCAGGGCCCCGGCACCTGCCCGGGTATGCAGGGTGCTGGCGCCAGGCCTGACCCAAAGTGTAGGACACGGGGCTCAGTTGTAGGCCTGGCTATGATCTGTGCCCCGGACTTACATAAAACTTGACATTGTGAATTGAAAGGGAATATTTGAGGATACAAAGATTTTGGTGGCCTTGGGTCATCACTAACAAGGCAAATGAAAATACCCACTGGTCAGTTTACTTAATACATATCCAGGAGGAATTATAGAGGGACAAAACAATGCAGAATTATAAGAAAAGAGGCTCCGTGTGGTGCGTGGGCTTTACAAGAATTAGTAACACAGGCAGGTCAGGGGAACTGACAGATTTCTTTAAAGGTTAAAAATTCAACCAACTGGCAGGGTATATACAGCGCATAGAAGAAGGGGAGGAACAGAGACTCAGCTTTCACAGTTTGTAAATCCCATTTGAATAGACAAAGAAATGTGATCATTACCTCATTGAGGGCGCACATACGGGCAATAGATCCGATGTTGTTGGTAATGGTAACCAGGGTAGCTCTTGCCAAGTCCTCCTTACTTATGGTGTCTCTTTTTTCTTTGCTCATCATGTGGCCAAAGCTTTTAGGAGGACAGCAAGGACAAAAGTGTTATTATAGGAACGTCACAGGCAGGGTTTATTTCAACTAACATACAGGTTGCTTTCCGTGGACGGGGCTCCTGTCACCCTTATTCTTGTGTACTTATACTGTTATTTAAAGGGGTTGTGACACAAGCAATTGTACATTTTAATTAATAGATCTTATTTTTATTCTAAGTTCCCCAATTGGACGAGTTAAAAAAGGTTCTTGTCCTGAGATATTCTAATAAATGTGTCCCTGTGTATTGTACGTGTCAGACCATGCAGGAACAGGGTGGACATGCCACAGCTCCTTGGCAGGGGAGGAACTAAAAGAGTATACAGACATTACAGCTGGGGATCACAGAATAATTACGTATATAGACATTACAGCTGGGGATCACAGAATATAAGGGTATATAGACATTACAGCTGGGGATCACAGAATAATCACGTATATAGACATTACAGCTGGGGATCACAGAATATAAGGGTATATAGACATTACAGCTGGGGATCACAGAATAATCACGTATATAGACATTATAGCTGGGGATCACAGAATATAAGGGTATATAGACATTACAGCTGGGGATCACAGAATAATCACGTATATAGACATTATAGACAGGGATCGCAGCTGATTAATTCTGTGATGTAAAACATGTTTTTAAACAGGCAATGAAATGTTAATCATTAAAGAAAAGGAGAGAGTTAAAACTGGAAGGACAATATGTAAGTGCAAAATAGGGTCTGACCCGATAAATCACTCTGAATAAAACCAGGAATAGGCTCATCTTACTGAATTGTGCAACTCACACCCACTTTGAAAGCATGTAATAGCTTCCGCAGACTCACGGATGGTCAGTATCTTAAAGTGTAACCGCTGTTTACATTTTTATTTAATAATAATGTAGAGCAAGTGATTATAATAAACTTTCAAATATACTTCATTAGTGAAATCTGGAAAAAAAACTTTCAAAAATCTTCCAGAAGATGTCCCCATTTCTAAACCCGACATATGCTGGTTGTCAGGGAAATCCGTCTTTGGAGGGGGGGCCTACACAGTGTTCACAATACAGCTGATCAAAGACTCAGGTTACCTCAAGCAGGGACAGTGCTGAGCTCAGGCTGTCAGCACATAGCTCCTGTGATCTTGTCTGACTCCTCTCCATTCACATTACTCTACTCTGTGCAATCAGCTGAGGAGCTGTGTGGAGGCCATCATCTGATTAAACAGAGCTGAGATGTGAAGGAAAGGTTTTCTTCCAGATTTCATTTATGAAGTATAGTTAAAGGTTTATTAATATTTAAAGGTTTATTTTAATCACTTGCTCTACATTATTAAATAAAAATGTAAACGGCGGTTAGGCATTAAGGTTTCCAGAAGAGGGTATGGTTCTGAGGAAGAAGCAGGTCGCTTTGAAATGCATTGACTAAAACCTATGAGTTATATAACGATGGTGCATCATTTGATATTTTCGACAGTGCAGTTATAACCCTTTTATGGGAACATTGAGATACCTTAATTACAGAAAGAATCGGCTACGATCTCCGGCTGTAATGTTTGTGTATTCTCTTTTATTCCCTCCGCCCAGGAGTTGTGGTATATCTGACCTGTTCGTGCATGGTCAGGCACATCCATTACACAGGGGCACAGTTGTAAGAAACAGGAATGTTTTTTTTTTTAAATCAATTGTGGAACTTATTTTTATTCTAAGATCTATTAACTAAAATGTACAATTGTTCGTGTCACAACCCCTCTCACTATGTGGAGTCTGGTCACAAGCAGGTATCACCTTTGGAAAAATGAGTTGGAAGCTCTTAAAAGAGGATTTGTCACTTGTCATGAACAAAGAGAATTTTGTTTACGTACCGTAAATTCTTTTTTCTTGAATCATCAATGGGAGACCCAGACAATGGGGTTTAGGGCGCTGCCCTCCGGAGGTCACACTAGGTACTACAAGTTTGTAGCACCGCCTCCTCCGCTTATAAACCCCCACCGTAGGAGACATCCTCAGTTTAGTCCATAAGCTGCGAGGAGAAATAAACCACACCCGAAACATCGGGAAGAATGCCGTGCACAGACGGTGTAACAACCCGGAAACACTGTCTCAACAGAGAACAGATCAAATGCAAACATGCAACGGAACAACTGGGTGGGTGCTGGGTCTCCCATTGATGATTCAAGAAAAAAGAATTTACGGTACGTAAACAAAATTCTCTTTTTTCTGATCATCATAATGGGAGACCCAGACAATGGGGATGTCCTAAAGCAATACCCCAGGGCGGGAATAGTTCCTCAACAAGACGGATAACACATGGTTCCCTTTTAAAGGTGGGCAACCGCCGCCTGGAGAACCCGCCTGCCCAAACTCGCATCCGCAGAGGCATGGGCATGCACCATATAGTGCTTAGAGAAAGTGTGCAGGCTGGACCAAGTGGCCGCTTGACACACCTGTAGAGCAGAAGCTCGATGTCGCAAGGCCCAAGAGGCACCTACAGCTCTAGTAGAGTGTGCCTTCAAACCCACCGGGAGAGGCAAACCAGAAGACCGGTAAGCCTCCTGAATGGGAGCCTTGATCCATCTGGCCAAGGTCGACTTTGAAGCCGCGGACCCCTTACAGCGACCCATCGTGAGGACAAATAAGGAATCCGAACTCCTAAAGGAGGCGGTCCTGGACACATAAATGCGTACAGCTCTCACGAGATCCAGAGTATGGAGGTCGCGCTCAACCTGATGAACGGGAGCGGGGCAAAATGATGGGAGAACAATCTCCTGGTTCAAGTGGAATGTTGAAACCACCTTCGGCAAAAATTCAGGCCGTGGGCGCAACACCACCTTGTCCTGGTGAACCACCAGAAAGGGTGACTTGCACGAGAGTGCAGCCAATTCTGAGACCCTTCTCAGAGACGTAATCGCCACCAGAAAGACCACCTTCTGGGACAGACGAGAGAGAGAGACGTCTCTCAGTGGCTCAAACGGCGGTTTCTGCAGTGTCGTCAGGACCATGTTTAGGTCCCAAGGGTCCAGAGGTCGTCTATAGGGCGGGACCACCCGAGACACCCCCTGCAGAAAGTGACGTACCTTCGGGAGGAGCGCCAAGCGCCTGTCAAACAACACTGAAAGTGCTGATACTTGACCTTTCAGAGAGCCAAGGGATAATCCCAACTCCAACCCCGACTGTAGGAAGGCCAGCAATGTCGGGATAGACAAAGGCCACGGTGAGCGGCCACCAGAGGCACACCAGGTAAAAAAGATTTTCCACGTTCTGTGGTATATCTTCCTGGAAACAGGTTTCCTTGCCCGATTCATAGTGGCAACCACTGTAGGAGAGAAACCTCTGGATGTCAGCAGCCAGGCCTCAAGAGCCATGCAGTCAATCTGAGGGCCCTGGAATTGAGGTGGAAGAATGGCCCTTGCGCGAGTAGATCTGCGCGTTCTGGAAGAGCCCACCTGTGTCCGCCTGACAGTTGCCACAGGTCCGGGTACCAAGACCTCCTGGGCCAATCTGGAGCCACTAGAATGGCCACTCTGCATTCTGTCCTGATCTTCCATAGGACCCTGGGAATCAGAGCCAGAGGCGGAAACACATATGGCAGCTGGAATCTGGACCAGCTCAGAATCAGGGCGTCCGCCCCCAGAGACTGGAGATCCCAAGATCTTGCCATGTATTGGGGCACCTGATGATTCAGCCGTGAGGCCATCAGATCCACGTCCGGAGTGCCCCACCTGCCGCAGATGTCCCGGAAGACGTCTGGATGTAGAGACCACTCTCCGGCGTCCATCCCCTGTCGGCTCAGATAGTCGGCCTCCCAGTTCTCGACCCCTGGGATGTGAACTGCGGAGATCAGGCAGCCGTTTTCCTCCACCCAGAGTAGAATGCGGTGGACTTCGGCGAGGGCCTGAGCACTTCTGGTCCCTCCCTGATGATTTATGTAGGCGACGGCCGTCGCATTGTGGGACTGTACCCGAATGGGCTGTCCTGACAGGAATTTCTGAAACGCCAGTAGCGCCAGATAGACCGCCTTGATCTCCAGAACGTTGATCTGCAACGCCGACTCCGACTGAGTCCAGAGGCCTTGAGCCCTGTGGTGCAAGAACACCGCCCCCCAGCCCTTCAGACTGGCGTCGGTGGTCACCACTAACCATGACGGTTTTAGGAAGGACCGGCCCCGTGACAGGTGAAGTGGCTGGAGCCACCACTGTAGAGAGTCCCTGGTTGGTTGTGACAGTGTCACCAGCCGATTCAGAGAGATCGTCCTCTTGTCCCATCTGCGAAGAATCTCCAGCTGGAGAGGACGGAGGCGAAACTGTGCGAACGGCACCGCCTCTATCGCCGCTACCATGCGACCCACCAGTCTCATCAATACCCGTAGGGATGACTGTGGAGACAGGAGGACATTCTGCACTCCTGATTGGATCGCAAGCTGCTTGGCTTGAGGTAGGGACACCAGGGCCGAGTCCGTGTGGAAGTCCATGCCCAGATATGTCAATGACTGGGTCGGAACCAGGGTCGACTTCTGAATGTTGATAAGC
Source organism: Allobates femoralis (assembly GCA_033576535.1). Classification (NCBI taxonomy): domain Eukaryota; kingdom Metazoa; phylum Chordata; class Amphibia; order Anura; family Aromobatidae; genus Allobates; species Allobates femoralis. The sequence continues at coordinate 103,442,974 of JARQOC010000006.1, forward strand.
CACCCGAACCGTTCCAGGGACTTCATGGTCACCTCCAGGCTTACCCGACAAAGGTCTTCCGATGGCGCCCTGACCAACAGGTCGTCCAAATAGGGTATGACGGCGTGTCCCTGCGCATGCAGGAGAGCCATCATGGAGGCCATCACCTTTGTGAACACCCGTGGTGCTGAGGCTAGCCCGAATGGCAGTGCCACAAATTGGAAGTGCTCTTCCCCCACTGCGAATCTCAACCAGCGCTGATGAGCTGGTGCAATGGGGACGTGAAGGTAAGCGTCCCTGATATCGATGGACGCTAGGAAGTCTCCCTGTGACACAGCCGCTATCACTGAGCGCAGGGATTCCATGCGGAACTTCCGAACCAACACGTGACGGTTGAACAACTTGAGGTCCAAAACCGGGCGAAAAGAGCCGTCCTTCTTTGGGACAATAAAGAGGTTGGAGTAAAAACCCCTGAACCTCTCTTCCGTGGGCACAGGGACCACCACTCCGTCTCTGCGGAGTCCCTCCAACACCAGGTGAAAAGCCTGAGCCTTTTCTGGAGATGGAACCGACCGATGGAATCGGTGTATTGGTTGTGACTTCAGCTCTATCCTGTAACCTCTTGAGACTACGTCTCGAACCCACTGATCTTGAATGTGAAGAAGCCACTTGTCCTGAAAGCGGGACAGGCGGCCCCCCACCTGTGGGGAGGCAGGATGAAATAGCGAGTCATGTCGAAGCGGGCTTGGGGGTGGCAGCCGCTGCCCCCGCCGGCTTCTTCTGACGACTCTTGGAACGCCACTGAGTAGCAGGCTTGCCCCCTCGGTCTGAGCGAGTGGACGCCGTTGATGACTGTGAACCGGAGCGAAAGGACCACTGCTTAGGGTTCCTTTTCACGGTGTACCGTGGCTTAGGCTTATTCTGCGGTATCTTAGACTCAGCAGAATCCTTTATCAATTTGTCCAGTTCGGTGCCAAAAAGCCTGTCACCAGCGAACGGAAGATTTTGTAAAATCTTCTTAGATGTGGCATCTGAGTCCCAGAGACGCAGCCACAATAGCCTGCGGATCGCAATTGCATTGGCCGAGGCCACAGCAGAGCGAGTGGCAGTTTCCAAAGATGCCGTCCTGGCATAGTCCGCATAGGCCCTTGCTCTCTCAGTGAGAGCCAGGACCTCTGGACTGGACCTAGCTAGATCAGTGATACCATCCAAACAGATAGTGATCGCTTGTAGGGTCCAGACTGCGGCAAAATTAGGGGCAAACGAAGACCCCACAGCCTCATAGGAAGACTTGGCGAGTTGCTCGACCTGTCTATCAGTAGCATCCTTCAACGAGGAGCTATCAGAGGCAGAAAACAAGGAGCGCGCAGCAATCCTAGTCATGGAAGCATCCACCTTGGGAGACTGCGACCATTCCTGGAGCGCCTCCTGGGGAAAGGGAAAGCGATTGTCCTTAGTTTTACGGACATAACGCCGCCCAGGATGCAACCTGGGAGCTTTAATCACCCTTCCGAAATTAGTGTGGTCCATGAAGGAGCCACTTGGTCTAGCCTCTGGCCGCAGCCATTGATAGATCTCCTTGGGGTGTACAGTCACCTCCTCAGGAGGAGTGACAAGACGCAATGTCTCATTGATGGAGGACACCAGATCCTCCACCCCATCTGGAGGTTCAGACATAGACCCAAGAGTAGAACCCCCATCATCTTCCTCACCATCAGAGGAACGCTCCTCCTCAGAGAGAGTCTGGAGCTCAGGAGAAGCCTCACGGGCTCGCTTAGGGGGTCTTACAGCAGAAGTAAGAGACACCCGGGGGTAACTAGGAGGAGTAGCTGGGTTCTCCAGTCTCCTATGCAGTGCCTCCAGGGTTTGCGACATGGAGGACATCTGGGACAGCAGAGATTCATTGATCTTATTCTGCGTTTCCCATGGCCCTGGGATCACCTGAACCTCAGGGTATAATCCCGGATTTGCAGACTCAATAGTAGCAGATCGGGCCTCTGGGCGTCCGCAGTTATTGCAGGACCCCTCCACCAGTGTCCCGTTGCATGTAGTACAGACAATGGTGGCCACCGCCGCCTTAGCAGCATGCTTCCCAGCTGAGGACATCTCCACAGTGAGGGGAATATAAGCCAAAGTTCACAAACAAACCGGGAATCCCGGTGGCTTACCGACCGCAGTAAAGCGGTAGGAGGAAGCGGTGTGTGTGTGTGACCTCCGCGAGTTCCGGTCTCCCTTGCAAGTGCAGACACGCGCTGCAGGTCAGATCCCAGCCGGGAAGTGAGGGAGAAGATGGCCGCCGACAGTGAAGATGTGGGCGGAGCCAGGAACACGCGGGAAGAACACACAACACGCCCAGCGGTGATGTCACCATAAGGGCTGCCTCCTCCTCCTCCAGACTGCCTCAGCAATGGAGGTGCCGGAGCCCGCAGCGCGGGAAACGAGAGTGAATATCACCACACACACTCTCAGACTGCATGTACACATAAAAACACCCGCAGTCTACAGCCTCAGCCCCTGTGAAACACAGGGCGGTCAGCCAGGGAGACCCCAGCACAGGGTCACCGCCAGAACCGCGGACCCGAGGGTAACCGCGCGGTCTGAGTGTCATGACACCACAGTGACAGACACTACCCCCAGGCACACAGGAGACACACCAGGTGCCTCAGTGCCGGTCCGGTCTGTAAGCACCTTTAGGGAGGCCTCGGACGGGGGTACAGCACCAGTCCGGAGTGTAAGCACCATTTAGGGAGGCCTCGGACTGGGCTGGCTCCGTCCGGTCTGTAAGCACCATTTAGGGAGGCCTCGGACGGAGCGGAGCTGTGCAAGGCTCCAGGCTCCCCCTATCCAGAGCCTCCATGGAGGGATGGAAAGGAAAGGAGCACGACAGCGTACCGGGAGAACACTGAAGTGTCCAGGCTAAAAACCCTCCGGTACCTCCACCAGCGTGTTCCACAAGGGTGAGCGGGGAGGCTGTCGAGGATCCCGAATGGGACCATTTTACCTTGTCTTCATACGCCATCACGTAAGTTGTGAGAATGCAGTGAAGTGCAAGCAAAGCGTGATCCTCCGAGCACACTAAGTTTAAAACTGAGGATGTCTCCTACGGTGGGGGTTTATAAGCGGAGGAGGCGGTGCTACAAACTTGTAGTACCTAGTGTGACCTCCGGAGGGCAGCGCCCTAAACCCCATTGTCTGGGTCTCCCATTATGATGATCAGAAAATGTTTGTTATTCTCAAAATCTAAATGCTGCTGTTCTTCTGAATCTGGAGATGTTGGTTATTGTTCCTGTGCCCCTCTGTTCCTGAGATATGCCCCCTCTTCCATGTATGAGATATGCCCCCTCTTCCATGTACAACCACTGGCAAAAATTATGGAATCCCCTGGCACAGACATGACACAAAACTAAAGTCATTTCAAATGGCAACTGTCTGCCTTGAAGAGACACTAAAAGAAATCTTGAGAAAAAAAAATGTGCTAGCCAGTAACTGTTACTTTTTTAGACCAAGCAGGGGAAAATTATGGAATCACTCAATTCTGAGGTAAAAATTATGGAATCACCCTGTAAATTTTCATTCCCAAAACTAACACCTGCATCAAATAAGATCTGCTCGTTAGTCTGTATCTAAAAAGGAGTGATCACATCTTGGAGAGTGTTTGCACCAAGTGGACTGACATGAATCATGGCTCCAACACGAGAGATGTCAATTGAAACAAAGGAGAGGATTATCAAACTCTTAAAAGAGGGTAAATCAACACGCAATGTTGCTAAAGATGTTGGTTGTTCACAGTCAGCTGTGTCTAAAATCTGGTCCAAATACAAACAACATGGGACGGTTGTTAAAGGGAAACATACTGGTAGACCAAGGAAGACATCAAAGTGTCAAGACCGGAAATTAAAGCAATGTGTCTCCAAAACAAGAAATGCACAACAATACAAATGATGAATGAATGGGAGGAAACTGGAGTCAATGTCTGTGATGAACTGTAAGTTTACATTGATATTTTGGACACTTTTCTTATCCCATCAATCGAAAGGATGTTTGGGGATGGTGAAATCATTTATTAAGATGATAATGCATCCTGCCATAGAGCAAAAACTATCATCTTAATAAATGATTTCATCATCCCCAAACATCCTTTCGATTGATGGGATAAGAAAAGTGTCCAAAATATCAATGTAAACTTACAGTTCAATCACAGACATTGACTCCAGTTTCCTCCCATTCATTCCTCATTTGTTTTGTTGTGCATTTCCTGTTTGTGAGACTTGCTTTAAGTTTCCGGTCTTGGCGCATTGATGTCTTCCTTGGTCTATCAGTATGTTTGCCTTTAACAACCTTCCCATGTTGTTTGTATTTGTACCAGATTTTAGACACAGCTGACTGTGAACAACCAACATCGCATGATGATTTACCTTCTTAAGAGTTTGATAATCCTCTCCTTTGTTTCAATTGACATCTCTCATGTTGGAGCCATGATTCATGTCAGTCCACTTGGTGCAACAGCTCTCCAAGGTGTGATAAGACTAACGAGCAGATCTTATTTGATGCAGGTGTTCGTTTTAGGAATGAAAATTTACAGGGCGATTCCATAATTTTTTCCTCAGAATAGAGTGATTCCATAAATTTTCCCTCTGCTTGGTCTACAAAAGTGACCGTTACTGCCTAGCACATTTTTTTTATCTTGATTTCTTTTAGTGTTTCTTAAAGCCATAAAGTTGCCATCTGAAATTACTTTAGTTTTGTGTCATGTCTGTGATCTGCTTTTTTTCGACAAAATTAAACAACTGAATGGACATCCTCCGAGCCAGGTAATTCCATTTTTGCCAGGGGTTGTATACTGTATAAATCCAGTTTTTGTAACCAAGAGGGGGCGATATTCAACTCTTCTCTATGGGTAATTTATAGAAGATGGAACATATCTCAATAATAAAGATGTGCAGATACAAAAATAAAAAAAAAAATAATAAAGCCAGCAATGCCAGACTTAGGAGAACAGTAGACAAAAATTACATATATATATTGCAAGTAGCAGGTATTTTTTAAAGCATGGAAAGAAAAGAAGATTGCAACGAATTACAGCAATATTTTCTGGCAACAGCTGGGTCAAAATTTTCGCATATACTTTATTGAGGAATATTCAGCGGAGCAGTGGGATTAAAAAAAAAATACAAAATTATATAATGTAAAATAAAGAAATTTAATAATAAAAAAAAAAAAAGCAAATTGGACCACTTGTGACCTGGAGACATGTCCTCCTTAAAGACAACACCTTCTCCCAAGTCTGCCACCTTTGGCGATCACCTGATTGCAGGTGTTTCCTGGAGCCTGAGAGGCTCAGTCAGCTGTTTAGCTTGAGGGAAATCATACAATAAATGGATATGAAGTCATGATTTATTCCCTGAATTTATTATTCCATCTGTCACAGATATGTATGATATTTACATTTGTTAAGTGAGAGAAATAAAAGTTACCTAGAGGCAACGGCGGAGCCCTGCAGGCTGAAGCGCTCATAGTCCCCACCGTAGATATCCTTCACCAGTTTATCCACATTGGTGCTGTCACCTTTCGCTGCCATTTCCAAAGCTTCCTCGAAGGTTTCACAACCCGTCAGCAAGCAACACAGGCCAAGGAATGTCCCTCCTCCCAAACTGAAAACCGAACATAAAAATGGAATTAATGGTCAACAAATGACATCTACAGACAGTCTATGTGTATTGGTGCTGTACATTAGTGGTGTAGATTTGTGTGAACACAACAATTCTCAGGTTAACTTCCAAGAAGATTCACAATCTGCTTTTAGCTATTGTTTTTTAATCTTCTAGTATAATTTAGAGAAATAGTAGAATATCATTCTAGCCCTTTTCTGATTAGTTTTTTGCTGACCATCACATAAGCTGGCCGTGGTATATGCATCTCTCAAAATCCCAGTCATTGTAATACTCGTTCTTTTTAGCTAGTATGTTCTCTCAATGTCATAGACAGAATATACACGAATATAGGGCCTCTGATGAAGAAGAGGAATCTTTGAAACGTGCGTCGGGAGTGGGTCGGACGCTTTTCAGGTATAATAACCATGGAATAGTTGTTATACTAGATAGAGGCTTTAGATATAGGATATGATAAAAAAAGTTCCAGCAAGGGAAAGTGCATATGGTATAGATGAAAAAGCTTGAATTTACTTGAATCCATAAAAAAACCTACACAACGACAGAACACTCAATATATAAGCCCCACTAAAAAACCGCCGCATTTTGGCATAGCCTTAGTCATACCGGTGTCCGATACCATGACTAAGGCTTTGACAAAACACGTCGGTTTTGTGGGTGTTCTGTCATTTTGTAGCTTTTTTACATGGATTCAATAAATTCAAGCTTTTATGTTTATACCATGTGCGTTTTCCCTAGCTGGAACCTTCTTCCCCTCATATTTGGATTTTCCTTGCGTTGGAGACCAACACCTCATCCGTTGCTTGAGAGGAAATGATACACATGGAGTCAAGCAGTGAGCTGGTTATTTTTTTCTTGCTTATATATAGGATACTAATAGACTGTTAGCAGCATTGGTGTAAAGGTACTACAACCTTGTAATATATACGTTTTAGTCAGTGATTTACACAGGTATCCCTTTTATAAACACTCCATTGATTAAGAGTGGGTATTGAGGAGTTGTGATGGTAAAAAAATAATAAAAATGGTATGGTCTATTTCACCTCTAGGGTCCTATCAGACCTACATCAGCACCCCATACAAGTATGGCCTTTGCACAAACGTATATGGAAGTATACAACTTACAACTCAAGGGAAAGAGTCGCCAACAAATTCAGACACCTCTAATTCTTTATGCCGTCACCAAATGCCCATCTGCTAGGAAGAATGATGGCTCTCAAAATGAGCTCAGGTGCCAAAGGGCCAAGACTGCAAAAGCCCCCTATGGCCTCCTTGTCATCTGGCTGGTTGTTATTAGGCTCATAACTAGGAATGTAAAATCTCTGAAGGATAAATGACATTTACCTGGTCCCAGTGACTCTTTTATAATTATCTTTAGAATATACTGCAAGGATGCTAACTCCTGAGCCTATGTTAACCAGCAACATAGGATAAGGATTATCAAGGCAATATGGCTTCTTCTGACACTGCTCTGGGTTCGTTGGGTTGTCAAAGTAGTAGCATTCTGGACGACCATTAAAGCCAACAGAATCCACATAGAGGAGGCCTCGGATCAAGCAGTCCAGTTCATCAAGTTTATGGAGCTGGAGGTCGGCTATCTAGAAAGAGAGAAACATTAAGTTAATGAATAAGCAGGTGTAAGTAGAGCAGAGGAGACGGTCTCCAAACACAAGGGCAAAGAGCTATCAGGAGACACTTTGCTCTCCTGTACATATTAGACATTGCATAAGAAGTCACATATAAACAAAGTACGGAGGATTATTAATTCCTACATTGAACTTTGCCTGAGCGACAAGAACAAAAGCTACCAAAGGTCTTTCCAGGTTCTTTAGGGCTATCAAAAGTGGTTTATCAAAGTTAGCACAATGGAGCACCACTAACCTGGTTCCTATGAGGTATGTCCATAGACAACACATGACCGCATACATTAATGTACACATTCCTTATCCATGGGTGATTTCTATACAGTGAAACCGAACTGTAGAAAAGATCCTGGAGATCTGCTCTCAAGGATATAGTGGTTACATGGGATCACAAGCTGTGATCACTAAGGCCTCGTTCACATTGCCATTTGCATATTCTGTTTAAAGGAACAGATGAATGGAATTCACGTGGAAAATCATCAGCAGAGTTATCCTCACTATTATCATCATCTGCCTGGATTACGTTTTGTGTAAGGTTTTAGAATAGAAGAAAAATGTCATCATGCAGAACACAAAACAACCCAGACAAATGGCAGCGGTGCAGGGCAAGTCCATGAGACGAGTAAATTCTCGTCATGATGGACCCATGGAGCAAAAATGTAACTGATCCAATACTCCCTTTATTATCTATGGAACTGCGGAAAGAAAAAAAAATAGCTGTAATCAGTGATCCCTGCAAATCCCACAAGGAGTGGATGGACCGGTGGTGTTCACGTGTGGCCACCACTTCACAATGACCGGGCATTGTACAGCATTTATATCATTGTTATCTATGGGAGTCTGAGCAGTTGGCCTACTCCGATCTACAAGTTATCATCTACTTTATGGATAAGTGATAATTTTATATTATGGGAATAACCATTTAAATATCACTACTGCATCTTAAGACCAAATTATTTCCCATGAACACCAACACCAGCTATAGATTTTTCAGTCCAAATGAGAAAATTCCCATAGTGCATTATCAATGCAAACCAAAAAATGGAGCACTATATCTCAAAATACATTTACAATACGGTACTAGGATTATACAAAATGTATACCAGGAACACCAACAACGGGGCAGGAACAGTCCATGTAACACAAGTGAGCTTGAGTATAGTGACCATCAAAAGTTCACAAACAAGTGATGAAAACAACCATAGGAAGGAATTAAAGCAGCGCTCCAGCGTTACTTTGGTGTTTCAGCACTAGAGTGGCGCTGTAATAAGGTTATGTGCCCGCACTGCAGACATTATCTGCACCAAAGCTGCATCCTCTGGAAGAAAATTGCAAAATGCCACAATGTGTTTTTCCACATTTATGGTGCATTTTTGCAAGAGTAAATGGTGCATTTTCTACTATGTGTTTTTGTTTTGAATTCATTAATTTGCAAGATATAGAAAAAGCGTGCAAGAGAGACACTTTGAAATCATTTTGGTGGCTACAAATCATTTCCGCCCATTTCAGTAATCATGCCTTTTTTGTTGTCAGAAACGCACCGTGTGAACACCTATGTATACTTGCAGTGTTTTTCATGATTCCTTGAGGTCAACGGGCAAAAAAACAAACCAACAATTGCCATGCTGTAGATTTTTTTTATGCACCATATCTGTATCAAATTTGTAAGGAAAAAATAAGCAACATGTGCACACTTCAGAATCCTCATATACTTTGATGGCTTCATGATGGACATGCAGATTTTGGTGCTGATTTGTTAAATTGCATTAAAAAAAAAAACCAAAAAAAAAAAAACGCATTGTGCGCACATAGCCTTAATCCAAATCCCCTGCCCCTGGGATTATATTCACCTTCTGTTGACCTCTGTTTTTTTTTTTGGCATCTCTCTGGTCCCGTGGCGTCGTCTTGTGACTAAGTTTTGACTAGCTGAAAGTCAGAAGGTACGTCACAAGCTCCCAATGCATCTCTATGAGAGCCAGAGCCAGAACCAGAACAAGGCCCTCATAGAGCTGCACTGATGAACTGAATTGTGACCTCAAGCACACTCCAGCCAACACTGAAGCTGACAGCAGGTCACAGATCACAGGAGACCAACTGGATCAACGCAGAAATAAGTGAAGATGACAGCAGGTGAGTATCAGGCAGGGACTTACATTTAAAGCAACACTACAGCTGAAACTTAAAAAAAAAAAAAAAATGCTGGAGTGGTGCTTCAAGTGACCCGATTCTAAGAATGTATAGGACAGTGATGGCGAACCTTTCAGAGACCGAGTGCCCAAACTGCAACCCAAAACCTAATTCTTTACTGAGAAGTGCCAGCCAATAGCGCAATTTAAACTAAATTACAGCAAGTAACCCAAATTAAACCAGTGGTTGGCAAGGTAAACAGCGGTGTTTCTATGGGCTCCAGAGCATAGCGTTAAACGCTATGCGCTGCAGCTGAAAATACTTGCGTTGTGACCCTAGCCTGGCGCAAGTGTGACACTAGCCCTTAGGGGCCCCACAGCTCACCCTTGGGGGGCCCCTGAGCAGTGACCCCACAGCCAGGGCAGCATCCAGGGGGTACTGGGGGTCCATCTGCCCCAGGCACAGCAGACAGGAAGGGCGCATTATGTAATAATGAAAGACAGCACAGGGAAAAAGTATTGAAGATGCATATTGAAATGTTTTTACTACTTTTTAGAAAAGCCTTTGTTAGTGATGGCACCTTCAAGATGCCTCCTGGATGAAGAAACTAGTCAGATGCTTCACTCAGGTGTGATTTTGGACCATTCTTCTACAAAAACACTTTTGACATCCGGAAAGTTTCACGGTCTCCTCCTATGAATACAACACAGCAGGTTAAAAAACCAGTGACCTGTAATTACTGAAGACCTAAAATGTAATGCAGCAGAGTCGGAAGCGGCTCCCATCGGGTGACTGCAGGGAGAAGCCACCCTGCACCCGCCACACATTGTGAGCACGGGGGGGCTGCGGTCTCCCTGCGGCCACGCGCTCCTCCGGACCGTGTGCACCACCCTTATTCCGTAGAATTTTCTACCTCAGGAACTGGTCACTGCAGTGAACACTGATGTTTCTAAAAACTCATATATATTATTTTCTTCCCAAAAAAGCTTCTAAGTATATAACTGTATAAAGAGGTTTTGTTTTGTTTTTTTAAAGTTTGGTCCGGTAGATTGATTGGGAAAAGGAGGAAAGTTTATTTCTTTTGGGGTGGACCAGGTCATGCATGGTTGTTGGCAATATGGTGTACACTATTCCTTTTATCATTTCCATTCCCACAGTTGAACTTGATGGACATTTGTCTTCTCTCAACCCTATCAACTATGCAAAAAAATTGACCCTTGAAGGAGACCCTGAAATTTTGTGATGATGCAACGGCCACCAACAAAACCAAACTGCTGGATTTGAGGTTACAAGTCCCAAGTAACATCACATCACAGACCACAATGGGAAAACTGCATGTGATTGTGACTTGACAAATAGTCACTGACGTCCCCCAAACTTTGATACATGTTGTTGTAGCCTAAGATTCTGCAATATATGTAGTGTGCCGGCTATGTGATCCGATACAGGAAACGTTGGATTGATTGCACAACGTAAAGTCTCTGAACTGTGCTATTTGAGGCTGATATTGCCATATATTAGCCCATTAATAGCCCTGTAGTTTGCAGCCTTATTCCTTGGTTCCATTGTCTTTTTGATGAGAAATTGTTTTGATTTGTTTCTTTGTTCCCCTTGGTACTAATACAATCATCAGTAGGCCGGGTCTACCATCTCCTCATACTCATTTGGTTGCTATGCAACAAGCGGCATTGAGATCGCCAGCTCTTCAGCCGTTCTGTCTCTCTTAATGAAAGACCAAAGGATTATTGTATTCAGTGTCCACAGCACCGGCCGGGATTAGACTTGTGGGTTCTGCATCCTAATATCACAGAGAACGAGTCCTGCTCCTACAGCTGCTGCCTACAAATGCAGCCGGTCTTTCACATGCTCGCTTGGTCTTAAGGCCTCACTCCAGCATTATTTTTTCCCATGTTATGGCTGGAGTGGGGCGTTAAATCTAAAGACCCTTAGGCCACATGCACACGCTGAGTATTTGAGGAGTTTTTTTACCTCAGAATTTGTAGCCAAAACCATGAATGGATAATTAAATACAGAAGTGGGGATGTGTTTCTATTAGACTTTTCCTCTGACTGCTGCACTCCTGATTTTGTCTATAAATCCTGAGGTAAAAAAACTCATCAAATACTGAACGTGTGCACGTGGCCTTACCCTGTTCTTATACTCACCCTCCGGCATCCTTATGTTCTATTACTGCTGCTCCAATCAGCCTCCGGCAACTTGTAGCCTGGCGTCTGCTCCTGCATTTCATAGAACGAGCCGGAGGACCCTCTTCAGTGCAACTCTATGAGCGCCTCGTTCTGGTTCTCACCGATTTATATTGAGAGCTTGTGATGTAACTTCTGAATTCTGGCCAGTGTAAAGTTGTGGTCACAAGATGGTGCTTTGGACTAGAACAGCGTCGGTAGAAAATGAAGACACCTGATGATAAGTATAAGGATGGGAGAACCGACCTCAGAATAGAAGCACCACTACAGCACTGAGAAACAAAAACAAATCACTGCATTGGGGGCTTTAAGTGGTAAAAGTCCCCCTTTAAAGTAAACCGCCACCTCCTGTAATGTGCTTTTCTTTGCAGACAGGAGAAAAAAATCTGAACGTTATATAATAAAAGACATTACATATGCACACACCCGAGTGCAGCATGATGTAGGCAAAGAGACCCAGAGTCCAATGATTACTTCAAGAGTTTTGGGATCAATAGGTGTGCTACAGTCCGCGCTGCCCGGTCATCCAAGGAGTCACACGGGAAACAGTGTTCCAAGTAAAAGTTTCTTTATTCTTCAAAACCGACGCGTTTCGGCGCCCAATCCTGGCACCGTCCTCAGGTGCCAGGATTGGGCGCCGAAACGCGTCGGTTTTGAAGAATAAAGAAACTTTTACTTGGAACACTGTTTCCCGTGTGACTCCTTGGATGACCGGGCAGCGCGGACTGTAGCACACCTATTGATCCCAAAACTCTTGAAGTACTCATCATCTTGTGGAGGTGGAAGTCCAGCGGCAGCCTACAAATACTAAAACCAACGCCTTTATTCCAGTTGTGGGAGTCACAACTGATCAGTTAGTGCAACCTGTTTTACACCTATAAGACCCTATTCTTACTGAGTGATAGGGCACTATTGCGCCTCTGTTGTCTCCCCTTATATTTTATATAGAGTCCAATGATGGATCACTTAGTTTTTGGAGTACAGCAGTTCTGACACAAAGTTTTTAGATTTTATATGTAGCAGAACTCAAAGAACTACCCCTATCCACCACACCAGGCTCTGTATACAAAGTCTATAGACAGTGAAAAGCTGCTAATCACAGCAGGAGGCATGCAGATTTTGGCTCACATTCTGCTGTATCCAAGTACTGATAAGCTACTGGTGCTAAAACAAACATAGCAGGTAAACAACAAGCTGACTGTGATAATAGACATCTCGGAGTTCCTTGTTAACCCTTACAGCACGCTATCTTCAGATTAAATAACAAAAACCCACTGAAAGATTCCCTTTCCTTCCCTGGGGTGCCCAACCTGAAGCTTAGGAGCTATATGTAGCTTGCGGGCTTGTGGATATGTGGCTCATGACTTATCTTGCAGCTTGGTGCATTAGCACCACATCTAGTAACAAGTTATGAAGACCAGATCTCCAGATGATGACTTTTGTGAGGAGCCCCACATAGAAGAGCAGAGCTGAATTGGTGTAGAGTTGGAAAAGCTTTGTGGTCATTATTCAGGTAATGGCGCCGCTGGGTGTCACAGGGGGCAGGAGCTGGATGTGCCTCCCACTCTCAGAGCTAAATGTGGCTTCCAATGTCAGAAAAGTTAGGGACCTCTGCCTTAGAACAAAGTATTTATGAAGTGTAAAGGTAATTGCCCTCTGAAGAGCATTGGCTCCAGCCTCTAGCCACCTATTTGGCTCCGCATTGTAAGTTTTACGTTCAATTTTCCCAGGGTACAGGGGAACTTAAGGGATGGGGGACCCCTTGCCTGAATGCAGCAGACATGCTGCATTCAATGCTGCTATTAAATCAGCATGCATGGGGGTGTGTGACAGGTCCTCTTTAAGGTTGTGAGTGTAAGGCCCCCTTCACATTATGTTTTTTGGGATCCGTGGCTATCCGTTGTAAAACAGATAGCCATGGATCCGATTTGGGCCTCCATGTATCCCTATGGGCATTGGTCCTGTATGGCCATTCGTGTGTGCAGGGATCCGATTGTGTCTGCTTTTTTCTCGTCCCCAAGATTGGAGACTGCTAAGATTTTGGGCACAGCGGACACAAATCGGATAGAATCGGACAGCATCGGATCCGACGCTGTCCGATTCAAATCACATGGGGGGGGTCTATGGAGCTCGGATTCGGTAAAAACAGGATCGTTTCCCAGATCCGGTGTTAGTGTACGGAGCATGCTCAGTACACTAAAACTGCTCTGCTCAGTGCAATTTCACTTTAGCAGTATATGTAGATACACTGCTAAATTGAAACTAATAGCGCCAACACCACTTGCCTGGCTTGGTTCCTCCCAGCTCTTTCTATGTTCGGATCCCTTAAAATCAAGGATGAGGACACAGAAATTACATCCGGAGTTCACATACGGTCCTGTCCGTGTGGTACTACAAAAAACAGGATCCCTACGGACAGGAAAAAAACGTGATAAGAAGGGAACCTTACGTGAAAAAATGTTGGAAAGTTCATGGAGCATGAATATGTAGAGCCCACTGGGACGGGGTACTTGGTACCGGACCGGGGTATCACAGGGGGTATCACGGTAGTCTTAGTCCGGACCGTGTCCCGAGCCCACAAGTAATGGGGGTATTTACAGGGGAGAAAGTCATGACGCCACCCACGGGTTGTGGTCAGGGTGACCACCGCTGCTGCAGAACCTCTGGGGATGATGTTTGGCAGCTGGTGATGTAACGGCTCTCCGCGGGCACAGCCTGGTTCCCTGGGGCAGTGGTGATAATAGTGTATAAATGGATGCAGGGCAGGGGTATTAGTACAGATGACAGTTTGTGAGGGAGCACAGGGTTTGCAAGGATCACATAGACTCATGGTTTTGTAGTTTACCAAGTCTTTACTGCAGATGTTGTTCAGTAGATATTGTCCACAGAGTCTGTACCGGGGCCGTGTTGCTCCCACCCTGACCGGGTCCTTGGCTTCCTACTCTTGCACTTTGTGTGTGGCCCTGCTGCTGCTTTAGCTAAGCTGCTGGCCCTGTCTCCCCTCACGGGTACCCACTTGCTAGGCAACTTGAGTCTTAATTTTGTGTTTCTGACCCCGCCGTGTTGCTTCGCTGTGGTACAGTGAAGATATGAAATCCTCACTCATCCGGTGTTTACAGTGCTGCTTGTATCAGGCACAATGTCGGATCCGGTATCCGGTCTTTGCGCTTCACCGGGGTGAGTTATAGGGTAACTCTGTGTCCCGGATGTGTTCCTCTGCTTCTCCTACTCCTTTCCTCAGACCTTGGAAGGCCTGGAAGTGGACAGTGGACCGTGGTTTGGGCCTGATGCAGCCCTTTTACACCCAGGTCCTTTCACTCAGTCATCTCAGGAACTGAACTAACTCCAAATGACTACTGTCATTGCCACTCTGAAGTAAACAACATTAGCTCCTTTCACCACTCTGCTCTTCCCCACTTCCTCTCCACACCAGAATATATAGGGAAGCAGCTTTAGCTCCCCCTTCTGATGTGGAGGCGCTAGTGTAGTGTTGTAGGTTGTGTGGGGAGTTAACCCTTTGTGGTGTTACTGTGGCACATTAACCCCTGAGGTACCACAAATACTTCTTACGTCACTGTACACACACACACACACACACACACACACACACACACTTCTCTGATACACTAATTGAAACTGCAACAAGAAGGAAAAATTGTGAAGATCACAGGGTCAGGCAACTGATAAAAAAAAATAGAAACTTAGGGCCAGATTCATAAAAGTTTTGAAGATAGAATTTGGGAATAAGAACTTTTAAAAACCTGAAAATTTAGGAGCAACCCTGAATTTTATCACTTTTGGCATTTTTTCTCATACATAATAGAATGACCAGAGCTGGGGTGGGACAGGGGATGCCACAGCTACTCTAGTACATAACGAGCTGTAGTGTTTCCTACATCTCACTTCAGTACCTGATTGAAGTGAGATTTGTGGTGCAGTGCACATCACTCAGACGCTCCTGACTTATGAGGTGTGCCCCTCTTCAGGATAGTTTTGTCTCGAGCATACCCCACATCAAGGCATCTCGATTTATTCAGTATCAACCAGTAACCAAAATCTCCACACTTACATGGCTTGGCTACTTTATAGGAGTTTATTAATAGTTGTCTGAGGAATATTTTGCCACACTGAATGCAGTTGGGCACACAAAATCTTCAAGATCCACAGTTGGCAGCTCCCTTTGTAATTGCTGTCTAATGATATCCCAGATGTGCGTGATGGGAGAAAAGTCTGGAGACGCTGCAGGACATGTCACACAGGCTTCTCACAGTAGTATGAGCAACATGAGGTCTGCTGTTAATACCGTAGTGTTGAACAAACAGCTTCTGGGACTCTATAGGGAATCGAACCTGTAATTAACCGATGACCTTTTGTTTCTTGGTGTTGCAATTTCAATGTTGAGGAGTGTATAAAAGGTCATAGATGTATTATATATAGTGGCGATCAAAATAACAATGTATGATCACTTGAATTTTTTAGACATAATGTAATCTATATTGATCTGCATCTGAAGGTTTTCGTGTAAGGGGTACACCATGCCACTAGAAAAGTGTTTTACAAAAAACAAAAGTTTATCAACTTAAAACCTTTATGTTAAACAAAACGTGATAATCCTAATTAGAGAACAGCAATGACTGTAGCACAGAGAAGGGAGTGTACAGGCCTTTGCTTTGAATGACTTCAGCACATCTGTAGCCACAGGACATCACTAGTCTCTCACACTGCTCTGCTGTGATTTTAGTCCACTCTTCTTCCAGTCTCTTCCACTGTTCTGTGAGTGTTGTGGGTTTCTTGGCCATAACTTAGAAATTTTTGTAGTAGCGGTCTGATGGAGCGCTGCGGTAAAGGATTGAAATTAACAAGGATTTAATAAATTCTGCAAACCTTTATTGCCCTCTGTACGTCCACTATGTGTTTCAACAGTAACCCTGTCTTCATCAGGTGGTACTTCCTGATGAAGACAGGGTTACTGTTGAAACATGTAGTGGATGTACAGAGGGCAATAAAGGTTTGCAGAATGTATTAAATCCTTGTTACGTTTCATCCTTTACCCCAGTGCGCCATCAGACCGCTACTACAAATATTTCTATATTTCCATTCCTTCGGTGAGGGATTAGCGGCAGCCGCCGGTCACGTGTTCCTGCCGCGGAAGAGATGCGGGAGCGGTGACGGCAAAAGCCATCGGCCCGGGAATCCGACACCAGGAGCCCACTTATCCACCAATGCTTTAACTGGGGTTGTGCAAGAGTGCACAACCCTAGTAGGCAAGTGGCCTACCGGCCTCTACATACTAATAACCTGTTCATTAGGTAATTTCACATTGCGCCCCTTTTCTTTCTATTTTTATATTGGCCATAACTTGGTCACCAAGGATTTTTCAGAGGTTTTCTATTGGGTTTAGATCAGGACGCTGGGCAGCCATTTAATTGTTTCAATGTTTTCTACTTCATCTGTTTTGCAGTGTGACAGCGGGCATTGTCCTGCTATGAAAATTGCTGGCTGATTGAGTGCTGAATGCAAGTAAGGAAGCACGTGTTGTTGAAGAAGGTTCTGATATACACCTGCATTCACTCATGTAGCTGTATGAGAGGTCCAATCCCTGCAGGAGAAAGCATTCCCCAAATCATGACACTTCCTCCACCACTTTGCTCTGACTTCTTTACACACTTTGGGTTCAGTCTTTCCCCAGTTTGTCAAAGAACATAATTTATTTGGGTCTGGTGGGTAATGTTAAGTTTGCTTTCATCACTATTATGAACTGTGGTCCACTTCTCCTCTATCCACTCAACATGCTCCTCACCAAAGGCGAGTCTAGTCTTTTGATTCTTTCTGCTAATGAGAGGTTTGGCACTGCAGAGTGGGCTTTCAGTCCAAATGCTCTTATGCGTCGTGACATTGTATGACGAGACAGATCCTTACCCTGTATAGTGCTGAACTAGCCAGCTATTCCAACTGTAGGGTTGAAAAAAATGGAGATTCTCCGCATTATCCTGTCCTCTTTTGAATTTGCCTTTCGAGGGCAACGAGCCTTCTTGGGAAACTTAAAGGGAACCTGTCACCCGATTTTAAGCTCCTAAACTATCTCTAGCTGTCCCTACACCTTCCTAGCAGCTCCCTATCTCTCCCTTTCTTATCTAAAGTGGCCCTATGAAAGAAGTGTAAAATGAGATAAAACTTACTGCAGTCCCCGTAGATAGGGGACTGGGTAGGCGTGGCCTCTGTTCCTTCCTCACACCTCCATCTTGTAATGCACGCCCCGCTGGGCGGCATTATTCAGGGTCCACTCAGCCCCATTAATTGTAATCTCCCGCCCTCTACACCTCTTTGCACTGGCCGGGTGTCACAGCCGGCGCAGTGCATTATGAGCCGTCACGTGATCTGCCCTAGTGTCATTCTGGGTCCGATCACGTGATCGGCCCAAGTGCATTATGGCCTTGATCACGTGATCGGCCCCGGCTCTGCGCATGCGCAATGCGCTTATTGAAGCCGGGGCCGATCACGTGATCAAGGCCATAATGCACTGGGGCCGATCACGTGATCGGACCCAGAATGCACTAGGGCAGATCACGTGACGGCCCATAATGCACTGCGCCGGCTGTGACACCCGGCCAGTGCAAAGAGGTGTAGAGGGCGGGAGATTACAATTAATGGGGCTGAGTGGACCCTGAATAATGCCGCCCAGCGGGGCGTGCATTACAAGATGGAGGTGTGAGGAAGGAACAGAGGCCACGCCTACCCAGTCCCCTAACTACGGGGACTGCAGTAAGTTTTATCTTATTTTACACTTCTTTCATAGGGCCACTTTAGATAAGAAAGGGAGAGATAGGGAGCTGCTAGGAAGGTGTAGGGACAGCTAGAGATAGTTTAGGAGCTTAAAATCGGGTGACAGGTTCCCTTTAAAGGGAACCTGACCTCTACAAACGACCCCCTAGCCTGTTTTAACCTGTCCCTGCACCATAGTAATCCATTTGTAACCATCCCTTTCTGTCCCTAAACCGCTATGTGAAAGTTTATAAAAGTAGTTTATTCACCTCTTATTCTGCAGCTTCTCATTATATGAGAAGCCGCAAAATGAGGGCTTATGCGGCTCCCACCGCCGGCGGCGTGTTAATTATGCACGCCCACATGGGCTATACAGCAGAGACATTGCTTGTCCTGCAAGGGGCGGTACAGGCGATATGACGAAAATCGCGTCATATCACCTGTACCGCCCCCTGGCAGCACAAGCACAGTGTCTGCTGTATAGCACGCCCACGTGGGCGTGCATAATTAACACGCCGCCGGCGGAGAGAGCCACATTAGCCCGCCTTTTGCGGCTTTTCATATAATGAGAAGCTGCAGAATAAGAGGTGAATAAACTACTTTTATAAACTTTCACATAGCGGTTTAGCTACAGAAAGGGATAGTTACAAATTGATTACTATGATGCAGGGACAGGTTAAAACAGGCTGGGTGGTAATTTGTAGAGGTCAGGTTCCCTTTAAAAGAGTTTGTGATGTTGCAAAGATGCAATTTTCTAGAAAGTACAGACTTGGAATGACCAACTTCTGTTGCTATACCCGATAGGGTGACCCCTTTGGCCTTCATCTGGACAATCTGCTACCAGAGGGTGTCAGTCACTTTGGAATGGCACACCACTTTAGCAAAGCAAGTGCAAACTGGAAAGTTAGGCTGCCAGTTAAATAGGGTTTGTCAGATAATTAAGGAAATTAGCACCAGGTGCCAGATTAACACCAATAATTTGCAGGTGTCTGAAAGTGTTCTCTAATTTTGATCTTTTTCATTTATCAAATTTACATTTGTATTCTGTGATTTAGAATATTTTCAATTTATGAAATAAGCTTAAAATACTGCTTATTTACTTATGTTAGGATATTTTCATATAGGACAACACAATGACCTTTATATTAAGGAAATTTTGTGTTGTTCTCTACTTTTGATCGCCAGTGTATATAAATAGTTTTTATCATGTGAACACATACACACACACACAATATATAGTAATTGACAAAAGTAACAGTGAGATTGGGATAAGTGGCTTCCAAACTCCTGACACGGCTTGCAGAATCAGAATGCTGAAATGTAAACTGCTAAGTCCTCTGACGGGAGATGTCTGGGTCCAGTTCAAATCTTAAAATCAAAATGTTACAGATAGGAATCCAGATTTGGTACTTGTACCTAAGGGCAGCAAAAAGCGAAGTGCTACTAGATTTCTAAATCAACAGATCGTAGAGGGTTTAGCACTCAGTTTCTCTCTCTAAAATAGCTTGGCATGTGATGTGGATGTGAATGGTCGATCACGTGTTCTCGGTTACATATGTGTATCCCATGTACTAATACACCAGCATTCAGATATGCTAATACATTTCTTGATGTTTTCACTAACTTTGCCCTTTGATTTCTGTCTGTTGTTGGCTGTTATCTAAAGTCAAGGACTGTACAAGTAGTGAGAGTGTAAACTGAGGTGTGACATTTATCTGGGCTAAGAGGCCTGATAACTACACATAAATGTACCAGACACAAGATCTGTGCATTATATATGGTACATCCCCACGACGTTCTGTCCTATAAAGCAGATTCCCCCTCTCTCACAAATGAAGACAGATGAGTGCTTGGCAAAGTGCTCACGTGTGAGGGAATCCGGAGAGGTGAGCAACTCCTATATGAACGTTTGGATAAAAGCCCTCATCAGCTGATAAGTTGACCCACAGGTGTTCAATTGATCAGTGCGATGGCTCATGTCTCATGAAAATCTGTAAACAACTAGCGCAAAACCTTGTCTGGGCCTACCTGAGAGAGATTGCATTAGAAACCTAAGGTTGTGTTCAGACTTGCGCTCCCCGCAGCAGCGTATTGTGGCGGGGAAGCGCAAGCTGACCGCAGGCACCGCGCATCCCTATATTTAGCATGGGGACGTAAGTGCCTGCGCTTGGGTGCAGATGGCCGTGCACACCCATTCACTGCAATATGTGATTTGTGTGCATGCGGATGCTTGCACAGAGATCACACAGTCTCGTCTGTACCAGGAACGTGACATGTCGCGTTCAGGGTGCGGACGAGAGTGTGTGATTTGTGCACAGACATCCGCCAGCGTACAAATCATACATTGCAGTGAATGGGTGCGCACGCCAATCTGCATCAGAGCACAGGCACTTACGTCCCCATGTTAAACATAGGGACGCTCGGTGCCTGCGCTCAGCTTGCGGATCCCCTCCGCATGACGCTGCGGAGGGGTCTGCAAGTCTGAAACCAGTCTAAGATAGAGGGTTGCACTTATAAGTGAAATAATTTACTGATCTTAAATAATAAAATGAAGTGAGGGATCCGAGGGACAAACAAGCACAATAGGGTCTTACCCGGAAGACATGTACCAAGAATATAGAGTGGTAGCTCACCTTTTTAGGTTGAATCTCACAAAAGTTTGAAAAAAGCCTAAGAGTGGGTCAACTGCTGCAGAATCCAGACCACAAAAGGTCAGAAGAATTGTGAAGGAACCAGAAGACAACATGGTCTCATCTGCTCTGCTGAACAATCAATGAGGAGCCTGTACACTGGATGTGGATTGCAGGTGGTTTATTTCTACACATTTCAAAGTGTTCTCACTTTTCTCATCAGGAGACCACCAAATTAATGGGATCCTGATGAAGAAGTGAGATCACTTCGAAATGTGTAGAAAACACTGCCTGCAATCCACATCCAGTGTACGGGCTCCTCACTGATTGTTCAGCAACCACCTTGTCCTCTGGTTCCTTCACTGGATGATAAAATGGTGACCATTACAGATTCAGCTATTCAGCTATTTCAGCTCATCAGTACAAAATGATCAAAGCTGTGACCTCCTTGCATGTTAAATAAGAGGTATTTTTCATTTTGGTAATATCAAAGAATTAGATGTTTCCCCAATACAAGGTCATTTAATGAACTATTCCAGTTGTGCAATTAAAAAAAAAATGCTGGAGTGGAGCATTAAAGAGGTTCTCCTAGAATGTGACCAAAAAGGCTGCCATCACATATTTCAAGTTGCAACCTTCCAGACCTTCCAAGTCACATATCAGGACAAATTGCAGCTTGAGGAAACACCACTTGAGACATAACGTAATAAGAAATGAACAGAAACATCCTTGGCCGACTGAGCAGAATGGGCTTTTTCTCCGCTAGTCCTGCCACTTGTTCATTTGTAAGCTGTTCAGTTTGTCTGAGAGCTTTGCAGCACGGCACGATGACTGAGCACAGTGCAAAACTGATACTTGGGGAGGCATTTTGATCATTCGGCCAAAGAGAGATTTCTTTCTCTAGCAGATCAGTTGTTTGCTCACGAAGCAGCTCCTGAGCCTTGCAGATGAGACACAACAAGAGTGGTGATGTACTAGACTACAACTCATCGTGAGAAGTGATCAGGGCAGGATGCAGCTTGAAATATGTGATTGTGGCCATTCTGATAAAATTCTTGGGGAACCCCTTTAATCAGGAATATTACATTCTAAGGCATTTATGGCTTATCAGCAATATAGTGTCATTACCACTTTTAGTACTTCTATTTGTAGAACGATGGTACGTCCCTCTTCAGCGGCACTCTGGAAAGCAAAAGACCATCTATGCATGTGGCTTTCCAATGTATATTATTCCAATTAAATAGATGCAAGAAATATAGCCTCAAAAAAGCATGGCCTCTGATCCGGTTGTGTCAAAATATGGAGATGACTGACATGGCCATACAGAGTACCATTAGTATTGACCTTTACCTGTTTCTGCCCAATTCTTCTTACTAAATTGGAAACTACATGTAAGCAGTTACGTGGCACTGACAAGTATGCCAGTGACCAGATGGTTGGCTGCACTGAATGACGTTATGGGATACACGTGGTCCCTAGGACAAGGTTGTGCATGCCTATTGTAAACAATTAACCACAGATTATCCTGCTCTCCTTTGATCGAGTATGTTTGGTTGTGAAACTTTGAGCTTTTATTATTCTCACTGGTATAATTCTAGAAAGAGAGATTAAGGATAAATAGTGTATTATTTTAATGGTTATTTACCCCATGTCTGGTCAAGGTGAGCACAGCATGCTTTTACAAAGAATGTTTATTTGGATGGTTCTAATAGGATTGGACTTTGAGACCATGTTCTGATCACTAGTGACACAGTGCCCTTTCCCTTACATACCGTCCTGAAGTCTTCTTCAAACTTGTAGGCCCCCCCTCCGGTGGCACAAAGTGTAGTGTGCAGGCTGGAGAAGTTTTTTTCACTCCCCATCTGGATGAAGCGATGCATGGCACACGAAGGGAAGCGGATGAAGTGCAAATTGCCTTTGCGGCCACACATGGTCAAGTTTTTCAGTTCCAGGTGGACATCTCGGATACCAGTTTTACCATAGGCTGTATTTGACGTCAAGTACTTTCTTATGCTTTTCAGGTTTTCAACTTCCTCCTGTTCTTCTTCTGCTGTGATATCTTTAGGCTCAAAGTAAACCAGCTTTACCAGTGTTCCCCCAATGTCCATGCCAAACCATGGGAAGGCTGAAAGAAATGGAAAAAATCCAAATATGACAAAGGCATATTATCATTACATTTTGTGTAACAAAAGGCTGGAAATGGAATAAGCAAAATGGAATAAGAGAAGATATTTCCCCTCTGCCCATATACATTGAGAAATCTGGTAGTCGGAAATGTAGTTTAATGGTTACAAATGTTTTAGATTGTAGCACTGCTAGAGACTTGCCAATGTTCTGAAGCTTGGACATGAAGGTGTTTATTAATAGACAAACATATACAGGCAGTTTGGTGGCATCCACTGTATTTAGCCAGGAATATGAGTCTAGGTTACTGTCTGTAGGTAATTGTATTCTTCTATATCTTACAAAAACATCTGTCTAAGGCTGGCTTCACACCACGGTAAGGTCCGGTCCGGGCTGTCTGGTGTAACCAGACAGCCCCGGACCGGATTTTGGCCCCATATTATCCTATGGGGCCAGATGGCAGCTCTCTGCCTTCCGGTTTCCATCTCTCCGGAAGATCTGGGAGAATTTGGATTTTTCTCACCGGAGACAAAAATGTTGCTTGCAACGTTTTTGTGTCCGGGGAGAAAAATCTCCCCAAATTGCCGTAACCGGATTCTCCCGATTCCACCCGAATCTGGGGCAATCCGGCGCTCCCTAACATGGGAGCCTATGGGGCTAGGATTGTCCCGGTCCGGGAGGACTCCGGGAGACTACTACTCAACACAAAGAAGACAACGATTCTGACTACTGCTAGGTATGACAAGGATACATTTGAGATGGAAGGCGACAAACTAGAAGTTGTAAAGGACGTCAACCTACTCGAATCAACGATCATTCAAGATGCAGTGATGACACCAGAAGTCAATAGAAGAACAGCTATGGGAAAATCAACAGTGAAGTAATCGGAGAAGGTCTTCAAATCAAGGAATATGTCAGTGGTACCATAGAGAAGGCAGTACACAGTCTGGTCTTTTGTGTAGCAGATATAGAAGTGAAACATGGATGATAAATAAACAAGACAAAAGAAGAATCAAGACCTTCGAAATGTGGTGTTGACGATTTTAAAATGCCAGGTATATCGCGCTCCTGCAAGTTTAGGGTCACCCACGATCCAACTTTTGAGAACAAACGATCACACAAAAGTGTTTCGACATTAAGTCTTCCTCAGGTATGAGCCTGTGCTTCCACTGTCTCTCCCTGCAAGTTCTCCTTTTGTGTTGCATAAAATGTGGTGTTGGAGAAGGAGGGTTATCAATATCATGATGGTAAGAAGAAAAACAAATCTATTTTGGAACAAATAAAGCCAGACATGTCTCTTGAAGCAAAGATCACCAAGCTACGATTTGCCTACTTTGGATACATCATACAAAGAGAAAAATCAGTAGAGAAGGACATTATGGTAGGAAGAATAGAATGTACAAGGCGAAGAGGAAGACCAGCAACTCATTCACTTCATATTATCAAGAAAATGGTGGAAAAGACCCTGGTGACCCATCTAGGCTCGTGTAAGATCAATTTTCCTACAGAGTAGTCATCCATCAAGTAGCCATGGCTCAAGATCGAGCTGAAGGATGATAAATAGTAATAAATAAATCTGCATGACAAAAAAAAAAAAAAAACAATTGCAGCATGCTATGTTTGGCAGTGAGTCTCTGATGACACTCACCCATACTAGTCTACAGGTGCGAGTGAAACATCGCACTGCACTCGGATGACATCAGAGTGCAGTGCGATATACGCAGAGACAGGAAAGATTAATCTCTCCCTCTCCTCCGCACCTGTGATCTGACTGCAGGCGCAGTGCACAGTATAATGACACTTGGCTCACAATGAGTCTGAGGTGAGTGTCATTAACAAATCACATCCGATGCACTCAGATAGGATGCTAATGGTAGTGGAACTGAGGCATTATAGTCAGTACAGGGACCCTTCCAGCTTTATATAGCATGCACAAAGCCTTATTTTCAAGGGACCTGTGCACAGTTTTCCCCTTCCCTAACTGGCACTGATTTGTATGATCAAGGATAACACTGCATTTGTCACAAGAAAGAAAACAGTAACCAAATGCGATCAGGAAAAAAGAAATCTGTAAATAGACAAACATGGCTACAGACTGAAAAACAAAAAATATCACAATGTAAAAATTCTATCAAGGTTTATACTGTAACAATAGAGAAAAAAAAAAAGATATGAGCTGCACATCCAACTATATAATGATCTATTGTGGCTGAGCAACGATTCATCAAAGTGTAAAAGCTTCCACATCATGACTTCAACTTTCCAAGAGGGTCTCTACGTGGCCGTGGGTGAACGTTTGAGATCATTGTACTTGGTGCTGGACCTGTCTAGTGTCCATTGTTGCAGTGGTGCTGTATCTGTGAGGTGGGGCAGAAAGCCTTTACCTGGCGGTAGAGATGACATTGGGCACCTCGTCTCTTGGACTCTACTAGAGGTGATGCAGCGGCAGCCATGCTTTAAGGAAACCTTTATGTTTACAGAGAACTTTTCTTTAACTCTCCTAATTATGCATGTGCTGCAAATCTATTATCTACTGCCATTTTTCCCAGTGCTCCTTCTGTCCCCTTTTGGCCCATGTAATCTGGATAAAGTCTAACCAGCTCATACAGAGGTTGATATATGAGGGGAAGTTGCTTTCTTACTATAAGTCTATAGGACCTCATTTCTGTTCTCAGAAATTTGCATGAGAAAAGAAGCACCCCCCAACACGGTAAAGCTGTGTACGGGTCATGTGAGCCAATAGAGGGCCAGAGTGGTGCTGGAAATTAAGAGGGTTAATGTGAATTAGTTTTTTTTACTGAGACTCCTGCACCGAGGGGGTGCTCCCGCTTCAGGAAGAGGTGCGCCATGCCAGAAATATTACTTGGAGTAAGATATTAGGCATAGAGAACGGCAGAGCTCATGATGAACTAGACGAGCTGTGGTATCAAGCCCCTGTGCCTCTCCCTGGGAGAACTTGGCATGAAAACACCAAATGTCTCAACATTTCGGCACAATTCGCACTTGCACCAAACGTTTGTGTCTTTTCTAAGCAATTTATGCCAGAATTCTTGCAAAACTGCTTTAATGAATCAAGGTATTCTTCAAGTGCTCGGATTGATGTGATGTCGCCTTATACATGGATTAAAATGTTAATTGAGAAACTTGTGTTCAAATTTGAAAAAAAATTGCTTATTCGCAGTAGATCAACGTATAATATTTGGATGTGTGAGCAATGATAGTTTTTAATTTATTATGGTTATAGATTAGGTCAAGGCACACAGGTATCCCCCACTGCACTGGCTCCAGCACATGGAAAGGAACAGATATGATTTACACCAATTGTTAGAAGGCAGTGGGGTGTGACGACTCTGCACCATGTGAGATTATTATATAGCCACAAATTATGATTAAAGGACAGTAGAGACATTGAAAACTGAAATGATTTGATATACAAAGAATACTGGACATTTGTATGAACTTTCTTTTACACAATGTAATGACCTTCAGCTGCTAAAAGTGGAATACCTCTTAAGTGCGATTGCCCACGATCAGGATTAGTAACGTTTTATGACGCAGCATGTTCTCACTGCTTCCAAAACACTGTTCTACAGCACAAGTATCAGGGGATGAATGTATAAAAATCCCAGTGCCCATTGTGCTTCTTTTCTCGGCAGTGTAAAGTGATCGGTGGCGCGGCTTCTACAGCCGCAGAATGTCAATTTATTCTTTCAGAGACACTAACGGGAGAAGACAGAGAAAATATGCTGTCAGAGTCCTGATTGTGGGTATGTACAAGGGGTTCTTCTACAGAAAACACTAGCATTTCTGTAACAGAAAACACGCTACATCCAGAGGGCAGCATGTCCTCTTCTTGGGCACATGCCCTTAAAGAATAGAAATCTATTCACTCATTGTCATGGGTAGTAAGGAATATCAAAGGGACCGGGTCTCCTGGACTGACCCTCAAGCTAGGGGGACCCCAGCTGTCCATTATCCCACAGATACCACTGATGGCGAAGATGTCTGGGCCACCACCCTTGCCCTGCTCCTGACCAGCTCTGGTCTAATACCCCCTCTCACCCACCCAGAGGGGGCTGGGACAGAAGTGGTAAAACCTCCCCACAATTAGAACAATGGACAAAGCAAAGATACTAACTCACAGAGGTATGAGACAATACGTGCACAGGAGGAAAAAGAGCAGGGAGGAAAATCAGACAAGAGGATTATCACAACACACCAAACAGCACTTCATCAGATCACCAGCAACTGGATCATTATTGCAAAAGCTATAGTCGGCATGGAAAGACAGATTAGTCGGCATGGAAAGACAGATTAGTCGGCATGGGAAAATAGATTTCGCCATTTTAAAAAGGCAGGGTGCAATTGTGATTGGTTTCCCAGAACATGTGATCCTAGAGGTAATCAGGAGTCATACAGAGATTAGCTCCTGCTCGCCCGATCACTACTGAGAACTCAGCTGGTCGATGCCCAAGCCTGCAGGTGGAACTCAGAAGCACCAGAGAAACCACAGTGTGGAGTGTCAGAATCTGTAGTGTGAACAGAGCCAGATACCACCATGCATTATTTGAGGTAAATGCTGTGTGACACTTATATAACAGATTTATCGTATAACAAAAAGTAACAAACTCTGTAGTACAATGTAATCAGTGATCCAAGTCACAGAGGCAATAACATAGTGGAGAGGATATTATTCCACCTTTAACCTCTATACAAAACTGACCACATGAGACGTACCTTGTTTTGGGGGGAGATCTTTATAACATCCAGGACCAGCCAACCAGGGCAGAGCAATGTGTGACGAGCCCTCCGTGCCTCTGAACGCCCGGCCAACTTGGCAACTAAGACAAAACAGTGGAGTGTTTTGATGCAGCTCTAAATATAGAGGTGAGGGTATACCCGCCGCATGGAGCTGTGAATTGTTTTCTCTCTAGACACAGATGAATATATGGCGAATCGTCAGCGCTGAGTGTGAAAGCTATAGCTGAGTAATTACAGAGGTTTGCTAGGTCGTTCTTATATTTTAGAAAGGCAGCTTACCCCAAAGTCAAAAATTACCTGGATTTGGTTATGAAAACTCCATGAAACACTACAAAGGTGATCCTAGCCTAAGCGATTGGTCACACTGAAAATATGCTACAGACATTTCAGCAACTTAGGATCCGCTCCATACTTATGAAAAATGATATTTCTGGAGCTACAAACAGATATCACCAGGGCCCTATTTACACAGGAATATATGTATATAAATAATCGCATTGCACTCGGCCCCTGTTATTCTATGGGGCAGTTGCGATCTGCGTTTTTTTCTCAGCTCTAATCATACAGAGAAGACGATAGCTGCATGTTGTGATTGTAATAACTATCCGAAACCACAGGCTCAAATGGCTATGTCGGATGGACTTGGCCCCCCTCCGCTAGGCAGACTCCTGAGAAAACCAAATACCCTTTCACCCCTATACTGGGATCTGGTTTTACTACAGGATCCAAGGATAGCTGCCTGTCCAGAGGAGCGAACCAGAGGCAAGAATAGTCACCAAGCAGGGTCAAAGTCAGGATGCCATGAAAGGACAAAATCAGGACATGCAGGAGTAGTCAGAGAGCCAGGTCATAGCAGAAATGGCAGCAAAGTACAAAACTGACAGACAGGAGACGCGTCCAAAAACAGACCGATGTAAAACAAAACAAATATTCACAGCAGGTGAACAAAGATTAAACCAGGGAAGCACAAGCTATATCTGGCAGCTTCCAGCATCAAGCTGAAGGTTTTAGGATGTGAATCCTTGTAATAGGCTAAAGGTGCAGTTCACTATAGCTGGACAGCACACACACCCACCCTGTCAGGCTGTAAAGTACTGCAGATCCCAACCACTCTAATGTTAGCGTATGGGCAGAGCCTGCGCTTATCAAAGTTTCTGGTTCCGTTATCTCCTTTATCACCAGCAGCACCTACAATATGAATATGGCGATGACTGAGGACAGAAGGAGAGGTCGCAGGAGTAGGTTCAGGTGGAGA
Organism: Allobates femoralis; assembly: GCA_033576535.1. Lineage (NCBI taxonomy): Eukaryota > Metazoa > Chordata > Amphibia > Anura > Aromobatidae > Allobates > Allobates femoralis. The sequence continues at coordinate 103,472,128 of JARQOC010000006.1, forward strand.
TGTGACAGATTGGCAGCCAGTCTCGGATCACACACACCCATACAAGTCTATTGGTGCAAGTGAAACAACGCCCTGCACTCGGATGTTATCCGGGTACAGTCCGAAAAACTCAGAGAATGGCAATGGAGAAGATGGGGAGAATAATCTGTCCATCTTCTCCTGACACCGCGGTCCAATTCTCACCTGTGTGGAGCATATTAGATCACAATCATCACACTCGCAGCACAGTTTGAGCCAAGTGTCATTAGCAGATCCCATCACATGCTATACGCTCATGTGACCTCGGCCTATGGATAAGGGCACACAATGTACATTTTTCAATGCGGGTTTCAACATTGCATGTGATTTGGAGGCAAAATTATACAGCAGATTCCCTTTTGATTTTACCACTATATACCAAAAAGTATAGTGTAGTGTTTTCATTTCCAGCCTACATAACAGTAGGAGCTAAGTGAGTGAGATCGGGATCTCAAGCACAAGCTGCTTCATTTTCTTGCATTTTCACCTATTCAAATGAATGGGAAAAAATCCAAGTAAAGATGTATCAAAAACGGGCAAACTTTACACAGCATTTTTCATGCCAACACTCAGCAAAATCTTCTCCATATACTCAATGTGTGCACATACCTAAAGAAATCAAGACAAAATGCTATATCTGACCTAGGAAAAAGTGAGGTTACAGCAATCCAAGGGCTGAGACAGACTGGTTGAACAGATCAGATAAAAAACTCCTTTAACATAAATGCAAAGCCTGAAGTATTCAATGAATTTAGTTCTAGGCACCTAATATCCTTCCAGGTCACAATCAATCACATGGGGTAAAGCAAGCATGTGCCAACTGAAAGGATGAAATGTGATCTGGGCTGGAGCTGATCGCAATCTGGGGGAAAGGTCTAACAAGAGCGAGACGTAAACTGGAAATCCAGCTCCTGATCCTAGATCTCCTGGCTCCTATGTGGGTTCATCACACCTGGTTCTTTTACACCAACATTACAGATATTTACCAAAAAAAAGTATCTGATGCAATAAAAACACAATCATACCGGTATTCATGTTCTACATAGATTTTTGTGTCTTATACCATTTTAAATGGACCGGTCACTTGCCCAAAAAAAAAATTTTTTTTTTTTCTCCTGGTGTAAATGCCGCTATTCTGAATCGGCTGAAAGTGAGGAAACAAAAGCGCAATAGAGTCTTATTGTTTAAAATATGATTAAAAATAGCAATTGTCACTGCTCACCTGATCTGGCTCAGAGACCCACAACCAGTATATGTGTATGGTCCAGGTGCTGCAGGATCCACACTCCACGGCAACAAATGTGGCGGTCAATACAGATCCAAATGGACGGTGCTTTTCAATATCCGTGCAAACTGTACATTGAAAAGGACCCAAAATAATAAAGCACCATGTCCCTTTGATCCCTTGTGGTCCTTTTCAACATACAGTTTGCGCAGATCGAAAAGCACCGTCCATTTGGACCTACATTGACTGCTGTTCTGAATCGGACATTGTTTTTATATGGCCCTCTCTTTTCTGCATAAAGTCTAGTCTGTCTATCCCAGTGGTTGTTGTCCTCAATTCTTCTCAAAGGCCGCGGTCCCACTAGTGAGAGACATACGAGAGTCTTACGTAAGTCTCACGTGCATCACCCGCCACGGCTGCCCAATCTCCAGACAGGTGCATGTATTTCTATGCAGCTGCACGCTCCTGTCCGGAGAGCCGGCAGCCGTGACGGGTGATGCACATGAGACTCTCAAGAGACTGTCTCTTGCCAGTGGGACCGTGTGCTTAGTTTTCTTGAAGACTACAACCCCTTGGCTAATGACTAGATTTACAATCATGAAAGATGGAGCCATAGTTTCAGGCACAGCGAGGGATCTAAATAAAACAAACATGGCTGATATCTATAATTCTTCCTTTATTTCAAATCTTTCAAAAGCACTGACAGGGCAGTAAGACAGCAAGTGGACATGTTTCACCTCTACAAAGTCTAGTCAGCATTTGTGTAAAGTCAAAATGTGTCAACTTACTGTCCTAATCCCTTGTCATCAGGGCTGTGGAGTCACACATCCGACTCAGACTATTCAATTTCCCCGAGACCGACTCAGACTCAACTCCACGACTCCCGAATCCACAACCATGGCTGTGAAGTCAGGAAGACAAACATCAGACCCCGGCTCCTCAATGTCCCTGACTCCGACTCAGACCCTGACTCCATCCAAAATGGGCACTGACTTAGACTCCACACCCCTGCTGCTTGTCATGGCTTTTTAAACATTTGAAATAAAGGAAGAATTCCCAGATTTTACATACAGATATCAGCCATGTTTGTTTCTATTTGGATTTTTACCGACAGGTGGGCCAATATCTGGATCCATTTGCGGAAGTGCTAAGAATTTCATGGCGAGCTGATTCTTCCTAATAAAACCGCACTCTAACATAGAGAAGAGACAGGAACAAAAGACAAAACAAGGACACGTTCAGGAGAACAGCAGCATTAACACCAGATGAATAATAAACATTTATGACAAATGACAAGTCCTCTTTAAAGGGAAAATTTTCAATATGGAAATCTGAAGAACAGTTTACAAAAAGCTTCTTTGTGTCTTCTCAGCCTTCGGGTTTATGTACACAGTGGGATCTCCTGTGCCGAATTGTTTTTACAACAAAATCTGTCCAATACATAGAAATGGCATTTCTAAAAATTGCACACGCTGGCTGCAGACACTATATTCAGTAAGAATCCGTCAAAGTGAGATCCAAGAGATCCTGCTCCATAAGAAAACATCAGGTCTTAATTCTACAGTCACAACCTGTCGGCCGTTTTGGAGAACTCTGTTTGCTGTCAGTGAATCGGTGTTGACTTGACACTTTGCTCACTCCTTTAATTTAAAAACCACAAGTTTCTAAAGGGAACCCTAGGGATAATTTTACTAATCAAACTAATGGAATGGCTGTATGGGTTGTGGATCAAACATTAAGAATAATAATTGGCCCAAAAAAAAAGGAAAAAAAAAAAAAAAAAGAATCTAGTTGGCAACCCTGTTTATCGAAGAGGAATCATGCTTTGGTTGCATTTGGGTGTGACGGCACGCTTTCATTCACACGTCCCCAATTCACCTCCATGCTAATTTATATTTGGCTTCAAAGCTTGATCTTTCTCACAAGCACATAACATTAAAACTGAGCTGGGATCTGCAGAAGTGATACAAGTGGGATCAATGTTACACATATGTCCCAGATCCGGGTTTTGCTTCCTTCACCAAAGTCTGCTGAACTCTGTTGTGCTCACATTTGCAGTTTGCCCAGCGTTCTCACTCGTGATCGTCTGCCTGGGCCTATATAAGGCCTGATGACATACACCTGGGTGTGGATATTAAGCCTTTCTTTAGTGTTCCTGAGACCTGCCTGCCCATGGCTTCCAGTACCTCCACTACACGTCTATAGTCTGCATTGTGCCTTTAGCTTCCAGTACCAATGCTACGTTTCTGCAATGTCAGGACATCTACTATGTGCCTGTGGCTTTCAGTACCTCTGCAGGTCTCCAAGACATCACCTGTTTGCCTACTTTTCCAGTACCTTTGTTACCTGTCTGCAGTCTCAAGGATATCTTCTGTCTGCACCTTTAGTACTTCTGCTACCTGTCTGCAGTCTTCAGTACGCCCCCTCTCTACCTGCTGCCTGCAGTACTTCTGCTACCTGCTATTGGTCTCCAGGACCTCTGCTACCTGTCTGCGGTCTCAAGGACATCTGTCTGCCTTCGACTTCCAGAATGTCTACCCATGTGCAATTACCAGGATGTTTCATGTCTGTCTGCAACTTCCACAACGTCTGCAGTCTGCAGCTTTCAGTACGTCTACTTATCTGCAGTCTCCAGTTTCCTAGAGGCTTTCAGTACTTCTGCTACCTGTCTGCAGCCTCCAAGACGTCTCCTGTCTGCCTGCAGCTTTCATTACCTCTACCTATCTGCGATCTCCAGGACCTGCGTTACCTGTCTGCAATCTCCAGTCTACTTGTGGCTTCCAGCAAGTCTGATACCTGTTCCCAGCCTCTCCTCCACCTACGTTCTTTAGTATCTGTGCTGTCTTTCACATGCCTCACCTGCCTGTTGCACTGATGCCCACAAACAGTGTGCCCACCTGGACCTCAGGCTTGGAGGATCCACCTCCCCAGGTGAGCCTCAATCAACACAACTCAAATTTAAAATCAGTACAGTGTCAATGAACTCCAATAATCTTCTAGGCTAATTTCATGAGTGTTTTTATTGCTATAGAGCCTACACATATGATTAGTTTAAACAGTAAAATGGCCCAGAGAGGTTCCTTTTAAACTCTTTGTTATTATTTTTAATCCCAATTGATTAGTGTACTGATTTGAGGGTTATTTATTTCTGGTGGATTAAGATAAATCTGAGCATTCATGATGACATGTCTAGCTGTAGATTTCCACTGGTTCCTACATGTGGATTATGTCGGCTGTGTATGGAGTACCATACTTTGTATAGTTTCATAGGGTTAACGAAACACTATAGATAGTCATAATGACATTAAAAAAACTGCACAGATCATGTTGTATAGTCAGAAAGTCATGTAATAGACACGGAGACCTGATGTCAGGCAGAAAATCATGTGTATAATCAGCGTGTCACCACTGTAGAGTGACATCACTGATGAGTATAAGCACTGTCTAATGAGGGGTGACATCACTGATGAGTATAAGCACTGTCTAATGAGGGGTGACATCACTGATGAGTGTGGGCACTGTGTGTGTAATGATGAGTGACATCACTGATGAGTGTGGGCACTGGTGTGTAATGATGAGTGACATCACTGATGAGTGTAGGCACTGTGTGTGTAATGATGAGTGACATCACTGATGAGTGTGGGCACTGTGTGTGTAATGATGAGTGACATCACTGATGAGTGTGGGCACTGTGTGTGTAATGATGAGTGACATCACTGATGAGTGTGGGCACTGTGTGTGTAATGATGAGTGACATCACTGATGAGTGTGAGCACTGTGTCTAATGAGGAGTGTGGGCATGATGTCTAATGATGAGTGACATCACTGATGAGTGTGAGCACTGTGTGTAATGATGAGTGACATCACTGATGAGTGTAGGCACTGTGTGTGTAATGATGAGTGACATCACTGATGAGTGTGGGCACTGTGTGTGTAATGAGGAGTGACATCACTGATGAGTGTGGGCACTGTGTGTGTAATGATGGGTGACATCACTGATGAGTGTGGGCACTGTGTGTGTAATGATGAGTGACATCACTGATGAGTATGAGCACTGTGTGTAATGATGAGTGACATCACTGATGAGTGTGGGCACTGTGTGTGTAATGATGAGTGACATCACTGATGAGTGTGGGCACTGTGTGTAATGATGAGTGACATCACTGATGAGTGTGGGCACTGTGTGTAATGATGAGTGACATCACTGATGAGTGTGGGCACTGTGTGTAATGATGAGTGACATCACTGATGAGTGTGGGCACGGTGTCTAATGATGAGTGACATCACTGATGAGTGTGGGCACGGTGTCCAATGATGAGTGACATCACTGATGAGTGTGGGCACTGTGTGTCTAATGATGAGTGACATCACTGATGAGTGTGGGCACTGTGTGTCTAATGATGAGTGACATCACTGATGAGTGTGGGCACGGTGTCTAATGATGAGTGACATCACTGATGAGTGTGGGCACTGTGTGTAATGATGAGTGACATCACTGATGAGTGTGGGCACGGTGTCTAATGATGAGTGACATCACTGATGAGTGTGGGCACTGTGTGTCTAATGATGAGTGACATCACTGATGAGTGTGGGCACTGTGTGTCTAATGATGAGTGACATCACTGATGAGTGTGGGCACTGTGTGTAATGATGAGTGACATCACTGATGAATGTGGGCACTGTGTGTCTAATGATGAGTGACATCACTGATGAGTGTGGGCACGGTGTCTAATGATGAGTGACATCACTGATGAGTGTGGGCACTGTGTGTAATGATGAGTGACATCACTGATGAGTTTGGGCACGGTGTCTAATGATGAGTGACATCACTGATGAGTGTGGGCACTGTGTGTCTAATGATGAGTGACATCACTGATGAGTGTGGGCACTGTGTGTCTAATGATGAGTGACATCACTGATGAGTGTGGGCACTGTGTGTCTAATGATGAGTGACATCACTGATGAGTGTGGGCACTGTGTGTAATGATGAGTGACATCACTGATGAATGTGGGCACTGTGTGTCTAATGATGAGTGACATCACTGATGAGTGTGGGCACTGTGTGTAATGATGAGTGACATCACTGATGAGTGTGGGCACTGTGTGTCTAATGATGAGTGACATCACTGATGAGTGTGGGCACTGTGTGTAATGATGAGTGACATCACTGATGAGTGTGGGCACTGTGTGTCTAATGATGAGTGACATCACTGATGAGTGTGGGCACTGTGTGTCTAATGATGAGTGACATCACTGATGAGTGTGGGCACTGTGTGTCTAATGATGAGTGACATCACTGATGAGTGTGGGCACTGTGTGTAATGATGAGTGACATCACTGATGAATGTGGGCACTGTGTGTAATGATGAGTGACATCACTGATGAATGTGGGCACTGTGTGTCTAATGATGAGTGACATCACTGATGAGTGTGGGCACTGTGTGTAATGATGAGTGACATCACTGATGAATGTGGGCACTGTGTGTCTAATGATGAGTGACATCACTGATGAGTGTGGGCACTGTGTGTCTAATGATGAGTGACATCACTGATGAGGTGTGGGCACTGTGTCTAATGATGAGTGACATCACTGATGAGTGTGGGCACGGTGTCTAATGATGAGTGACATCACTGATGAGTGTGGGCACGCTGTCTAATGATGGTGCAGCACACAGGCTGCCACGTCATGCCGCTCATCACTGCACAGGACTCAGCTTATGTCTTGAGTCAGCACTTCTATATTTGCCCTCTATGCAAAACCTAAATATGCAGGTGTGACTATAATTAACTCTATAAACTATTTGCACAATGTGATGCTGTGATGAGAGCTCCATGGCCAGAAAGCACTGCCTGTGAGTTTCATCTATGTCTACGGGAAAAAGAAAGAGGGCAACAGTGCAATCTCTGCAAGAAGCCCACCTATGATGGCCATGATCTGTCACTGCATAGTCCATAGTGGCACAGAGGAGGAGGACACTTGCATTTGGAGGGTGGGGCATACTGGATCTGTTTTAGATGTCCTTCGGTGGACAAACTACTAAGGCTTATTCATACAAATGACAGCACACGAAGCCCATACAAGTCCATTGGGCCAGTTACACATCCACTTTGTTTCACAAACCAGGGTCAGAGCAAACCCCGTGGCATGGTCCATCAGACATGTGTCCATTACTGGCATAGCCTTAGAGAGGACCCGGCACTTTCCATAAATACGTTTTTCATTACATGTCTGAATTCCGCTGTTCCCCTGAACCTGGTGTTCTTTATTTTTGGTTCCTGCTCCTCCTTATTTCTGAGATGTATGGTCCTCCATTCCTTGTATGTAAATTTAGCCATGTTTCCAAGGGGGTCAGATCCTTCTGAAGACTTACATAGAAAAGAATTGAAGTCGCCACCCACTTGGCTACCAAGACTAGATTTACATACAGCAAAGAGGGGACCATATTTCAGGAAAGGAGAGGTGTGCGCGTACTGGAAAAAAAGAAATCACAGAATTTACAACTTACTTCAGGTGACGATTCCTCGTTAAACGCTCGTGTTGAGACCTTGAGACTTAGAATGTTCCTGGATCAGGCTGAACTTTGAAATACAGAGGGTTAAGGGGAAAAATATATATATCCTGTGCGGTGCATTAGGTGTCTTTTTCTACAATGAGTTTGTCTGATGGACCAATGTCTACACAGCCAACCAGATTGGAGCCACTGTCCGGTGTTCACCTCCTGAGTCCACGACCCCATCAGAAGCCTTAAGTGCAATGTCGAACAGTCTAGTATACAGAGGCCTCCGACTCTCCCTGTCAGATGATGTCGGGAAAAGAAGTTGGAATTCCAATGGCCGATTCCATCATTCCATGCGGAGAAAAGCTGCTGCCAGAGGAATCTGCCAGCAGCTCTGTCATAGAGAAGAGGGCGCTCGGCAGCCAGGTGGAATTACTCTGTAATCATTATGTTCATCTTACATATCTAAAGTGTATTGGGGCCTAGGATCTGTAATGATAAACAACGGGGCTACACCTTTCCTTTGTGGGCTCATAATTGAGCTCAGTGGAAATAATTATATATTAAAATTACATTTTAAGTGCCATTGAAATCCTTTGGAATTTTCTCTTATTTTTAGCAATTACAGAAATGTTAAGAATACAAGACAAGTGAAGATAGTCCACTCACCTCCAGGCATACAGATGTAGACTAAGGCCCCTTTCACACTAGCATTTTTTACATTTTGTGGCATATTTACCGCATTGGCCGCATAACGGCCACACTTGCTTCATGCATTGTCTATGGGGCTTGCGGCAAGTGCGGTATAGCCGCGGTTCTGGAACTTGCGGAAGTGAAAAAAAAAAACTGCGCTCAGCAGCGGTTTTTTTTTTTGCGGCCACTGCAAGTGCCGAAACCACGGCTATACCGCACTTTCCGCAAGCCCCATAGACAATGCATGAAGCAAGTGTGGCCGTTATGCGGCCAATGCGGTAAATATGCCGCAAAATGTAAATAACGCTAGTGTGAAAGGGGCCCAAGTTGGGCAAACAAGCAATTCCCATGTATGTTTCAACATCTCAATGTAAATTAAAACCAAACTTTTATTAAATAATCCTCAGCAACTATTAGCACATCACCACTGACACATTTCAGATGACACGTGTCCGTAGGCGTACCATGTCCTTTATTGGATCAGGAATCCATGAAAAAATAAATGCCAGGATGTCCCCCCAGGGAGTCGCTCCACTCCTTACAACACTTTCACGTTTTGCTATCTCCATGACAGGTTCACAGTGTTCTGTTGGCACCAAAGCTGTGGAGGCAGTAATCAAAACTTCAGACTCCAAGTCCACCAAAATGGACACAGACTCCGACTCCAGAGCCATTGTGTGCAGCCAGTAAGGCAATCCTCGGACTCCAAATCCTCAACTTCCCTGAATCAGACTACCAAAATGGACACAGACTCCGACTCCAGAGCCATTGTGTGCAGCCAGTAAGGCAATCCTCGGACTCCAAATCCTCAACTTCCCTGAATCAGACTACCAAAATGGACACAGACTCCGACTCCAGAGCCATTGTGTGCAGCCAGTAAGGCAATCCTCTGACTCCAAATCCTCAACTTCCCTAAATCCAACTCTACCAAAATGGACACAGACTCGACTCCAGAGCCATGGTTGGCACTATGTCTCTTTTTAGGGGCCAGATCAGCATTGTCAATGGCTGTGCTCCTTACACTAGAAGAAAGCCATCTTTTCACATTGGTGGACCAACGTAAACCATAGGTTATCTTTACAACAACATGGTCTTGTTTCCTACATCAAGGGTCTCGAGGACTCATACACTTTTGATTAAAGTGCGCTGACCCCACCGATATCGCCCGACAATCTTAAGTGCATGGGGCCTTTCACTACAGATGATATTGGGGGCAGTCTGAATTTAAACACACGACCCTTTAGTTCTCAGGATGATAAGTCACTGCCAAAACTGTCTGGCAGCAGCTTTCTCCACTTTACCTATTAAACGCTTGGTTAAGCTGAACTTTCTGAACTTTATGCTCAGTCTACAAGGCTAAACAGACCAACATATATAAATAACGCCAATGACGACAAGACCTTGTACAGGACAAAACACCCCTGGTACAAGCTTCACACCTGCCAAATGTCAGCTCTTATAGAAGAAGTTGGGAAAGGGAAGGGACTTATTTCATGACGTGAATAGAGAACTAATAAAATCCCTTTAATAGATCAAGATGTGTTCACTTTCCTCTGTCTGACACAAAAGGAAGATACAATAAAGCACCTGTAAATAGAGATTTCCCTAACAGGAAGAATAGAACAACCTTCCTTTGCCCTCTGGTTAGTACATAGACATAACCTGTGACAGCCTGGTATGTCAGCTGGGAAATACACAGCAGAAGCCCATAGAGGTGGTGGTGAACTCCCTGAACTGTGCGGGTCTCAGAGGTGGGACTGACACCTATCACATAAGGCAGGTTTATCCCTGTGGCAATGTGAAGCCGGTGTAAGGAGACTATAGGCCTTACAATCATCTTGTGGGAAATTAAACAAAAATAGCCTAAGGGAGGAAGAGCACTGGAACTCTAGTGCGACCTATTAGGAGTAGCCTTAAACCCTTTAATAGGTCTTGTCACATGACTTAAGATAAGCCAATCCGCACACTCCATTTGACATAAAGGGCCTGTCACACGTGTCAATGTCGCCCGCAATATCGCTCATGCGTCACATATTATTAATCGCCTGAGCGATGTGGAATAATCGCAGGTAAGATGTCACACGCGTCAATATGACCCAGCGATGCGGTGATGTCGCCATCTTGCGAGCGATTTTATTTAGTCGCTTGTACGTTGTCAAAATAGAAAATACATCGCTGAGTTTAGTGTCACACGCAGCGATGCACAAGGTCTACTGAGCGATGAGCGACAGGTTTTACATCTGGCAGTGAAACCTGCGATCGGCGATCAGCGACATATCGCTGGTTGCATCTCTTGGTCACACACTTCAATGTCGCTCCTGCGTCACTTTTATGTCGCTCGAGCGACTGAAAATCCGTGACGTACGAGCGACATTGACAGCAATATTGACGCGTGTGACATCCCCTTAAAGGGCCTGTCACACGTGTCAATGTCGCCCGCAATATCGCTCATGCGTCACAAATTATTAATCGCCTGAGCGATGTGGAATTATCTATGTCACACGCGTCAATATCGCTGTCAATGTCGCTCGTACGTCACGGATTTTCAGTCGCTCGAGCGACATAAAAGTGACGCAGGAGCGACATTGAAGCGTGTGACCAAGCGATGCAACCAGCGATATGTCGCTGATCGCAGGTTTCACTGCCAGATGTAAAGCCTGTCGCTCATCGCACAGTAGAACTTGTGCATCGCTGCGTGTGACACTAAACTCAGCGACGTATTTTCTATTTTGACAACGTACAAGCGACTAAATAAAATCGCTCGCAAGATGGCGACATCACCGCATCGCTGGGTCATATTGACGCGTGTGACATCTTACCTGCGATAATTCCACATCGCTCAGGCGATTAATAATTTGTGACGCATGAGCGATATCGCGGGTGACATTGACACGTGTGACAGGCCCTTAAGATGTCACACGCGTCAATATGACCCAGCGATGCGGTGATGTCGCCATCTTGCGAGCGATTTTATTTAGTCGCTTGTACGATGTCAAAATAGAAAATACGTCGCTGAGTTTAGTGTCACACGCAGCGATGCACAAGGTCTACTGAGCGATGAGCGACAGGTTTTACGTCTGGCAGTGAAACCTGCGATCGGCGATCAGCGACATGTCGCTGGTTGCATCGCTTGGTCACACGCTTCAATGTCGCTCCTGCGTCACTTTTATGTCGCTCGAGTGACTGAAAATCCGTGACGTACGAGCGACATTGACAGCGATATTGACGCGTGTGACATCCCCTTAAGAGTTTGCCCCTCATCAGTGCAAAGCAAGGTCAGGTTTGGCTGGGTGAGACGCCTCTGATAGGAGGTCTAAGGGGGAATGTTTCTCTTTGTGGAGATTGCAATGTTCGTGTAAGGAGACTTTAGGTACCGTCACACGCGGCAATTTTGCAAGCAATTTCACTGGCAATTTGCTGGTTGCAGTGAAATCATGGACACATTGTTCCGTTTCTACACGGCAATTAAACAGAACCATGTATCCATGATTTCACTGCAACCAGCAAATTGCCAGTGAAATTGCTTGCAAAATTGCCGCGTGTGACGGTACCTTTATAGGCTACTTCAATTGTGGAAATCCTCTTCCTCTCTGAAGAGGCTATTCCATATTACCTATGTCAGAAATATCCAAGATATGAATACCGGTACTACGTCTATAGAATTATGTTGCTAATAAGAATTCTACAGTGAAAACAAAGTATCAGCTATCAATAAGATAGGTGATAATGTATTGCTTTGTGGGGGGTGCACACCAATAGGCAGAGTGGGGCAATTTTTCTCCTGTAGAAATAGAGCATGGGTGCATACCCCTCCACTGCTCCATTCATTCCCTACAGCGGTGCCCACGGCTTTTCTAGCAGCTCCACAGACAATGAATGATGCAGTGATTGAGCATGTGCACTGCTGACCCATTATATCAGGGATAAAAACAGCACATTTGGGGATAAAAGTTCCTCATTCTGCTTATTGTTGGGGACCCAGCAATCAAAGCACTAATGATCAATAAATGATCAGCTATCCCTATAGATGTGATAGCCCCTTTTACTCACTAATGTAAGACTGTGATGTAACTCTTGTGTTAGAACAAGCTCACTGCCAGATCCTCAGTTAGCTCATTCAGCAGGCAGCAGTATGCCAGGAGACAAAGTCCACTACAGTTAAAATGGTGCAAATTTTAATGACAGACAAGGACAAAAATCATTTCCTATATCCTTTAAAAGCCCAATCAGATTACATAGTTTGGACAGCAGGCCCTCAGCACACAGACCGTCTCAGAAGATAGAACTAGAGATCTAGGAAAAACGCTAATTCCTAAGAGTAGATTGCATCCTATAGTCCAGGGGACCCAGGGGCGGACTGGCCCAGGTGGCAGGGGGGCAAGTGCCCCCTGGGCTGGCGGTATAGCCCTCATCTAGGGCCGCCCCCCTACAGAAATGGGCTGTGATACAGCAGCAGATACGGCGGGTGACACAGTGAGTGACCGGTGATACCACCATGATAGCAGCATCCCAAAAGTCTGACAGCACCACCCCCCCAGGCCACCAAAAAAGGCTGACAGCACCCTCGCCCCCCCCCCTCCCCCGGTCCACACCTAAGGGCTGGCAGAACAAAACTGCCACCCAGAGCTAGAGTAGCCAGCCAGCCCCTGAGGGGACCCCAACCTGTGGCCTCATGTGGCTCATGGGCCCGTGATGTGTGTCTTATGTTGAATGGTGTCTACATGGTGATTTTTGTTAGAAGCTCTACACTGAGAAGCAGATCTACATAGGGATAAAGTAGGATCTCCTGGATCTTGGTACACTGCCTCAGAGTGATGTATGCGGAGAAGCCTTAGCTGTCATTATACCGGTAATGGGAGCTCTAGGTGTCACTATGGTGAGGGGGGGCCAAGTTGGATGTGGTTCGTGACCCTCTATGAGCTGGATGAGGCTCACTGTCAGTAAGATTATGGACCTCTGCTGTAGTCAATGGCTGAGAGATTTTAGAAAACTAACAGAAGAGAACACCTGAAGTGAAATTTCCTCTCATGGACATTCTTCCTTTTCAATGTGATCTATTTTTTCCCTAGTACTCAGAACCCCACCCCCCTACCACTCGACTTCTTAAACACCCCCTCCCCCTGGTGTATACACACACACACACACCCCTCTCCCTGGTGTACACACACACACACCTCCCCTGGTGTATGCACACACACACACACACACACCACACACACAGCCCTCCCCCTGGTGTATGCACACACACACACCACACACACACACACACACAGCCCTCCCCCTGGTGTATGCACACACACAACACACACACACACAGCCCTCCCCCTGGTGTATGCACACACACACACAGCCCTCCCCCTGGTGTATGCACACACACACACACACACACACACACACACACAGCCCTCCCCCTGGTGTATGCACACACACACACACACACACACACACACACACAGCCCTCCCCCTGGTGTATGCACACACAACACATCACCACCACGCCCTCCCCCTGGTGTATGCACACTACACACACACAGCCCTCCCCCCTGGTGTATGCAACAACACACCTCCCCACAACACACAGCCACCCTCACCCCCTGGTGTATGCACCATACACACACACAGCCCTCCCCCCTGGTGTATGCACACACAACACACACAGCTCACACACACACACACACACACACACAGCCCTCCCTCTGGTGTATGCACGCCACACACACACAGCCCTCCCCCTGGTGTATGCACCCACACCACAACCACACACACCAGCCTCCCCCCTGGTGCACACATGACACACACACACACACCCCTGGACACACACACAGCCCTCCCCCTGGTGTATGCACACACACACACTCCCTTATCACACACAGCCCTCCCCCCTGGTGTATGCACCACACACCCCACCACACACAGCCCTCCCCCCTGGTGTATGCACACACACACACAGCCCTCTCCCCTGGTGTATGCACACACACACACACACACCACTCACACACACACACAGCCCTCCCTCTGGTGTATGCACGCACACACACCAGCCCTCCCCTGGTGTATGCCACCACACACCAGCCTCCCCCTGGTGTATGCACACACACAGCCCTCCCCTGGTGTATGCACACACACAGCCCCCCTGGTGTATGCACCCAACCAGCCCTCCCCCTGGTGTATGCACCACACACACAGCCCTCCCCCCTGGTGTATGCACCACACACAGCCCTCACCCTGGTGTATGCACCCACAACAGCCTCCCCTGGTGTATGCACCACACACAGCCCTCCCCCTGGTGTATGCACCACACACACACACACAGTCTCCCCTGGTGTATGCACAACACACAGCCCTCCCCCTGGTGTATGCACACACACAGCCTCCCCTGGTGTATGCACATACAATACACAGCCCTCCCCCTGGTGTATGCACACACACACACACTACACACACACACAGCCTCCCCCTGGTGTATGCACACACACACAGCCCTCCCCCTGGTGTATGCACACACACACAGCCCTCCCCTGGTGTATGCACACACACACAGCCCTCCCCCTGGTGTATGCACACACACACAGCCCTCCCCCTGGTGTATGCACACACACACAGCCCTCCCCCTGGTGTATGCCACACACACAGCCTCCCCTGGTGTATGCACACACACACACAGCCCTCCCCTGGTGTATGCACACACACACAGCCCTCCCCCTTGGTCTATACACACTTCATCCCCCTGGTGTATACACACTCCATCCCCCTGGTGTATAACTTCTCAGCTACATGTTGAGTAAAACGCCGACAAATAAAGGAGTGAATGCTACCTGTGTTTTCGGTGTGTATTATGCTGCTATGAGGCTATAATTATTACCCAAACATAAATATTAATTATTAATGCTGTACAGAAATCAGGAGAGGACTGAGGGCTCTTGGTTCTTTCTTGAGCAAACTGCCTGACTTTCCTCCTCACGTGGCAGCCCGCTAACCTGACGACTCTACATCACTGTATTCATTAGAGACAACGTTATATACAGCACCTACAGCAAGGCTGCCTGAAGAAAGCCCAGGCCCCAGGCCATTACTAAACATAGCCCCTGGAACAGAGATATTCATGTATTCAATGGCAAGAAGAGCTGCATTCATAAAGTTGAATGTACTCTGAGGGATTTTCCCCACAAACAAAGTTCATTTTAATCAATAGATCTCTTATTAATAATAATAATAATAATAATAATAATAATAATAATAATAATAATTTCCAGAACTGGATGTATTTAAGAGAAATGTTCCTGTGCTGAGATCATCTTGTATTGTTACATTCATTTTATATGTGTCTGACTGTACAGGAACATGGTCTGATCATACCACATCTCCTGTGCTGAGATAATCTTTTATATGTGTGCCTGGTATGTACTGTGTAATAACTGTGTCTGACCATACAGGGACATGATTTGATCATACCACATCTCCTGTGCTGAGATAATCTTTTATATGTGTCCCTCGTATGTACTGTGTAATGATTGTGTCTGACCGTACAGGAATATGGTCTGATTACACCACATCTCCTGAGTTGGGGAGGAAGTAAAAAAAAGTATACAGACATTACAGCACAGGATCACATATAAATTCTTTCTTTGAGGTTAATAATTTTTTTAAAGACAGGCAGTAAAATATTTTACCAAGCAAAAATAATCAGCCTCAATGAAAGAATTATTTGATCCTGAGTTGCCCTGTCATTATACTTGTTTTTTCCTTCCTCCCCGGGCCAGGAGAAGTGGAAAGATCAGACCAAGTTCCTGTTTGGTCAGACACATCCATTACACAGCACATAGCAGGGACACATATATAAGATTATCTCAGCACAGGAGCTGTGGTATGATCAGACCATGTCCCTGTACGGTCAAATACATCCATTAGCAGGGACATACACTCCCTGACAGAAGTTATATCGCTTATCCATGTTATGTAAATAAAAGCTTATAACCTCATGTTAAATTCATCCATTGGTTGTATAAATTACTCTTTTGAAAACTAAAACCCTCCGAAATTTGGTTTAGGTTAAGAAAATAAATTGGCATCAATGCTGAAATATTCATCATTTAATGAACACAGAATGGTTTTGTCGCCTGGTCATATAATGCACCCAATCCTAGTTTACATCCTCACCTATGCTCAGTAAATGATTGGTTAATTAGTGGGTGTGTCTAATAAGAAACCCAGCCCCCCAGTCCTTCACTTGAACTGCAACTTGAGCTCTGACAACATGTCAAAAATCCACATTGTGACCAAAGCCTTGATTATCAAGACGCTGAAGACCAGTTCCTCTGCAGAGGTGGCTGGCACCTTTAATGTGTCTCAACATCAAGTACAAAGAATTAAAAAAAGATTTGAAGAGACTGGAGATGTAATTGACAAGCCCAGGTCCAGCAGACCCCGCAAGACAACTGCTCAGGAGGAACGTTTGTTGGTTAGGAAATCCAAAACAAGCCCCTCTTCCACTGCAGCAGAGCTCCAACAGGCCTGGTCACCTCAAGTCCCTGTGTCAACTAGAACAGTTTGTAGGAATGTCTCCAAATGGCCTCCATTGTTGAATCAGTGCCCAGACGCCAGCACTAAACAAAAGGCAAATAAAAAAAACTTGCATTTGCAAAGTCTCACAGCCTGCTAAACACATACTGTAGCTAAAAAAGTGGCAGAAGGTGGATTTCTCTGATGAATCTTCAGTAGAATTACACCACAGCCATCGCAAATACTGCAGGAGACCTACTGGAGCCTGTATGGATCCAAAATACGCCCAGAAAACAGTTACATTCAGTGGTGGAAAGATCATGGTCAGGGGTTACATTCAGTATGGGGGTGTGCGCAGGGCCAGCTCCAGGTTTTTGTGGGCCCCGGGCGAAACAGTATCAGTGGGCCCCTTTAGCACAAACTATGATATATTAATAGAATATAGAAGCTGCAGGCTGTGTATATATAATATAGAGGCTCGTGGGTGGGCTCTATATATAATATAGAGGCTCGTGGGTGGGCTCTATATATAATATAGAGGCTGTTCATGGCTGTATATATAATATGGAGACTGCCGGGCTGTATATATAATATAGAGACTGCGGGTTGTATATATTATTTGGAGGCTGTGCTGGCCTGTATATAGTACTTTGAGGCTGTGCCAGGCTGTATATATTGTTTGGAAGCTGTGGCAGCCTAGCAGCAGCCTCCAAATAATATATACAGCCCAGCACAGCCTCCATATTATACATACAGCACAGCCTCCAAATAATATATACGTAGCCCATCGCAGCCTCCATATTATATATACAGCACAGCAGCAGCCTCCATATACCCCAGCACAGTCTCCATATACATCAGCAAAGCCTCCATATACCTCTGCAGCAGCCTCCATGTACCACAGCAGCAGCCTCCATATACCCCAGCAGCAGCCTCCATATGCCGCAATATACAGTCAGCACAGCCTCCATATACACCCAGGACAGCCTCTATATACCCCAGCACACAGCCTCTATATACCCCAGCACACAGCCTCTATATACCCCAGCACACAGCCTCTGTATACCCCAGCACACAGCCTCTGTATACCCCAGCACACAGCCTCTATATACCCCAGCACACAGCCTCTATATACCCCAGCACACAGCCTCTATATACCCCAGCACACAGCCTCTATATACCCCAGCACACAGCCTCTATATACCCCAGCACACAGCCTCTATATACCCCAGCACACAGCCTCTATATACCCCAGCACACAGCCTCCAAGGTACATATAATCCACATCCTGCTGCACATTGTAAAAAAAAACCTGATCATACTCACCTTCCATCCGCTCCCTGGGGCTGTGTCCTCCTCAGATTCTTCCCCACCACATCCTTATAACAGAAGGCTCCCGGGACTGTGGAGCTTCCTCCTTCCTGCTGGCTGCAGCAGTATGATGAGGGCACAGTGATGACTCATCAAGCTGTAGTCAGAGGGGGAAGCAACACTGCTTCCCGGAGCCAGCACATGGCTAATCTGCATCGCATGCAAATTAGCCATGTGCACTGGCATCTCTGCTGAGCACTCAGCTGCTTGCTGAGGCTGGTTGTTCTCATGGTTGTCTGTACCTAATGGGCCCCTGGCTGTCAGGGCTGCCCGTCCCTGACGGCCAGTGGGCCCCCCCCAGCAGTTCAGGGCCCCGGCACTTGCCCAGGTATGCTGGGTGCTGACGCCGGCCCTGGGTGTGCGGAACATTTGCAAGGTGGAAGGCAATATCAATAGCCTAAAATATCAAAAAGTATTAACTACCTCTTATATTCCATATCATAAAAGGGGTCAAATTCTGCAGCAGGAAGGTGCTCCATCTCTCTAGCTCTACAACAAAGTTCCCCCAGGCAAAAAAGATCAAGGTGCTCAAGGACTGGCCAGCCCAGTCACCAGACATGAACATCATTGAGCATGTTTGGGGTAGGATGAAAGAGGAAGCTTGGAAAACAAAACCAAAGAATCTAGATGAACTCTGAGAGGCATGTAAGACTGTATTCTTTGCTATTCCTGATGACTTAATTAATAAATTGTATGAATCATTGTTAAACCGCATGGATGCAGTCCTTCAAGCTCATGGAAGTCGCACAAAATATTAAATATGACTAATAGCATCACAACTTCATTCACCAATATTATGCAACATATATTTGTATTTCAAGTTAATTATTTGTTTGAATATCACATTGCTTTCTGTAGGCGACAAAACTTTTGACTTGTCAAAATCTGACCATTCTGTGTTCATTAAATGATCAATATTTCAGCATTGATGCCAATTTATTTTCTTAACCTAAACCACATTTGGGAGGGTTTCAGCTTTCAAAAGATTAATTTATACAACCAATGGATGAATTTAATGTCAGGTTATAAGCTTTTATTTACATAACATGGATAAGCAACATAATCTTATACAATCCCTGACAGACGTTATCTCAGTACAGGAGATGTGGTATGATCAGACCATGTTCCTGTACGGTCAGACACTGCCATTACACAGTACATACCAGGGACACATATATAAGACTATCTCAGCACAGGAACATTCTTTTATACACATTGAAATGTGGAAATTATTATTATTCCAAGATCTATTGAATAACATTAACTTTAAAATGAAAATTGATAGAAAATTAACCTTGCTCGTGTGAAACACCTTTTAAGCTCCATCCCGCTCAACAAAAGCAGCACAAAACGGCTGTCATAACCTGACAATGATGTGTGCTCCCCTTATAACAGCCCTGGGAGGGAGGTGTGGGGACTGTTGTCACTACTGACTACTGACTGACTGAGGAAGGGCTCCCCGGGAGGCTGTTGTGATGACTAGCTTAGTCCAAGGGGTGGGGGGTCTGCTGTGAGTACTGACTTGGTTCCAGAGGGGGCTACTGAGACTACTGACTTGGTCTTGCTGTGGGGCTGCTGTGATTACTAACTTATTCCCAGGAGGAAGGGCTGTTGTGATGACTAGCTTAGTCCAAGGGGTGCGGGGTGTGGGGGTCTGCTGTGACTACTGACTTGGTTCCAGAGGGGGCTGCTGTGACTACTAACTTATTAGTAGGAGGAAAGGCTGTTGTGATGACTAACTTAGTCCAAGGGGTGCGGGGGTCTGCTGTGACTACTGACTTGGTCTTGCTGTGGGGCTACTGTGATTACTAACTTATTCCCCGGAGGAAGGGCTGTTGTGATGACTAACTTAGTCCAAGGGGTGCGGGGGTCTGCTGTGACTACTGACTTGGTTCCAGAGGGGGCTGCTGTGACTACTAACTTATTAGTAGGAGGAAAGGCTGTTGTGCCATACTGATATGAACGCAGTGGAGATTCTCTGCATGCATTCACATCTGTATGGTGTACGGCGAGCCAATCAGCTATCTCGGCGGCAGCCGGGAGGCAGAGATCAGCGGCGGCCATCGGGAGAGATTTCAATGTGATCCACAGCGTTCTCCTGCGCTGTCATGCGGAGGACACTGCGGATCCATTGAGATCCATGCATTTTTTTGTGCGTTTGCACATTGAACGATGTCCCAGCGATCTCGGCCAAGTCGGATCACTGAGACATTGAAGCGTGTAACGGGCCCTTTAGTCTCAGTGGGACTGCTGTGACAAGTTAGTAGACAACAGGGTCCAAATAAACTGAGTTAGTTGATAAGAGTTTTGGTAACTAGCCAGTCTAGGGGGTTGCAATGACTTTTTCAGCTAATCCAGGAGAGGCTGCTGTGGCTCCTAAAATAGTGGAGGAGGGGTTGCTGTGACACCTAGGAATGTGGTGAGAATGAAGGGCTCTTCTAAAATATTTGCTTTTCAGTACATCAATTACTTCTCAACTGGTTTTGTGAGGGAAAATTCAATCTCTTGCAGCCCGAGTTCACACGGTGCAGCTTTATAGGCAGAATACACTAAATAAAAACCCAGAACCCAGGCAGCCTGCAATCTGCAGAGCGGCTCAGGGTGAAAGTCTTGATGAATGCACTGTAAAGTCATTTGGCTGAACATCCAGCATTTTCTTGCATTAACACATAATGAGCTTTATATCACAAAAAAAGACAGTGTAAAAAATGTCCAAAAATATATCTCTGCTACATAAGTAAAAAGCAAGTGCAAAATTGTGTCAACAGCGGGGTTCTTAGTTAGTACGTTTTTTTTGCAAAAAAGGTACGGAAGCCGTTCTACCACTCCACGGTGACCCCTATCAGAACGGATTTTCTTACATTAACATATAATGAGCTTTGATCATCAGAGGACAGGTGAGCGGAAGAAAAATAACTGTCCGATTATCAGGATTACAGTACAATTATGTAATACTTATTCTCTAATAATCACAAATTAAAGTCCAAAGCAGAGATTAGATGAGCACTATGTACTCACGTGTAATGGGACGACCATTATATTTGGACTGACTAATCGGCAATAAGAAAATAAGAATATGACAGATCTGCAACTCCAGGCTTCTGTAGTTATGAGGTCAACATTGCTCTATGGTATAGGTCACCATAAAATTAAAACTCACCAATATGTTATTATAGGAGAGGCACAGCCTAAATTCTGCACATTGATTTATAGGGAAAGGTAGAAAAATTATACAAAATTTATTAAGCAATAGTTGTATATACACTGTGTGCAGAATTATTAGGCAAATGAGTATTTTGATCACATGAGGAGTATCAAAAAGCACAAGGTGTGCCATACTCAGGGACATGGCCAAGGTAAGGAAGGATGAAAAAAAGAGAATTTTGTTTACGTACCGTAAATTCTTTTTTCTTTAATCATCAATGGGAGACCCAGACAATGGGGTTTAGGGCACTGCCCTCCGGAGGTCACACTAGGTACTACAAGTTTGTAGACACCGCCTCCTCCGCTTATAAACCCCTACCGCAGGGAACATCCTCAGTTTGGTCTACAAGCTGCGAGGAGGAAATAAACCACACCCGAAACATCGGGAAGAATGCCGTCCACAAAACGGTTCAACAACCCGGCAAACACTGTCTCAACAGAGAACAGAGCAAATGCAAAACATGCAAAGGAACAACTGGGTGGGTGCTGGGTCTCCCATTGATGATTAAAGAAAAAAGAATTTACGGTACGTAAACAAAATTCTCTTTTTTCTGGTCATCATAATGGGAGACCCAGACAATGGGGATGTCCTAAAGCAATACCCCAGGGCGGGAAGAGTTCCTCAACAAGACGGATAACACATGGTTCCCTTTAAAGGTGGGCAACCGCCGCCTGGAGAACCCGCCTGCCCAAACTCGCATCCGCAGAGGCATGGGCATGCACCATATAGTGCTTAGAGAAAGTGTGCAGGCTGGACCAAGTGGCCGCCTGACACACCTGTAGAGCAGACGCTCTATGTCGCAAGGCCCAGGAGGCACCTACAGCTCTAGTAGAGTGTGCCTTCAAACCCACCGGGAGAGGCAAACCAGAAGACCGGTAAGCCTCCTGAATGGGAGCCTTGATCCATCTGGCCAAGGTCGACTTCGAAGCCGCGGACCCCTTACAGCGACCCATCGTGAGGACAAATAAGGAATCCGAACTCCTAAAGGAGGCGGTCCTGGACACATAAATGCGTACGGCCCTCACGAGATCCAGAGTATGGAGGTCGCGCTCAACCTGATGAACGGGAGCGGGGCAAAATGATGGGAGAACAATCTCCTGGTTTAGGTGAAACGTTGAAACCACCTTCGGCAAGAATTCTGGCCGTGGGCGCAACACCACCTTGTCTTGGTGAACCACCAGAAAGGGTGACTTGCACGAAAGTGCAGCCAATTCTGAGACCCTTCTCAGGGACGTAATTGCCACCAGAAAGACCACTTTCTGGGACAGACGAGAGAGAGAGATGTCTCTCAGTGGCTCAAACGGCGGTTTCTGCAGAGCCGCCAGGACCATGTTGAGGTCCCAAGGGTCCAGAGGTCGCCTGTAAGGCGGAACCACCCGAGATACCCCCTGCAGAAATTGACGGACCTTCGGGAGGAGCGCCAAACGCCTGTCAAACAGCACTGAAAGTGCTGATACTTGACCTTTCAGAGAACCAAGGGATAATCCCAACTCCAACCCCGACTGTAGGAAAGCCAACAATGTCGGGATGGACAATGGCCACGGTGAGCGTCCACCAGAGGCACACCAGGAGAAAAAGATTTTCCACGTTCTGTGGTATATCTTCCTGGAAACAGGTTTCCTAGCCCTATTCATAGTGGCAACCACTGTAGGAGAGAATCCTCTGGATGTCAGCAGCCAGGCCTCAAGAGCCATGCAGTCAATCTGAGGGCCCTGGAATTGAGGTGGAAGAATGGGCCTTGCGCGAGTAGATCTGCGCGTTCTGGAAGAGCCCACCGGTGTCCGCCTGACAGTTGCCACAGGTCCGGGTACCAGGACCTCCTGGGCCAATCTGGAGCCACTAGAATGGCTACTCTGCATTCCATCCTGATTTTCCACAGGACCCTGGGAATCAGAGCCAGAGGCGGGAACACATATGGCAGCTGGAAGCTGGACCAACTCAGGATCAGGGCATCCGCCCCCAGAGACTGAGGATCCCACGATCTTGCCATGTATTGGGGCACCTGATGATTCAGCCGTGAGGCCATCAGATCCACGTCCGGAGTGCCCCATCTGCCGCAGATGTCCCGGAAGACGTCTGGATGTAGAGACCACTCTCCGGCGTCCATGCCCTGTCGGCTCAGGTAGTCGGCCTCCCAGTTCTCGACCCCTGGGATGTGAACTGCGGAGATCAGGCAGCCGTTTTCCTCCACCCAGGCTAGAATGCGGTGGACTTCGGCGAGGGCCTGAGCACTTCTGGTCCCTCCCTGATGATTTATGTAGGCGACGGCCGTCGCATTGTCGGACTGCACCCGAATGGGGTGTCCTGACAGGAATTTCTGAAACGCCAGGAGCGCCAGATAGACCGCCTTGATCTCCAGCACGTTGATCTGCAACTCCGACTCCGACTGAGTCCAGAGGCCTTGAGCCCTGTGGCGCAAGAACACCGCACCCCAGCCCTTCAGACTGGCGTCTGTGGTCACCACTAACCATGACGGTTTTAGGAAGGACCGGCCTCGTGACAGGTGACGTGGCTGGAGCCACCACTGTAGGGAGTCCCTGGTCGGTTGTGACAGTGTCACCAGCCGATTCAGCGAGATCGTCCTCTTGTCCCATCTGCGAAGAATCTCCAGCTGGAGAGGACGGAGGCGAAACTGTGCGAACGGCACCGCCTCTATCGCCGCTACCATGCGTCCCACCAGTCTCATCAATACCCGTAGGGATGATTGTGGTGACAGGAGGACTGCTTGTACTCCTGATTGGATCGCCATCTGTTTGACTCGTGGCAGAGACACCAGGGCTGAGGCTGTGTTGAAGTCCATGCCCAGATATGTCAAAGACTGGGTCGGAACTAGCGTTGACTTCTGAATATTGAGGAGCCAACCGAACTGTTCCAGAGACCGCATGGTCACATCCAGGCTCTCTTGACAGAGGTGTTCTGATGGCGCCCTGACCAGCAGGTCGTCTAAATAGGGAATGACGGCATGTCCCTGCATGTGCAGGAGAGCCATCATGGAGGCCATCACTTTTGTGAACACCCGCGGTGCCGAGGCCAACCCGAACGGCAGCGCCACAAATTGGAAGTGTTCTTCCCCCACTGCGAATCTCAACCAGCGCTGATGAGCCGGTGCAATGGGCACGTGAAGGTAAGCGTCTCTGATATCTATGGACGCTAGGAAGTCCCCCTGTGACACAGCTGCGATCACGGAGCGCAGTGATTCCATACGGAACTTCCGAACCAACACGTGACGGTTGAACAACTTCAGGTCCAGTACTGGGCGGAAGGATCCGTCCCTCTTTGGGACGATAAAGAGGTTGGAGTAAAAACCCCTGAACCTCTCTCCGGAAGGTACCGGGACCACCACTCCGTCTCTGCGGAGACCCTCCAACACCTGGTAAAAAGCCTGAGCTTTTTCTGGTGACGGGACCGACCGATGGAATCGGGATATCGGCTTTGACGTCAGCTCTATCCTGTACCCTCGCGAGATCACGTCTCTAACCCACTGATCTTGAACGTGCAGCAGCCACTTGTCCTGAAAGCGAGACAAGCGGCCCCCCACCTGTGGGGAGGCAGGATGAGAGAGCGAGTCATGTAGAGGCGGGTTTGGGGGTGGCAGCTGCCGCCCCCGCCGGCTTCTTTGGACGACTCTTAGAGCGCCACTGGGAAGCGGGCTTTCCCCCTCGGTCCGTGCGAGCGGACGGTGCTGATGACTGCGAGCTGGAACGAAAGGACCACTGTTTTGGGTTCCTTTTAACGGTATACCGTGGCTTAGGCTTATTCTGCGGTATCTTAGACTCAGCAGAATCCTTAATCAGCTTGTCCAGTTCGGTGCCAAAAAGCCTGTCACCAGCAAACGGAAGATTCTGCAAAATCTTCTTGGATGTGGCATCTGAGTCCCAAAGACGCAGCCACAACAACCTGCGGATCGCTATAGCATTGGCCGAAGCCACGGCTGAGCGAGTGGCAGTTTCCAGAGTCGCCGTCCTGGCGTAGTCCGCATAGGCCCTTGCCCTTTCGGTAAGTGCTAGGACCTCTGGACTGGATCTTGCCATGTCAGAGATACCATCCAAGCAGGTAGTAATCGCTTGTAAGGTCCAGACCGTGGCAAAATTAGGGGCAAATGAAGACCCCACAGCCTCATAGGAAGACTTGGCGAGCTGCTCGACCTGTCTATCCGTCGCATCCTTCAGTGAGGAGCTATCAGAGGCAGAGAAAAGGGAGCGTGCAGCAATCCTGGTCATGGAAGCGTCCACCTTCGGGGACTGCGACCACTCCAGAAGCACCTCCTGGGGGAAGGGGAAGCGAGTGTCCTTGGTTTTACGGACATAACGCCGCCCAGGATGTAACCTGGGAGCTCTAACCACCCTTCCAAAATTAGTGTGGTCCATGAAGGAGCCACTTGGTCTAGCCTCAGGCCGCAGCCATTGATAGACCTCCTTCGGGTGCACCGTCACCTCCTCAGGGGGTGTCACGAGACGTAAAGTCTCGTTGATAGAGGACACCAGATCCTCCACCCCGTCTGGTGGTTCAGATACAGACACAAACCCGAAATTTGAACCCCCATCATCGTCCTCACCAGCAGAGGAACGCTCCTCCTCAGAGAGAGCCTGGAGCTCGGGTGACTCCTCACGACGAGCCCGCTTAAGGGGTCTCACAGCAGAAGAGGGAGACACCCGGGGTAACTGGACGGAGTAGCTGGGCTATCCAGCCTCCTATTAAGTGCCTCCAGGGATTGCGACATGGAGGACAGCTGAGACAACAGATTTTCATTGATCTTATTCTGAGTCTCCCATGGCCCTGAGATCACCTGAACCTCAGGGTATAGCACCGGAGCTGCTGACTCAACAGTGCCAGCCCGGGCCTCTGGGCGTCCGCAGTTATTGCAGGACCCCTCCACCAGTGTTCCATTGCATGTAGCACAGGTAACGGTGGTCTCTGCCGCCTTAGCAGCACGCTTCCCAACTGAGGACATCGCCACAGTAGGGGAAGATAAGCCAAATTGCAGACAACAAAACCGGGAGTCCCGGTGGCTTACCGACCGCAGTAAAGCGGTATGAGGAAGCGGAGTGTGTGTGTGACCTCCGCGACGGTTTCCGGTCTCCCCTTTGGAGTGCAGGCACACGCTGCATACAAATCCCAACCGGGAAGTGAGGGTAAAGATGGCCGCCGACAGTGAAACTGTGGGCGGCGCCGAAGGCACGCGGGAAACACACACACACGCCCATCGATGACGTCATCGCACGGGCTGCTTCCCATCCTCCAAGCAGCCTCAGCATGAGGGAGCCGGAGCCCGCAGCGCGGGAAAAAGTGTAAAATGTTATACACAGACTGCATGCATAAAAACAAACATCCGCAGCCCACGGCCTCAGCCCCTGTGACACACAGGGCGGTCAGCCAGGGTGACCCCAGCACAGGGTACACCCGCAGAACCGCGGACCCGAGGGTAACGCGCGGTCTGAGTGTCATGAAACACATAAAGTGCCAGACACTACCCCCAGGCACACAGGAGACACAGAGTGCCTCAGTGCCGGTCCGGTCTGTAAGCACCATTTAGGGAGGCCTCGGACGGGGGTGCAGCACCAGTCCGGAGTGTAAGCACCATTTAGGGAGGCCTCGGACTGGGCTGGCTCCAGTCCGGTCTGTAAGCACCATTTAGGGAGGCCTCGGACGGAGCGGAGCTGTGCAAGGCTCCCATCTCCCACTCTCCAGAGCCCCCCAGAGAGGGATGGAAAGGAGCGCAACAGCGTACCGGGAGAACACAAAGTGTCCAGGCTCTAGGCCCTCCGGTACCTCCACCAGCGTGTTCCACAAGGGTGAGCGGGGAGGCTGTCGCAGGTCCCGACTGGAACCTTTTTACCTTGTCTTCAGACGCCATCACGTAAGCTGTGAGAATGCAGTGAAGTGCAAGCAAAGCGTGATCCTCCGAGCACACTAAGTTTAAAACTGAGGATGTTCCCTGCGGTAGGGGTTTATAAGCGGAGGAGGCGGTGTCTACAAACTTGTAGTACCTAGTGTGACCTCCGGAGGGCAGTGCCCTAAACCCCATTGTCTGGGTCTCCCATTATGATGACCAGAAAACGACCACCTTTCAACAAGAAACATAAGATAAAACATCAAGACTCGGCCAAGAAATATTTTAAGACTGATTTTTCAAAGGTTTTATGGACTGATGAAATGAGAGTGACTCTTGATGGGCCAGATGGATGGGCCAGAGGCTGGATCAGTAAAGGGCAGAGAGCTCCACTACGACTCAGACGCCAACAAGGTGGAGGTGGGGTACTGGTATGGGCTGGTATCATGAAAGATGAACTTGTGGGACCTTTTCGGGTTGAGGATGGAGGGAAGCTCAACTTCCAGACCAGGTTCTGGAAAACAACTTCTTCAAGCAGTGGTACAGGAAGAAGTCGGTATCGTTCAAGAAAAACATGATTTTCATGCAGGACAATGCTCCATCACATGCATCCAACTACTCCACAGCGTGGCTGGCCTGTAAAGGTCTAAAAGAAGAAAAATAATGACATGGCCCCTTGTTCACCTTATCTGAACCCCATAGAGAACCTGTGGTCCCTCCTAAAATGTGAGATCTACAGGGAGGGAAAACAGTACACCTCTCGGAACAGTGTCTGGGAGGCTGTGGTGGCTGCTGCACGCAATGTTGATCATAAACAGATCAAGCAACTGACAGAATCTATGGATGGAGGCTGTTGAGTGTCATCATAAAGAAAGGTGGCTATATTGGTCACTCGTTTTTGGGGGGTTTGTTTTTGCATGTCAGAAAGGTTTATTTCTAAATTTTGTGCAGTTATATTAGTTTACCTGGTGAAAATAAACAAGTTAGATTGGAATATATTTGGTTTTTATTGAGTTGCCTAATAATTCTGCACAGTAATAGTTACCTGCACAAACAGATATCCTCCTAATGGTGCTGTCACACGGGTCAATTTTATGAACGATATTGTTAGCGATCACATGCACGTGCGAAAGCTAACAATATCGTTCAGATCGCTGGTGAGCTGTCACACAGGCAGACTCACCAGCAATCAATAGACCAGAGACATTGAGGAAATGATTTAAATATCGTTTCCACGATGTCTTGCTCCCGCTGTCAGCCTGCGGAAAGCGGGAGCAGGCTGGTCTCCAAGGTAAACTGCGGGTATCTAGGCAGCGCGCGCTGCCTAGATACCCGATATGTACCTTGGTTACCAGCCTCCTCCGCTCACCGGCTGGTATCTAAGGTACACAGCGGGTAACTAGGGTCCCTAGTTACCCGCTGTGTACCTTAGATACCAGCCGGTGAGCGGAGGAGGCTGGTAACCAAGGTACATATTGGGTACCTAGGCAGTGCGCGCTGCCTAGATACCCGCAGTTTACCTTGGATACCAGCTCCCAGTGCTTGTGAGAGGCGCTGGGAGTTAGCTTATCGGTCATCTGCCGGTGTCACACGCAGTGATGCTGCGTGTCCACCGGCCGACCAACGATTGATTTGAGGACAGGACTGCAAATCAAACAATGAACGATCAGCCGACTGATTGTTCATCATTTGTAGTGTCACACGCAACAATGTCGTTTCGACATCATTCAAGCATCACAAAACACGTGACTTTTGAATGATATCGGCAACGATATCGTTACGTGTGACGGTACCTTAAGGCCCCTTTCACATCTGGGTTTTTTGAAAAATGCGGCAGTTGCGGTAAAAAAAACTGCATCTGCTGCATTTACCGCATAACGGCCGCACTTGTGGCACACTTGTGGCAAGCCCCATGCATTGACTATGTGGCTTGCGGTAAGTGTGCGGCAAGTGCGGTTCCGGTAGTTGCGGCAGCGAACAAAAAACCCACTCCAACTTCCAAAAATATTAAGCTTTGATATTTATGAGACTTTTGGGTTGATTGACAACATAGTTGTTGATCAATAACAAAAATAATCCTCTACAATACAACTTGCCTAATAATTCTGCACACTGTACTATTCCTGTACATATTAGTGTGCACTTACTTAGGCTGGTCTTCACACTAATATTTTTTGGAATTCAGGGGGATGCATTACCCCAGAATCCCCCACAATTTGACAAACGGGATGCACCTGCACCTGTACTATCACTAATCCATCTCACGGATCAGTGATAAAACCGATGTGGGAGCACACAGTTGCTTCTGGAGGTGTACTGTGGCGTGTCATTTCAACCTTGGTTCTGGGCATGCTCAAACCAAAAACCTGAATCCGGCGTCTGGATCCAGTGGGATTCAGGTGTTCACTGTTTTGTCACGGAGACCACGATCGCTCCCGAATGCATTTTTTGTCTCAGAGCAAAAATGTGGACACCCGGATCAGGGAGAACGGCAAGAACTGGATGCACCCACAAGTGTTTGCGACCCCATTCAAAATCAATGGGGTCAAAAACAGATGCCGGTGAATCCAGTTTCAGCCGGATTCACACGGATCCTAAAAAACGGTAGAGTGAAGACAACCTAAGAGGGGCCTAAGCCAAGTGTGCTGCTCAGAGCCCCGGGGACCAACTGTGATCTGCTGAGAGCACCTCATAGTAAGGAGATATTCACACGGATCCTGGAAAACGGTAGAGTGAAGCCAACCTAAGAGGGGCCTAAGCCAAGTGTACTGCTCAGAGCCCCGGTGACCAGCAGTGATCTGCTGAGAGCACCTCACAGTAAGGAGATACTCACATGGAGCACAGATAGTGGATTCTCCAGGTGGAAAACCACAAGGAAAATTAATGGATATTAAATTTGATTGAATTATCTAAAGCAGACACAACTAGGAATGAGACAGAGTTATCAGACAGCGATCACGCCCCTTTACCCTTTGTCCTCTCCCCATACTATACATGTTGTAAACTGTGTAACCTTTAGTTACACTGAACACAAGAAAAACCAAGCTGGGAAATCTTCTTAATCCTTTTAACAATACTAAACAAGTCAACAGGACATGACAGATATACTATGCTAATATCCCACCAAACCAGAAAAACTAGGTCCACAGGTAGGGAGCCTCACGTGCCTCCGACCCACATGAACTCACAGCTACAAGGTCCGCTCCACTACTCTGTCCTGAAAACGTCCACAAGCAGGAAAAAACAAGAACTCAATGGTGAATCTGTCTTAGGGTCCACAAAGTAATATTTTACTAAGAATTTAAAGGGAACCTGTCACTATGAAAATGCAGTGCAATCTGCAGGCCCCATGTTATAGAGCAGGGGAGCTGAGTAGATTGATATATAGTTTTGTCAGAAAAGATTCAGTACAACCTTTCATTTCATCAGTTAAACCCCTGCTCTTTCTGGGAGTTTGGGTTCAGGGGGCGGGGCTATCAATGACAGCTGTTTCTGTATGCACACTTATACAAGGATAGCTGTCACTAACTGATAGCCCCGCCCTCTGGACCCAAAATCCCAGAAAGAGCAGCAGTGTAAATGATGAAATTATAATGACCGGAGGTCCTATTAAGATCCAGTGAGTCACAGACTGAGACAGAGGCAGAAATAAACAACAGTATTTTTTACTGATATGGGGATCAAAGTATGGTTCAGTATAGAATGTATAAGTATCAAAATCCCCTTAAAATATAACCAATAACAGTTTCACACACTCAGCGTTAGCCGACATCAATGCACCGATCTCAGAGTTCCCAGGGTATGTAAATCACACTCAGAACCAGGAGCAAATTTACCTACACGTTAGTCTTATCAAGGATTTAACTTAACTAAAGGCTATGTACATCAACTGTGGGCGATCTGATGGGACCTCTGAGATGGCACACTGAGTATAACTTATCACAGCTAATAACAATACATTACACTATATCAATGCTGGCTATACACTTAGCACAGGGATACCCGGGTATCTCAAAACTATGGCACCATAAACCTCAAATGTAGCTTTACACCGGTGTATGTTCCACGTGGGCTGCAGCAAGTCCAGAAAAAGTAAAAAGAAAAAAAAAACCTTTTGCGCAAAAGAAAAACGTATTGTAAAACAGCAGAATTTGGCAGCTTACCAGCCAGTGCCAGATTCACATGTCCAGCACTTTAGTTCTGTTAGCTTGGGGTGCAATCTGTGGAGCACTCTTTTCCAGGGCTTGTCAGGACCTTGTCAAGATCCTCCCAATGTGGATAGCACCGGACGCCGACTCTCCTTTCGCAGTCACTCACGGCCTTCCTGGACGCCAATGACTCGCTCCATCAGGGGGAACATCTCCTCAGCCTCCTTGTCAGGATCCTCCCAATGTGGATGGCACCGGACGCCGGCTCTCCTTTCGCAGTCACTCACGGCCTCCCTGGACGCCAATCACTCGCTCCATCAGGGGAACATCTCCTCAGCCTCTCCTCAGATGCTGGACACTTGCTCAGTTCAAGATAAAGTGTTTAGACCACACAACAGGGCTTGCAAACAACTTTAAAGGCCCATATAGCTTGCACTGGCTCTGCTGTAATCCTTACACTAGTAATGGCCACCGCAGAGAGAGATCAACCACAACAGGAGCAACTGACAGAACCGTCACCCGGCAACCAGTGATCGTGCTTTCACTTTCCTAGACACAGAGCAGTCACCATGGCAACCAGAGACTGTTTTCTCTTTCCTGGGCCACTACAAAATGGCAGTCTGCTTGGTTTTAGCAGCTTATTAGTTTACCCTCTTACATGCCACCCCACTAGAGGTTGGCGTCCTCGACATACCTCCCCACTCAAAGTCGTCCTGTGCATACCGCTGAGGGGGTATTCCTGCTGTAGTTCGAGTGGTTCTCCGAAGGCCCACCCCAACGCACTCTGTCCCCGAGGGGGCAGGAGTTCCTTCAGAGGTGTCATCAGAGGAAAGGCGTGACGCTGCTCCTTCCTGAAGTGCGACACCCCATGACCCATCATTCATGTCAGTTGGCTGACCTAAGCCACCCTCGGAAGGACATACCACAGGCTCAACACTCTCTCCACACAGGAGCAGATCATTCACAGGGGGCAGATAAACAGGCGCAGAGGAGGGCTCATCATCAAACACAAAAGCACCAGGAGTACCCGCCCCTTGGGGCACAGCCTCTAGTTCTGTGGAAATGGGAGCTGCATCCTCAAACCAGCACCGTTGTAGCATGTTACGGTGAAGATTACGAGTGGGCCCCCCTGACCCCACCGGCTCAACCTCATAGACTGGAATATCAGAGTTCACCCGTCTCTTTATCAGGTATGGTGTCGCCTCCCACCGGTCGCTCAGTTTCCCTGTCGGCCGTTTAACCCTCACCAACACTCTATCCCCCGGGAAGAAAGGTTCCGTCTGCACAGGCCGCGTGTCCCTATGAGACACCTGACTGAGTCGATTTCCCACCACCTGATGCACCACTCTCAGTCGCCGCCGATGTTCTCGAACCCATTCAGATGCAGTCCGAGGGGAATCAGAGGAGGGATCTGGCATATTCAAATCTTCAATATCCCTCCCGGGTCTCCCAAACATCAACATGTGTGGCGAATAGCCCGTAGTGCTGTGCACTCGATTGTTATAGGCCCACATTAGTTCAGGGAGGTACTCAGGCCAGCGGGCCTGCTGCCCGTCCTCTAATGTTCTCAACATCTGTATCAAGGTACGATTGAAACGCTCACAGGCCCCATTTCCTTGGGGATGGTAAGGTGTCGTTCTCGAATGTGCTATACCATACAACCGGCGCAGCTCCTCCATTAGCGTCCCCTGAAAACATGCCCTCTGATCTGAGTGTATTCTTTGCGGACACCCAAACACTTGGAGAAAATGACGACACACGGCCTTAGCTGCCGACTCTGCTGTCTGATCTCTCGTCGGCACCGCCACAGCATATTTAGTGAAGTGGTCTGTCATCACCAAGCAATAGGAGCACCCAGACGTTGAGTACCCTATCAAGACATAATCAATCATGAGCAATTCCAAGGGGGCAGACGTTTTAATTGTTTGCGTAGGGGCCCGCTGCTCAGGGCTCTTACTGAGCCCACAGACCCGACATTGCCGACACGCCTCCGCTACCATCCCTCCCAGGTCAGGGCAATAGAGGACTCGCTGTAGCCACTGGAGTGTCTTTTCACTACCAAAGTGGGCTCCTTTCTCATGTGCTTCGCGGGCGACCACTGGACCCATCCCCACAGGGATTACCAGTTGGTACCGGTGCTGCAGCTCAGATGGCAGATAGACCTTACGATACAAAAGACCCTGTTCCACACACAACTTATCCCACTGTCGCAATAGTTTAATTCCTTCTGCGGATAGTTGGGCCTTGTCCTCTGCACTCGGCCAAATCCCATTTTGTACCCAGGTGCGCACTCGCGAGATGTCAGGGCACTCGTTCTGATCTTTTGCCCAATCTGTTGGCGTTTTTCCCAGGACACACGGCATCCCTGATGCCACCCCACTTGAATGTACCACACTGCGGAAGATAGGCATCTGCCCCAAGTCAGGGGTCTCTGTGTCCTCGAGCTGGTCATCAATGCTTTCTCCCCCAAACCCAAGGGGTACCCTTGACAGTGCATCCGCATTTCCGTTTTCTCGCCCAGAGCGGAACTTAATCTGATAGTTAAACTTAGCAAGGCGGGCGACCCACCGCTGCTCCAACGCTCCCAGTTTCGCATTCTCTAAGTGAGCAAGAGGGTTATTATCGGTCATGACCAGTACCTCAGCTCCTGTTAGATACTCAGCAAAGCGCTCCGTCATTGCCCACACCAGGGCCAGCAGCTCTAGGCGAAACGAACTATAGTTAGCCGGATTGCGCTCAGTGTCCCTTAAAGACCTGCTGCCATAGGCGATGACCCGCTCCCGGCCATCCTGAATTTGGGCCAGTACCGCCCCCAACCCGTGAAGACTACCGTCAGTGTACAACAGGAAAGGGGTATCAAACCGGGCATATGCCAACAACGGGGCACTCGTTAGGGCAGTTTTTACCTCATCAAAAGCCTTTTGCTGCTGAGGCCCCCATTGAATAGGGCGGTTGCGAGGACCAAGTGCCGTCCCTCTTAAAAGTTCATTCAGGGGACCCACTACTTGTGAAAATCTGGGCACAAATCGTCGATAGTACCCCGCCAATCCCAAGAAAGCCCGAACCTCCCGCAGCGTCTGGGGAGGTGGCCACTCCTGTACCGCTAAGATCTTACTGGCTGAGGGTAACACCCCGTCGGGAGTCACCACATGGCCTAGATACTCTATGCGACTCTTGAACAGTTGACATTTCTTCGGTTTTATTTTCAATCCATGACGGCTGAGCCGTTGGAGCACTTGGCGTAACTTCTCAAGAAGATCTTCAAATGATGTCCCGAACACCACGATGTCATCTAGATATATCAGTACCGATTCGAAATTCATGTCGCCTAAACAGTGTTCCATAAGGCGTTGAAAGGTCCCCGGGGCATTACTAAGTCCGAACGGCATCCGATTGAATTCGTAGAGCCCCATTGGCAGAATAAATGCTGTCTTTGCCCGATCTTTCTCAGCCATTGGTACCTGCCAATATCCGCTCGCCAAGTCCAACGTTGAGAAGTATTTGGCCCGTCCTAATGCAGACAGGGACTCCTCAATCCGAGGCAACGGGTATGCGTATCGCACCGTGTGCGCATTTAATTTCCGATAATCCACACAAAATCGGAGGGTCCCATCCTTTTTTCGCACCAGGACCACAGGGGCAGCCCAGGGACTTTGGCTCTCTCGTATCACTTGATTGTCCAGCATACTGGCCACCATGCCCTTCACCTCTTGATAAAGTGTCGGGGGAATCTGACGATAACGTTCTCTAATGGGAGGGGTGTCCCCCGTGGGAATCTCATGCTCAATCGTCGGAGAGCACCCGAAGTCTTCTTCATGTCGCGAGAAGGCCTTTTCATGTTCCCACACGACCCTCTCCAACTGCTCTAGTTGCACGGAAGTCAGTTTCTCCCGATCCACTCCCATCTGATCCATGATCACACGACCATTCCAGTCTTCAGTAGGAGATTCAGCCCCCCCTACTTCGACCGCATATGTCCAGGATAACTGTGGGTCTGGCCGCAATTCAAACACCGCCGTATCAGGCATCTTCCCCTCTGGCACGAACAGTTCAGCCAGGATGGTCCCAGCAGGAATGGTAATAGCCTCCTCCAACACGTTAAGGCATCTGACTGGCACCCGTCCATTCTTCACAATCGCCAAAGACCGGGCCACATGCACCTTGGTAAAAGAGGACTTCTCTGGGGCTGGCTCAAGTAATACCTCAAGTCCATTCAGCCTCTGCGCCGCCCCCACTGGCAACATTAAGAGTTCCTCCTGTCGAGGTGCCAGTGAAATCGTGGTCCGTGATGGCACTTGGACTAGGCCCACCCGGCCCCCTGGGACTGCACTTTTCAGCAGGTCACAGTTCAACACTAGGCGGTGTAACATTCTCTGAGTTGGTCGGTGACTTGTAGCATGAGTCCAGTATCGGGGTCCCTCGCGGGCATACATCTGATGATTTAGATCTCGCAGAATGTTCATTCCAAGTGTCACCTCCATCCCTCTTCTAGGGGGGTGGTCCACCAGCACTACCCCTTTCTGACCCAGCTCTTGACCAAACATTTTCAGCCTCATCCACACGATCCCTTTCACCGTCAGCTGGCCATTGTTAGCGGCGGTAAGTCTTATCATTCGGCCATCTTCGGGACCACTAGTTGACTGAAGTATTCCTCGAAAACTTCTAGAGGCATAATGGTACATTCAGATCCCGTGTCAACCAAACAACTCATCTTCCGCCCTTCAAATTCTGCTTCTAAAACTGGACTGCATGCGAACAAATCTTGCTCCTCCCGTTGAGGGCTTTGTGGGGGGTAGGCCGCTGCGATTTGCCCCCTCAAGGCAGCGGCTGGGAGTTTTAACATCGGCGAAGGAGACTCGGGGACTGTGGACATCCGGCAGTATCGTGAGATGTGTCCCTGGCGCCCACACCTCCAGCAGGTGACTGCTCTTCGTGGACGGGGGCTCGAGTCATTCGAAGAGGACGGTCTGGCTGTCGGTGGAACCACCATCCCAGAGGGTGTGGCTGGAGGCCTTTCCAGGGGAGTAGGAGACGACCCAGCTCTGATCTTAGACACTTCCAGCTTCAACTCCTTCAACTCGGCACGCAGAGCTTGCACAACGTCTACCAGTCCCTCCGCTCCTGATACTGGCATTTGGCCTTTTTCCATCCGTGTACTGTCCACAGCCCCTTGAACTACCAGGGTGGACTCCGCCTCCCTTTCCACCGCGGCCTGGTAAATCTGCCAAAAAGATATTTCTGGGGTAGCCCGGGCCACCTCCAACAGTTTATCCCGAAGGGGCCTATTGGCTAGTCCTGTGATGAATTGGTCCCGGAGCAAGCGGTCTACCTCCCGGAACGCTCCCATGGCCCCTGGGTCTAGTCGCTGCACTTCGTTCAATGTCTCCTGTAGCGTATTAGAGTACTGCATCAGAGACTCACTTTCCTTTTGAGGGCGATTAAAAAAAAAAGATCGAAGCTGGGTCACACGGGCCCGGCCTCCCAAACTCCCCTCTAACAGTACCAAAATTTTCTCTAACGTACTCCTCTCAGCCTCAGGTCGTACCATCACCATCCGCCTAGCATCGCCCTCTAGTGCATTTAATGCCAGTTCTGCTCGTACTGCGGGACCCAGATTACACATCCGCAGAATACTCCGGACCCTCTCAGCCCAATCCTGCAACGCCATGTTATGCCCGTCGTACTTCGGCATGTGCTGGAGTAAAGCTCCTACCGGCACATACCCTCCCACATTCGCCGCGGCTGCCAAAGGATCTGCACCCAGCAGCATGGCTTCTGGTGTGGTGGGGTCATTTCTTCCCTCGCCGCCTCCATCCATGACAAACACTGGATCCTGCCGACTACGCCAAAATATAATGACCGGAGGTCCTATTAAGATCCAGTGAGTCACAGACTGAGACAGAGGCAGAAATAAACAACAGTATTTTTTACTGATATGGGGATCAAAGTATGGTTCAGTATAGAATGTATAAGTATCAAAATCCCCTTAAAATATAACCAATAACAGTTTCACACACTCAGCGTTAGCCGACATCAATGCACCGATCTCAGAGTTCCCAGGGTATGTAAATCACACTCAGAACCAGGAGCAAATTTACCTACACGTTAGTCTTATCAAGGATTTAACTTAACTAAAGGCTATGTACATCAACTGTGGGCGATCTGATGGGACCTCTGAGATGGCACACTGAGTATAACTTATCACAGCTAATAACAATACATTACACTATATCAATGCTGGCTATACACTTAGCACAGGGATACCCGGGTATCTCAAAACTATGGCACCATAAACCTCAAATGTAGCTTTACACCGGTGTATGTTCCACGTGGGCTGCAGCAAGTCCAGAAAAAGTAAAAAGAAAAAAAAAACCTTTTGCGCAAAAGAAAAACGTATTGTAAAACAGCAGAATTTGGCAGCTTACCAGCCAGTGCCAGATTCACATGTCCAGCACTTTAGTTCTGTTAGCTTGGGGTGCAATCTGTGGAGCACTCTTTTCCAGGGCTTGTCAGGACCTTGTCAAGATCCTCCCAATGTGGATAGCACCGGACGCCGACTCTCCTTTCGCAGTCACTCACGGCCTTCCTGGACGCCAATGACTCGCTCCATCAGGGGGAACATCTCCTCAGCCTCCTTGTCAGGATCCTCCCAATGTGGATGGCACCGGACGCCGGCTCTCCTTTCGCAGTCACTCACGGCCTCCCTGGACGCCAATCACTCGCTCCATCAGGGGGAACATCTCCTCAGCCTCTCCTCAGATGCTGGACACTTGCTCAGTTCAAGATAAAGTGTTTAGACCACACAACAGGGCTTGCAAACAACTTTAAAGGCCCATATAGCTTGCACTGGCTCTGCTGTAATCCTTACACTAGTAATGGCCACCGCAGAGAGAGATCAACCACAACAGGAGCAACTGACAGAACCGTCACCCGGCAACCAGAGACTGTGCTTTCACTTTCCTAGACACAGAGCAGTCACCATGGCAACCAGAGACTGTTTTCTCTTTCCTGGGCCACTACAAAATGGCAGTCTGCTTGGTTTTAGCAGCTTATTAGTTTACCCTCTTACAAAATCACAGATTGTACTGAATCTTTTCTCACAAAACTGTATATCAATCTAGTCAGCTCCCCCTGCTCTATAACATGGCGCCTGCAGATTGCACTGCATTTTCATGGTGACAGGTTCCCTTTAACAGAAAGTAACATGCAAATATGAAAGCAGTATTTCTTTAGCTACAGCATTATAGGTCCTTATCCTGCTGTCAATTATAGCAGTATCCAGGACACAATAATACCATAATAGGGGTAAAAAGTGCACCCCTCCTGCGCAAGTGTGAAACTAACAGGTTTTACATTTTCCTACCCCATTCACTTCTCTGATACAATATAATGAGCGGCAGCAATGATGTGATCATAAGGGCAGAACGCCACACAGGTCACCATTCCTGGAGATCTACAGATTGCACAGGATGTATTATCAGGGAAATATGATGAGGAGTGTGATCTATATCCTTTATAACTCATACTGAGGTAGACAGAATGCAGGAAGAGTTGTCATAGGGATAAACACTTGGGCGGTCCAGGCCCCTGGTAACACACGGATACTCTCCCTCTGTCACTCGGAGTGAATAACTCCCCTGTGTAATGTTTCTGGCTTGGGATTCAGAAGCTGCATTTTGTGCAATATCCTTATATACCGTATAGAATTATTCAGAGTAAAGAATAAGCGGGGACGCTGCAGGGATCGCACACATATCAGCATTACCGCCGCCCTGAGTACTTGTTATAAAGTCCTTTTAGAACACCAAAGAAAGAATTGAAGGTGATATACGGTAATTAGTATAACTGCAGGAAATAGGCTGAACATGTAATAACCATCATCTAGTCAATCTGCTGTCAGCACTGGGGGGGCAGGGATTGATCAGGTAATCATTGCTTCTGTTATCACATTGCCTTTAGTTAGAAAACTAACTGCAAGAACTTTGGAAAAATATCAATCCCTCCATAAATAGAAGTAAAAAACAGCACTGCTATCAGTTACATACAAATATGGATCTTAAAGTGATTAAGATTTTTAATATATAACCATATATTAATTCTTTCTTGCCCTGGAGAGTCTTGTCCTGTGCCGCCATATGCACAGCATTTCTTATTGTGTATAGCACTGACACATTTGGCAGCACTTTACCATATAGACTCTCATCATGCAATGTTCTACATGTTGAGCCTTTTTATAGATTCGCACAGCTGATCCAGCACATCAGGGGTCACCCACACAGGGCATCATTACTGTCACAGACAGATCTGGGGTCACCCACACAGGACATCATTACTATCACACACAGATCTGGGGTCACCCACACAGGACATCATTACTGTCACAGACAGATCAGGGGTCACCCACACAGGACATCATTACTATCACAGACAGATCTGGGGTCACCCACACAGGGCATCATTACTATCACACACAGATCTGGGGTCACCCACACAGGACATCATTACTATCACAGACAGATCTGGGGTCACCCACACAGGACATCATTACTATCACAGACAGATCTGGGGTCACCCACACAGGACATCATTACTATCACACACAGATCTGGGGTCACCCACACAGGACATCATTACTATCACAGACAGATCTGGGGTCACCCACACAGGCATCATTACTATCACAGACAGATCTGGGGTCACCCACACAGGACATCATTACTATCAAGACAGATCTGGGGTCACCCACACAGGACATCATTACTATCACAGACAGATCTGGGGTCACCCACACAGACATCATTACTATCACAGACAGATCTGGGGTCACCCACACAGGACATCATTACTATCACACACAGATCTGGGGTCACCCAACACAGGACATCATTACTATCACACACAGATCTGGGGTCACCCACACAGGACATCATTACTATCACACACAGATCTGGGGTCACCCACACAGGACATCATTACTATCACAGACAGATCTGGGGTCACCCACACAGGGACTCATTACTATCACAGACAGATCTGGGGTCACCCACACAGGGCATCATTACTATCACAGACAGATCTGGGGTCACCCACACAGGGCATCATTACTATCACAGACAGATCTGGGGTCACCCACACAGGACATCATTACTATCACAGACAGATCTGGGGTCACCCACACAGGACATCATTACTATCACAGACAGATCTGGGGTCACCCACACAGGACATCATTACTATCACACACAGATCTGGGGTCACCCCACACAGGACATCATTACTATCACACACAGATCTGGGGTCACCCACACAGGACATCATTACTATCACAACAGATCTGGGGTCACCCACACAGGACATCATTACTATCACACACAGATCTGGGGTCACCCACACAGGACATCATTACTATCACACACAGATCTGGGGTCACCCACACAGGACATCATTACTATCACAGACAGATCTGGGGTCACCCACACAGGACATCATTACTATCACAGACAGATCTGGGGTCACCCACACAGGACATCATTACTATCACAGACAGATCTGGGGTCACCCACACAGGACATCATTACTATCACAGACAGATCTGGGGTCACCCACACAAGACATCATTACTATCACAGACAGATCTGGGGTCACCCACACAGGACATCATTACTATCACACACAGATCTGGGGTCACCCACACAGGACATCATTACTATCACACACAGATCTGGGGTCACCCACACAGGACATCATTACTATCACAGACAGATCTGGGGTCACCCACACAGGACATCATTACTATCACACACAGATCTGGGGTCACCCACACAGGACATCATTACTATCACACACAGATCTGGGGTCACCCACACAGGACATCATTACTATCACACACAGATCTGGGGTCACCCACACAGGCATCATTACTATCACACACAGATCTGGGGTCACCCACACAGGACATCATTACTATCACACGGGGCACCACAAGATTCTCACGACGGGTCACCCACACAGGACATCATTACTATCACAGACAGATCTGGGGTCACCCACACAGGACATCATTACTATCACACACAGATCTGGGGTCACCCACACAGGACATCATTACTATCACACACAGATCTGGGGTCACCCACACAGGACATCATTACTATCACACACAGATCTGGGGTCACCCACACAGGACATCATTACTATCACAACAGATCTGGGTCACCCACACAGGACTCATTCTATCACAACAGATCTGGGGTCACCCACACAGGACATCATTACTATCACACACAGATCTGGGGTCACCCACACAGGACATCATTACTATCACAGACAGATCTGGGGTCACCCACACAGGACATCATTACTATCACAACAGATCTGGGGTCACCCACACAGGACATCATTACTATCACAGACAGATCTGGGGTCACCCACACAGGACATCATTACTATCACAGACAGATCTGGGGTCACCCACACAGGACATCATTACTATCACACACAGATCTGGGGTCACCCA
The DNA here is from genome assembly GCA_033576535.1 of Allobates femoralis. Lineage (NCBI taxonomy): Eukaryota > Metazoa > Chordata > Amphibia > Anura > Aromobatidae > Allobates > Allobates femoralis. The sequence continues at coordinate 103,514,130 of JARQOC010000006.1, forward strand.
CACAGGACATCATTACTATCACAGACAGATCTGGGGTCACCCACACAGGACATCATTACTATCACAGACAGATCTGGGGTCACCCACACAGGACATCATTACTATCACACACAGATCTGGGGTCACCCACACAGGACATCATTACTATCACAGACAGATCTGGGGTCACCACCCAACACAGAGACATCACATATACTATCACACACAGATCTAGGGTCACCCACACAGGACATCATTACTATCACACACAGATCTGGGGTCACCCACACAGGACATCATTACTATCACAGACAGATCTGGGGTCACCCACACGGGACATCATTACTATCACAGACAGATCTGGGGTCACCCACACAGGGCATCATTACTACACAGGACATCATTACTACACACACAGATCTGGGGCTCACCCACACAGACATCATTACATCACAACAGATCTGGTCACCCACACAGACTGGGTCAAGTCACACAATGGAGTCAACTCACAAGACACATCAATTCTGGACAGGGGTCACTTCTCCTACCAGTCATCATACTTACACAAGCTTCTTCCGTCGCACACTTCATGAAGGCATAGTTCAGGCACAGAGTCTGGGTCAGCCAGGGAGTCATACTATCGATTGGAGCGGGGCACTGTCAGGTATGACGAGGCACAGTCGGTGGTGACCCGCAGGTCTTGACACGGATCTGGGTGTCCAGACGGACATTACTGTGGAAGATCGGGGCACCACAGGGCATCATACTCAGGTAGACTGGGGTCACCACAGGTTTATACCGGGCACAGTGTCCGGGGTCGACCCTACAAGTCTACATCACCACGCCCGATCTGGGGTAGACAAGGTACATATTTTTCTGCACAAGCGATCTGGGGTCCCATGACGGACCATACTAGTCACACGATCGGTCACCCCCATGTCGCCCTATTACTTCAAACCGCCCATTGGGTACACAACAGGATCATCTCACCCATCTGAGTGCTCCACAACAGGCATTTAATCGACAAAGATTTGGGTCACACACGGCATCATTCAACTCACCACAGGGTCTGGTCACCCCAGGGCATATTACACGGACACCATCTGGGTCACCCACACAGGGGCACACTACTACAGCATCTACGTGCACCCACACGATCATATATATCGAGCTGGGCCCTAGGAAGTGCATCCTACCAGCATCTGGGGTCACCACACAAGGACATACTTCGCATGGACACCGACGGTAGCACAAGAGGTTTATATCTTACAACTGATCTGTACCACACAGGACAGGTTCTGACAAGACAGATCTGCGCCTCCCACCACGGATCTTACTATCAGACCATCCCGGGTCACCCACACGGCTCATTACATCACGACCCCCGTCCACCCCACATGGGCATCATTACTATCACACACAACTCGCGTCCCCACACAGGTCCTTCTGTGACTCATCACGACTCCGCGCCACCCCCACAGGCATCATTACTACACACACCAGACGGTCACCCACATCAGCGACTTCTGACTACCACACCCATCTCTGGTGTCACCCACCTAGGACACCTCTTACTACCCCTCACAGATCTGGCGGCTCACCCCACACGACATCTACTATCCCACGATCGGGTCACCCCCCCACACCCTCCGTCATGTCATCTGACCCCCCCACCCCCTCCTGTATTGCGCACAGTCTGGGGCCCCCACACGACATCATTACGCTCCAACAGACCGGTCCACCCACCAGGTCATACTATCACAGACAGATCTGGGGTCACCCACACAGGGCATCATTACTATCACACACAGATCTGGGGTCACCCACACAGGACATCATTACTATCACAGACAGATCTGGGTCACCCACACAGGACATCATTACTATCACAGACAGATCTGGGGTCACCCACACAGGGCATCATTACTATCACACACAGATCAGGGGTCACCCACACAGGACATCATTACTATCACACACAGATCTGGGGTCACCCACACAGGGCATCATTACTATCACAGACAGATCTTGGGGTCACCCACACAGGACATCATTACTATCACACACAGATCTGGGGTCACCCACACAGGACATCATTACTATCACAGACAGATCTGGGTCACCCACACAGGACATCATTACTATCACACACAGATCAGGGGTCACCCACACAAGACATCATTACTATCACACACAGATCTGGGGTCACCCACACAGGACATCATTACTATCACACACAGATCTAGGGTCACCCACACAGGACATCATTACTATCACAGACAGATCTGGGGTCACCCACACAGGGCATCATTACTATCACAGACAGATCTGGGGTCACCCACACAGGGCATCATTACTATCACAGACAGATCTGGGTCACCCACACAGGGCTCTTACTATCACACACAGATCTGGGGTCAGAGGTCACCTATGCAGAACATCATTACTATCACACACAGATCTGGGGTCAGGGGTTACTTCTCCTCCGTTCTCATACTTACAATGCTTCTTTCCGTCGATCAGCTTCATGATGAGGCAGAGTTCGGCACAGTGTCGGTGTGGAGCGGGGCACTGTCGGTGTGGAGCGGGGCACTGTCGGTGTGGAGCGGGGCACTGTCGGTGTGAGCCGGGCAGTGTCGGTGTGGAGCGGGGCACTGTCGGTGTGGAGCGGGGCACTGTCGGTGTGGAGCGGGGCACTGTCGGTGTGGAGCGGGGCACTGTCGGTGTGGAGCGGGCACTGTCGGTGTGGAGCGGGGCAGTGTCCGGTGCCTCAGTCCTCTCATCCCCGCCGTCCCGTCTGGATTCTCTAGGAACAAGGTCACATATTTCTTTTCTGCACATAAATTGCGAAATGTCTCCAGTTGTACGGAGCGCCGGATCCAGCGTGCAGCCACAATAGCCATGCTTCCCGCCCCCTGATTGGCTGATCGCAGACCGGCCCCCTGTGGTGTCAGTAGGTGTGTTAGTGCGTCCGCCCTCCTGATTGGCTGAGCAGAGCAGGCATTTAACTCGGCATTGATTTGAAGCGTCTACTGACTGCTGTCACCAATCCTCCCGCAGCGGTGTGTGGTGCAGCCGTGCCCAGGGGCAGATCACCCGGATCATACCACTGCCGTGCCCAGGGGCATCGCACCCACATCATGCCACTCTACTGTGCACAGCCCACACTGGACTGGCAAAGAATATATCGGCCGGCGCCTGTGGGAAGGTGAGATCCCGCAGCCTGAGCCACACACATGACATAAATACGACCAATACTCGCTGGACCGGACCAAAATGAGGAATACGATGGGTTATAATCGTTACTATTTATCCTATCACCGGAAGGGTGCGGGACGGCAGCGACTGTCCCTCCAACCCGTGTTCTCTCTCTTGAGCGCTCTCTGACCCCCCCCCCCCTCCCTGTCGTGCGCTCTCTCTGACCCCCCCCACCCCTGTCTGTGCGCTCTCTCTGACCCCCCCCCCCTCTCCTGTCTGTGCGCTCTCTGACCCCCCCACCCCCTCCCTGTCTGTGCGCTCTCTGACCCCCCACCCCCTCCCTGTCTGTGCGCTCTCTGACCCCCCCCCCCCTTCCCTGTCTGTGCGCTCTCTGACCCCCCCACCCCCTCCCTGTCTGTGCGCTCTCTGACCCCCCCACCCCTTCCCTGTCTGTGCGCTCTCTGACCCCCCCCACCCCCTCCCTGTCTGTGCGCTCTCTGACCCCCCCACCCCCTCCCTGTCTGTGCGCTCTCTGACCCCCCCCACCCCGTCTGTGCGCGCTCTCTGACCCCCCCCCCACTCCCTGTCTGTGCGCTCTCTCTGACCCCCCCACACCCTGTCTGTGCGCGCTCTCTGACCCCCCCCCCCCCCACTCCCTGTCTGTGCGCTCTCTCTGACCCCCCCCACCCCCTGTCTGTGCGCTCTCTCTGACCCCCCCCTCCCTCCCTGTCCGTGCGCTCTCTCTGACCCCCCCTCCTTCCCTGTCTGTGCGCTCTCTCTCTGACCCCCCCCACCCCCTGTCTGTGTGCTCTCTGACCCCCCCACCCCCTGTCTGTGCACTCTCTGACCCCCCTCCCTCCCTGTCTGTGCGCTCTCTGACCCCCCCCACCCCCTCCCTGTCCGTGCGCTCTTTGACCCCCCCCCCCCCCTCCCTGTCCGTGCGCTCTCTCTGACCCCCCCACCCCCTCCCTGTCCGTGCGCTCTCTCTGACCCCCCACCCCCTCCTGTCCGTGCGCTCTCTCTGACCCCCCCCACCCCCTCCCTGTCCGTGCGCTCTCTCTGACCCCCCCCCACCCCCTCCCTGTCCGTGCGCTCTCTCTGACCCCCTCCCTGTCTGTGCGCTCTCTCTGACCCCACCCCCCTGTCCGTGTGCTTTTTCCCCTGTGCGGCAAGCGCAAGTATCCAAGCGCTGCGCATACCCAGCGCACACATGCGCAACTAGTGTCCAAAGATGGCGGTGGTCTAACTCCGCGTGCCAAGAGCATCAGGTATTGCAGCGGCAGGTTCCTGTTGTCAGGTCCCCTCACTGGCAAAATTTCAGGCTCCCCCTGAGCCTCCACCCCAGCTCCACCTCCAGCCAAACATACGCAAACACAGACATATATATAATATATACATACACACAATTGAGACTGCTGTGGGCTGAATACACAATAGCTGTATACACAGTGGTGTAACTTCAGGCCCAGGGGCCCCAAATGCGAAAGCTCCAATGGGTCCCCGATTATTGCATATATTTCATAGCATTAGTCTTTTTCTATAGGCCAAAGGGACGTTTGGGGCCCCCCTAGGCTCCAGGGCCCAGGTGTGATTGCAACCCCTGCACCTGTTGTAGTTACGCCCCTGTGTATACACAATAGAAACTGCTGCTGGCTGCATACACAATAGAGACTGCTATGGGATGTATGTGTGGCGCTCCTGCGGCTAGGCGCCACAGAGTGGTATTACACTTATTATTTAGATGTAATATTATTGTAAGTTGCTGGGTTAGGATTTAAATCTTATGGAGTCTATTTTTACACTCACTTAGGACCGCACCACTTAGAGTAGGGGGAAGCAGTACTTGGTAGATCCCAGATAGGTGGGGGCGGAGCTTAGGATAGAGTAAGAGTGACAGTAGACAGTTTTTACCTCAGACGGTGCTGGGAAGGCAGACCGGGTAGTCAGGCCTGGCAGCCCAGCTGAGTGGAGGGTACCCCATCTTTATGTGGGGACCCAGGACAGAAGGCAACGGGCCAGGGCTGGTAGGAGCCAGCTGGTCATGTTGAGGGGACACCGGTGACACGGACAGCCAAGGCAGCCAGGAGTTCAACCCTGACTGCAAAGCCGACAAGCTGCAGGCTCAACAGGACCGGGTCGCTGACAGCGCCACAAAGGCACCTCACCCCTCAGGACTGAAAACCGGTTCAGGACACTAGAAGAAATAAAAAGGGACAGACATTTACTGCGGTGCTGGAAGGGATCCTCTTTACTCTTTGTCCGGATTGCCTTATCCAGACCGGGTATTGGACAGACCTTATCTTCTAGACACAGACCGTAGGACTGGCGGGGAAGCTCTTCAAAGGTGGTAAAGATTGAAAGATCTAGAGTCAGAAATAAAGTAGTAAACCCTGAAAGGACATCTAGAGACTCCATAAGAGAAACCCTGAGTTGGCAACAACACCCTAAAACCAAACTGTACCGTGTATTGTTAAGCCATCAGCCGGTACTGAGTAAAGCAGAGTTAAACTGGAAATGGTTTCTGTTATTTTTCCTGCTGCAGCCCGGAGGGCTCAACATCATCAACATCATCAGCAGAAGGGGTAAGAACAGCACCACCATTACCATCACTGTCCTCCCTCACCGTCTCATCACAATAGCTGCCCTGAGGTAAAGCTCCACCTGTGGGGAGCTGTACCACACTCAGCTGCCTCAACCATCACCTCAGTGGCCGGCTGGCAGCGCCGGTACCATCTTATCAGACTCTACAGGTTACGTCACGTTCCCCTGTAAATAATCCCTTTAACCCCCACCGTTTACCATCAACATCTGGCATAGTTGATCACCAGGGCACGGCACCGGGGTCCCCACCATCCGTCACTCCCACACAGTAGCCCCGATGTCCGAGTCCCTCATCCACCATAGCTCTGGTTGAATCATATACGCAATAGAGACTACTGCTGCCTATATACACAATGGAGATTGCTGCAAGATGTATACACTCTAGAGACTGCTGGCCATATGCACATGAGAGACTGCTGACTGTATGCACATTAGAGACTGATGGCTGGATGCATATAAAGGCCCAGTTACACACACAGATATGTGTTCAGATATTGGTCACAGATCTCTGGTTGCAGTGAAATCATGGACACATTGTTCTATTTTGTGGCTGTGTACAAATGTAACAATGTGTTCATGATTTCACTGCAACCAGAGATCTGCGAACAATCTCTGCACAATTATCTGTGTGTGTAACTGGGCCTTTAGACTGCCGGCTTTATACACATTAGAGACTGCCGGCTTTATACACATTAGAGACTGTCAGGTGTATATCTTGTATACACAGCACTATGCCATCTAATATATAATTGCAAATCGGCTGTCACACTTCCGGCGAATGTGTCGCTATCCCACAATCCACCGCGCGACCGTTAGTCGCAGAGGATTGTGACAACACGTCACCGCTAGCCGCTGATCTTCCGACGGTAGCCACGGCTCATCTCCCGCCACAGGGAGGTCAGTGGCGAGGCAGCCGGGAGATGAGCGACACCAGCCACTTTAATGAGCGGCCCCACATGACGGGGCCGCTCATACAGCAGCCTCCTCCCGCCTCCTCCAGCCTCCACAGCCCCCACCACCGTATTGACCCATGAATAAGCCGAGGGGGAGACTTTTCAGCCCAAATTTTGGGCTGAAAAATTCGGCTTATACACGAGTATATACGGTATATAGCGCCAACATATTCCGCAGCACTTCACAATTCAGACGTTTATATTCAAACAATCATAAGAAACAGTGATGAAATAGTCAACTTGAGGAGATGGGGAACAGATAGGAGTAGTATAAGTGGCCACCAACCATTATTTATGATCCACTTGAGACTGGTGGAGCTGATAGGCTATGTCTAGATGACTTTGGCTAGGGATCATGATGGGCCGCCCTAAAAAGATGTGTTTTAGGGATTGCCTGAAACTGTAAGTTGTGGATACACGTAATTTCCTGGGGTAGAGCATTCCAGAGATTGGAGAAGTCTTGGAGCTGAGAGTGGGAGGTTCGGATTAATGAAGTTAGCCTATAGTCCCTTCCAGAGCGAAGACAACGGGTGGGGTGATAGACAGAGATGAGGAGGAGATGTAGGGAGGTGCTGCACTGTGAAGGGCTTTGTGGGTGAGAACAAGCATTTTGAATTGGATCCTATAATGTATAGGCAGCCAGTGCAATGACTGGCATAGAGCGGAAGCGTTTGAGTAACGATTACCTACACTGTGTTCCAAATTATTATGCAAATTGGTATTAAGTGTCATAGGGTTTTATTTTTATTTTTTTTCAATGAAACCCATTGACGGTATTGTGTCTCAGGGTTCTATGGATCACTGAAATCAATCTCAGATATCTGTGATAATTAGTTTGGCAGATGAGCCCAATAAAAGGAAAACTGGGTGTTCCACAATATTGCGCAGGCCACAGTTTTCAAGTAACATGGGAAAGAAAAAGGATGTCTCTGCTGCCGAAAAGCAACAAATAGTGCAATGCCTTGGACAGATGTGTTTGTGCAGAGGAAGGCTGAATGAGGAAGGTTTCTGCCAGGCAAGTTCATCAGGGTAAGAGAGCATCTGCTAAAAAGGCCTTACAAACCAACAAACAGATATTTGAAGCTGCTAGTGCCTCCAAAGGATCCTTCAAAGGCTTGCTGTGGTGCATAAACCTACTATTCGGCCACCCCTAAACAGTGCTCACAAGCAGAAACAGTTGCAGTGGGTCCAGATATACATGAAGACTAATTTTCAACCAGTCTTGTTTACTGATGAGTGCCGATCAACCCTGGATGGTCCAGATGAAAAGAGTAGTGGATGGTTGGTGGATGCCACCATGTCTCAACAAGGCTGCGACGTCAGCAAGGAGGTGGAGGAATCATGTTTTGGGCTGGAATCATTGGGAAACAGCTGGTAGGCCCCTTTAAGATTCCTGAAGGTGTGAAAATCACCTCTGCAACGTACAGTATATAAAGTTTACAACTGAGAACTTTTGTTCCATGGTACAAAAAGCAAAAACGTGCCTTCAGGAGCAAAATCATCTTCATGCACGACAATGCACCATCTCATGCTACAAAGAATACCTCTGTGCCATTGGCTGCTATAGGCATAAAAGGAGATAAACTCATGGTGTGGCCACCATCTTCCCCTGACCTCAACCCTATAGAGAACCTTTTGGAGTATAATCAAGCAAAAGATCTATGAGGGTGGGAGGCAGTTCACATCAAAACAGCAGCTCTGGGGAGGCAGTTCACATCAAAACAGCAGCTCTGGGAGGCTATTCTGACATCATCCAAAGAAATACAAGCAGAAACTCTCCAGACACTCACAATATCAATGGATGCTAGAATTGTGAAGGTGATATCAAAGTAGGGTTCCTATGTTACCATGTAACTTGGCCTGTTAGGATGTTTTGGAGTTAAATAGCTTTTTATTTCAGTGAATGTGACCTGTTAATGCTGCAAATTCAACAAATGAGCATTTTCAGTCCTTTCAAACATATGAAATGTTAACAAACTCTACTGTGCCTAATCATTTGGAACAGTGCTTTTTAGAGTTTTTTTTTTTTTTAATTTTGGCAGATGAGGGCAGTTTCTGTAGAGTGTAGGTGGCGGAAACCAGACTGGAGCGGATCTAGAAGAGAGTGAGTGGAGAGGTAATGAGTGAGGTGGGAGTAGACTAGGCGCTTCAGGAGTTTAGAGATGAAGGGGAGATTGGAGACCGGTGTGTAGTTGTTTGTGCAGGATGGCTCAAGGGAAGTTTTCTTCAATAATGGTGTAATGATAGAGTGTGTGAAGGAGGAGGGGAAGATAACAGAAGAGAGGGAGAGATTGAAGAGTTTGGTTAGGTGAGCAGTGACCACAGGAGAGAGGGACTGGAGTAGGTGTGATATACACCTGTATATGCAGGTTCACACTAAATGCTGTATTAATGTCTATACACTGTATGGATATAGTGTGGACCTGTATATACAGTATAGTGCTGTGTAGAGACACACATACACACTAGACACACATCATACCACCAGCAGCTCCATCCTCCACATCCTGATGGCGCCTGCGCTCTGCTGTGACTTCCAGTTTGTAATACACATAATAATAATTAATAATATTTATTCATTTATATAGCGCTATTAATTCCATAGTACTTTACATACATCAGTACTGCTGTCCCTATTGAGGCTCATAATCTAAACATCCTATCAGTATATCTTTGCAATGTGGGAGTAAACCGGAGTACTCGGAGGAAATGCACGCAAACACGGGAGAACATACAAACTCCTTGCAGATGTTGTCCTTAGTGTCCTTGGTGGGAATTGAACCCAGGACCTTGGCACCTCAGTGCTGCAAAGGCTGTAGTGCTAACCACTTGAGACATGTTAGTCTATTATTGCGCAGTACAAACCCGGCTGAGCCTGACGTCACTGAAGATGTCAGTTTCGGCCAAGCCGGCCACCTCTGCTTCGGCAATTGCGGGCACACACAGCTCTGCAGCATACACACAGCTCTGCAGTATGCCTTTCCACTATTGATAGAGTATGTACATGTGCAGGTGGTGGAGTCCTGTGTCTCAGGCGTACAGTGTGAAGCCTCCTATGTCCTATAGCTCACACCCCTCCATTACCTGCTCACAGGGAAGTTCCCTAACAAACAAGAAACCTGCCAGCGCAGCCTGGTCACATGCTGGTGATGTCATCAAAGGTCCTTTAGCTCAAGGAACAACCCCCTCCCACCCCCAACCTCCCCCCCACCCCCCCACCCCCCTCCGCTCTGTTTTTTTTTTTTTTTTTTTTTTCTTTTTCCCCCCTCTCCTCTTGTGGATTTAATACTACTGAAGATGGCGGAGGGAGGAGAACTGTTGTTGAACTACAGACTGTTGCGGCTGAGACATTTGGCCTGAATACACCCGCTCTTTGAATACAGAGAGTGACTACTACGATGGAGACATGTTTGGCTATTCGTTGCAGTTTAGAGGGATGGGGGGAGCTTGGTTTGTATTCTGTTTAGTCCAGGGAGTGGAGTTCATACAAATATGGGAGTCAGAGTGGAGCATAGGTCACTATGGGGAGTAAGCTGAAAATCCTCAGTTGGAATATTAGAGGACTCTGGGATGGGTGAAAGCGTGCAGCGGTATTAGGCCAAATGAAATCACATGGTCCTTCTATCACATGTTTGCAAGAGACGCATTTAGTGAGAGATAAAATAGATGTATTAAAAGAAAATGGATCATAAGGGCGTATCATTCCACATACTCTGCCTACACTAGAGGGGTATCGATCCTGATTCACCAAGGGACGCCTTATGAAGAATTGGAGGGCCCGGCACTCATAGCTCTCACGGGGTTTCAGTGCTGTATGCCTCACTGTTACTCCATGAGGTCCCCCATAAACTCCCGTTCATGTTATCTTGGGAGTCCCTTCTATCCTTTTCGGCTACACATGAGGACTGGTCCCTTGCCTTGTCCCACCCGAAAAAATTTTCTTCTTGTTTGGGACACATGGAGCAGGCGAGAAAGATTCTATTACAATGGTATTTGACCCCCGCACGCATGGCCCGGCTCCATCTCTCCTCATCTGCCTCCTGCTGGAGGGGTTGTGGTATGTCGGGTTCCCTGGCACATGTGTGGTGGGAATGCCCTCTCATCAAGCCCTTCTGGGTTCAGGTAGAAAAGCTCCTATGTGAGATTACTCATCTGCCCCTGATACTGTCAGGCCCACTCGCGCTCCTGGGTATCTCACTATCAGAAGTTCCCTCCCCATTGCAGCCTATTGTGTTTAATATTCTGGTTGCTGCTAGACTATGCCTGGCGGCGCATTGGAAGTCACCGGGGGTGCCATCTAGAGAAGAGTTGATTTCTAGACTCAATCTCCACTACTGCTACGAATCTCTCTCTGCGCCCTCTCTTTCTAAGAAGAACAAGGTTCTTACGTGGTGGGACCCCTGGACTTCCTCTGCCCTCGCCTCGGATATTCATGCCCATCTTTTACAGTAAACCATTGCACTTGTTATAATTTTGTGAAATCGTGGTCTTGTTTTGAACTTATTTGAACTCATTTACATACTGTATCATCATTGTCTGTACCTGAATTGGTCCCTCTCCCCCCCTTTTTTTCCTTCCTTTCTTTTGTATGTTCCCCGAAGGTCTGTTCAGACCCTCATTTGTTTGGTTTTGTATATTATGATTAATGTTCAATAAAAAGTTAATTGGTAAAAAAAAAGAATTGGAGGTTCATGTCGATAATGAGGGTCTTTCTGTATTGTAAACTTTATGGGCTGACAGTGGGAATTGCTGCTATATATTGTGGTATGTCGGCCAGCCATGGTATGAATGTCTGGTATACATTGCACAGGCAGAGGTCTGATGCAATGTGAATGTTTCACTGTGTCTTGCAGCAGTAGAAAGGGTTAATGTAAGTATGTGTGTATGAGTTAACACACCTCTAGGGGTGTGGTCAGGGCTGATATCATGTGACTTCTGACTGTCACCGGATGTGAGGTCAGCTCAGGTCCTGAAGACTAGAGAGCAGGCCTGCAGCCTTGGACTGACAAGAGGTCAGTGAATGGAGTCTGAGAATGCTCCATTAGGACATTTCTAAAGAAGTGATTCCAAACCTGTGCAGGTGTACCTGTGTGTGAGGTAAACGCACTGCATACCGTACAGTATGTTCTAGAAGGAAGGCTCATATTTAATTTGCACTGTGAAGTTTATGGAATTTCCAAATAAACCAGATGCACTTATTTCATAGAAGAGACTGTTGCTGTGTATTGGTTAGGGCTGCCAAGCAAGTATACTCGAACCCAATCCGTGATAGCTGTATTACAATATATACCACCTCCGTATTCTGGAAAGAAAATACATGACATCCTAGAGTTATCGCGGAGGTGGCCTGATACTCCTATGCTGCTTATTGGGGATGTAAATAATGTAATAGACGAAAACTGGGACAGAGCAAACAGATCGGAGGTTCAGGAGGGAATAAGATAAACCCCCTTTGGATGTAAACTGAAAGAAATTGGGTTGGTGGATCTGGGGAGAGTGAGAAACCCAGAATGGTATAGGTATTCCTGCTACTCGTCCACTCATCACACCCTGTCCCGTATAGATTTGGCAGTGGGCAATGAACAATTTGATGGTTTGGTTGGGGAGGTGGCCTACCTCCCTAGGGTACTGTCATCCCCATAATGTTCACTATATGTGTTGGTAGGGTTGGCAACACGAGGATGGGAGTGTGGAGGTTACATCCGGAGGGGTTGAAACATCTAGATGTTGACAGTCTTGGGGAGGGGTGGGGGGGATACTATGAAGGCCTATCTGCGAGGATTACTTAGCAGGGACATCACTAGACGAAAGACGCACAGTCGTAGAGACCAGGCGGTGATTGAGGAACTCCGTAGAGCAGAGGAAGACTTAGTGCGTAATCCCACCCCAGAGGCGGACCATAGGGTTAAAGTGGCTCATGAGGAGATTAATAAAATGCACTTGAGGAGAGTGGAATATAAGCGAGTATTCCATAAGGCAGTCTTTTTCTAAGGAGGGAGAGAAAGTGGGCCATTTACTGTTGGTCATTACAGCGGGATTCGGCCCGGGTATATGGGATCATTGGGGAGTACGGTCGGTACGTTACTGAGACTGGGACATACTAGATACATTCAGACTTTTACGTACGACTATATACACATCGGAGTCAACGGTCTCGGAGGCTGCGATAAAAGGGCTCTTAGCAAGCACAGATCTCCTTAAGGGTACCGTTACACGGCACGACATTGTGCACGACATCACTCAAAAGTGATGTAACTGAACGATTCAACTATGATAATTAGTCAAGTTGGAGTTAACAGGTTTATGAACATGTTCAAAAACCTAACTGTCATGCAAGCGATCTGCTAGCATCGTTTGGCGTGACACCGCAATAACAATGGCATGGACGACTTCACCTATTAACAGTAATGAGCAGGGACTGTTCGCGGGGTTGGTGAACGATACCTGCTCACAACATTGTTAGTGAGTTGTTCACGATACCTAGACGTGTGACATCTCACCAGCAATGTTGAAATGATGTAAAAAACGACTGTTCGCCCACGTGGTCATTGCGGACATCGTTCCAACTTCGTGCCGTGTAACGGTACCTTTAGTTGTACAGGAAGGATCGGGATGACCTCGATAAGCCTCTGACAGATGAGGAAGTGGGCAAGGGACTACTGTCTATGGCTAATGACAAGACCCCTGGATCTGATGGGCTCCCAGGGGAGGTATATAATGGTACTGTCACATGCCGCAATCTCGCCTGGCGATATGTGGCGATCTAACGTGCGCGTGCACGTTTTTCATGGCCGCCTCAGATCGCCGATGGTGGCATCACATGCCGCAATATCGCCCTGAAGGTAAGGCTGGTCACATTACGGAATTTTTATTTCCGATGCTGTCCGATAAAAATCGGACAGTATCGGAACGATTCTGGCCCTCATGCAGCCCTATGGGCATCGGACCGAATCGGATGTGCACTAAATGCCATCCGATTTGGTCCGATCTGATTCTGTCCGATTTTTGTTATCTGTGCAAAAATTGTAGCATGCTCCGGTTTTTGCACCAAAAATAAAATCGGACACAATCAGATCAGACCAAATCGGATGGCATTTAGCGCACATCCGATTTGGTCCGATGTTTTTAACATGGGGCCCTATAGAGCAGTGTCCGAGGATACATCTGATGAGTCCTCGGACCCGATTTTACTGTACTGAGCATGCTCAGTACAGTAACAATGCTCCTGAACACCTAATTTTACTTCCGCAATGTATGTAAGGCAGGGGTTAAAAATAATAAACCATCTATGGTCACTTATCCACGAGTCCCTCGGCGTCTCCAGCATCTCCTGCCTGTAGGACCTGCCGTGATGTCAGAGTCACATGACCGGTAACCGGTCATGTGACTGTGACATCACGAGAGGTCCTAGGATCAGAAGAAGATAGCTGGAAGCGCCGCTGGACTCGTGGATAGGTGAGAATAAATGTATTTTTTTTTATTCTGGAGGAGAGGGGAAAGGAGGGTGAGTACTGGGGGACATGAGGGGGCCACACAGGGGACATGAGGGGGAAACAAAAGGGAGAAGAGGGAGGAAGCACCAGGGGTGATGAGGGGGACACACAGGGGAGAACAGCTGTGACAGGTGAGGAGGAGCCGGCAAACTGATCCTGCAGAATGTTGGAATCGGATGCCTATTTGGCATCCGATTGCAGGGATCGGTTTAGATCCGATGCTGTCCGATTTATATGGGACAGCATCGGATTTGACAAAATCGTTACGTGAAAGTAGCCTTAGGCGATGTGTCGCTCCAGAAATCGCCTCACCTACAGCGGAACCAATCTTGCTTTATCCCATCGCCGCTTCACACGCCGCAATTCCAAAGGCAATGTGGGCGCACATGTTCAGCGCGGCGAGGACATAGGCGTGCCACAGTGGTTCACACTACGTCTCATACATGCTCATTGGACAACGCAACAGAGTTACGATTGGTCAGCCTGCTCTGGAAGGCGGGCTAATACATGACGCCATTTTCTATCGGAGTTTGGCACAAATACTCGCTCAAATATGGTGCGCTATCAACTGACAGCCAATGGGAACACAGTACCCAACACCAATCATCGCGGACTACAGAACGCTTGAGGCACGCCTACGGGTAATCATAGGCAACTATTCCATCACTATTGCCCTGTCACACGCCACAACACGGAAATATCACCTTAAGGATTGCGGCTGATTACTGAGCACTGTTCAGGAATCAGGCGACGGCCGAGGGGCGATTTATCGGCGTGAAATTCCCAAATCAAATGCCACGACCGAGAGGCAATTTCACGGCGATTGCTCCGGGGCGACATATCGCCTTTATGATTCCCAGCCGAGATTGCGGCGTGTGACTGTACGGGTTTGGCGGAGATTCTGGTCCGAAGTCTGCGGGCGGTTGGGGGATGGCGTTGCCGAAATCTATGAGCAAAGCCATCATTGTTGTTATTCCAAAGGCTGATAAAGACACTAAGTTAGTAGAATTGTATAGACATATTTCTCTGCTTACCACAGATGTTAAGATACTGGCCAGGGTACTGTTGAACCGTCTAATGGATGTGATTCAGAAGATTATCCAGCCTGATCAATCTGGCTTTATGCCTCAAAAATCAACTGCAATCAATTTAAGAAGACTCTTTCTACATATGCAGCATCTGGCATGTAATAGCTGCCAAAGAGTGGTTTTCTTACTTGACGCTTGGAAGGCGTTCGACAGTGTAGAATGGCAATATCTGTGGAAGGTATTGGAATACTTTGGACTGACATTCATGGCATGGGTGAGGTTGCTATACTCTGCTCCAACAGCTCGAGTTAAAGTAAATGGGGAACTGTCTGAGGAGTTTGCTCTGCACAGGGGCACTAGACGGTTGCCCATTATTTCCACTGTTGTTTGCGGTGGCAATCGAACCGCTTGCAGCACGGATTAGAGCCTCTGGCAGGGCAAAGGGCTTCAAATTTGGGGCCACTGTAGAGAAAATAGCGCTTTACACTGACGATGTCCTCCTATTCCTGGAAAACACCGGCGAGTCTATGGCGAATGCTATGGAGATAGTGTAGAATTTTGGAGGGATGTCGGGCCTGACTATAAATTGGGATAAGTCTATTATAATGATTATAATGATTATAATGGCAGTGGATACTGTGTCAGACCCCAGTTCTGAGATTGGGTGACAATTAAGGTTGGTCACCCGGTTCAAGTACCTTGGTATCCAGGTAGCACTCCCAATTTCTAAATATGTAGAGTTTAATTTGAACCTACTTTTGGAGAGGTTCAACTCTAAGGTTAGGGTTTGGTGCAAGCTGCGTCTATCTGTTGTGGGGATGACCAACCTTATTAAGATGATTCTTATGCCTCAATTGTTGTATGTGCTCTGCAATGCCCCTGTCTGGCTGCCTAAGAAGAGGTTTCATTGGATTAGGACTCTCTTTAGCGAATTGGTTTGGGGGAAAAAACAGGCGAGAATAAAGGCAGAAACTCTACAGAGACCAAAAGATGAGTGGGGGCGAGCACTCCCTAACCCATGGATATATTTTATTGCCGTACAATGCCAGCCCTTGAGAGGCTGGAGTGAGATGGGATGTGTCAGATTGGTACAAAATATTGTTAAGACCATGGTAGGATGGAAGACTCCGTTTCAGGGATTGGAGGCTGGTGGCTTTAAGAGATACCCTACATTAGGATTGATCCACAGGCTCTGGCTTAAGGTTAAGTCAATTAGATCAACATCTGGATCAACATGTTAGGCTATGGGTTGAGCTAGATGGACTTTAGTTTTCCTTCAACCTTAAAAACTGTTACTATGTAACGGGCTACAAGATCTTACAATATAATCTCCAATTTGGCGTAATGAAGTGCTTATAGAGTTTGGAAAAATGGGAGATTTTGATAACTGGACTGGTAGAGGAGTGATGTGTATGTCGCAATTATTATGTCGGGATAGATTGAAAATCCTTTGAAATGCTGAGGAAGGAACTTGCAATCCCAGAGACATTTAGATTTGAATATATACAAATATAACATGGGTATAGAGCCCAATGCAAGCGGACTACAGTACTGATACAGAGAGACATACCATTGGATTATATTGGGGCGCGGGGGGACACAAAGGGTGTTATTTCAAACATATACCACGACCTAATGCAGACCTTTTTCTTTCAGTACCCAATCACAGCCAGAGATGGGAGGAGGAAATACAAGGGATTATGGATGACCGATGGGAATCCATTCTGGAGTATGTGCCTCGGCTGTTTTGAGTGAACCAGGGAGACTTTCCCAGCTCTACGTAATCCATAGAGCGTACAGGACTCCAGAGTTGATGTACAGAGCTGGCCTGCGTGCAGACTCAGAGTGCCCGAAGTGTAGAATAGAGGGTGCGGGTCTATTACATATGCTGTGGACGAGGCTTAGACTATTTGCTTTCTGGCCCACAGTCTTGAACAAAATAGAAGCCCTTTATAACTGTGTTAATAAAGATCCATTAATATGTGTATTGGGCTATGTAGAGGAAATTAGAATAAGGCTGTGGTCACAGTTGCCATGCGTTTTTTTTAGTGATTTTACAAAACTCATGCATTTTTTCATGTCAGCATGAGTTTTGTAAGGTGTGTGATGGCTCCCTGCGTTTTTGGGTGCGTTTTTGAATCTGCACCTAAAAATAGTGCTTGTAGTATTTTTTGGAGCGTTTTGAAAAACACATGCGTTTTTGTAGAAAACGCATGCGTTTTTATAACATGGGTTCCTATGGGAAACGCATGCAAAAACGCATGTACAATTAGTACCTTTTAGTGCCATTCAAAAACGCATGCGTTTCCCATAGGAGCCCATGTTAAAAAAACGCATGCGTTTCCGGAAACGCATGCGTTTTTTTAACATGGGCTCCTATGGGAAACGCATGCGTTTTTGAATGCCACTAATTGTACATGCGTTTTTGCATGCGTTTCCCATAAGGCTCCTTATTAAAAAACGCATGCGTTTTTGGATATGCTCCAAAAACGCATGGGACAGTCACACATGCTTTTTGGCTATTAGGGCATGCGTTTTTTAACATGGGGGCCTATGGGTGCGTTTTTTACATGCGTTTTTGAAAACGCAGGTCTCCAAAAAAGCATGTGAAAAATGGTACTGTGACCCCAGCCTAAGGCTGCTTTCACATCAGCGTTTTACGCTGATCTCGGCAGTTGCGGTGAAAAAAATGCAACTGCCGCGATTACCACAGAGCGGCCGCACTTGTGGTTCACTTGCGGCAAGCCCCATACAATGTCTATGGGGCTTGCGGCAGGTGAGGCAAGTGCGATTTCGGCAGGTACGGCCGCAAAAAAAACGCGGCATACCGCGCAAGTGCCGAAACCGCACTTGCCGCCCCTGCCGCACACTTACTGCAAGCCCCATAGACCGTGTATGGGGCTTGCCGCAAGTGAACCACAAGTGCGGCCGTTATGCGGTAGTTGTGGTAGTTGCGTTTTTTTCACCAACTGCCGCGATCAGCGAAAAACGCTGATGTGAAAGGGGCCTTACTAATGTCTGTAAAACTGCAATTGCGAGGTTATTATTAGTAGCCCATAGGCTGATTGCAAAGCATTGGATAGATGTGGAGCCCCCAACAAGGGACGAATTCCTATCCTAGGAATCCATATCTGTATACTGTGTTTTGTCAAATAAAAATTGATTTGGGTTTAAAACAAATTACATTAGCTGAGACGCGAGGGTTCTCGCCAAAAGAAAACAGCGACACTCCGCTGCACCCAGAATCCTGGTCGTGGACATGTACAGCACGTCCTCCCACACAGGACAGAAGGGTTTCCACAGGAGAAAACAAGCTGCATCCAGACCCCTGCGGCCCGGTGGTTGGGGACCTCTGGCCTAGAGAATCGGTGATCTGCTCCTGACACTGGGCTCCCACTGCTGTGTTAGGCCATGTTCACACTGGGTGTTTCTGATCTGTTTTTAGTGCTGCAGGGTTTGTTATTTTAAGTTACATGGTGCAGTGCCAGGTCCTAGAAGCACTGAACACACAACTCCCAGCTCCTGCCGCTGCTCAGGATGACGACCTCACCAGGGATCACCCAGAGATTGTGGGGAGGGTAAGAAAATGTATGTGTCTGTCTGTCCTCCGAAAACGGAGTAAAAAAGAAGCACAAACAGATGATGCATTTGTAATGCTTTTTTTTGCAAAAAGAGGATCCATTTTTGTGCAGAAATTGCACCAATAGCGGATCAATACAAATGGAGCACAGACGCTCTGTCTGAACATAGCCTTATTCTACTGTCATCCGATTTTCTTGCATGCAAGAATCAGATCACAGGTGCGGAGAGGAGGGTGAGATTAATTTATCCATCATCTCCATTGCCTGTCTCTGAGTATATCGGATGTCATCAATATAGCAGATCAGAGCTGTCCCATACAATAACATTGGTCCTAGTGCAATTTTTTTTTTTTTCCTCGCATTGCATTTGTCCAGTGTATACGCTCATGTGCAAGAGCCCTCATGCATATCTGCAGCAGGTAAGGCTGGTTTCACACCACGGCAGCGTCTGATCCGGACAGCCCCGGACCGGATCAGCACACAGATCCGAGTTCTCCCGGATTCTTCCGGAGAGATGGAAACCATGGAAACCTTCATCCGGCCCCAGAGGATGCTATGGGGCCAAAAACCGGTCCGGGGCTGCCTGGTTTACACCGAACAGCCCCGGATCGGATCTAGCCAGGTTTGTGTGTCACAACCAGGAGTGTCTCCAAAACTCAGAACAGGTGTCAATCTTTCAATTATAGTTGTTCTCAGCAAGTTCCTCTCCTGGTTTTGGCACACAAACCTGATCAGGGAAAAAACTGCAGTGTGAAAGCAGCCTAACGCTGGCTTCACATCACGGTGCAGTCCGGTCTGGGGCTGTCTAGTGTAAATCACGGACCGGTTTTTGGTCCCATAGTAGCCTATCGGGCTGCCATCCGGTTTCCATCTCTCCGGATGAATTGGGGAGAATTCGGATTATTCTCACCGGACACAAAAACGTTGCTTGCAAATCTCCTGAAAAAACCCGGATCCTCCCAGATCCGCAGCAATCTGGCACTCCCTAACATGGGAGCCTATGGGGCCGGATTGCCCCTGTCCGGGAACCGGACACCGGCGGCTGCACGCCACTGTGATTTCAGGACCGTGGCTGGTTCCCTGTGAGCCGCGGTCCTGAATCATTAGCAGCTGCGTCCGGCTGCACACAGGACCGGAGGGCATAGTTGGCACTCCGCCGGTTCTGTGTGCTGATCCGGTCCGGGGCTGTCAGGTTCTTGCCTGACAGCCCCGGACTGCACCGTGGTGTGAAGCCAGCCTTAGAAAACCTTGAATGAAAAGCTTCCATCACTTTTATCAGCAGGAGATTATCACTAGAAGGGCTTGGACACACTCTCCTAGTTGCATCCGAGTTTGACAGACGAGACTCGGAAAGGGCCGGAGCAGTGACCCTGAACGGCTTCTCCCTGTCTGGACGGGGAGTCTGGAGCTGCACAAAAACACAATCAGCTGACAGCCCCATCCACAGAGGGAGAAGCCATTCAGGGTCACTGCTCCAGCCCTTTCCGAGTCTCATCCGTCAAACTCGGATGAGTGTGTCCAAGCCCGAAGACTAGTGAACTTCAGCCAAATAATACTTCTTATTTATGAGCTCTGTATATTCCTACCTCTACCACTGATTGTCAGCTGTGTACAGTCAGAAAGTTGCCAATCAGTGGTGGGAGTGTGGCACCCCAGGGGTTAATGTGCCACAGTAACATCCAAGGGTTAACTCCTCACACAACACCTGAAACTGCACTAGCACCTCTAGGCCAGAAGGGGGAGCTCAAGCAGCTCTCTGATATGTTCTGGTCTGAGGAGGAAGTAGTTAGTTGACAGTTCAGTTTAGAGCACTAGGAGGAGGACCTGTAAAGGGGAGCAGTGCTGAGCTCCTGACAGGGACCACTGACTACTTTCAGGCCTGAAGCCAGGGTCTGACGAGAGGAGTACAAGAAACAGAGGAACATATCTGGGAGGCTGAGTTACCTCATAACTCGCCCCAGAGGAGCAGAAGCCGGATACTGGATCCGAATCTGTGACTGAAACACGCAGCACAGAAAACACCGGGATAGTGGAGGTTCCATACTTACACCGTACCTCAGCAAAGCAACACGGTGGGGTCAGAAGCACACAGAAAGACTCAAGTTGCCTAGCAAAGGGGGTACCTGTGAGGAGAAACAGGGCCAGCACCTCAGCTAAAGCAGCAGCAGGGCCACACACAAGGCGCAGGAGTAGGAAGCTGAGGACCCGAACAGGGTGGGAGCAACCCGGCCCCGGTACAGACTCCGTGGACAGTACTTGCTGAACAACAACTCCAGTAAAACCGTGGAAAACTTCAAAACTGTGAGTGTGTGTGATCCTTGTGCTCAAACCCTGCATACCCTCACAAACTACCATCATCTATATATAGACTATTACTACCACTGCCCCGAAGAATCAACCTCTACCTGCGGAGAGCCATTACATCTCCAGCTGCCAAACATCATCACCGGAGGTTCTGCAGCAGCGGTGGTCCCCTCACTGACCACAACCCGTGGGTGGCGTCACGACAAACTCCCCTGTAAATATACCCCCCATCTATTGCGGGACCTGAGACACGGTCCGGACCAAGACCGCCGTGATATCCCCAGTAGTACCCCGGTCCGGTGCCGAGGACCCCATCTCAGTGGGCTCCACAACTTGGCGTCACAAACAGGATCTACCGTGCCCGGTAAACCGGGCATTGTGTGCTGTGATTTGTGACTGTTTTGAACCTGCCGCCATTGCTGAGCGCGCGGCAAACTGAATTTGAACTGTGCCACAATGACTCTATTTTTGAAATTCCGCCATTACAGAGTGCGGGAAGAAAAGGGGGCGTGTCATTGTGGGCGGCACTCGGCAAAGCGCTCTGACGTCATCCAGAAGGGAAGAGAATCCCTGGTGCACAGCGGAACCTTTGTTAGACATCCGGATGAAAGCGGAAGTCAGGAGGGCGGACCTTAACTAAGGGGGCACAGGATGTCGCACCAAGGAGATCCAGCGGCGACGGGCAGCCAGCGAAAATCCAGCACCGGATAAGAGGAGCACCCGGCGGTGCAGCAGCGCAAGGAGCAGCACCTATCATGCCACTCCTGATACCATATACTGCGAGAGCAATGTGGCTGCCCCAATACTCCGGTGAGCCTAATACCCTTAATGACTTTATTACTAAGATACCAGCATACTATGTGATGTACCCCCTAACTGAAGTCCAGCGTGTTGGAATGATTATTGGACAATTAACTGGCAATGCACAGCGGGAAGTAGCATCCTGGCTAGACACAGACAAGGACACTGTAGAGCACCTTGTAGCTGGACTAAAGGCAGCATTTGAATCTAGTGCTGACACCCGGGCTAAAATGAGGTTCTTTGGATGTCAGCAAAAGCCTAAAGAGAGCGCCAGAGACTATGCCTTGTGTGGAGACCCGGGGGTCAGCGGGCGCTCTCGTCCGCAGGCCCAGCCGCCTTTACAAAGACAGCATGGACCAGGGCTCATCCCCAGCTGAACGCCCGAGCTCCTTAACCGTGGGCGGAACACTACTCAGACAACACAGGGTCAGGGAATCACAATATCAAGGCTTTATTGGATCCCCAAACAGTTAACAGCATATAACGCATAACCAAGCAAAACACAACATGTAACAGGCAACAGAGTTCTCACCCTTCCGCTGGCTCACCAGGGTTTAAAATGCAGCACGGCAAAGTCTGTAGCCAGGTGACTGTATCGTCCCAACCTGGGTTGCTTCCTTATCCTTATGTATCTTGTGTAGTCTTTATCAGTCGAATCCGCTAATCCGATGCTGAAGTCCTTGTGGTTCTTTTAGTCCGTGTTCTGAGCCCCTTGGTCGGCACCGAAATGCCTAGGCCTAGGGTTATGGCTCGCTAACCGGATCCGAAGACCCTCGATTAGCTGCCTGTATCCAATCCAGTGACCTCTAGCCGGGACCGAAAATCCCTAGACTGAGGCCACTAGACAGAATATAACTCCAAAACTGCTGGTCAAAGTGAACAGTCCTCCTTATATACCCTCAGCCCTCATTGTAGGATATTGGGGACGTCATGATTGGTGCAATAACATAGTCTTTTCATTGGCTGAACTCCAATCCTCATTTAACATATTTTAGTCCTATCTCAATCCAAATGCTAGAAGTGATACAATGGAATGTTAGTCTGAGACATTGAGTCTGCAATCAATGACACTTAAACAATCGTGGCTGGGCCCCCTGTACATGGAATCAACATTCACAGGGTAATAGACAATGGACGATTAGCATAATTAAGTTCTCTGGCCTGCTATGACAAACAAGTTAGATAATTCCATTACCAAGCTAAACTTACACCAGTCATCTATGAAAATACTGTAGGAAATTCTCCTTGGCCATTACCAGTTTACAAACCTATATACAATATGATATGTCTGGATGAATAAGAAATCCTCCTACATTATATATTAAAGGGTCCATTTCGTCACATTCCTCCCCCTTCTTATTTAGCCAGACAGGGCAGTCAAATGTGATCAGTCTCTGGTTATCCTTCTCCTCTTGGCGGCATTGTCTTTTTTAATGGTGAAGTCAGCAATCGAGGCTTCCATCTATACACCTCCCCCAGATTACCTCCCCCAGGATGGGCAGACATATTGTGGATAAACAGTAAAATGGGATTCAGGAGTTGAGCTCCCATGAATTTCTGGTTATCAATTCCCCCCAGTCAATGACCACAGTCTGGCTAGGTGTACTCACTGTTGATGGCTCAGAGAAGAATGATGGGGTCTGGGAACATGGATTATCCTCAGAAGGTGGGGTAACAAGATCCACATCAGGGTGCTGCTTGGCTTCCTGGATGATGGTGATGGCTGTGTGACACACTGGCTGGATAGTCCTTGTCCTGGGTCAGCTTGCAAAACAACAGATGTGGGGGGGCCATCCATGAGCCCCACTTCAACCTCCTCCTGGTTAGCCCCTGAAACAACAGGTGTGGGGAAGCTGCTCACAAATCCCACATCAACCTCTTCCTGGTCAGTCTCCAAAGCAACAGGGATAGGGAGATTGTCCATAACCTCCAACTTGTCCTCTTCCTGCTCTGGCACGGTGTTGACAGGATCAGTTTCTTGCAGTTCCAGGGCTTGGAACTGGTGTCCTTCCAAACTGTCCCTGGATCCATGATGTGGCACACAGTTTAATTCCTTTGAGTCAATCTCAGCGGGGTCCTCATCATTCTCTGCATCCTTCTGGGCATGCCACTGGACCAATCTCTGGATCAAATCCGACCGTGTGTCAGTGTCCCTGACTTCGATTTCTCGGAACAGACATGCCACCTCTAGTTGCAGTTTCCTATAGCGGCCGTACTTCCACTCCGGTCCTCTGCCCATGGCTGAGCTGGTGGGGTTGGACATGGCAATGTCCGAAACCTGAATGCCTCACCTATGGCCTGCTGGGTATGCTTATATGCCTCCCTGGTTGTTGAGCCCTTGGACGGTGTCCACGAACACCAGTCCCCTGCAGCTCCCCTGGATAAACCAGGCTGAGTAGTATCCCACCGCTGCCACCAATTGTGGAGACCCGGGGGTCAGCGGGCGCTCTCGTCCGCAGGCCCAGCCGCCTTTACAAAGACAGCGTGGACCAGGGCTCATCCCCAGCTGAACGCCCGAGCTCCTTAACCGTGGGCGGAACACTACTCAGACAACACAGGGTCAGGGAATCACAATATCAAGGCTTTATTGGATCCCCAAACAGTTAACAGCATATAACGCATAACCAAGCAAAACACAACATGTAACAGGCAACAGAGTCTCACCCTTCCGCTGGCTCACCAGGGTTTAAAATGCAGCACGGCAAAGTCTGTAGCCAGGTGACTGTATCGTCCCAACCTGGGTTGCTTCCTTATCCTTATGTATCTTGTGTAGTCTTTATCAGTCGAATCCGCTAATCCGATGCTGAAGTCCTTGTGGTTCTTTTAGTCCGTGTTCTGAGCCCCTTGGTCGGCACCGAAATGCCTAGGCCTAGGGTTATGGCTCGCTAACCGGATCCGAAGACCCTCGATTAGCTGCCTGTATCCAATCCAGTGACCTCTAGCCGGGACCGAAAATCCCTAGACTGAGGCCACTAGACAGAATATAACTCCAAAACTGCTGGTCAAAGTGAACAGTCCTCCTTATATACCCTCAGCCCTCATTGTAGGATATTGGGGACGTCATGATTGGTGCAATAACATAGTCTTTTCATTGGCTGAACTCCAATCCTCATTTAACATATTTTAGTCCTATCTCAATCCAAATGCTAGAAGTTATACAATGGAATGTTAGTCTGAGACATTGAGTCTGCAATCAATGACACTTAAACAATCGTGGCTGGGCCCCCTGTACATGGAATCAACATTCACAGGGTAATAGACAATGGACGATTAGCATAATTAAGTTCTCTGGCCTGCTATGACAAACAAGTTAGATAATTACATTACCAAGCTAAACTTACACCAGTCATCTATGAAAATACTGTAGGAAATTCTCCTTGGCCATTACCAGTTTACAAACCTATATACAATATGATATGTCTGGATGAATAAGAAATCCTCCTACATTATATATTAAAGGGTCCATTTCGTCACACCTTGAACTTGCAGGAAGCACTCAAAGCACTTTTACTAGCAGAACCTGCCTTAGCCCCGGGAGCTGAAAAAATGCTAATTGACCAGTTTATAAGAGGGCCTCTTATCCCCTTCTCACAGAGGGCAGTTAAGTATGATGATCATCCAGAATCCCGAAATGAAAAACTGAAATGTTGGTCTGGTGTAGAGCCGCAATAGGCATTAAAGGGCAAGACTATCAAGCCCTGGTAGAACCCGTGTACTCAGACAATAGACCCACTATACCAACAGCCAGAAGGGTAGTTGAAGTACACCGGGGAAGAGTGCCATTACGCCTTCTAAATTGCGGAGAAGATGAGGTCACATTACCAAAGTATGCTACCATGGCTAAATTGTGCACGATTGATAACCGTGCCACCACAGCCGTCGAGCCCTTGGACCCGTCAAGTCAGGCGGATGACAATGGGGAAAAGCTGGAGGATTGGTGCCAAAAACTACACGTGGGTACCAGTTCTACACCTTCCCATCAAAAGCTTGGTGTATACCGGGTAGTAAAAAAATATGAGCAAATATTCAGCAAACACCCGTTAGACTTTGGGCAAATTAAAGGGGTAGAGCACACAATACCCACAGGTAACCATCAGCCTATAAAAGATAGGTATAGACCATTACCACCCGCTCACTACCAAACCACCAAAGACATGCTCAAAGAAATGAAAAATGCAGGGGTAATAAGAGACAGTTGTAGCCCCTGGGCCGCACCTTTAGTGCTGGTTAGAAAGAAGGACGGAACCATGAGAATGTGCGTAGATTACCGGCAGATCAACTGCATCACACATAAGGACGCATACCTGTTTACCTAGGATTGAGGAGTCATTAGCTGCATTAAAATCTGCTAACTACTTTTCTACCCTTGATCTGACTAGTAGGTATTGGCAAGTTCCTGTGGCCGAGGCCAACAAGGAGAAGACAGCGTTTACTACGCCGATGGGCCTCTGTGAGTTCAATTGTATGCGGTTTGGACTCTGCAACGCACCCGGTACCTTCCAACACCTGATGGAGAGCTGCCTAGGACACAAGAACTTGGGAACTGTCCTCCTGTACCTATTTGATGTCATAGTCTACTCCAAGACGTATGAGCAACATCTACAAGACCTGGCAGAAGTCTTTGAAGCCTTATCCGGATACGGTATGAAAATCAAGCCATCCAAGTGCCACCTTCTCAAGCCAAAGGTACAGTACCTGGGACATGTCGTAAGTTCAGAGGGAGTAGCACCGGATCCTGATAAAGACACCGTGACACGGGATTGGCCAAGATCTACTAATGTAAAAGAAGTGAGGCAATTCATAGGCCTGGTAGGCTATTATAGAAGATTTATCAGAGGGTTCACGAAGTTAGCAGCTCCCCTGCAAGACATCCTGGTAGGACAATCAAAAAGGTCTTCCACCCGTAATCCTCCTTTCTAGTGGAGTGAAGAGAGGGAAGAGTTCTTCAAAAAGTTAAAGTGTGCGTTAACAGGAGAACAGATCCTGGCATACCCGGATTGCCATCAACCCTTCATTCTGTACACGGATGCCAGCAACGTGGGACTGGGAGCAGTACTGTCACAGAAGCAAGGAGGCAAAGAGAGAGTTATCGCCTTTGCAAGCAGGAAACTCCGGCCTACGGAAAGAAATACAGAGAATTACAGCTCCTTCAAGTTAGAACTACTGGCAGTAGTTTGGGCTGTAACGGAACGTTTCAAGCACTACCTGGCAGCTGCAGAATTTACCATCTATACAGATAACAACCCACAACACTACTACACTAGCGCCTCCAGGCCAGAAGGGGGAGCTAAAGCAGATTCCCTATATATTCTGATGTGGAGAGGAAGTGGGGAAGAGCAGGCGTGGTGGGAGGAGCTAATGTTTACATCAGCGTGGCAGTGACAGTCAGTTGGAGTTAGTTCAGTTCCTGGGAGGACTGAGGAAGAAAGACACCACCTGATGAAGACTGTTTGTATGCAGTTGAAACGCGTAGTGGAGCTGTGAGGGGAGCTAAGAAGTTAATAAAAGGTTTGACATTTATGAAAACATCTTACATGTCTGCTTGTTCCTTAGAGCGCTCCTAATCAGATCGCCATTACTATTTTTTGCATGAAAACTACTCCCTTTTTGAGGGACTGGCGGCTGGAGCAGCTCAGGAACAGCACAAACAATCTGCCTTGAACAGGAGAGAGGAGAGCGGAGAGGCATTGCATATACCGCCGGCGGCGGAGGCTGTTAAACCGGGTTTTGCAGGAATTGCACAACCCGATAAGGTGAGTGGCCACCTACCCACGCCACGTAGACGTTTTTAATAAGGGGATCCTACACATTTGCGCCCCTTTTCCTTTTTGTTTTACATTTTTGGTGTTGTAAAGAGGCTGCCTTAGGCCTCTCCACAGCCTGCTACCCTCTTCCAGGCCTAGCCAGGGTCTAAGGGAAGGAGTAAGAGAAACAGGAGAACACATCTGGGAGACTGAGTTACCTCATAACTCGCCCCGGAGGAGCGTAAAGATAGGATACCGGATCCGAAACTGTGACTGACACACGAAGCACAGTAAACACCGGACTAGTGGAGGTTACATATCTACACTGTACCTCAACGAAGCAACACGGCGGGGTCAGAAATACAGAGGAAAGACTCAAGTTGCCTAGCAAAGGGGGTACCTGTTAGGAGAGACAGGCCAGCAGCCTAGCTGAAACGGCAGTAGGGCCACACACACAGCGCAGGAGAGGGAAGCTGAGGACCCGGACAGGGTGGGAGCAACCCGGCCCCGGTATAGACTCCGTGGACAGTACTCTGCTAACAACATCATCTGCAGTGAAGACTTGGAAAACTTCAAAACCGTGAGTTTGTGTGATCCTTGTGCTGAAATCCAGCGTTCCCTCACAAGCAGCTATCATCTCTACTACTACCCCTATCCTACAATATCCATATCACCATTTATAGACTATTACTACCACTGCCCCGGGGAATGAAGCTCTACCCGCAGAGAGCCATTACATCTCTAGCTGCCAAACATCATCCCTGGAGGTTCTGCAGCAGCGGTGGTCCCCTCACTGACCACAACCCGTAGGTGGCGTCACGACAAACTCCCCTGTAAATATACCCCCCATTTATTGCGGAACCCGGGACACGGTCTGCAACAAGACCGCTGTGATATCCCCAGCAGTACCCCGGTCCGGTACTGAGTACCCCGTCCCAGTGGGCTCCAATACCTCTTGAAGGAGAGAAGCAAGTTGTTCCTATATCAAGGGAAGCTCTGCAGAAGGTATACCAACCCTAAAACACATTAATTAGTCTGGCAGATAATCGTACCCAAGCGAGACGTCAAAATGGTCTTAGAAGCCTACCACGACGGTGCAGGTCATTTAGGATGGAAGAAGTTAGAAATGCTCTTAAGGGTAGGGACGGACACACTTCAGTTCCTGATCAGTTTTCCTGATCAGTGTTCATCAGTTTGTGTGCCAAAACCAGGAGTGAACCTTACAGAGAAAAAGTATGATTGAAAGATTGACACCTGTTCTGGGTTTTGGAGTCACTCCTGGTTTTGGCACACAAACTGATGAACACTGATCAGGAAAACTGATCAGGAACTGAAGTGTGTCCCTACCCTAAGAGAGAGATTCTACTGGGTTGCCATGAGGAAGTCAATAGAAGATTGGTGTAGAAAATGTGGCATGTGCAACCTCAGAAGAAAAGACCAACAGAGAGCCCCACTCCAGTCCATGTCCATAGTAACCAAGCAACCACTTGAGTTAGTTGCGTTAGACCACGTCAAGTTGTCACCAAGCCGGTCAGGCTATGTCTATGCCTTAACCATCATGGACCATTACTCACGCTTCTTAGTGGTGGTACCCGTCAAGAACCTGACAGCAAAGACGGCTGCAAGAGCGTTTCAGACACATTTCTGTAGACCTCATGGCTACCCGGAACAAGTCCTGGCAGACCAAAGTCCAGCATTTGAATCAGAGATTTTCCAGGCGTTTTGCAACATGTACGGCTGTAAGAAGATCCGCACGACAGCGCACCATCCCCAAACAAATATGCGAGAAGATGAACCAAATTGTACTTGACCTGTTAAAAACATTACCAGAGTCAGAAAGAAATCAATGGCCAGAGAACTTACCCGATTTGGAAGATCTATATAACCATGTCCCGGTGAGTGCTACAAACTGCACTCCAGCCTACCTTATGCGTGCAAGACCCGGTAAGCTGCCGATTGATTTAGATATGGAAATTCTAAAACCAGTCGCAGAAGTTGAAGAATCCAATTGGGGTACCCTATGTCAACAGCAGTATCGCCAAGTACAGGAGTGCGTAGAGAAATATCTTCAGCAAGCTAGAGCAAGACAAGAGAGAACCTTTAACCATTGTGCTCAAGCAATTCCATTACAACCCGATGAGCAAGTTCTCAAGAGAAAGAGACGCACCAACAAATTGGATAATCAGTGGGAAACCACCCCATATACAGTTTTACCATCCAATTTAGACAATGCTAAAATGTGTCTAATTAGCAAAACGAAGGAAGAACATCAGCAGTTGTGTCAAGAGACCATCTTAATCCGTGTCCTGGAACTCTGAAGACACCTGAAGCAACCGTACCCGTACAGGTCCAACCTGTCAAAGAAGAAGATGAAGTTTTCCATACCGTTCTAGGAGATTTTCCCAAAACAAGGCCAAATTACTACGGAGCAGTTGTAGTCACCATGATTGCTTTTCCTCCAAAGGTTGAATCAACATCAGAACCCGTACAACCCCAAGACATGAAGAACTAGAAGAACAAATTCCTGGTCCAGTGAGCTTGCCAGTCCTACTGTCAGATCTCCATCCTCAATAGTAGCACATACTCTAAATAGGTACACGTCCACCCACACCATCAGGTTAAGTACACCAGCATTACGCAGATCAGAGCGTAATACCAAGGGTCAGTTACCGGCTAGGTACAGAGATTGAAATGTGAAATGTAAATATGTTTGTGTAAATATAAATTGAACCCGTTACTGTGTAAAGTGTATAGAAAGGGTGAGAGTTGCCTGGTGTAGGTGTCAGCCACGAGAGTAAGAACTTGGCTTCTTATTGGATTCTTATGCGATGACCCGAGGGCCTAGAGGCCTACTGCACTTGTAACCAGAGACACCCGTACGTGTTATATTGTTTTGCAACGTTAAAAAAGCCCAGTACCTACAGAGACTATACTGTATGAACTTCTTACATATTCTTGAACTTTTTCTTGATTTATTTACAGACCACACTACCACGGAACTGGATGTGGTAAAAACTCTTTTGCATATATCTATCAGCCCCGGAGGCAATAGACTAAAACCCCGGAAGGACTGCTATTTTGAACTTTTTGGACTCTGTTTGAGCATTTTAGTGATTTTTGTACTTTTTACTTTTTAAGTCTCTGTAAATATTAATTGTATTATTAACAGTTTGTTTGTTTTTCCACAGTCCTGGAGTACTGTTCTTAACTAAGGGGGAATGTGGCACCCCAGGGGTTAATGTGCCACAGTAACATCCAAGAGTTAACTCCCCATACAACACCTGACACTGCACTAGCACCTCTAGGCCAGAAGGGGGAGCTCAAGCAGCTTCCTGATATATTCTGGTTTGAGGAGGAAGGAGGAAGTAGTTGAGAGTTCAGTTTAGTGCAGGGAGCACTAGGAGGAGGACCTGTAAAGGGCAGCAGTGCTGAGCTCCTGACAGGGACCACTGACTACTTTCAGGCCTGAAGCCAGGGTCTGAGGAGAGGAGTACAAGAAACAGAGGAACATATCTGGGAGGCTGAGTTACCTCATAACTCGCCCCAGAGGAGCGCAGAAGCCGGATACCGGATCCGAATCTGTGACTGAAACATGCAGCACAGAAAACACCGAGATAGTGGAGGTTACATACCTACACCGTACCTCAGCGAAGCAACACGGCGGGGTCAGAAGCACACTGAAAGACTCAAGTTGCCTAGCAAAGGGGGTACCTGTGAGGAGAAACAGGGCCAGCAGCTCAGCTAAAGCAGCAGCAGGGCCACACACAAGGCGCAGGAGTAGGAAGCTGAGGACCCGAACAGGGTGGGAGCAACCCGGCCCCGGTACAGACTCCGTGGACAGTACTTGCTGAACAACAACTCCAGTAAAGCCGTGGAAAACTTCAAAACCGTGACTGTGTGTGATCCTTGTGCTCAAACCCTGCGTACCCTCACAAACCACCATCATGTCTTCTACTACCCCTATCCTACAACATCCATAGCACTATCTATAGACTATTACTACCACTGCCCCGGGGAATCAAGCTCTACCCGCGGAGAGCCATTACATCTCCAACTGCCAAACATCATCCCCGGAGGTACTGCAGCAGCGGTGGTCCCCTCACTGACCACAACCCGTGGGTGGCGTCACGACAAACTCCCCTGTAAATATACCCCCCATCTATTGCGGAACCTGGGACATGGTCCGGACAATGACCGCCGTGATATCCCCAGCAGTACCCTGGTCCGGTACCGAGTACCCCATCCCAGTGGGCTCCACAGGAGCTGGGTATACCGAGCTCTGCACTCAGATACCGTCACACGTGGAAACATCTCCAGCAACACCGCCGGCAACTGACGGGAGCGCGCACGTTTTCGGCCGCTGGCCAAGATCGCTGGTGAGCTGTCAGACGAGGACATATCGTCGGCAACATAGCAGCGATGTTGAAAGCAACTATCGCTGCCAGGGTTAAAATTCAACCCTGTATAAATATACAAAATCACTATACACCTTATATCCATAAAAATTCTCATGATTAAGGATACATCATTCCTATAAGGTGTATATATAACTGGAAATAAGTAACACTCCTCTCAATTATTAATTAAGTGGACACCACTATGGAGTTTAGGTTACATAAAATATAACTTTTATTAATAGTATAAAAGCAGACACATAAACGTTATGACACGAAGCACAAGGAAATTCCACAACAACTGCAGTAGGGTAGTAACCCCCTGGGTTAAACCGTGCACCATGAGGCACAATTCACAGTAATGTTGAGTTACACAATTAAGGAGTGTGTTAGCAAACAGTTTATGGAGTAATCCCATTACATCAGTCACTCACCCATAGTGCACTCTTGTGATAGACCTGGCGGTTCCCCGGGGGGCCCTGTCCTGCAGGGGCGTGCTGCAGGACAGGGCCCCCCGGGGAACCGCCAGGTCTATCACAAGAGTGCACTATGGGTGAGTGACTGATGTAATGGGATTACTCCATAAACTGTTTGCTAACACACTCCTTAATTGTGTAACTCAACATTACTGTGAATTGTGCCTCATGGTGCACGGTTTAACCCAGGGGGTTACTACCCTACTGCAGTTGTTGTGGAATTTCCTTGTGCTTCGTGTCATAACGTTTATGTGTCTGCTTTTATACTATTAATAAAAGTTATATTTTATGTAACCTAAACTCCATAGTGGTGTCCACTTAATTAATTATTAAATTCAACCCTGGCAGCGATCCTTAACATTGGACTCAATGGGGGAAGTTGCTTGCAACATCGCTGTTGCAATGTCAGATAGGACAATATCGCCTGGGTTGACGGTAAGATTGCTACTTGTGACGTCTCACGAGCGACCCTGCAGCGATGTGCGCGTTCATGAGATCGCCGCAACATCGCCGGCAAGATCTCCCCGTGTGACGGTACCATTAGTGTGGAGTCAAAGCACTGCTCCAGTGCTGTCCTTTGACAGCAGACTAAGACCGGGCTCAGGATTTGCAGTACAGGGCTGGAGCGGTGCTATGACTCCACACTAAGACTAGGCTCAGGATTTACAGTACAGGGCTGGAGCGGTGTTCTGACTCCAGACTAAGACTGGGCTCAGGATTTACAGTACAGCAGAGGAGCGGTGCTGTTACTCCAGACTAAGACCGGGCTCAGGATTTACAGTACAGGGCTGGAGCGGTGCTATGACTCCACACTAAGACTGGGCTCAGGATTTACAATACAGCAGAGGAGCCGTGCTGTGACTCCAGACTAAGACCGGGCTCAGGATTTGCAGTACAGGGCTGGAGCGGTGTTCTGACTCCAGACTGAGACTGGGCTCAGGATTTATAGTACAGCAGAGAAGCGGTGCTATGACTCCAGACTGAGACTGGGCTCAGGATTTACAGTACAGCAGAGGAGCGGTGCTGTGTCTCCAGACTGAGACTGGGCTCAGGATTTACAGTACAGCAGAGGAGCGGTGCTGTGACTCCAGACTAAGACCGGGCTCAAGATTTACAATACAGGGCTGGAGCAGTGTTCTGACTCCAGACTGAGCTCAGGATTTACAGTACAGCAGAGGAGCGGAGCGCTGATTCCAAAACTGTCTGCACATAGACTAATGTCTGTACATACACTGAAGTCTGTACATACACTGAAGTCTGTACATACACTCATGTCTGTGCATACACTGATGTCTGTGCATACACCGATGTCTGTGCATACACTGATGTCTGTACATACACTGATGTCTGTACATACACTGATGTCTGTGCATACACTGATGTCTGTGCATACACTGAAGTCTGTACATACACCGATGTCTGTGCATACACTGAAGTCTGTGCATACACCGATGTCTGTGCATACACCGATGTCTGTACATAGACTGATGTCTCTACATAAACTGATGTCTGTACATACACTGATGTCTGTACATACACTGAAGTCTGTACATACACTGAAGTCTGTACATACACTGATGTCTCTACATACACTGAAGTCTGTACATACAGTGATGTCTCTACATACACTGATGTCTGCACACTGATGTCTGTGCATACACTGAAGTCTGTACATACACTGATGTCTCTACATACACTGAAGTCTGTACATACAGTGATGTCTCTACATACACTGATGTCTATACACTGATGTCTGCACACTGATGTCTGTGCATACACTGATGTCTGTGCATACACTGATGTCTGTACATACACTGATGTCTGTACATACACTGATGTCTGTACATAGACTGATGTCTGTACATATACTGATGTCTGTACATACACTGATGTCTGTACATACACTGATGTCTGTACATACACTGAAGTCTGTACATACACTGATGTCTGTGCATACACTGATGTCTGTGCATACACTGATGTCTGTACATACACTGATGTCTATGCACTGTCAAGCCTTCTGTATGAATGTCTCCAGCCCCCATAGAGCGGAGCCCCACACGTGTCCTATTTTGAGACATTTAGCATTATTTGGGTGGGGGGATGTCTCATCTCACATTACCCTAGGTCCAGCCCTGCACTGGGTATATGGGGGTGAGTCCTGCTCTCTGGGCCCCAGCAATCCCAGCTCCTTCATGATCTCTCCCTACATTTCAATGGCTGCAATCATTGTGTGTGCAGACACAGGGCTATAATTGTGTTATCACGTCCCCCTCCCCTGACTCTGCTCAGTGACCCCCGTTACCGTGTACCGTACATGGTGGGCACAGCACTCCACCATTGCAGCCACTTACGGGGTCTGCTCTTCCTTCCCGAGTCCAGCCTCCTCCTGATCCTGCTCTTCTTGGCCGGGGATCCCTGGTGATCTGGTGATCGCTGGTGCCCGGTCCCGTGCTCGCTGCCCTCTCCATTACTGAGTGATCCAGGGGCCCGCGGTGACAGGAATCCATTGTGTGTGTGCGGAGCGGAGGCCGCTGCAGTCTCCGGATCCCCCATCACTGCCCCCGCCTCAATACTCCGGCGCTGCACGGTGACTGCCCGGTGCCCGCAGAGGGGTCATGTCCCCTGGATCCGGTGCCCGAATGTAACCGCGGTGCGACAGTGTGTAGTGACGTCACAGCCCGCCCCCTCCCGACACAGGGAAGGGGGAACCGGGAGAGAGAGGGGTGTGCTGGACCGGACAGGGAGAGAGAGAGGGGTGTGCTGGACCTGACAGGGAGAGAGAGAGGGGTGTGCTGGACCGGACAGGGAGAGAGAGTGGTGTGCTGGACCTGACAGGGAGAGAGAGGGGTGTGCTGGACCGGACAGGGGGAGAGAGAGAGGGGTGTGCTGTACTGGACAGGGGGAGAGAGAGAGGGGTGTGCTGGACCGGACAGGGAGAGAGAGAGGGGTGTGCTGGACCGGACAGGGAGAGAGAGTGGTGTGCTGGACCTGACAGGGAGAGAGAGGGGTGTGCTGGACCGGACAGGGGGAGAGAGAGAGGGGTGTGCTGGACCGGACAGGGAGAGAGAGGGGTGTGCTGTACCTGACAGGGAGAGAGAGTGGTGTGCTGGACCTGACAGGGAGAGAGAGGGGTGTGTTGTACTGGACAGGGGGAGAGAGAGAGGGGTGTGCTGTACCTGACAGGGAGAGAGAGTGGTGTGCTGGACCTGACAGGGAGAGAGAGGGGTGTGCTGGACCGGACAGGGGGAGAGAGAGAGGGGTGTGCTGGACCGGACAGGGAGAGAGAGGGGTGTGCTGTACCTGACAGGGAGAGAGAGTGGTGTGCTGGACCTGACAGGGAGAGAGAGGGGTGTGTTGTACTGGACAGGGGGAGAGAGAGAGGGGTGTGCTGGACCTGACAGGGAGAGAGAGGGGTGTGCTGTACCTGACAGGGAGAGAGAGTGGTGTGCTGGACCGGACAGGGAGAGAGAGTGGTGTGCTGGACCGGACAGGGAGAGAGAGATGGTGTGCTGGACCGGACAGGGAGAGAGAGTGGTGTGCTGGACCGGACAGGGAGAGAGAGTGGTGTGCTGGACCGGACAGGGAGAGAGAGTGGTGTGCTGGACCGGACAGGGAGAGAGAGTGGTGTGCTGGACCGGACAGGGAGAGAGAGAGTGGTGTGCTGGACCGGACAGGGAGAGAGAGAGTGGTGTGCTGGACCGACAGGGAGAGAGAGTGGTGTGCTGGACCGGACAGGGAGAGAGAGTGTGTGCGGACCGGAGAGAGAGTGTGTGCTGGACCGGACAGAGAGAGTGGTGTGCTGGACCAGACAGGAGAGAGAGAGTGGTGTGCTGGACCAGACAGGAGAGAGAGAGTGGTGTGCTGGACCGACAGGGAGAGAGAGTGGTGTGCTGGACCGGACAGGGAGAGAGAGTGGTGTGCTGGACCGGACAGGGAGAGAGAGTGTGTGCTGGACCGACAGGGAGAGAGAGTAGTGTGTGCTGGACCGGACAGGAAGAGAGAGTGGTGTGCTGGACCGGACAGGAAGAGAGAGTGGTGTGTGTACTGGACAGGGAGAGAGAGTGGTGTGCTGGACTGGACAGGGAGAGAGAGAGTGGTGTGCTGGACCGGACAGGGAGAGAGAGAGTGGTGTGCTGGACCGACAGGGAGAGAGAGTGGTGTGCTGACCTGACAGAGAGAGTGGTGTGCTGGACCACAGGAAGGGTGGTCCTAAAGGAGTAGAGAGGTGGTGTGCTGGACCGGACAGGGAGAGAGAGGGATGTGCTGGACACACTAGCCTGGACACCTGTTTTAAATGTGGGTAAAGTGGCCTAACAAATTCATCATAAAGTATGCCACAAAAGCAGAGTAAATTCCAACAAAAATATGTTGCCTTCCCTGACTGGAGAACATTTCTTTCAGCTGAAAAAATGTATTGCGAGCTCCAGAATTCATTGTCCAAGGGAAAAAACTGCAGTGGCTTTACAGTAACTGGAAAGTGAAGCTGTGACCCAGATATTAAGTTCAAACCACACACTATTTTCCAAAACACAGGATAGACAGACCTTTTAGTCCAGATCACAACCGGTGCACACAAATGTCCAGTCCCGTACAAAGTCTGTTTCCCTTGCACCGTTATATGTCCCTTAGGTGTGGGGGCCCACATGCAGTGGCTATATGTGCCCTCGACCCATCTCTAGTCTGTGTTATCTCCAAACGGCCACTTAGGCTGGTTTCACACATGCAAATTATCAATCAGTGCCTATCTGTTTTTAAAACGGATAGACACTGAGCCGTTATGGTCTCCATGTTATCCTATGGGCTCAGATTGGTTATATGTCCATCCGTGTGTCCGTTGTTTCCATGGATCCGTTTATGTCCGTTTTTTCATGCACCCAGAATCAGAGACTGCTCAGAATTGCGGCTAGAATTATTTCAGATACAGAGATTCACAGTTCGTTTCTCAATCAACCCACTATGAATATGTTGAAGAATAGGTGGGAGAGTGAACAAAGGAAGTTGATCTCTCTTGGATTGCGCATTGGTATTTTGGTGGAATATTATAAGGAACGGAGAATTCCGAGGGGACTGAGATCGAACTTACGTCCAACATTCCATACCAAATAAATACACAATTTTGTGCAAAATTTGAGGCGTTATTAAGCAACAATATGCTTTTGACATCAATTTTCTTAACATTGAATTTAAAAAAGAGATGGTCACTCTTAATGTAGAAACTAGAATAGACCATGGATCTGTTAAAAGAGAATACCCTGAGGAAGATCTACAGGGGATTATTTCAAAGGCTGATGATAACCTAATCAAATGCAGGTCTGACATGGAGGATATAAAGCGTAATAAATGATATAGAGACCTTGAGGTCTATAATAATGGCAGAGTATATAGCCAGCAGTTTAAAAACTCTATGCCATCAGTTCCTAAGCCGAGATCAAAGCCTAATAGACCACGAGGGGGTGGTAAGTCAAGACGTCCACAAAAACCCTGTGTTCCAAGTCCCTCATTTGGTTTCACAGCTGGCAAATTTGATCCAACCGAGATGGTGCAAGTACATCTACAGAGGCTCCAGGTTTTTTAGAGAGACCAAGAGCTGGCGCCACCGGAGTGGCCACGGGTGGCAGGAAACATGGGAAGAGGAGGAGGATGTCCACCAGTGATGAGATCCAAGACACGGAGGAACGACCGACGAGGAAACCATTAGTGGTAAACATTTCTTCTATCCCCTTGTCTGATGAGCAAGTGGAGGTGCTATCTAGGGGACTGCCCTTTTGTCTCACGGGCAGCACCGACTGGTTTGAACTTGATAATGACCTTTCTAGGTTTGTACGGAGACTCAAACTAGCGACCTATTTTGTGGGTCAAGAGCAAAAAAACGGATGGGGTACCAACTGACTGCCTTCCTCTTAAACAGGTTAATTTGTATAATAAAAGTAATTTTGAGCCACCAACACAGAATTCTGTTGTAGAAACCTTTACTAAATTGGTAAAAATAATATGTTTAAATTAAAGAAAAAGAATATAAGGGTAAAGAGGCCTAATATGAAGGCTGCTGAGAGAAAGATAGTCAGTGACCTGAAGATGAACAGTTCCATCACCTTAAAGCCCGCCGATAAAGGTGGAGCGATTGTGGTGATGGATACCATTCAATACCGCCAAGAGATAATGAGACAACTTGGCGAGGTGGAGGTTTATGAAAAACTAACAGTTAACCCGACTATGAGATTTCATAACGAATTGAGAAATTTGATTGAAGAGGCATTACAAAATGGGATTATAGACAAGGGTCTGTCGGAATATTTAATGGTAGAACATCCTATAACCCCTCACCCGAAAGGGTTAAATTTAGAGTACAATCAGAGAGTATGCCTACTCGGATAAATCGGTATCTCTTGTATCTGATATTAAGCTTTCCGTATGCTTTGTTTTTAATCATTCTTTTTAACCTACCCTATATAATATCAACAGAAGACTGTTTATAGTTTATGATAATCTGCTTTTATCCTGGAGATGATGTCTACCGTACCCTATGAGCTATAATCGTGTAGAATACAGATAAGAGGTTGATAACCTGTAAGGTAAAGTCAGTTAATATCATGCGATACATAGTTGTGACCTATGTGAGACATGACTTGTGGTTTCAAAAAAATACATATATTGTAATGATGGGGACAATTTGGGATATCCTTAATTACTGTAGGTTATTTACTAGAATGGGGGTATGTCTTGAATCATAGTGTAATGGTAATATTCCAACACTGCTTGCTGTCATCTACTTTCTCAACCCATTGTACCAATGCATGTTAAATATACCTGTGACTGCTGCAATGATCTCCTTGTAACTTCAGCTTGAATCATAGTGTAATGGTAATATTCCAACACTGCTTGCTGTCATCTACTTTCTCAACCCATTGTACCAGTGCATGTTAAATATACCTGTGACTGCTGCAATGATCTCCTTGTAACTTCAGCTTGAATCATAGTGTAATGGTAATATTCCATCTCTGCACTTATTGCAATGTTTCCTGTGTCATCTGTATGTTTATGCATTCCTCACTCACCAGTATATGACAATTTGCCACATTTGTAAATGTTATCTAACACCTGGAGGTGTTATAGTGTAGAGGAAGTGTTGGCTAATGTCTGTTGCCTTTCATCCTATTTCACCCCTGCTGTTTCTTGTAGTTAATTACCTGATACCATGTTCCCTCCCACAATCCCCTTCACCTGAATCTGGTAGTGTGTCCTATAAATTTAGTTCAGTCTTAAGGGTACACGTGTGGGGGGTCAGACACGTGTGGCATCTCATGTAAAGTGGCATTGAATGCTAAGTGGATGCAGTTATTTCATGGCAGTTAGTCAGGGCAGGAGTCAGGTAAGCCACTCTATTTAACAGGGAGAGGGGAGAAAAAAAAAAAAAAACATTTTTAACTTCTTTTCCTTTCCCTATCACCATGTCCTTTACTTCAATATCTATTGTTCTATGCGCTCTTGCTCTTTACCTTCACCGCCCCATCCCCCCTCCATCACCACTCATCCACATCAGCCCCTCTCTCCTGCCCTACCCTATGTACAGCTCCCATGCCATCTTCAGTTTACTGAAGATTCTCAGCCCATCATATTCTAACATTTGTCGTCATAAACAAAGTCCAAAATCCAAAAACTATCTGCTCTTCCTCTTTTTGCTGCTGCTCCTCTCAGGTGATATCTCCCCCAACCCTGGTCCACCCTCTAACTTCAACCCCTCTCCCACCACACTTAGAAACTCCACTAACCTCATTACCATCATTTGCACTCCTTCATCTCCCTCTTTTAACTGCGCTCTCTGGAATGCACGATCTGTATGCAACAAACTTCCTTTCATTCACAATTACTTCCTTTCCAACTCTCTCAACCTGCTGGCCCTCACAGAAACCTGGATCCAGGATTCAGACACTGCTTCCCCGGCTGCCATTTCTCACGGCGGCCTACACTTCTCTCACTCCCCTAGACCTGGGAACAGACGTGGTGGTGGACTTGGCTTCCTCCTGTCCCCACAATGTACTTTCCAGGTCATTCCTCCAGCCCCATGACTCTCATTCCCTTCTTTTGAGGTCCATACCATTAGGCTATTCCATCCCCTCCACCTCAAAGTAGCAGTGGTTATACCGCCCCCCAGGGTCACCCACCCAGTTCCTCGACAATTTCTCCGCTTGGCTCCCGCATTTCATGTCCTCAGATTTACCAACCCTTATTCTGGGAGACTTTAACATCCCTATAAACAGCCCCATCTCCCCATCTGCATCCCAGCTCCTATCTCTAACTACCTCTCTTGGCCTATCACAGCTCTCAACCTCTGAGACGCACGAAAACGGTAACACCCTTGACCTGGTCTTTACCCGGCTCTGCTCATCCTCCCTCTTGGATAACTCACCTCTACTCTCTGACCACAACATTCTCTCCTTCTCACTCACTAACCCTCGGCCAACACAGCCAAATCCTACCTATCACACATCCAGAAATCTACAGGCCATTAACCCTCAAGCTCTCACAGACTCCCTCATCTCATCTCTGTCCCCAATCTCTTCAATCTCCTGTCCAGATCAGGCAGTAAATCACTACAATGACTCTCTCAGAAGCTCCCTGGACCAAGTAGGCCCCTCACCCTCAGACCCTCCAAACAGAGAACAAAACAGCCCTGGCTCACACCACAAACTCGATTCCTCCAGCGATGCTCGAGGAGTGCTGAACGTTTATGGAGGAAAACTCGCTCACCAGGAGACTTTATCCACTATAAATTCATGCTCAAAACCTACAACTCTGCCCTTCACCTTGCCAAACAGACCTACTTCACCACCCTGGTCTCCTCACTATCCAACAATCCAAAAAAACTCTTTGACACCTTTCACTCTCTCCTCAGTCCTAAAGTGCAGGCCCCCATCACTGACCTCTGTGCTGATGACCTAGCTTCCTACTTCATGGAGAAAATAGACAACATCCGCCAGGAAATCAGCTCTCAGCCTCCAAGCACTGCCACCCCCATTCTTCCCCACATCTCCTCCGGCTCACTCTCCACATTTGACCCAGTCACAGAAGAAGAAGTCTCCAGGCTCCTCTCTTCCTCTCGTCCCACCACATGCACTACTGACCCCATTCCCTCACACCTGCTCCAGTCCCTCTCTCCAGTCGTCACCACTCACTTAACCACAATCTTCAATCTCTCCCTCTCTTCTGGCATCTTCCCCTCCTCCTTCAAACACTCGATCATTACTCCATTATTATAGAAAACCACTCTCGACCCATCATGCACAAATAACTACAGACCAGTCTCCAATCTCCCCTTCATCTCTAAACTCCTGGAGCGCCTGGTCTATTCCCGCCTCACCCGTTACCTCTCCGCTCACTCTCTGCTAGACCCATTACAGTCTGGTTTCCGCCCCCTTCACTCTACAGAAACCGCCCTCATCAAAGTGACCAATGACCTTCTGACAGCAAAACGTAATGGTGACCACTCTCTGCTTATTCTCCTTGATCTCTCTGCAGCTTTTGACACTGTCGACCATCAGCTCCTACTCTCTATGCTGCACTCCATTGGCATAAAGGACACTGCTCTCTCCTGGCTCTCCTCCTATCTTTCTGACCGCTCTTTCAGTGTATCTTTTGCTGGCTCCACTTCTTCCCCTCTTCCCCTCACTATTGGGGTCCCTCAGGGTTCAGTCCTTGGCCCTCTCCTCTTCTCTCTCACACAGCCCCGATTGGACAGACCATCAGCAGATTTGGCTTTCAGTACCATCTTTATGCTGATGACACACAACTATACACTTCAGCCCCTGACCTTACCCCTGCGGTATTAAAGAATACCAATGACTGTCTAGCTGCAGTTTCCAATACCTTTGTCCACTCTCTATTTGAAACTAAACCTTTCCAAAACTGAACTTCTTCTGCTCCCCCCATCCACTAACCTCCCTAAATCGGACATCTCTCTATCAGTTTGTGGCACCACGATAACGCCTAGGCAGCAGGCTCGCTGTCTGGGTGTTATGTTTGACACCGATCTCTCCTTCTCCTCCCACACACAATGTCTCGTCCGCTCCTGTCGCTTACACCTGAAAAATATCTCTAGAGTCCGCCCCTTTCTCACCCTGGAAACAACAAAAACCCTCACCGTGGCCCTCATCCATTCCCGCCTTGACTATTGCAATTCTCTATTAAGCGGCCTCCCCCTCACCAGACTTTCTCCTATCCAGTCCATCCTTAATGCAGCAGCCAGGATCACCCATCTGGCCAACCGTTACTCAGATGCCTCTGCTCTGTGCCAGTCATTGCACTGGCTGCCCGTATACTACAGGATCAAATTCAAATTGCTTGTTCTCACCCACAAAGCTCTTCACAGTGCAGCACCCCCCTACCTCTCCTCCCTCATCTCTGTCTATCACCCCACCCGTTCTCTACGTTCCTCAAATGACCTTCGACTGACATCTGTACTAATCCGATCCTCCCACTCCCGGCTCCAAGACTTCTCCAGAGCTGCACCAAAACTCTGGAATGCTTTACCCCAAGAAATCAGGACTATCCACAACTTGCATGGCTTCAGACGATCCCTAAAAACGTATCTTTTTAAGGCGG
Organism: Allobates femoralis; assembly: GCA_033576535.1. NCBI lineage: Eukaryota > Metazoa > Chordata > Amphibia > Anura > Aromobatidae > Allobates > Allobates femoralis. The sequence continues at coordinate 103,557,284 of JARQOC010000006.1, forward strand.
CCTATCATACTCCCTAATAGAAGTCCTTTGTACTGTAGACAGTGAATGGGCTATCCCTCTGGATATTACTCTTCTATAAACTCCACCAAACCAATAAAGGTCTACACAGATTGTATAATGACCATCCATGTAAGCTTAGTTCTATGCCCCATTTCCTCAAGATGCCTGGACCATCAGTGCAATAAGCCCCTGTACCTTGTGCAACCCCTATCCCGTCGTAGATTGTAAGCTCTTTTGAGCAGGGTCACCTTCATTTCTTGCTTTATTTATTGTATTTTCTTTTTTACATTGATTCTATGCCTATTGTTTTGTATCCAATTATTGTACTGTATTTGTTCTCTACTGTAATTACTTACTGTATTATATTTTCTGTACTCTAACCCTACATTGTAAAGCGCTGCGGAATATGTTGGCGCTATATAAATAAAGCTTTATTATTATTATTATTATTATGTCTTTATTCTGTATGGTATGAATTTATTGATAGTTTATGTCTGGGATTACCCAGAATGCGCCCATTAATGGTACCTTTACACGCCGCGACGGCAGGCTGGATACATCCCGCTACAGGCTACAAATGTAGCTTGTAGCGCCAATGTAGCCCGTCGTAGCGGCGTCTGAAGACGTGACGCTACAGCCGGCAACAGATACATCTGTTTCCTAGGTCTGCTCGAAAACTGATGGCTACATCGCTGATGGTAGCGAGCTGTATCGGCGTGTAAAGAAGCAACGGAAGGGAACTCTGGACACCCTACGATGTAGCTGCAATGTAGCTAAGGCGTCACCTAGGCTCCGTGTTACCGCGCCCCATGTGCGATCATTGGTGGAAGCTGCTGCGTGCCGATTGGCCCATGCCTCACAGCCCTCCATCTTGGATGAGCTGTCCCTTCAGCACTACACATACGCGCCGTATGCACGATCATACCGTAGTACAATTACGCGGCCCCAAACTTACGCTAAACCAAACCAAATGGCCCATGATCCTCATATACAGTGTGCACATCCTGTAAACACATAATGAATAATGCTGGACACAGCGGTCAACAATGTGTTACGGACCGGCCTGCCTTATTGAACTGCAGATGCCGCATAAAAGTGTCCCTTGAGTGGCTGCGCGCAACTCAAACACTGATGCACGTATACACACACCGCATTGAAGTCGAGTAGTCAGTACACAGCGCACAGGCTTGCTGTACGCATCGCTCTGTGGGTGTTGTACAGTAGGTGCCGCAGAAGTGCTTCGCCCGTGTCACTGCGCGTAGGACTAGTTCAAAGGGTGCGTGACCCGGAACGTGGCCGTAATGACGTAATTACGATAGTTTCGTTTTCACTCTGCCTGCAAGGTGCCAGCCCCTCCTCTGCACACACCATTGCAGTCATGGCGGCCGTTCACCGCGCTGCTACTGGGGGATGGCAGAGCTCATCATATTAATTGACCACTGTGACCGGTATGATTACTGGGGTAATCGGCACCACCGTCACCCTAGGCTGCGCAATCGCGCCACTATTCGGCGGATTCAGCGGGCTCTGCTCAACCAACTGGGGGTGCAGAGGACCGCTAAAGCCGTCCAGAAGAAGACAGCGGACCTGAAGCACAAATGCCCAGGCCGCATACTCGATATCCGTGGCAGGATTGCCAGGCTGCGTGGTGAGTACTTCAGAGGGCCACACATGATTTGTATTGTATGTAAGCACAACAAAAACATAAAAATTCGTTCACACACATCCTAGGTATAGTGAGAGGGACACCGGCAGACATGCAATGGGGGACAATATAGGCCGCACATTATAGATAGACTGGCTACACATCTGCCTACAAGTAATGTTCATGTGCCACCCAAGATTACTCTACAGTGTTACATGCCCTCCAACCAATTAACACACTCATGCCACATACCTACGCCATACAGAATACATGAGATCATCCCATATATGAAAAACACCAAACACATATCACAAATATTGAACTGTCAATACATCTCAGAGCCTAAACAGTATGCTGACACATCAATTATTGTTTCATAATCTGCAGATGCGGAAGTGTCAGCCGATGAGGTTCCCCCACAACTGGCTGCAGGTGGCCCACCAACACCACCGCGGCAAGAGGCAGCTGGCCCACACACACCACCGCCACAAGAGGCAGCTGGAGCCCACACACCACCGGGGCAACAGCCAGCTTGGCCACCATCCCCACCAGGGAATAGGGCCCCTCACCAGGGCATGAGGAGGAGGAGGAGACCCTGCGTTGGTGGAGGCAGAGGTGGGCTCGCCTGGTCGCAACCTGATGCTGTGGCGCAACCCCCAAATGCAGCTGCGTTGGATGTTTATGGCGGTAAGTGATTTCAGTTTGATTAGAGGGGCCGAACACTGTAAGCATTGTTGTTGTTACTTGGGAAATGGAAAAGCTAGGCATTTCTGACATAATGTCCTTCACACACTCTTGCAGATGGAGAACGTGCTGGAGCTGCCGGCTGGAGTGTCAGTGCCTCCCCATCACCCCCTGATAGTCAGGATGATGTTGCGCCCGAGGGTAAGGACAATATTGCTTGTGTGAACCTGACACAAACACCAGAGGTAGGATTCTGAAGTAATGATGTTTTTTCCCCACACACAATACAGGTGTACCCACCATGGAGGACGTCGTGAGGGCTCACCACCAGTTTGCCCACCGACTGCAACGGGCCCTACACCGGGGAATACAGGATCTCACCCGCCTGTCTAACATGGTGGATACCGTCCTGCAACATCAAGATGGCCAACATTAAGATGGAACCCCCCGGAAACAAATTTGCCCCCCTGACCCCCAAATGTGTTGTCCTAGTTGGACCTTGAACTTACAGACGTTGCCTGTTAGGCTTTTGATGTGGATTGGGTTTTTTTTTGTTATTTTTGGCCCCCGTTGGGCTCTTTTCTTATAGTGTTCCACTATCACAAAAGGGGGATTGTGGGATGGCCAGGCCTTTGGCCCTTGCACCTATCCTGTCCCACATTGGGACCATCAGGAGTGTGGATTAACCAGCCCTTTACCTTATGGACCTATCCTGTCCCACATTGGGACCATCAGGAGTGTGGATTAACCAGCCCTTTACCTTATGGACCTATCCTGTCCCACATTGGGACCATCAGGAGTGTGGATTAACCAGCCCTTTACCTTATGGACCTATCCTGTCCCACATTGGGACCATCAGGAGTGTGGATTAACCAGCCCTTTACCTTATGGACCTATCCTGTCCCACATTGGGACCATCAGGAGTGTGGATTAACCAGCCCTTTACCTTATGGACCTATCCTGTCCCACATTGGGACCATCAGGAGTGTGGATTAACCAGCCCTTTACCTTATGGACCTATCCTGTCCCACATTGGGACCATCAGGAGTGTGGATTAACCAGCCCTTTACCTTATGGACCTATCCTGTCCCACATTGGGACCATCAGGAGTGTGGATTAACCAGCCCTTTACCTTATGGACCTATCCTGTCCCACATTGGGACCATCAGGAGTGTGGATTAACCACCCTTTACCTTATGGACCTATCCTGTCCCACATTGGGACCACTCAGGAGTGTGGATTAACCAGCCCTTTACTTATGGACCTATCCTGTCCCACATTGGGACCATCAGGAGTGTGGATTAACCACCCTTTACCTTATGGACCTATCCTGTCCCACATTGGGACCATCAGGAGTGTGGATTAACCAGCCCTTTAACTTATGGACCTATCCTGTCCCACATTGGGACCATCAGGAGTGTGGATTAACCAGCCCTTTACCTTATGGACCTATCCTGTCCCACATTGGGACCATCAGGAGTGTGGATTAACCAGCCCTTTACCTTATGGACCTATCCTGTCCCACATTGGGACCATCAGGAGTGTGGATTAACCAGCCCTTTACCTTATGGACCTATCCTGTCCCACATTGGGACCATCAGGAGTGTGGATTAACCAGCCCTTTACCTTATGGACCTATCCTGTCCCACATTGGGACCATCAGGAGTGTTGGATGGCTACACCTATCCGAAAGCTGCATTCTGTGTTTTGTGGCAAATGACTTCCACACATGTATGTAGCAAATAAAATGTTATTTTTTTTTTAATTTGCCTCATTCATGTCACAACAAGAATATGGGGGTGGAAATGTTCAACAGGTTCATATCTCACACACATTACCACATCTCTTTGTCAATGTCCTACCACAGTACAAAGGAACCTATGTTCGTCCTACACTGAGGCCATTGGCCCATATTGTGTGGCTTGGGCCAAACTATATTGTGAACAACACCATTCACCCAGCCTGCCCCCCCAAGCCATAACCCAAAAGAAAAACACAATTGAGTTTGTTCAAATATTTAATACACTCAGATTTTGTAAATAAAGAACAAATAATAAGAAGCAATTCTGCTGAAAAGTCAAAATAAAACATAAGGCAACAAAAATAAGGTGCCTCCACATGGAAAAGTCCAGAGTGCCAATTCGGTGCATTGGCTACTAGTGTCCAACTTCATCATCCTCTGTCGGCTCTGACAATGCCGCATCCCCCCTCCTCTGAGGGCAGCCCCGACCTACCTGAGAACGTCTGGTTGTACGACGACGTGTTGAGGGGGGATGGGGTGACTGTGGCGGGCCGGTCTTCTCACGGGCCGAGATGGGGCAGCTGGGGAAAGGGGCCACAAGGTGTGTTGCATGGGGGGGGGACGTGGCATCCCCATTGAAGGGCCCCATCATCGGCAGCATCAGCGGCATTGTTGAAGACCCTCAGAAGGATCTTTTTCTGGAGCGGCTCCATCCCTCGCATTCTGTCGCTCATGTAGAGGGCGTTGCTGTCGATGTGGGTCTGCTGTTCGTCCAACAGCACGCGTCGGGCCCAGGTGCCCAGCTCCGTCTCTGGTGGTGCAGGACGTCGGCGACGACGGATCCTGGAGCTGGGCCCTGGGGCCGGACCCACATCACTCGCCCCGCCCTCCTGCTCAGCCCCAGATGTCATGGGCTGAGCATCATCAGCGACAGAATGCTCCGCAATGGAGCCGTCCTCTTCTGGGGCCTGTGGGGGGGAGAGGAAACAAAAGAAAACATTAGTGATGGCAAGGACCACACCATACCATGGACACAGGACACAATATACCACTCCCACTAAAGTAAAGTCACTAACAAAATATATGGAAGGAATCTACAAACACCAAACCACCAAAATTTAACAACAACAAAACCTGTATTGCGCCTGGACACTCACCTCTACGATTCCAGGGACTCAGCACAATACAGATTTAGGTGTCAGTCAGAGAGCCGTAACCCAATGAGTACATGTCACCACAACACCTTGATACTGGGGGCTGGGCTGGCCAAATACAGATGTTGGGCACCTTCCCATTTTTAATACTAATATGATGTGAAACCATCAAACCTTCAAATAACGACAACCCACTTGCACCAGAGCCAACACACATGTGTGCCAGCAAAATTTAGTAGATGCCACTATGTGCCTCTTTCCTTTTAACCCAATAATAATTTAAACAACATTACACATGTAATTTATCCAGTTCCGATTTTTGGGGGAAATGCTATTTTGGAATACGGCTCTCTGCGTCAAATTCATATAATCCAAAATCATGGAAGGAGGCCAGATTCACAGACAGAAAAAGGTTTCCCACACCAAGGCGGAAAATGTGTCTAAAGTGTGCTAGTTCTGGGTTTCCCAAACCACACATGTGACGGTAACATTGTGGGACAACACTGTAACACGATTACCCACCTCCTGTGGCGCAGATGGTGATTCATCCGGGCCTACATGGGACGCAGCAACGGGGCGGTTGGTGGTCGTTGCACGCGAGCTCCCCTCGCCCAGGATGAAGGTGAAGAGGGGATAGTACCATAGGGTAGGTGATGGTACCTCCTCAGCTCCAGCTCCTGAGCGACGGTGCAGGTATTCATTGTGAGCCCGCATGAACGACTGCCGCATGTTTTTGATTTTTAAGGCCACCGCATGCTGGTCCCAACTCTTGCCTACCCTTGGCTCCAAGCGATTGGCTAGAGCCACAAGAGTCCTGTAGGCCTCGGACCTCGCTGCCTGGTTTTTATATTGAGGCAGCGAGCTGCGCCACAAACATTCGTGCCGCTGATACTCCGTGAGAAGCTGGGTTTCAAATTCCACAGTACACCTCGGCATCTGGGAAGACAAAACACAGCCAAACCAGACCGTCACGACACAAGCCATATCGATCTGTGAAAACCTTTTGAACATTATTTTCCTGCACATAAGGTTCTCATATGTACATTGTAGGCAGCAATAACTTTGATTACAACTTGGCCTATGTGTGCCATTTGCACAATGTCACACCGGTCCAAAGTAAAAGACATGTGTGACAAAATTACACATGTCAGGTACTCTGTGGCCCCCTAAACATGTGTTAAACCTGATTTAAGAACCCACTGTCCATATTAAAACAACACCTGGAGACGGTGTGTGCGTACAACCTCTAGGCCAACATGTGAGCAAACACATTGTGTGGTAGCTAGTCACTTTGTACTGAGCAAAATGGTTAAAATTAAGCAGATGAGAAAGGAGGGCGTGGTTTGTGCCAAGACTGCACATACTACATGTAATGTGCAAACACATCATCATGTAGTTGTTTGCCCATCCATGGGACTACTATTGTAACAGACATAACAAGAATCCCTGCAATGAAGGGACCAATAATTGCAGACATCAAATGCTGATGTGCATGACAGTTCTAAATGTCTACTTTATATGTTGGACTCACAAATTACATCAAAGGCCAAATCTATACGCACACAATACCAGTTGAGGCTATACCTGGCTATTGCCATACAATAGAAGAACTGACCCATCTGTCTAATTAGAGGGCCAAAATTAAAGGCCGTATCAAACATGCCCATACACACATGCCTAAGCGGCCGCCAATAACAGGCATCAGCGTCCCGTGCACTTTAATAGAAACCGCTAAAGAGGCTTACCGTCAGAGCAGCAGAAGATAGGCAGGACACTAGTAGCTCAATGCACATGGACCTCTGGACAAGGTGTAGTGGCCATTGGCCTGGCTTTATAGTCCGCTAAACCAATCACAGCGGACACAATGACGCACAGCGTAATGGGACACCTGGGGGCGCAATTAAGTTCCGCTAATTGGTGGAGATCGCTGATTCGTGATAGGTTGTCGGCCCTTTAAAAGGTCCGCATTCCGGCAAACATTACCCTTGCTGGCCAGACCCATTAAGTAAGTATCTGTGGACACACATGGAAATGGCGGGGTGTGGGGTGCATATGTTGGTGTTATTTGCGACCGCAGAACACTGTTTTAGCGTAGTGTATAGGGGTCTGTATTGCTGGGGAAGATATAGTGTACTGTGTGGACTTGGAGTAGGGATTTTGTTTGGTGCTTATAAATATTTGAACATATACATTGCTGTGTTTGTTTCCAGACACCATACAGGAGATTGGCTGCAGGACTGTAGACAGAAATGTGTGACTCCTGTCACCTGGATCAATTTCTGCATACTGGTTGTGGCCAATGGAAACTGGGTCCAACGGGGATAGGATGACACATGGCTTGGAGGTGTGGCACTCAAGACATAACATACATGTTTCGGAGAAATGTCACCAGCAAAAACAACATATGTAACCATGGGTACCCAACCTCACTCATGTGCAAAGTTGTTGGCTTCTTGTAAGCTTACTTGACCAGGCTATGGGGGTACGTATTGTTTGTTTAACATCCCAGATTAGGAAATGGCCACATTTTTATTATGGTCTGTGTAATGGCATCTGCAAATTTGTTCTCATACATTATTGGTGACACATGTCCCTTTCTAACTCACCTAGGTGCAGATGTTTTACTTTGACAAACTCCCATAGAAGTTGATGTAGAGGAGGCCACTATCATTGGGCGTCTTCCATTTTGATTGGGTGTACTACTGGGTGTTTGGCTTTCCTGGCTTCAGGGATGTGTTTTGTGGCCTGACGCAAGTTCCCCTCCAGTTGGCTATAGTGTGTCATCCAAAATAGGTGTGGCTTGCTGAACCTGCTGACACTGGCACATATTGTTCTACCTACTCATGTTGTGGTTTCTCATCTACAGGTGCTGATATTGAGGATGCAGAATATCCATGACCGCCATGTTATCGTGGCTCTTGCGTTGGTGGAAGAGCAAATGTGGCTTCAGGATCGGTATGAAAGGTTGATGAGGCGCAGACAGCGGCGCTTGTGGACCCGTGATTGGCTGCGCAGGCGGGAAACCCGGGGACACATGCAGCTGTTGCGGGAGCTGGAGATTAACTGTCCTGATGATTACCGAAACTATCTCCGTATGCCCGAGGACTGTTTCACCTTCCTATTGGAGCGTGTAGGGCCAATGATAGCGCATCAGGACACTATAATGCGCCCATCAGTATCACCTGCTGAGCGGTTGGCGATCACTTTGCGGTTCCTGGCTACAGGGCAGTCCATGACATCACTCACATACATGTCACGTGTCTCCCTGCCCCTGCTGAGCCGCCTGATCCCTGAAACGTGTTGGGCCATCTGGAGAGCTCTGCAGCCAGCCTACATGAAAATGCCTGAAACAGCCGCAGAATGGCTGGAAGTGGGCCGAGGCTTTGAAACCCGGTGGAACTTCCCCAACTGTGGCGGGGCATTGGATGGTAAGCACGTGAGGATTACCAAACCTGCCAACTCTGGCTCTTTGTTTTTCAATTACAAAGGGTATTGTAGTATAATCCTCATGGCTGTAGTAGATGCCAACTATGAGTTCCTCTACGTGGATGTTGGAATGAACGGTCGCAACTCAGATGGGGGGGTGTTTGCACGCAGCTCCTTGGCAACACTACTAGGGAATGGTGGGCTAAACTTACCCTCAAATGAGCACACGAACCGAACATCTAAACTTTGCGTTTGTGGCGGATGAAGCATTCCCACTTCAGGAACACCTACTGCGGCCATATCCACAGAGGGCCCTTACTTCTGAGAGACGCATTTTCAACTACCGGCTATCCCGGGCCCGCCGTGTAGTTGAAAATGCGTTTGGGATAATGGCCAATAGATTCCGGGTTTTTCATACGCCTATACATATGAAACCGGAGTCTATTGACGCGGTAGTGGTGGCCTGCTGTGTGCTGCATAACTTCCTGCGTCGTAGGGATAGGCCATCATACACGCCAGGAGGTTATGTAGATAATGCCAACGCTACAACAGGGGAGCTCCGTCCAGGGTCTTGGCGTGATGATGGCCATGTGATTGTGCCACTCCAGCCGCAGAGCCATGGCCGCACTCGGCGGGAGGCCAGGGACAGTAGAGACGCTTACTGCTCCTACTTCAATGGGTCTGGTGCAGTGAGCTGGCAGGACCAGGCCATGTAGTTTGGCTGGTTCTGGGAGGTTTATGTAACTTTGCAATGGAGGTGACAGCAGGGTAGCTGCACCCCTTTTCTTTTGTGTTTAACATTTTCATGTTTTTTTTTTTCCTAATGTGCATGAGGTTTCGTTAGTTAGTTAGTTAGTTAGTTAGTTTATGTTGTTTGAAACTTTTTTTGCTGCTCCACAGGTTCCAATGTGGGTTCAATTTGCTCTCTCTGCAATGTGTTGGCAGATTGTGACATGCACTTTATTTGTTGTTTTTATTTTGATGTTTTTTTTGTAAAAAATTGTAATTCAAGGTCACGATGAATGATTTTGATTTATAAAATACTTTTTTGGATCCAAACAAATGTGTGAGCCTGTTTACTTGGTGGAGGAGGGAAATGTGATGAAGTTTATGGTGGGGGCCTGGGATGTCATAGCCACCTATTGGCTGGGGTTGTGCAGACAATATGTGTGGGTAGCCATGTTTTTTGGCCAGTCTTTTGGCTAACAGTGTTTGTGGCCATTGTGCGTACTTGAGCCTTTATTTTGTTCTAGGCAGAGGGTCACCTGCACACATCACATTGATGCAGGACATATTCTTCTCAGGTGTTTTCAAATACACTGTCACACAGATCTTTCACAGGTTTGCTACGGAGCAGTTCCACTACATTCACATCTGTTGCCAGAGATATATATATACAATTTACACAAATAACGCACATACTGTGTGTTGTAAGCCGCTCATGTGTGTCGGAGAAACGCACCTCGCCGCTATCTACACACGCCGCTGTCACAAGCGCTGATCGTGCGTGACAGGGCAAACACTTGTACTACGTACACATAGCCCCGGCACCGCTACTTTTATGCACACTGGGTATGTGACTTGCCACCGCTCCTGGGTGACGCTTTCACATCGGTTTAGATGCATTCGCCACACTCCGCCATGTCACAACCGCTTATTCCGTGCTTCACTCCCCTCACTGGTACGTCACGTCTCGGCCATCCGCCCTTTCCGTCGTGCCCAATCACAACTCCGTAGTGTTGCCCAATGGTTGTGGTTTGGGCGCGGCGTACAGGACTGTGGCACGCCTATTTGTTTTACGTCCTGCCTTTGTTGCTCCCACATCACCCTGTGGTGGCGGCGTGTGAAGCGGGTACGCTAAGCTACAGCTGGCTACTTGAGACACCCGGCGATGTAGCTAGCTATAGATGTAGCGTGGCGTAGCGCATCTTGTCGCGGCGCGTAAAGGTGATGCGTTGAGCGTTTGTAGCCGTTTGAGCGTGCTCGTGCACGTGAAGTAGCGGGATGTATCCAGCCTGCCGTCGCGGCGTGTAAAGGTACCTTTAGGGATATAATCTGTAATGCTGTTACTACATATGGGTAATGTTGGTATTAGAAGGAGGTTGGATAATTTGGATGCAAACCTCGTGAGCTATAAGATATACAAGATATGAGGTCCTAATTAGATCTGTATAGCATACCATATCCCAGATGTAGGAGAGTCTGGATGGACTTAGAGGGGATGTGGTGTGTGTGTGTATGATCTCTATCTCCACACGGAACAAAAGGATTTATTTATGGTGATACATTACGGAACACCTAGAGGGTTAATTTATAAATACTACTGGTGATTTTGCCATAAAAGGTGACCCCATTATAGTGGATATGCTCATAATATAACAGGTGGGATGGTTTCATACAGTTGTGGCCAAAAGTATTGACACCCCTGCAATTCTGTCAGATAATACTCCGTTTCTTCCTGAAAATGATTGCAATCACAAATTCTTTTGTATTATTATCTTCATTTAATTTGTCTTCAATGAAAAAACACAAAAGAGAATGAAGCAAAACATTGATCACAACACACAAAGCTCCAAAAATGGGCCAGATAAAAGTATTGGCACCCTCAGCCTAATACTTGGTTGCACAACCTTTAGCCAAAATAACTGCGATCAACCGCTTTCGGTAACCATCAATGAGTTTCTTACAATACTCTGCTGGAATTTTAGACCATTCTTCTTTGGCAAACTGCTCCAGGTCCCTGATATTTGAAGGGTGCCTTCTCCAAATTGCCATTTTTAGATCTCTCCACAGGTGTTCTATGGGATTCAGGTCTGGACTCATTGCTGGCCACCTTAGAAGTCTCCAGTGCTTTCTCTCAAACCATTTTCTAGTGCTTTTTGAAGTGTGTTTTGGGTCATTGTCCTGCTGGAAGACCCATGACCTCTGAGGGAGACCCAGCTTTCTCACACTGGGCCCTACATTATATAATAATAAAATCAAAAGTCCAACGCTTTTTGTTTCACTAAATACAACATATACCCAAAACCATCCGCGTTGCCTCACCTGAGGTACACCGGATGACACATGAAACTGAACCAATTTATATTCCAAAAAAGTTCACTTTTATTAATATTTTCATATACATATAATTTATTCAGGTACCATATACAACTTGTTATTCAATAAAATTACATAAAATCAATAACATGCGGCGGTTGTCTGTGGGGGATACTCTGGAATACAGCACAGCAAGGAGTGTGGAAGAGGCAGCAAGTATACAGGTGAGCGGCAGCAGTCTGAATGATTGCACACAGTGAGGTTCTACGGGGTCTGCTATAGCAAGTAACTAGATACCTGATAATTAATGCCTGTACACAGTGGGAAAAGCGATGTTTGAGAAATTTACTGAATTTATAATGAAACTGGAAGCTTAACCAGTGTAAATAATCCATTAAGTCTCCTTGTCTGATGCTAGTCTATAAGGGACAGAGTAAAATCCACATATTATTGATTTTATGTAATTTTGTTGAATAACAAGTTGTATATGGTACCTGAATAAATTATAAATTATATGTATATGAAATTATTAATAAAAGTGAACTTTTTTGGAATATAAATTGGTTCAGTTTTATGTGTCATCCGGTGTACCTCAGGTGAGGCAACACAGATGGTTTTGGGTATATATGGGCCCTACATTATGCTGCAAAATTTGCTGGTAGTCTTCAGACTTCATAATGCCATGCACACGGTCAAGCAGTCCAGTGCCAGAGGCAGCAATGCAACCCCAAAACATCAGGGAACCTCTCCCATGTTTGACTGTAGGGACCGTGTTATTTTCTTTGAATGCCTCTTTTTTTATCCTGTAAACTCTATGTTGATGCCTTTGCCCAAAAGCTCTACTTTTGTCTCATCTGACCAGAGAACATTCTTCCAAAACGTTGTAGGCTTTCTCAGGTAAGTTTTGGCAAACTCCAGCCTGGCTTTTTTATGTTTCGGGGTAAAAAGTGGGGTCTTCCTGGGTATTCTACCATACAGTCCCTTTTCATTCAGACGCCGACGGATAGTACGGGTCGATATTGTTGTACACTCGGACTGCAGGGCAGCTTGAACTTGTTTGGATGTTAGTCGAGATTCTTTATCCACCATCCGCACAATCTTGCGTTGAAATCTCTCGTTAATTTTTCTTTTCCGTCCACATCTAGGGAGGTTAGCCACAGTGCCATGGGCTTTAAACTTCTTGATGACACTGCGCACGGTAGACACCCATTCAGGTCTTTGGAGATGGACTTGTAGCCTTGAGATTGCTCATGCTTCCTCACAATTTGGTTTCTCAAGTTCTCAGACAGTTCTTTGGTCTTTTTCTTATCTCCATGCTCAATGTGGTACACACAAGGACACAGGACAGAGGTTGAGTCAACTTTAATCCATGTCAACTGGCTGCAAGTGTGATTTAGTTATTGCCAACACCTGTTAGGTGCCACAGGTAAGTTACAATTGCTGTTAATTACACAAATTAGAGAAGCATCACATGATTTTTCTAATAGTGCCAATACTTTTGTCAACCCCCTTTTTTATGTTTGGTGTGGAATTATATCCAATTTGGCTTTAGGACAATTCTTTTTGTGTTTTTTCATTGAAGACAAATGAAATGAAGATAATAATACCAAAGAATTTGTGATTGCAATCATTTTCAGGAAGAAACTGAGTATTATCTGACAGAATTGCAGGGCTGTCAATACTTTTGGCCACAACTGTATAATACAGGCAAGTATAGATTGTCCTAATATACAGGACTCTATTAACATGACATAATTCAATCTAGGGTAGAGATGGACAGGGAAGAAATATATATATTTATATTATATATATATATATATATATATATTATATATAATATACACATAAGAAAGAGACATACAGTCATATGAAAAAGTTTGGGCACCCCTCTTAATATCACTCTTTTTTTTTGTTTAAAATTGTTTTTTTTGCAACAGCTATTTCAGTGTGATATATGTAATAACTGATGGACACAGTAATATTTCAGGATTGAAATGAGGTTTATTGTACTAACCAAAAATGTGAAATATGCATTATTTCAAAATTTGACAGGTGCAAAAGTATGGGCACCTCAACAGAAAAGTGACATTAATATTTAGTAGATCCACCTTTTGCAAAAATAACAGCCTCTAGTCACTTCCTGTAGCTGTTAATGAGTTCCTGGATCCTGGATGAAGGTATTTTTGACCATTCCTCTTTACAAACCAATTCCAGTTCAGTTAAGTTTGATGGTCGCCGAGCATGGACAGCCCGCTTCAAAACATCCCACAGATGTTCAATGATATTCAGGTCTGGGGACTGGGATGGCCATTCCAGAACATTGTAATTGTTCCTCTGCATGAATGCCTGAGTAGATTTGGAGCGGTGTTTTGGATCATTGTCTTGCTGAAAGATCCATCCCCGGTGTAACTTAAACTTTGACACTGATTCTTGAACATTATTCTCAAGAATCTGCTGATACTGAGTGGAATCCATGCGACCCTCAACGTTAACAAGATTCCCCGTGCCGTCATTGGCCACACAGCCCCAAAGCATGATGGACCCTACCCCAAATTTGACAGTGGGTAGCAAGTGTTTTTCTTGGAATGCTGTGTTTTTGTGGCGCCATGCATAACACAGCTCAATCTTTGTTTCATCAGTCCACAGGACCTTCCAAAATGAAACTGGCCTGTCCAAATGTGCTTTTGCATACCTCAGGTGACTCTGTTTGTGGCGTGCATGCAGAAAAGGCTTCTTTTGCATCACTCTCCCATACAGCTTCTCCTTGTGCAGTGAGCACTGTAATGTGGTTGTACATGTCGATTAAATCAGAGAGTTTTTCAGGCCATTGATTTCTTTCTTCCAACGGGAGAATTTTCAGCATGTCGATGACGATGTTATTCATTTTTTCACTCCATTAGTCCATTAGTTTGAGGATGATATGGGGTCGTTCTGATCTTTTTGCACCCATACATCTGGCAAAACTCTTGAAAGATCTCTGCTTTGAATGCTGGTCCTTGATCAGTTAGAATATGTTCTAGATATCCTAACGGTCTGCAGAAGACTTTTTGGAAGGTTTTTGCAGCAGTTGCAGCTGTCAAGTCTTTTACAGGGGCTACCATTAAAAATCTTGAATAATGGTCTACCTTTGTCAAGGCGTACATATAGCCGGATCTACTTTGAGTCAGTTTTACATGGTCCAAGGCAACTAATTCCAAAGGCTGCGTAGTTACGATGGGATCAAGTGAAGCTTTCTGGCTCTGTACATCTTTTCTTCTCAAGGTACAGGCTTGACAATTTCTGCACCATTTTTCTATGGATGATCGCATACCAGGCCAGAAGAATCTGTCTTAGAGCAGCTCTTCAAGCTTCTTCCATCGAAATGCCCAGTTTTGTTGTGGTAGACATGTAAGACCATGGGAACATCTGATTTTGGCACGATGATTTGCCACGCCAGTTCATGGGTTCTTGGATTTATATACTGCCGGTACAATTTATCTTGGTACTGGAACAATTTACCTCGTTCATTCCACAGATGTTTGGCATCAGACGGAGGGTTTACAGGCAGCTTCGCTGACTCTTGTGCTATCAGTTGTTTGATTAGACCGACAGCCGGGTCTCGGTTCTGCACTTTTCCCCAGTCGAAATGAGATAACAGGTTCACTGCTTCTGTAGAAAGGTTTTGATGGGTCTGCTGGCATTGGGTTTCTCTTACATGATGGAAGGCAGGTAACTCCACTTCTTCCAGCTCGTCTTCATCTACTCCCTCTTCAGATAAATGGGGCATCCTGGATAGAGCATCCGCATTTCCATTCTGGTGCCCAGCCCGGTACTTGATGGTGAATTGATAGTTGAAGACAGGGCCGGGACGACAGCTAGGCGACCCTAGGCGATCGCCTAGGGCGCCATCTTGTGCAGGGCGCATTTTTGCCCGCCCCCTGGGAGGCCCTGCACCCCCTGGGGGCCCCGTGCTGGCCGCCAGCGGCAGCGGCGCGTCGGCCAGAGAGGAAGGAGGGCGGGACTCCGACTTCCTGTCCCGCAGCTCTGCCCACCCCTCCTCTCCTCCTCCGTACAGCAGACGCACGGTGACGGCGGCCTCGGTGACCGGTGGCGGTGAGTGTGCAAAGGCGCCCCCCCCCCAGTCCGCATACTGGGCCCTGTATACACCACCACTGGGCCCTGTATACACCACCTCCACCACTGGGCCCTGTATACACGGTCACCACCACCACCACTGGGCCCTGTATACACCACCACTGGGCCCTGTATGCACCACCACTGGGCCCTGTATACACCACCTCCACCACTGGGCCCTGTATACACCACCACCACCACTGAGCCCTGTATACACCACCACTGGGCCCTGTATACACCACCACTGGCCCTGTATACACCATCACTGGGCCCTGTATACACCACCACTGGGGCCTGTATACCACCACTGGGGCCTGTGTATACCACCACTGGGGCCTGTATATACCACTGGGGCTGCTGTATTAGTGCTGGGGCCTGTATATACCATGGGGCTGCTGTATATATCTGGGGCTGTATATACTGCTGGGGCCTGTATATACCACTGAGGCTGCTGTATATATTGCTGGGGCCTGTATATACCATTGGGGCTGCTGTATATATTGCTGGGGCCTGTATATACCTGGGGCTGCTGTATATAGTGCTGGGTCTGTATATACTGCTGGGGCCTGTATATACCACTGGGGCTGCTGTATATACTGCTGGGGCCTGTATATACCACTGGGGCTGCTGTATAATGCGGTCGTATAGACCACTGGGGCTGCTGTATAACCCCTGGGGCTGCTGTATAACCCCTGGGGCTGCTGTATTACCCCTGGGGCTGCTGTATTACTCTGGGGCTGCTGTATAACCCCTGGGGCTGCTGTATAACCCCTGGGGCTGCTGTATAACCCCTGGGGCTGCTGTATTACCACTGGGGCTGCTGTATTACCCCTGGGGCTGCTGTATAACCCCTGGGGCTGCTGTTTTACCACTGGGGTCTGTATATACCACTGGGGAGGCTGCTGTATACCACACTGCTGGGGGCTGTATACCTGTGCTGGGGTCCACCCTTGGCTTATACACGAGTCAATAGGTTTTCCCAGGTTTTGGGGCAAAAGTAGGTGGGTCGGCTTATACACGGGTCGGCTTATAAACGAGTATATACGGGTAGTAATCCTACAATGTCTGCTGGACATGGTATGAGGAGGTTTATGGCTCAGTCAGTACACACTCCATACTTCATGGTAAGGGGAGGGTTTATGGCTCAGTACACACTCCATACTTCTTGTTATTAACCAGTTAATGCTCTCTTGTCCACCGCACTGCAGTGTCAAAAGAGGACAACAGCGAGACAAGCAGCAACATGGCATCAGAGAGTCCCTGACCTCGAAATAGAAGATCCTCAGATCCTGGTATTGTGACATAATATTAAGAATAATACTTTTTGCATTTATATTACACTATGAACTCCACAGCACTTTACATACATCATGAACACTGTCCCCATTGGGGCTCACAATGTAAACATCCTATCAGTATGTCTCTGCAGTGTGGTTGGACGAACCTTTTATAGGTCCCCGTTAAATTAAATTTACTTTCAAAGTATGTTTACATTTTTATTCCCAAACATATTTCGGTGGGGGGGGGGCGCCGTTTGCCTTACCTGCCTAGGGCATCAAAATGCCTTGTCCCGGCACTGGTTGGAGAGTCTGGCCATCCATCTCTGCTCCATGGCTCCCAACTTTGCAGTTTCCAGGTATGTGAGCGGATTGTTATCCGTGTAGGCGGCAAACCTGCTAGAGGCTAGATAGTGTCTGAACCTCTCGGTGATGGCCCAGACCAAGGCCAGGAATTCCAGCTTGAAAGAACTGTAGTTTTCTGGGTTCCTCTCTATGGGTCGCAGCTTTCGGCTTGCATAGGCGATTACCCTCTCCTTGCCATCTTGCTTTTGGAAAAGGACGTCTCCAAGTCTCACATTGCTGGCGTCTGTATATAGCAGGAGTGGCAGACTGTAGTCCGGGTACGCTAGGATTTCTTCTCCTGTCAGGGCCTCTTTCATCTTCTGGAACGATTCCTCTTGTTCCTTACCCCATCTCCATGGAGAATCCTTTGACTTGCCCTTCATGGGCTGGCCTACTAGGAGGTCTTGCAGTGGAGCAGCCTTCTTGGTACACTCCTTGATGAACCTTCGGTAGTAGCTCACCAAACCCATGAATTGACGTACCTACTTAACGGTTTTGGGTTGTGGCCATTCTTTGATTGCTGCCACCTTGTCTGGATCAGGGGCCATGCCTTCAGCACTGACTATGTGCCCTAGGTACTGCACTCTTGGCTTTAACAGGTGGCATTTTGATGGTTTCAGCTTCATCCCGTATTTGGCCAGAGCTTCGAACACCTCTCCTAGATGGGCGACATGTTCCTTGTAGGTCTTGGAGTACACGATCATGTCATCCAGGTAGAGCAGTACCATCTCAAAGTTCTTATGACCCAGGCAACTCTCCATCAACCTCTGGAAGGTTCCAGGTGCATTACATAGTCCGAAGGGCATGCTGTTGAACTCATATAGCCCCATAGGTGTTGCGAATGCCGATCTTCTTTGGCTACGGACACCTACCAATACCCACTAGTGCGATCTTAGGTGGAGAAGTAGTTGGCAGACTTCAACGCAGGTAAAGATTCTTCTATACGTGGTAACGGGTAAGCATCTTTGTGTGTTAAGCGTTTTTTTTGCCTATAGTCTACACACATCCTCATACTGCCATCCTTTTTCCTGACTAGGATCAATGGAGCTGCCCAGGGACTACAGCTATCTCGTATAACCCCTGCGTTTTTCATGTCCTGTAACATTTCTTTGGCTCTTTGATAATGTGCTGGTGAAATAGGCCTATACCGCTCTTTGATTGGTGGATGTGTACCTGTGGGGATGTGTTGTTGTACCCCTTTTATCCTACCAAAATCATGTGGATGATTACTGAAAACTTGTTCAAATTCTTGGGCTACCCGTTACACACCTTGCTTTTCATACACAGGAGTGGTGTCAGTTCCGACATGGAGCTGCTGGCACCAGTCCTCCAGTGGACCAATTGTTTGATCAGGTTTTGCCCCTTTTTCATGGGGTTCAGGTTGCACTGTTTGGATCTCGTTGTTGCTGACTGTATATTTTGGCAACGGTGGTATACCTGGGTAATTTAACCTCTTCACTGCCACAATTTAAGATGCGAACTGGTACTCTCCCATTGTGTACATTAACCACCCCCCTGGCTGTTAACAGTGTAGGCCTGTGCTCTGTGCTGACGGGCTCCACTAACGCTTGATAGTCCTG
This sequence comes from Allobates femoralis, assembly GCA_033576535.1. Classification (NCBI taxonomy): domain Eukaryota; kingdom Metazoa; phylum Chordata; class Amphibia; order Anura; family Aromobatidae; genus Allobates; species Allobates femoralis. Next base: position 103,576,288 of record JARQOC010000006.1, read on the forward strand.
CCCTCTCAGACCTATAGCTGCTCGATGCAAACCATCATTTCACTCATTGGGGGTATCACAATAGCTATCGGGTCTGTCACCCGTGCTGTGCCAATTTCACCACCAGTAATTGTTACCTGTTGTTGGTGTAAGATGGCTCTGATCTCATGTTGGATAATTTTCCACTGACCAGGCCTGACCGTTTCAGCAATCTGTTGAAGCAAAGATAACACTTCCTCCATGCAATTGCTAACAACATTTGTACCCAGTATAACATAAGGATCATTTGTATTACTGGCTTCTGCTACTACAAGGACCCCTTGGTTCTGTAATTCCACCCTCCACACCTTTATGGGCACTTCTCTAACCCCATCACAGTAATTGGTTCCCCATTTGCTGCATAAAGGAAAATGTCTATCTCAGGCTGTTTCATTTCTGCATCAGCCCAATACTTTTTATAAAGGATATAGGGGATCATGGTCACCTGTGACCCGGTGTCCATTAGAGCAGGTGTCGGGATGCCATTCAGTACAATGGACAGAAATGGACAATGGACACTCCTCAAAGGTAGCTCTCACTTTATCAAATATAGCAGGGGCTGATCGGCGTTTAGCAACAGACCAGGACACACTTTCTCTTTCTGCTGCACCAGATAACTGTACGAGCACCACCGTTGCACGTTATTGGCCGGTCATCGCATACCTGTCCAGGACGCCTTCGATCTTTCGCCTGAACTCATCCAGCGTATCGGGGCGGCCATCATACTGGGGCAACCACTTGGCCCCCGGGATGTATGGGAATGACATAGACATTATCGGGGCAGCTGTGCCCGAAGCACCGGAGGTACTGGCAGTGCTACCGGAGGTAGCCATCGAGGGTCCGGTGTAATTCTGGGGGTCAGTGTACGCAACCTTGTCGTCGCTGGAGGAGGCCGACATGTTGGAGGCCCCCCTAGTGAATTACAGCCTGCTCTTGAAGGGTTAAACTGTTCAGGAGTTTCCGGAACGCAGCGCTCGGGAATGCTCGGCTGAGTAAGGGGTGGGGTTTCAGTTTCGCACTCTGCAGACTGGCACGCCCCCTTTCTTCACGCTCTTCGGCGCAGTAATGGCGGCGGACCTTAAACAGTCACACGTTACAGTCAATAAATGGCACACAGTACCCGGTAATACTAGGCACGAGATCCTGTTTGTGATGCCAGAAAGAGACGTGTTGCGTCCCAGGGCAAGGGGTACTCGGGTATCAGGCGGCAGTGGGTTAACTTTGTGTCACGGGGAATGGCGGCCGCGCCTGATCCCGTGTCCTGGAGAGTGCTGCTCTTGAAAAAGGGATATTTACAGGGATTATGTACAGATGAGTCGTGACGCCACCTGCAGTATCTGGTGAGGGTTCACCAGCGCCGCTACAGTCCTCTGGAGGTCGGTGGGATTGTGGCAGTGATGGTATAGTCCTCCGCAGGCAGGACTGGGACCTCTGGGGCAGCATAGTGAGGATGAGCAGGTTGCAGCAGAGCTGGGATAGTTAGGAAGGTAGGAAAAGCCTACAGAGGGCACAGAGGGCAAAGGGAAAGGATGCACACACACAGCAGAAGTCTCTTTACCTTTTTATTGGTTTTATTCAAGTAAATTGTCCAGAGCACTGACGGGTGACGGGCTGCACAGCGGGCTCCCACAGCAAGTGGGTATAAGACCTCCTTCCTTGTGTATTTACTGAAGCACATTCTATTATATCCTCACTTGCCCCCACTCTCTTCCCTTGTCTGTATCTCCTTCTCCTCCTGTGCGGTCTCCGGGACGACCTTCTCTGGCACTGCAGTGTCCTGCTAGCCCTGGCTCCCTCTCTTTGACTCTCTCAGGAGTCCGGGTAGCTGAAGCTTCCTCGGTGCCAAGGGGTTTTCTGTGGGACCTGTAGTTCTCCCACTGGTGCGGATCCCCAATATCTGGCTTCCTCTGGAACAAACTCACAACTCGAGCTGCCTGTTCCTTGCTTCTGTTCCTTCTCTAAGCTCCCTGCTTTCAGTCCCACTTAGGCTAGTGGGTCGCTGAAAGGCTACTCCTGGGTCGCTGGCTCGGGCCTACTCGCAGCACCGACCACCAGGACTTCCCTGCAGCTCTTCTAGCGTCTGCACACACTCTGACTAGCTCCTCCCCAGCAGTAGTATATATAGGGGATCTTGCCTAAGCACAGTAAGTTGAGCTCCCCCTACTGTGTCGGGGTGGAAGGTGTTGTTCGTAGTAGGTACCTGCTGTGGAAACCCAACTGTGCAGTAGAGAGACCAGTGGTTACCTGCCTTGGCAGGGCGCCACATAAATATAGCCTTATGACAGGTTAAAATGTAAATAGTAGTGTACAGAAGGGTGAAGAGTAGGCCAAAACAGGTCACACCAGGTACACAACATCAGAAATGGGGGTGAGTTGGAGCTGTCAAGGGAGAGCAAAATCTTGGCCAATAGGTGACCCCAGGGCCAGGAGGCCTACAGTGCTTATGACCGGTAGAGGCCCCTGCAGTACCTAGGACTCCTACGCCGAGGTACCCGTAGTAAGTGTTGTTGTGTATTTTGAACTTTTAAGCCTACAGAGACTTACCTGTTTGGACTTTGTTGAACTTGATTGAACTTTGAACCCCGTCTTACCCGGAGCTTACAGAGACTATACTGTAAAGACTCTTAAAAGACATTTTCCCTGACCTTTCCCCTGTTTTTACAATTTAAAAGGATCATAGTCACAGGACTGGTTGTGACAAAAACTTACTTTTCAGCCTGCGGCGGATGGACTAGCGCCGTATGGACAGCACCTGTTTTACCATTTTTCAGTGGTTTTTGTAAATTTTGCTTTTTGAGACTCTGTACATATGTTACCAGTCATTATTGTTGAAAAATGTTATTTCACTGTTAACCAAAAATGTTTCTCAGTCCAGGAGTACTGACCTTACCTAGGGGGGAATGTGGCACCCTGCTCACACAGGTAACCACAGACTCATCTACCGCATGGATGGGTTTCCACAGTGGGTACACCAGCGCAAATAACACCTTCCACCCCAACCCAGTAGGGGGAGCTCAACCTGCTGCCCTTAGGCAAGATCCCCTATAAATACTGGTGCTGGGGGCAGAGTTAGATAGAGAGTGCAGTCGCTAGGAGAACTGTGAAGACGTCCTGGTGGTCAGAGCCACTCTAGGCCTGAGCCAGAGACACCTGAACAGCAATCAGTCTAGCTGTTGCTGAGAGCCAAGAGTGGGGTCAAAGGCGAGACGTAGGAACAACGGAGAAGTAGCATCCCGGGGACCGAGGAGCTGTATTGGTTCACTCCAGAAAGCACCCCGGACACCGGAGTCCGAGTCTGCAGGAGAGCACACAGCCAAGCAGAAAATACCGGTTTTACGTGGAGACTTCAGTCTCCCGGGCATCTGTGCAGCCACCAACAAGGGAGCCAGACACCGCAAGAGAGTATATAGTGGCAGTCCATCGAGGGTTACCCAACACAGCACAGGTGAGAGGAGAGCAGAGGAGGCCAGCCAAATTCCATACAGGGCAGGGCAGGGGCTTCACACAAGGGAAAAGAGATGAGGAGGCCTTATACCCACTTACTGTGGAGATCCAGAAGTGCTACCTGAACACCTGGCAGTTTACTGGACTTTTACCTGCAATTCCATCAGTAACAAGAAACAATCTACGGTGTGTGTGTCTATTCCTCTACCCCTGACCCTGCCATCTATAGAGACTATTCTAGCTGCCTGCCAGCAAGACCAATTCCCTGCTTTCTTCCCTGACCATCTACTATCAGAGCCCCAGGGACCCAGCTCCGCCTGTGGGGAGCTTCAACAGCTAGCTGCCCATACATCATCCCTGGAGGCCCAAGGCAGCGCTGGTGCAATTACCAGAAGCCACAAGTGGCGTCACGACAAACTTTCTAACTCTTTACTACCATTCCCCAACTCTTTTACCAGTTGGCCACCAGTGACATCCCAACCACAGCAAGGCCCAGACACCCGAGTCCCCATACAACCCTGGGTTAGTCAGTGTCACTTTGGGTGTTTTCTGTCATGTACACCTCTCAAAGGGACTTCAAATGTGATGTGGTCACGAAAAAAATGGTTTTGTAAATTTTGCTGGAAAAATGAGAAATTGCTGATGAACTTCCTAACAAAAAAAAATTTTTTTTTCTAAAATTGTGCTGATGTAAAGTAGACATGTGGGAAATGTTATGTATTAACTCTTTTGTGTCACATAACGCTCCGGTTTAACAGAATAAAAATTCAAAATTTGAAAATTGCTAAATTTTCAAACTTTTTGCCAAATGTTTGATTTTTTTCACAAATAAATGCAAAAAAATGATCGACCTAAATTTACCACTAACATGAAGCCCAATATGTCACGAAAAAACAATCTCAGAATCGCTAGGATCTGTTGAAGCGTTCCAGAGATATTACCTCATAAAGGGACACTGGTCAGAATTGAAAAAATGGCAAGGTCAGTAATTCCAAAATAGGCTGGGTGGTGGAGGGGTTAAAATATGCAAGAAAGTATTGATTTATAATTCTATTGTTTACTGCTCATTGCCTAAGTTACCTGTCACCTCTGCAAGTCTATTCGCGGTAGCCAGTTTCCTAGGTAGAGGTGTATCGACCGGTGGTAAGGCCGCGGGTGTGTGTGTATGTCTGGCTTCAACAGAATCTCCATACTCAGATTTAACCGGTAGTAACATTTCTTTACTGTAAAACATATCTATAACACAGTCAACTAATCTAGCTGCACACATGTATATGGTGGAGTCTCTGGATCTTCACTTTATCCGGGTGCGCAGCAAGAAGAAGAAAAAGAAAACAAACAAAATGGAGATATCTTTCCCTAACTTTCCCTCAAATCACGTACCAGTCTATCCCAGAAGAAGATGTCGCTCCCACGTGGCAGGCCTGGGGTCTCACAATGACGGGTCCCGGTGCAGCGCTGAAGGGGGGGAAACTCCTCAGTCCTCCTCTTCGGTCTTCTTCCGCAGGTAACAGATTTTTGTTAGTCTCTCTCTCTGTCCCGGGGCACACAGATCAGGAGAAGGGAGATCACAGTAGCACAGATGACTCCCTTATGTCGGTCACAGCCCCTGCACATGTAATCCGGTGGCAATGTCCTGAATTCCGGAGGCAATGTCCTGAATTTGAGTTGGACCCTCGGTAAGACAAGGTCCTGCAGACCGGAGGTTGCAACAGCGATCCTCACGGGGTATTTCTTCCCAAGAATCCGGCTGCAAAAGAGCCTAGGCTCACACGGTCTGTCCTGGCTGAAATCTGAGTCTCCACAGCTCTGTTTCTCTTCCTGGGTAAACAAAAGAGATGGTGGGGGATTTCCACCCTCGGTGATTGCACAGTCCACTAATGCCCCCTGGTGGACAAGTGCGGAAACAAAGTCCAATTCTATGTCCATCTCAATGCGGCAGTCTGAATTGTTCACCTCATTACATACCCCCCCACTTAAAGGTTGGCAGTCCCTGTCAACAACCGCCGGCTCCAAGGCAGTGATGGCTGTAGATGTCGCAGGGGTTGGTTGAGAGGTGGGCCATACATACTGGTCCCTGTAAGACCGTCCGGGCAGGATCCCAGCAGTGGTGCGGTCAGTGCGTCGCAAGGGTCGGTTGTTCCCCTCCTCGTCACTGTCTTTACGCCCCACTCCAGTCAGTACTCCGGGAGAGGGACTGGTCTGTGTAGGTGGCAAATTTCTCCTCCATAGCCCACGTTAGGGCCAACAGCTCCAGCCGGAACAAGCTATAATTGGTGGGGTTCTTCTCGCCCTCGTGTAGGGATCGACTGGCATAGGCTATGACACGCTCCTTGCCTTCTTGTACTTGTGAAAGTACTGCCCCTAGACCTTGTAGGCTGGCATCGGTATGTAGTTGGAAAGGGAGATTGTAGTCTGCATATGGAAGGATGGGAGGTGAAGTCAAGGCACCCTTTAGGGCTTGGAAGGATTCTTCCTGGCTGGGTCCCCAGCTGATGGGTCGTCCTCTGGGGCCATTGGTGGTCTCTCGAAGCAGTTCGTGCAAGGGTGCAGCAAGCCGGGCGAAGTTTCTTACGAACCGGCGGTAGTAACCGGCTAACCCCAGGAAGGCCCTGACCTCTCTGACGTTCGTAGGCTGTGGCCAGTCCCGCACGGCGGCTATTTTCTCCAAAGACGGCTGTACACCTTCGGCCGAGATCCGGTGACCCAGGTAATTGATCTCGGGCTGCAGAAGACGGCACTTGCTGGGTTTCAACTTCAGGCCATGTTCTCTCAGCCTACGAAACACACGGCCCAGCTGTTGCAGGTGTTCTTCAAATGTGGCCGAATAGACTACGATGTCGTCCAGGTAAATGAGGGTGAAGTCGAAGTTGAAGTCCCCCAGGCAGCGCTCCATCAGTCGCTGGAAGGTCCCTGGCGCGTTGTTCAGACCAAAGGGCATCCGGTCGAACTCGTACAGGCCCATGGGTAGGATGAAAGCAGTCTTTTCTCTATCTTTCTCGTGCATGGGTACCTGCCAGTAGCCGCTGGCCAGGTCCAATGACAAAAAATATTTAGCTTTCTTCAGGGCTGTCAGGGATTCTTCGATCCTTGGTAAAGGGTATGAGTCACGGATGGTGCAAGCATTCAAACGGCGGTAGTCCACGCAGAACCTCAGGGACCCGTCTTTCTTCTTGACTATCACCACTGGTGCAGCCCAGGGGCTCTGGCTTTCTCGTACCACTCCAGCGTGTAACATGGAATTCAGGAGATTTTTCACTTCTTGGTATTGTTGGGGAGGTATTTGGCGGTACCTTTCACGGATAGGAGCGGTATCACCCGTGGGGATTTCGTGCTTGATACTGGGGGTGCATCCAAAGTCAGTGTCATGCCGGGCAAAGGACGCCTGGTGCTCTTGAAGTAACTCTTCTACCTGGGACACTTCTTGGTTGGAGTATTGGGATATGTCCAACTGGCACTTTTCTCGTAGTTCTCGCCCCGCGTTGACGTCACCCGCGACAGCGGCCATGGCAGAGACCGTCATTCTCCAATCTCCCTCTGTAGACGGTGCAAACTGGAGGGGGTTCATAGGGTTCACCTCTTCGGTTAGGGCGTAAACTCGGGCGAGTTGTGTCCCAGCCTCTAGGTCGACGCTCACGTTAGCCGTGTTACCCAGCCTGACAGGAATCCTCCCCTTTCTCACAATGGCTAGCGTTCGAGCAACTAGGGGGTTCAGCTTCCCTTCCTTCGGGGTGCGCGGCTCAATCAGCACCTCCACGCCTTCGAGCTGTCTTGTGGTGCTAAGGGGTAGCGAGTAGTGATGGGCGAATCCTAAATTACTCGGAATCGCTTGACTCTAGCGAGTCCGAGCCCAGGACTCGCTACTCGTTGCGAGTCTAGCGAGTCCAATGTTAATGAATGGGGAAGCGAGTAATAGCGAGTAGTGTGAGATTTACAAATCGCAGATGTGTCTCGGAAGCTTCAGCCTGAAGCAATCCTAGTTTTGTCATTTATTTGCATTGGACTCGTTTACTTTGTAAGTAATCGTTGGGAAACTCACACAGATAAGAGAAGAGTCCTGTCTGCTCTGTGCAGCTCCAGGGTCCTAGAGCCTGCCTGCTGCCTGATGTAGCAGTGCTGAGATTGTTCTCAGTCTGCTCATTCCCTGTGTACAGACATGAATGTCTGTGCACAGAGATGATGTAGCAGAACTGAGATTGTTCTCAGTCTGCTCATTCCCTGTGTACAGACATGAATGTCTGTGCACAGAGATGATGTAGCAGTGCTGAGATTGTTCTCAGTCTGCTCATTCCCTGTGCATAGACATCTATATCTATACACAGGGGATGTAGCAAGAGAGGACATCGCGTTTTGGACTGCGTCGGACGGAAGAGGATTGTTTTAATTAAAGATGGTGTCCCTAATGGCTTTTTTTTTTATTTCTAATAAAAAAATTTCTCTGTGTTGTGTTTTTTTTAAAACAATTTAATAGAAATTCATGGCGGTCATGTCTAATATTGGCGTGACCGCCATAAATTTCGGGCTTAGGGCCAGCTGACAATACAAAGCTGGCCCTAACCTCTATTACCCAGCGTGCCACCGCCACCAGGGCCGCTGGAAGAGCGGGGTTCAGCGCCAGAGGATGGCGCTTCAATGAACGCGCCATCTTCTGGGGCGGCTGCGGGCTGCAATTTGCAGCGGGGGGTGCCCAGAAAGCTTGGGCATCCCTGCGCTGCGGATTCCAGCCCCCAGCTGATTAGCTGTACCTGGCTAGACATAGAAATTGCGCGGAGCCCCACGCATTTTTTTGACTCCGACTCCGAGACGACTCCGACTCCGAGACGACTCCGACTGACCGAGACGACTCCGACTCCGAGACGACTCCGAGACGACTCCGACTCCGAGACGACTCCGACTCCAAGACGACTCCGACTCCGAGACGACTCCGACTCCGAGACGACTCCGACTCCGAGACGACTCCGACACGACTCCGACTCCGAGACGACTCCGACTCCGAGACGACTCCGACTCCGAGACGACTCCAAGATGACTCTGACTCCGAGACGACTCCGACTCCGAGACGACTCCGACTCCGAGACGACTCCGACTCCGAGACGACTCCGACTCCGAGACGACTCCGAGACGACTCCGACTCAGACGACTCCGACTCCGAGACGACGACGACTCCGAGACGACGACGACTCCGACTCGTCTCCGAGAGCGAACTCCGAGACGACTCCGACTCCGACTCGACTCCGAGACGACTCCGACTCCGAGACGACTCCGACTCCGAGACAACTCCGACTCCGAGGCGACTCCGACTCTGAGGCGACTCCGACTCTGAGGCGACTCCGACTCTGAGACTCCGACTCTGAGACTCCGACTCTGAGGAGACTCCGACTCCGAGACTCTGAATCTGAGCCTCTGACTCTGAAATTCATTAAATAATAAAAAAAAAAATGCGTGGGGCTCCGCGCAATTTCTATGTCTAGCCAGGTACAGCTAAGCAGCTGGGGGCTGGAATCCACAGCGCAGGGATGCCCAAGCTTTCTGGGCACCCCCCGCTGCAAATTGCAGCCCGCAGCCGCCCCAGAAGATGGCGCGTTCATTGAAGCGAAATCCTCTGGCGCTGAACCCCGCTCTTCCAGCGGCCCTGGTGGCGGTGGCACGCTGGGTAATAAAGGGGTTAATACCAGCTTTGTTATACAAGCTGGTATTAAGCCCGAGATTCTTAATGTCAGGCCACGTTTGACCCAGCCACTAAGAATCTCCAATAAAGGGTTAAAAAAACACAACACAGAGAAAAATTTTTATTTGAAATAAAAAAAAAAGCCATTAGGGACTCCATCTTTAATGAAAAAAATCCTCTTCCGTCCGACGTAGTCCAAAACGCGATGTCCTCTCTGCTACATCCCCTGTGCATAAATATAGATGTCTATGCACAGGGATGAGCAGACTGAGAACAATCTCAGCTCTGCTACATCATCTCTGTGCACAGACATTCATGTCTGTACACAGGGAATGAGCAGACTGAGAACAATCTCAGCACTGCTACATCAGGCAGCAGGCAGGCTCTAGGACCCTGGAGCTGCACAGAGAAGACAGCTGGACTCGGCTCGCAAAGAAACAGCAGTTACTTTGCAGTTTCCCTGCTATCACTGGCACAGTAGCCAGTGATTACTCGCACGAGTCTAATGCAAACAATGGCAATCCTAGTTTTGTCAGCGTTTCTGACAAAACTAGGATTGATATTGATTTGCATTGGACTCGTGCTGAGTAATCACTGGGAAACTCGCAGAGTACCGAGTCCTGCGAGTCCCTTACTACTCGCCGAGTAACGAGTCCTAGCGAGTAGATTCGCCCATCCCCAGTAGCGAGATAACGGTCTCCATCTCAGCAGGTAAAGTTATCCTAGTATGGCGGGGTACGGTGATCGTGGCCAGCGGCAGTTGTTCTTCTGTCATTCGCTGGAGATTGCAGGTCCGGACCACTTGTTGGAAGGCTCGGCGGGTGGCCCTATGTGTGGTCACTTCTTGCCAGTACTTGGGCCCCCTCTTGGTAACCAACACAAGATTCAGGTCTTTCAAGATGTTCATCCCAATAATCATGGGCGTTTCTGATCCACAGCCTTCCCTGACCACGATTATCCCTCTCTTCCCGAGATCTTGCCCACACACTTCGGTGTTCATCCAGGCAACTCCCGTCACCGGAATGGGTAGATTATTGGCTGCTTTGATCTTGATAGTAGTATCAGGGTCATAGGCTTCAGATACTCTTCGTAAAACTGCTCGGAGATGGTGGATACCTGAGACCCAATATCCATTAATCCTTGCACGGCGGTCCCTTCCAATAATACTTCCAGGGTAGGGCTGTTTGATGCATGTTTGTTCCGTGGCTGGCTTAGTTTTCCTACACCCCTCTCTTTGGCCTCCCCTGCCGAGTGAGCCTCTTTGGCAGGGGCGTCTAGTTTAAAGGTGGCCGCTGTTGTGGGGCATGACTTGCTGGTTCCGGTATATCGGCCCGTGGATGAACTTGAACGTTCTGGGGGCAACGGTTTGCTCTATGGCGGGGATCACCGCATGTCCAGCATCTTCCCATCGTCCGGCCGGGTTGTTGTCTCGCTTGCCTGTCCGCCTGTTGGTCCAGGGTGAGCTGCAACACCTGTTTCTGCAATTCTGCCACCATCTGCTTCAGTTCTTCCGTGTCACTGTTCGGGATTCTGACACCAGTTATGGACCTGCAAGCCGCGGTATAAGTCTGGGCCTCCATAACAGGTCCTCTCGAACGTTCTATCGCTTCTTGCTTAACTTCAGCGAACGTAAGGGCCGGATTTATCCGGAGTAGATCTTGCAGTGAGCGGTTAAGGTACGGGTCTCTTTATCCAATCACGAATTGATCTCTCAACACCAGGTCACGGGCGCCCGTACTAGCTATCTGTTCTCCTTTTCTGCAGGCTTGTTCAAGCAGTACTTGGAGGGCGTTGGCATATTGAGGGATGTCCTCCAACTCGAGTTGAGTACGCCGGAAGAACATATACCGTAATGTTCCCGCATATGTGGTCGGCCCATAGGTGTTCTCCAGCACCAAGTCATCCAACGTACGCCGGCCCCTAACCGTCTCCAGCCTGACAGTCGTCCACGCCTCCCCCTCTAATGTTAGCATGGCCTTTCTGCTAAGGTCTTAGGATCAATGTTATACATCTCCCCCACTATCTTAAGTTGTTCGGTCCATTCAGTTACAGGATAGTTCCGTCCGTTAAACTTCCTCACCTGATTGACAATAGATGCCGGGGGGGCTGTCCAGTTATAAGTTACTACCGGGAGGAGATTCTGTTGATCACACATCCTGCCGACTACGCCAGATGTAGCGACCGGTGGTAAGGCCGCGGGTGTGTGTGTATGTCTGGCTTCAACAGAATCTCCATACTCAGATTTAACCGGTAGTAACATTTCTTTACTGTAAAACATATCTATAACACAGTCAACTAATCTAGCTGCACACATGTATATGGTGGAATCTCTGGATCTTCACTTTATCCGGGTGCGCAGCAAGAAGAAGAAAAAGAAAACAAACAAAATGGAGATATCTTTCCCTAACTTTCCCTCAAATCACGTACCAGTCTATCCCAGAAGATGTCGCTCCCACGTGGCAGGCCTGGAGTCTCACGATGACGGGTCCCGGTGCAGGCTGAAGGGGGGGAAACTCCTCAGTCCTCCTCTTCGGTCTTCTTCCGCAGGTAACAGATTTTTGTTAGTCTCTCTCTCTGTCCCGGGGCACACAGATCAGGAGAAGGGAGATCACAGTAGCACAGATGACTCCTTATGTCGGTCACAGCCCCTGCACATGTAATCCGGTGGCAATGTCCTGAATTCCGGAGGCAATGTCCTGAATTTGAGTTGGACCCTCGGTAAGACAAGGTCCTGCAGACCGGGGGTTGCAACAGCGATCCTCACGGGGTATTTCTTCCCAAGAATCCGGCTGCAAAAGAGCCCTATGTCGGGAGACACCACACGGTCTGTCCTGGCTGAAATCTGAGTCTCCACACTCTGTTTCTCTTCCTGGGTAAACAAAAGAGATGGTGGGGGATTTCCACCCTCGGTGATTGCACAGTCCACTAATGCCCCCTGGTGGATAAGTGCGGAAACAAAGTCCAATTCTATGTCCATCTCAATGCGGCAGTCTGAATTGTTCACCTCATTACAGAGGCATAGCTACCTCTCCTAGTGGAGTAAGCAAAGTTTAGAGCTGCAGTGAGACAATACTGTAATATATACTGTCAATCATTCAGGAGCACGCTGCCCTTGGCAAGAGAAAAGATGTCAAAAGGACATCCACACAGCTGTAGCATAGTATTTTCACCATGTATTGGTAAGTATAGTATCTACTCTGATTTCATACAGAGGTTTGGTTTCGAGTGACACAATGATCTTTCTTACTTTGCAGACTTGTGACAGTTTTGGGACCTCTGTCTCATTCATGTATTGAGACTTCATATTAAACGTATTTCTTTCCTTTCCTTTAGAGTTAATGTCACTTTCTGTTGCTAGCAAGCTAGCTAGTTCCTTGTCCAGGTATCGCTGCTTTGTGATCACTCCCATCCCCTTTATATGATCACATGGTTCTGTGGCGTCCCGCCATGCAGGCGTCACAGAGGGGTACTGCACCCGTAACGGAGGCGGATTCTAGGATGGTGGGTGGAACCCATAACCAGCACTCCCACATTCGATTACATGGTGGGAGGGAACAAAACCACCTCTAGGGGGAACAAGGAGGTCTTTTGAATCTGAGGAAGGAGAGTTGGAGGAGAGGGTCCCTCGGCTGAGGGACCAGGAAGAGACAGAAGAAGGAGAGAGGAAGAAAGAGTTTAAGGCGAAAGAAAGCTTCTCCATTTGCAGATAGCCAGAAGGGAAAGAGAAACTTGAGGAAGTTTATCCCAGACAGTTTACCGGGCACCGGAGCCCGCACCTGTGGGATACTTTAGGATCACTGAGAATCCGAAGTCCTGTGGAGTCTACAATTCTCCCGGGCACCCGAGCAGACCAACAGAGGGAACCAGGCACCGCTGAAGGAGCAGGCGGCTAGCCAGCAGAGGGTTACCCGACGGCAGCAAGGGTGAGAGAAAGCAGGAGGTCAGGTGGGCTTCAAGTCACCAGGCTTCACACAACCACTGGGAAGCAGGAAGGAACAGACGGGAAAGATGGCACACACCAAGGGTTCCATCATACTACCTGGGATCCACTTGCAGCCACCCGTTAGCTACCTGTTAGAACAACTTATGCTGACCTGTAAACTGCAACTTAAAAATGCTACAAGTTTCCAGTAAAGTACTTGGAGAGAAGTGAACTCAACTCTGCTGCATTTCCTTGTGAATTACTTTATTCCCCTACAAGAACGCTGCCCCAGGGGTTCCAGTCCTACCTGTGGAGGACTTTACCACACTAGCCGTGTTACCAACAACCTCCAGCGGACTGTGACGGCGCTGGTGACCCATCACTAGAAACTACAGGTGGCATCACGACAACTTTGTACATAATCCCCTGTAAATATCACTTCCTTTTTGGAAGATAGGCTCAGGACTCGGGGTCAGGCGCGGCCACCACTCCTCGTGACTGCAGGAGCGTTAACCCTTGCAGCCTGACACCCGAGTACCCCAAAGCCTGGGCGCAACAGTTCCAGCATCCTTTGCTGGTGATTGAACTCATTCCTGGCTAAGCTTCCTGGAGTGAAGGTGATTTTCTGGAGAGCTGACTATTGCCAAGCCGTCTGCTGCCAACGAGCGAGGCAGCAGGCATGAAGTTACCTTGTTGTTTCCCTGTCTGTCTCTTCTTCCCTCTTGTTGTTATTATTGCAGTGATTGGGACTAGTGCTCCTGCCCGCCATTTCCCTATTGAGGGCTAACATCAGGGCCAGTGAGGGATTAGGTATCCTGCTCGGTGAGGGGTTGAAAGAACTCATATAAGGATGGTAGGGAGATCAGGGCACAGCCACCAGTGAGTACAGGAGGTCACCTCTTCTCCATTCCCTATGAGCAGGGCCCTCTGCTGTATTTGTCCTCCCCAGTGTTTCCCCATGTGTTGTTTTATGTAGTGCACCGGACATCGTTGTCACACACAGTAGCCAGAAATCCTCAGTCCAGAGTGACTCTTAGGTTTCATACAAATAAGACTCACATGTCTACAGGGAAAACAAAAACCCCTTTTATAATGCTGGGAACTAGAGGGAAAATTAGAAGATAAGACATCATGACTACTAAAAGTTTAAAGAGGGTAACACAAGTCAGTACATTATTTAGTGCATTGGAAGCACTGTTACATAGCCGGAACTCATACTAATTAGAGCAAACACCATCTGCTAGTAATAGTTTTCCAGTAAATACCAGTTAAGTACTTTAATGTCCTTCTAAACTTGCTGGCAATCTAAGGATTCTGCAGAATGAATCAGAAATCACAAAAGTAACACTCCTCCGATATGGGTTTGTGATCAAACTCTTTGCTGTTGAGATTGAGGGATTCCAAGAATAAAGCAGAAACCGCAGGGAAATTCAGGATACACTTCTGGATTGAACTTGGAACTTGGCTTTCCAGTTGACTTTCAACCTTCGAGGATTTTTCCGCTCCAATCTCTGGTGGCCACTTACGGTCCCTTATCGCCCACACAACCATGGTTAGTTCAAATACTTAAATACTCCAACAGGATCTGACATCAGATTTCCACAACTATAAGCTCGGTTATTTAACATTGGACACAAAGTTGTGTTTGCATAACTTTTTGCCAATGGATCTCTGCAGGATCCGTTCTGACAAATGATAACTGGCCATGTGAACTTAGCCTAACTGGTGCCAATATCAATGTATATAAATGATTGTGGAACACTGGTTTATTGACCTCAAGAAGGTTGTTTTTTCCTACTAAGAATTATGTTGTCTTATGGATTTTGAAAATTAAAACAAAAAAAAGACCTTCAGCCAAAATGGAAGTTCTGGTGCTTGGCTTTTTATTATTTATTAACCATTTGCATCCACACCATGGAGTGATCTCGTTTGACATTTCCAGAGACACCTGCTGATGTTATATGAGTAAGATAATCCTGCGTGGCATGACGACAGCTCAGGGTGATCACCTCTGGAAAACAATTTGCTACACTTTTGCACTGATGACGTTTGTTTTACGGTAATGTTGACACATTGTGAGGCGTTCTGCCTTCTGTTTGTGTCTTTCATTTACTTTTTTCTAGTAAAACAAATTTATATTTAGACATGATGCATTAGGAGACTGATGCAACAGATGACCCTATCTGATCTATTAAAGAGAAGGTGTACATTTTGAATTAATAATTACTGATTATGTAATCAGTTATTTTAATACAAAATTAAATTAATTGTATTTATAGTTTTTTATTAATTCTCTTTTTTTTCATACACTGGGGGCTGCCATCTTGCTTTTGCAGGTGTGTATCAAAATACGACAGCCCATGGACATAGGATCGGTCATTGTCTATTAGGTCCTATCTTCTGCACTGTGGCTGTGGTCTAGAATGCCCCGTGGGATGTCTAGACCACAGCTTGGAGGAGATCTTTTGTGGAGCCCATAGCGTATGCTATTAGCTCCATTTCCACTTTCCCCCTGAGCACAGCGGTGGGGGATGCGGTGAAAATATAGCCTGATATTGTACTAATTATATCAGGCTGCAATCATCACTGCTCCCCGCTGGGTGTACTCACCCTACACCTCCACTCCCCACGTTGCAGCTCTCAGCAGCTCCTGTCAGTGCTCAACACAGCACACCAGGCTGGCAGGAGGAGTTGCGGACCAGGGTGAGGTGAGTACAGTCATTGCACTATGACATTATCAGTACAATATTAGGCTTCAATCATTGCATCCTGCCTCTGTGACACAGCTCTGCTATATCACTGTAAACCGATATAGCATAGTTGTGTACTGTATGGTGCACTATATGTTCCCGGGGGGAAAGAGAGCACACAGCAGGGATAGGAAAAAGAGAGAGCTATAGCACAGGGAAGATGGGGAGCACAGACAGACAGAGCACAGGTGGAGACAGAGTTTGCTCAGGGGGAATAGGGAGAGAAAAAGCACACAGGTGCGATGGGGAGAGAGAGTGCATAGGGGAAATGGGGAGAGAGACTGCATGGGGGGATGGGGAGAGAGAGTGCACAGGGGGATGGGGAGAGAGAGTGCACAGGGGGATGGGGAGAGAGAGTGAACAGAGGGGATGAGGAGAGAGAGAGTGCACAGGGGGGATGGGGAGAGAGAGCACATGGTGGAATGGAGAGAGCGCATGGGGGAAGAGAGAGAGCACATGGGGGGAAGAAAGTGTGCACAGGGGAACAGAGTGAGTGCATGGGGAAGAGAAGAGAGCACACGTGGGAGAGAGCATATGGGGATAAGAGACAGCACATGGGGGAAGAGAGAGATGGAACACAGGGGGGAGAGAGAGACAGCGCACAGGAAGAAGAGAGAGACAGAGCACGTGGGAAAGAGAGACAGCGCACAAGGGGAAAGAGAGAGAGTGCATGGGGGAGAGAGAGCACGGGTGAAAGAGTGCGTGGGAAAAGAGAAAGACAGCACACGGGGGAGGGAGAGACAGGGCACAGGGGATAGAGAGCACAAGGGGAGAGAGAACCGCTCAGACACTCACTGACAGCTGTGATAGGGGAGATGTTAGAGTCGGGTTCATCTGAGAACAGAGCTTGTGCTGATCAGCTCTGACCTCAGATTAACTTTCTCATGGTACCCAATCACAGGCTGGTGTCAGTGTTAGCCTGCTACTCCCCGTGCACGGACATGTGTCTGCTCACAGGGATGTAGCAGCACTGCAGACCTCGCTGTGGATTACCATCAGAGGGTATGTTTTGGGGGTAATAAAGAGGGGAAACAGGTATAACTGTGCCTTTTATTCTAAATAAATCATTTTTCTCTATGTTGTATTTTTACTAATTTACATACTGGTAATGGCCAGGTCGAACATAGGCCTAATATTATCAATCTAGGGCTTGGTGACAGCTAGCAATACTCGGCTAACATTAACCCCTTATTATACAGTCTGCAACCAGCACCAGGGCAACTGGAAGAGCAGGGTAACCGCCAGTTTTTCCATCTCTCATGGAGTCACCAATTCTGGGGCAGTTGCAGGCTGACATTTTTAGCGTGCGTGGCCCAGACCGCTTGGGCCTCACCATGATGAGAGCTGCCTGGGTTACCTTGGCTGGTATTCAAAATTATGTTCGAGTCCATGCCTGATTTTATTTTTTAATTATTTAATTAAATGATTTTAAAAATAGGGCTTATGGTACCTGCATTTTTAAGGATGAAGAGGAATGAGCCGTGCTGCTATCAAAAATATAAAAGGGTGGGGGACAAGAGGCACAATAGTGCCCTATCACTAGTGACACTGATGGTAATGGGGTGATGCAGAGAAGCCACTCACCTGGTGCAGTTGTGATCCCCACAACTGGTTTGAAGGCGTTTAGGAAATATTATTCCAAGCTGCTGCAGGACCTCCACCAACCACTGAACAGTGGTTTAATACAGAAAGAGGATGGGAGTGTAGGTGTGCCACGGTTCGCGCTGCTCCAGGTCTTAAAAAACTCACCAAAGAGACAGTCAGATTTCCATCCTTTATTCTCCTCCTCTTACGCGTTTCGGCGCCTAGCCTGGCACCTCAAAGGATGACATATTCCTTTAATTTCCAAATTGTGATTTATTCGATGTGTTTCAGAGAAAATCTCCTTCATCATGAATTTCAGCACATATATCATCACCTTTTCCCGCATGCTCAAACACATACATTACACAGGGGAACATATATAAGAATATCTCAGAGCAGGAAGATTTTTTTGAACAATCCAATTGTGGAACTTTATTTTATTCTAAGATCTATTAATTAAAATGTACAATTGTTTGTGGTACAATCTTTTTAATTAATTATTAATCATTTTAGCAGTGGCATGTGCTTGGACAGAAATGTTACTCCTGTCATGTACAGGAGTAACATTTTTGGCTTAAGGTATGCCATAACTATTGATTATTTATCAGCCAGGTTTTGGCATGCTCCATCCCCGCTCAACCTATCTTTGTGGAGGTGCCAAGTCACAATTAACGATGAGCAAATACTCAAGTATTTAGGTTCAAATTATTCATACCGAATACTATAAAACATTCCAGTATTCTTCAATCACGAATACCAAACCAAATAAGAGTCAATGGGGAACTTGATCATTTTTCATAAAGATTTCCCAGAAAAATGCTTGCGTTCCCCATCGACTCTCATTAGGTTCATTAAAGATGGTAAACTACACCATGTTCCAAATTATCATGCAAATGTTCCTTTTCTCTGATTTTCCTAAATGGTCGGTGCAAATGACAGTCAGTGTAATAAAAGTCACCACCCGTTAGAGGATACATCAAATTTTATTGAAGAAATCTCCCAATGATAACAGTATGATCTTCAAAATTAAAATAAACTCTAAATGCCTTGTTCCAAATTATTAGGCACAGTAGAGTTTGTAAACATTTCATATGTTTGAAAGAACTGAAAATGCTCATTTGTTGAATTTGCAGCATTAGGAGGTCACATTCACTGAAATAAAAAGCTATTTAACTCCAAAACATCCTCAGGCCAAGTTACTTGGTAACATAGGAACCCTTCTTTGATATCACCTTCACAATTCTTGCATCCATTGAACATGTGAGTTTCTGGAGAGTTTCTGCTTGTATTTCTTTGCATGATGTCAGAATAGCCTCCCAGAGCTGCTGATTTGATGTGAACTGCCTCTCACCCTCATAGATCTTTTGCTTGATTATACTCCAAAGTTTCTCTATAGGGTTGAGGGTGGGTCAGGGGAAGATGGTGGCCACACCGTGAGTTTATCTCCTTTTATGCCCATAGCAGCCAATGACACAGATATATTCTTTGCAGCATGAGATTATCATGGATGAGGCTCCTGAAGGCACATTTTTGCTTTTTGTACCATGGAAGAAAGTTCTCAGTCAGAAACTCTATATACTTTGCAGAGGTCATTTTCACACCTTCAGGAACTTTAAAGGGGCCTACCAGCTGTTTCCCAATGATTCCAGCCCAAAACATGACTCCACCTCCTTGCTGACGTTGCAGCCTTGTTGGGACATGGTGGCCATCCACCAACCATCCACTACTCCATCCATCTGGAGCATCCACGGTTGCTCGGCACTCATCAGTAAACAAGACTGTTTGAAAATTAGTCTTCATGTATGTCTGGGCCCACTATAACCGTTTCTGCTTGTAAGCACTGTTTAGGGGTGGCCGAATAGTAGGTTTAAGCACACAGCAAGCCTTTGAAGGATCCCAGAGGCACCAGCAGCTTCAAATATCTGTTTGCTGGTTTGTAAGGCCTTTATAGCAGCTGCTCTCTTAATCCGATGAACTTGCCTGGCAGAAACCTTCATCATTCTGCCTTTATCTGCACGAACACATGTGTGCTCAGAATCAGCCACAAATCTCTTCACAATACGATGATCACGCTTAGGTTTTCATGCAATATCTAATGTTTTCATCCCTTGTCCAAGGCAATGCACTATTTGCTGCTTTTCGGCAGCCGTGAGATCCTTTTTCTTTCCCATGTTGCTTTAAAACTGGGGCCTGCGTAATATTGTGGAACACCCAGTTTTCCTTTTATTGGGCTCACCTGCCAAACTAATTATCAAAGATATCTGAGATTGATTTCAATGATCCAAAGAACCCTAATGGCCACTTTACACGCAGCTACAGGTAACAGGTTTTCCACAGGTAACTTACTGGCTGCAGTGAAATCATGGAGACATAGTTCCATTTGTACACAGCAACAAGATAGAACCATGTCTCCATGATTTCACTGCAGCCAGTAAGTTACCTGTGGAAAACCTGTTACCTGTAGCTGCGTGTAAAGTGGCCATAAGACGTAATACCATCAATGAGTTTCATTGACAGAAAAAAAACCTATGACACTTAAAACCAGTTTGCATAATAATTTGGAACATGGTGTAAATGAAAGCCTAAATGTTTCGTGCAAATTCATAGATGATGGGATCTCTCTGTACTCTGCCGCCACCACCACACACACCTGTATACTCTGCCGCCACCACCACACACGCCTGTATACTCTGCCCCCACCACCACACACACCTGTATACTCTGCCGCCACCACCACACACGCCTGTATACTCTGCCACCACCACAGATACCTGTATACTCTGCCACCACCAGACACGCATGTATACTCTGCCACCACCACACACGCATGTATACTCTGCCACCACCACACACGCCTGTATACTCTGCCACCACCACACACGCCTGTATACTCTGCCGCCACCACCACACATGCCTGTATACTCTGCCACCACCACCACACACGCCTGTATACTCTGCCACCACCACAGATACCTGTATACTCTGCCACCACCAGACACGCATGTATACTCTGCCACCACCACACACGCATGTATACTCTGCCACCACCACACACGCCTGTATACTCTGCCACCACCACACACGCCTGTATACTCTGCCGCCACCACCACACACACCTGTATACTCTGCCACCACCACAGATACCTGTATACTCTGCCACCACCACAAAACGCATGTATACTCTGCCACCACCACACACGCATGTATACTCTGCCACCACCACACACGCCTGTATACTCTGCCGCCACCACCACACACGCCTGTATACTCTGCCCCCACCACACACGCATGTATACTCTGCCACCACCACACAGGCCACTATACTCTGCCGCCACCACACACACAGCCTGTATACTCTGCCACCACCACAGATACCTGTATACTCTGCCACCACCACACACGCATGTATACTCTGCCGCCACCACCACACACACCTGTATACTCTGCCGCCACCACCACACACGCCTGTATACTCTGCCCCCACCACACACGCATGTATACTCTGCCACCACCACACACGCCACTATACTCTGCAACCACCACAGATGCCTGTATACTCTCCCACCACCACCACACACGCCTGTATACTCTGCCACCACCACACACATACCTGTATACTCTGCCACCACCACACACGCCTGTATACTCTGCCACCACCACACACGCCTGTATACTCTGCCGCCACCACCACACACACCTGTATACTCTGCCGCCACCACCACACACACCTGTATGCATATATAATGTTTGAATGTGTATCTGTGCTGAATGAAGTTTGTACTATATACATGAATGCATATCCTAATATGTTATAGCATTGTCTGTGTATCTGTATACAGATGTTTTCCTATGCAACATGTCTTCCACCAGTAATAGTCTACTGATATACATGTATAATACTTGTATACATATGTATACATATGTATAATACATGTATAATGTATGTATGTATAATACTTATGTATAATACTTTATTTAATATGTATAATACTTTATTCAATGTAGGGAGGGTATGTGAATCGTTGGTGGTACAGTGGGAGATGTGCTAGCCACCTGATGCTGTTTCTGAGGAATGGACTCCTCTTGTGTTCCAGCCAGCGTCTCCGGATCGCCGCTCTGAGTCGGGCTCCCGCACGCATGCGCAGTGCGCTCCCGCACGCATGTGCAGTGCGTGCATTGAAGCAAACAGTGCGGCGCGGGTGTAAGACGTCACCCGGCGCCGGGAAATGACGCGGTTCGCGTCACCGACACCCACTGCAGCCCGGCAGACACACAGGAGAGCGGGGAGGCGGCGATTTTGAATATGATTAGAAGATCACGCCTATTGAGGCGTGATATCATGAAGGGGGACAGCCTGGCTGAGTGACTATGAATACCATAGTCACTCATTATCATCCATAATGAGGTACTGTTATAACATTTATCTTGAATTTGACTTGGTGCTTTTAGGAGCTAAAAGGAGTGTAGGGTAAGTGTGAATATGCTCTAGGGACAGCTTTTAATAGGTTTTGAGGTGTTTTGGGGGAGACAGGATCCCTTTAACTGGGACAACTCAACAGGATCACTCACCCAGTTTATCAATAACACATTTGGAGTTTACACCCACAGTTATCACCACCAGTGTAAACTTCTTGATCCTCAATATTTACATAGATAACCATAAATTGGCCACAAAAAGTTATAGAAATCCGGCAGACTCAAAAGGTTCTATACATATCACCAGTTGCCATCTTCCCACTTGGCTAACCAACATACCCCATGGTCAGTTTATGGGAGTCATAAACAAAATTGCACACACTGGGAAGATTTTACAACAGAGGCAACTCACATAAAGAATGTGTTCATCAGTAAGGGTACCTTTACACACGGCTACATTTGTAGCTTGTCACCAGGTAACTTACTGGTTGCAGTGAAATCATGGATACATGATTCCATTTGTACACAGCAACAAGATAGAACCATGTATCCATGATTTCACTGCAACCAGTAAGTTACCTGGTGACAAGCTACAAATGTAGCCGTGTGTAAAGGTACCCTAAAGGATATAATTCACACCAGTTGGACCAACCTATTTGGGAAGTAGCCAACATGCCAAGAGAAAATTTCCTGAAAAATAAAACAGTATTTAGTAAGGCTGGAAGAAAAAATCGTACATAGGGTATACCTGTGTGTAATTAGAATAAAAACATGTGAACACTGCTCACCTTATAATGGTTGTGAGGGTCACATCCAAACCAAGTCACTTGTAGTATATCCAGTGATATCCTGATGGCGGGCTGCAGCAGTCTCCCTTGGGTCAGGAAACACACTGTGGTTTAACTCCTTGCCGACACAGGACGTTGTACAACATCCTGGGCCGGTAAGGGGGCTTTGACGTTAGCTCCGGTGCGGCGCTCACATCAAAGCTCTGAAATCTCAGCTGATCTCATCAAATCTGATCTGATCAAACCTGATCCTGTATAATATATCTCATGGATGCAGGGTGAAGACAGGCCAGAGTCCAATATGGACACAGTGTAGCAGACGGCTTATGTGCCTGACTCAGAATGGGAAGGGGATAAGGCTCTCCCTGTCTTGCTAAACAAGAATAATAAAGAAAAACTGCACCTGGGCAAGGGCACAATGTTAACGGGTGTGTAGGACTGCGTTCACTCCACCAAATATCTAGACCACAAAACAAAACAGTATAACAAATGCGTGGAAGTACTCTGTTATAATAAAATAATATCAATAAGCAAGTGCTAATGAAAAACAGTATAAAAAACAGGGTACTTGGTTAATACGTTGCAAAAACGTACATAAGCCGTTCTACCCCTTCACGGTGACCCTTATCAGAGCGGTCCTGCCTAACTAATTTAAAACCTCATCCTGTATAATATACCTCATGGATGCAGGGTGAAGACTGCTACTAAGCTAATACTATATATACTATATTATACTAATACTATAAATACTAAGATAATATATGGCTACTGAACTACCGTAATTCTATAAATACTAAGGCAATACATGGCTAATGAGCTAATACTATAAATACTAAGGCAATGGGTACTGTGTACTGATCTTAAACTATAAATACTAAGGCAATAAATGGCTACTAAGCTAATACTATAACTACTAAGATAATGTATGGCTACTAAACTAATACTATAAATTCTTAGGTAATGTATGGCTACTGAGGTAAGACTATAAGTACTAAGGTAATCTATGTCTACTGAGCTAAGACTATAAATACTAACGCAATTTATAGCTACTGAACTAATTCTATAAATACTAAGGTAATCTATTGCTATTGAGCTAATTCTATAAACATTAAGGTAATCTATGGCTACTAAGCTAATACTATATATAAATACTAAGATAATGTATGGCTACTGAACTAATTCATAAATACTAAGGCAATAAATGGCTAATGAGCTAATACTATACATATTAAGGCAATGCATGGCTACTGAGCTAATACTTTAAATACTAAGATAATGTATGGCTACTGAACTATTACTATATGTACCACGGTAATCTATGGGTACTAAGCTAATACTATACATACTAAGATAATGTATGGCGACTGAACTAATTCTATAAATACTAAGGCAATAAATGGCTAATGAGCTAATACTATACATATAGGGGGCCTGTATACTACTAAGGAGGGGGCCTGTATACTACTAAGGAGGGGGCCTGTATACCACTAAGGAGGGAGAGCCTGTATACTACTAAGGAGGGGGGCCTGTATACTACTAAGGAGGGGGCCTGTATACCACTAAGGAGGGGGCCTGTATACCACTAAGGAGGGGGCCTGTATACCACTAAGAAGGGGGGCCTGTATACCACTAAGGAGGGCCTGTATACCACTAAGGAGGGGGCCTGTATACTACTAAGGAGGGTGCCTGTTTACTACTAAGGAGGGGGGGGTTGTTTACTACTAAGGAGGGGGCCTGTATACTACTAAGGAGGGGGCCTGTATACTACTAAGGAGGGGGGCCTGTATACCACTAAGGAGGGGGCCTGTATACCACTAAGGAGGGGGGCCTGTATACTACTAAGGAGGGGGCCTGTATACACTAAGGAGGGGGCCTGTATACCACTAAGGAGGGGCCTGTATACCACTAAGGAGGGGGGCCTGTATACCACTAAGGAGGGGGGCCTGTATACCACTAAGGAGGGGGCCTGTATACCACTAAGGAGGGGGGCCTGTATGCTAACGAGGGGGGCCTGTATACTACTAAGGAGGGGGGCCTGTATACCACTAAGGAGGGGGCCTGTATACCACTAAAGAGGGGGGCCTGTATGCTAACGAGGGGGGCCTGTATACTACTAAGGAGGGGGGCCTGTATACTACTAAGGAAAGGGGCCTGTATACTACTAAGGAGGGTGCCTGTATACTACTAAGGAGGGGGGGTTGCTTACTACTAAGGAGGGGGGTTTACTACTAAGGAGGGGGCCTGTATACTACTAAGGAGGGGGCCTGTATACTACTAAGGAGGGGGGCCTGTATACCACTAAGGAGGGGGCCTGTATACCACTAAGGAGGGGGGCCTGTATACTACTAAGGAGGGGGCCTGTATACCACTAAGAAGGGGGCCTGTATACCACTAAGGAGGGGGCCTGTATACCACTAAGGAGGGGGGCCTGTATACTAAGGAGGGTGCCTGTATACTACTAAGAAGGGGGGGCTGTTTACTACTAAGGAGGGGGCCTATATACTACTAAGGAGGGGCTCAGGGGCCTATATACCACTAAGGAGGGGGCCTGTATACCACTAAGGAGGGGGCCTGTATACCACTAAGGAGGGGGCCTGTATACTACTAAGGAGGGGGCCTGTATACACTAAGGAAGGGGGCCTGTATACCACTAAGGAGGGGGGCCTGTATACCACTAAGGAGGGGGCCTGTATACCACTAAGGAGGGGGCCTGTATACCACTAAGGAGGGCGGCCTGTATACCACTAAGGAGGGGGCCTGTATACCACTAAGGAGGGGGTCCTGTATACCACTAAGGAGAGGGGCCTGTATACCACTAAGGAGGGGGCCTGTATGCTAACGAGGGGGGCCTGTATACTACTAAGGAGGGGGGCCTGTATACTACTAAGGAAAGGGGCCTGTATACTACTAAGGAGGGTGCCTGTATACTACTAAGGAGAGGGGGTTGCTTACTACTAAGGAGGGGGGGTTGTTTACTACTAAGGAGGGGGCCTGTATACTAGTAAGGAGGGGGCCTGTATACTACTAAGGAGGGGGGCCTGTATACCACTAAGGAGGGGGCCTGTATACCACTAAGGAGGCGGGCCTGTATACCACTAAGGAGGGGGGCCTGTATACCACTAAGGAGGGGGGCCTGTATACTACTGAGGGGGGCCTGTATACCACTAAGGAGGGGGCCCGTATACCACTAAGGAGGGGGCCTGTATACTACTAAGGAGGGGGCCTGTATACCGGGATGGGGGGCTATATAACAGGATGGGGTCTGCTGCATGGGCATCTGCGGCAGCAGGGATGAACAAAGCAGGCGGGAACTGAACTGCTCCAGATTACACATACAGAGCGATCCAGTTACTGCATTGCTGTTTGCCGGACACATTTTGTGTAAAAAATGTGTCTGAAGGCAATTGTGGTTACCGCATCCAATTCTGGATGTGGTAACCGCAATTACCCTTGCATATGTGACCCTAGCCTAAGACTATAAATACTAAGATAATGTATGGCTGAGCTAATACTATAAGTACTAAGGCTGCCTTCACACTTGCAGATGCATCTGCAGCGTTTTGCAGATGCATCTGCAAGTATCAGCATGCAGACCGCGGCCCCTATGTTTATAATAGGGCGCACCGCGGTCTGAAAGCTCTCATTCATTCCTGTTTGTGAAGCGTCCGCAGGCGGATGCCTGCTGACAGATCACACTCTCCCGCCCGCACCATGGACGCGACATCTCGCGTCCATGGTGCGGGCGGGAGAGTGTGATCTGTAAGCAGGCATCCGCCTGCGGACGCTTCACATACAGGAATGAATGAGAGCTTTCAGACCGCGGCCGCGGTCTGCATGCTGATACTTGCAGATGCATCTGCAAAACGCTGCAGATGCATCTGCAAGTGTGAAGCCAGCCTTAGGTATCTATGTCTACTGAGCTAATACTATAATTATTAAGGCAATATATAGCTACTGAACTAATACTTTAAACACTAATTTAATGTATGGCTATTGAGCTAATTTTTTTTTTTTTTTTTTTTTTTTTCTTCTTTGTTTGTTTCGTTGACATTAATTTACATTAATCTCTATTTTACGTTACAGCTTCTATTTCATTCTTCACATGAAGTGTCTTTCTATATTGGAGTTATGCTTTTAGCATTTAGGGTACCTTTACACACGGCTACATTTGTAGCTTGTCACCAGTAACTTACTGGTTGCAGTGAAATCATGGATACATGGTTCTATCTTGTTGCTGTGTACAAATGGAATCATGTATCCATGATTTCACTGCAACCAGTAAGTTACCTGGTGACAAGCTACAAATGTAGCCGTGTGTAAAGGTACCCTCAGTTATATCTCCCGATGGGGAGAGAGGTAATTCAATTTACTATCTATATTTGGCCATTTTATGGTATAGAAGCTCAGAAAAGTTTAGAAAGGTTCCTTTCTTCTGTTTTACACCTCCCGCTTTTTAAATAGGTGTCATAGTGGGTACAGTTTCAGTGTACGGAGCGAGGTTATAGATATAATAATCCTCTTTTTATTTTATTTTATTTTTTTTTTTTGTTTGTTTGTGTGATACTAACCCTTATACTACCTACCACCTACCCTCCCGTTTTCCTTCTCTGCTTATTGGTGTTGCTTTTTTTCCATTTTTAAGCAATATTATGCACATTACGTGGAATTGTACCTCCCGATGGGGAGAGAGGTTTTCAATTTATTGTTAATAGTTGGGCATTTTCTTGCAAATTTCACATGGAAACATGGGAAGGTCTCTTCTATTTGGTTTTTGCTCTCCATCTTGCCGGGTGGGTGTTATTATAAATACGTTTCTCTGTGCTCGGAATTATGCCATTTACCGTATATACTCGTGTATAAGCCGACCCGTGTATAAGCCGACCCCCCTACTTTTGCCCCAAAAATCTGGAAAAACCTATTGACTCGTGTATAAGCCGAGGGTGGACCCCAGCACAGGTATACAGACCCCAGCAGTGTGGTATACAGGCCTCCCCAGTGGTAGTATACAGCAGCCCCAGTGGTAGTATACAGATTCCCCAGCAGCCCCAGTGGTAGTATACAGATTCCCCAGCAGCCCCAGTGGTAGTATACAGGAGCCCAGCAGCCCCAGTGGTAGTATACAGGAGCCCCAGCAGCCCCAGAGGTAGTATACAGGAGCCCCAGCAGCCCCAGTGGTAGTATACAGGAGCCCCAGCAGCCCCAGTGGTAGTATACAGGAGCCCAGCAGCCCCAGTGGTAGTATACAGGAGCCCCAGTGGTAGTATACAGATTCCCCAGCAGCCCCAGTGGTAGTATACAGATTCCCCAGCAGCCCCAGTGGTAGTATACAGGAGCCCCAGCAGCCCCAGTGGTAGTATACAGGAGCCCCAGCAGCCCCAGTGGTAGTATACAGGAGCCCCAGCAGCCCCAGTGGTAGTATACAGGAGCCCCAGTGGTAGTATACAGATTCCCCAGCAGCCCCAGTGGTAGTATACAGGAGCCCAGCAGCCCCAGTGGTAGTATACAGGAGCCCCAGCAGCCCCAGTGGTAGTATACAGCAGCCCAGTGGTATACAGCAGGCCCCCAGGGGTACATATAGCAGCCCCCAGGGGGTACCCAGCAGCCCCCTGGGGGTACCCAGCAGCCCCCTGGGGGTACCAACAGCCCCCTGGGGGTACCAACAGCCCCCAGGGGGTACCTGCAGCCCCCAGGGGGTACCAACAGCCCCCTGGGGGTACCAACAGCCCCCAGGGGGTACCAACAGCCCCCTGGGGGTACCAACAGCCCCCAGGGGGTACCAGCAGCCCCCAGGGGGTACCAACAGCCCCCTGGGGGTACCAACAGCCCCCAGGGGGTACCAACAGCCCCCTGGGGGTACCAATAGCCCCCAGGGGGTACCAACAGCCCCCAGGGGGTACCAACAGCCCCCTGGGGGTCCCCAGCAGGTACCCTAGCAGCCCCCAGGGGGTACCAACAGCCCCCTGGGGGTACCAACAGCCCCCAGGGGGTACCAACAGCCCCCTGGGGGTACCAATAGCCCCCAGGGGGTACCAACAGCCCCCTGGGGGTACCAACAGCCCCCAGGGGGTCCCCAGCAGGTGCCCCAGCAGCCCCCAGGGGGTACCCAGCAGCCCCCTGGGGGTCCCCAGCAGCCCCTGGGGGTACACAGTGGCCCTCGCCCCCCCTTGCAAGGGCCCCCCCCGCTTCTCTTACCATTCCGGACTTCTGATCCGCGCCGCTCCTCGCTCCTCCGCGCTGCTCCGTCCGTCTTCTACATCCGGGATCCCCGGCCGCGCGATGACGTCACATGCCTGCGACGGCCGGAGATCCGAGATGTAGAAGACGGACGGAGCAGCGAGGAGGAGCGAGGAGCGGCGCGGATCAGAAGTCCGGAATGGTAATATAACCATCGGGGGGGGGGGGCCCTTACAAGGGGGGGCAGGTGCCAGCACTTGGGGGGGGATTTAATTAGTTATGCACTGCTTTCCCCTGCCGGTGATAGACAGGGGAAAGCAGTGCATATTTAATGAGCGGCCCCACGCGACGGGGCCGCTCATACAGCAGCCTCCCCCCCCGCCTCCTGAAGCCTCCACAGCCCCCGGACACAGCCCCGGACACAGCCCCCCCCGTATTGACTCGTGTATAAGCCGAGGGGGAGACTTTTCTGCCCAAATTTTGGGGCTGAAAAACTCGGCTTATACACGAGTATATACGGTATTTATGTGTCTTCCTCTTAGAGAAATCTATAGGGAGTCTAAATAATAATAAGAATGATCAATATTTATAATGTATGTTTACATGTACATATGAGTATGGTGGTTCCCATAACGATGTACTGCAATTATCATCTGTGTAAGGATAAGATATGCATATTTATGCAAAAAAGTTATTATATATATATTTTTTTTTTTTCTCGGTCTCATAACATTTGAACTACATGAACTGTGAGTGGTTTTCTTATTCTACCTAACCTGAAGGGGTTAAACTGACACATGTTGGCTATTAAGGCCTTGAATGTTGCAGCAAAGTTTTTTTACTTGTCTATAAATGTATTGGTTTTATATTTGTTTATACGCCGATGAGTAAGGACCTTGTCCGAAACGCGTCCGGCGGGATGTAAGTGTTTTTAATATGTTCTAATAAAGTTGCTGTCAGTATGGTCCAGTGGCCCTGGAAAATACCTTTTTTCTTCTGTATTGAGCTAATACTATAGGTACTAAGGCAATATATAGCTACTGAACTAAGACTATTAATACTAAGATAATGTATGCTATTGGCTAATACTAAGACTAATATATGCTAGAGTAATACTATAAACACTAATAGCTATATAACTATAAACACTATGACAATATATCGCTATTGACTGAGCGGAATATTCAGAAGTGTACTGAGCGGGACCCGGTATTGTTACAGGCGTTTGGTCAGGGTTTTCAGTCAGTGGGATTAAGCTACTTTTTAATAATGTAGAAGAAAAGCATTAGTGTAAACTAACTAATAATTTTTTTCAACCGAATAAAGCTGAGTTTGCCGACTATTTAACAAGTTTGGATTCCCGATCCCGACTCCGGATCGCCAGGCTCATCACTACTCCCTTTCTCATGATGGGTTTTAGGCTCTTCTCTTTCTTCGCTTTCTGCACCGTTGGAAAGCGTGATGACGGCACAGAGGACAGAGGGAATTTTCACGAAGCCATGTTGTTATGCAGCTTTCATGAAAAGTATGTCCACAGGGCAGAACAGTAAGTTTCTCCCAGTTTCATAATCTGATTGGCAGATGACACAAGATGTCATCTCTTCCTGGGCTGTGGCACTCCTGGTATAAAGACGTCGATTGTGCAGCACCCTTCTGGGTGGTCTTCGATCTGTTGTTCCATACATCTGCGTGGCACAAATGGCGCAGCTGGTGGTGATGGTGATTCAGAGTCTGTAGATGATCCTCTCTGATCCATGGAATCTACAGATGAGCTCGAAGAGCTGGGACGGTCAGAAGACGGCGATTGGTGAAGAGCTCGGCTGAGGCTCGGCAGCAGTATTGGTTGTCTCTTCATCCCGACTACTAATATTGTTCCTGCTGCTCGGTGGTGAAGTATGATGAGAGGATGGTCCAGCCTCATCCACAGCGTCTACATTGATGGCAAGTAGTGAAGAGCTCGGCTGAGGCTCAGTAGCGGTGCTGGTTGTCGCTTCATTCTGGTTATTATTATCCCTGCTGCTTGGTGGTGAAGCATGAAGAAAGCTGGGATGGTCAGGAGGCGGCCTATGTGGTGAGCTGATCCGGTATCTGGGAACTGGTGGACGGCACACAGGACAGAGGGGACATTGGTTGAACCATGATGTTATGCATCTTCGATGAACAGTATGATTACAGGGCAGAACATAAAGCAGCTCCCCAGTTTCAGAATCAGTTAGGCAGATGACACGAATTAGCCTCATCGGTGGTGTACTCTCCGGGACACATCCTCCATGTTTTGTGATGTTGGCTGCTGCTCTGGTGGTTCAGGATCTGTTGATGGTCCTGGCCTCATGAGCGACATCTGCGCTTACAGCAGGTAATAAAGAGCTCGGCTGAGGCTCGGCGCTGGTTGTCGCTTCATTCTGGCTACTATTATCGCTGCTGCTCGGTGGTGAAGCATGAGGAGAGCTGGGATGGTCAGGAAGCGGCCTATGTGGTGAGCGGCTCCTGTATCTGCTCTCCTCGGGTGCTGAGTGCCTGGATGGGCTTCTGCTTCTTCCTTCCGCCTCTCTCTGGCGCAGGTTCAGGTCTCGGTCATCCTCTCTTGGGCGCCTCCTCGTCATTTCTCTCCTTCCTCCTTCATTCTGAGAAGACCTGAATCTTCTGCCAACAGGCCTCCAATCTAAAGAGATAAATAAATCATATATTAGAATTAGGGAAAATGTCATAAATACAGGAACAAATTAATGAAACCGATATCTGTCTATTATCTATCTAGGAATCTGGCAAGACATTATTATTTTTGCAGAATGTGCCACTTTGATGTTTCTGTGATGTCTGAAGATTTTCTATACAAGTATGTATAATATATATTATGCAGACAGAAAGGGGCCCGTGATATGAGCCATTTTTAATAAAGGAGCCAGGACCACCAACTCTGGGATACCCACAAAACACAGGTTTCTGTGGCGACCTGTTTTCCAAATCCTGGAGTTTATCACGCATTTCTCATTCTGCAGTCAGACTTTGCTGGAGGCAGGTCCTCAATTCTGCAAGAGAAGCCCCTCACCCCTCACATGTTTACAGGAGAAATACCCTCACAGCTAAACTGATGTAGAAGCACAGCCATGAAAGACCAGACTTTATAAATGCCTGGAAACTAATTGCCCTGAAACACAGCATACAACTATATGGTATTGTGGCGCCCCTGCGGACCGGTCACCACTAGATGGCGCAGCAGCCGGGATTGGTAAATCGGTCACTCCACACACACCCGACACACTCCTGATCCTAACTCTAGGCACTCTATGCCCAGCAATGGGATAGTGGGAGGAGCCAGGTGCAGGGTGGAAAGTTAGAGAAGGACCCGGTTGGGGAGGTAACAACAAAAAGGAAGGAACAAAACAACACAACACCTTAGTTCAGTAAGCCATTCAACCAAGGGAAGTCGTGGAGTAAAGACCAGTCAGTAGAAGGAGAGGAGAGAACATGACCAGACAAGACTTAGAGTACCCAGAACCAGCAGCCTGTGCCACTATGAGGCTAGCCCGGGTCCAAGGCTGAGACCGTGGTGAGAGGAAGAAGGAGTCCCAGTGTGCTTGAATTAGCGAGGACATTGGGGGATTGGGCTGGAACCAGAGTGCTGGCTCTGCTGAAGTGGCCCAGGCGCTGTATGCTCCAACCACAAATTCTGGCGGGGTGCAGGGTCTTCATATCCCGAGACCCAACCTCAACCTCCGACGCAGTGAAAGGAAGACTGTCGTATCAGGACTAGGGAGCCAGGAAGGTAGTCAAGTGAAAGCCCATGACCGCTGGACTGTAGCTAGCGTGTGGACAGACCAAAAAGGCCCGAAAGAGACACAAAGGGGGTGATGCAGATGAACCATCCCGGCTGCTTAGACCACACCGGAGCTGCTAATGTACTGTTTGTGAACTTGACCAACTGCTGAGCAAGAGTAAAAACCTGGTTAAAGCTCAATGATATCTGAGACTGTGATTATTGCGTTGATGAGAGGTAGACTGATTCTGTGATCCGGCAGCAGGAGACTGCCCGTGACTGTGAATGCTGCGCCCCCGACGAGCCTGCCTATCCACGTCTTCACGGTTGCCTTGGGGACCAGCTCTTCCCGTGGAGGGCTCAACATCCTTGCTGCTATTCCCATCATCCCCAGAGGTCTTGACTGTAGCGGCGGCTATACCGGCCGCAACCCACGGGTGATGTCACGACACTCCACTTTATTTTTATTTTTCTTTCATTCACTTTTACAATTCCCTTTTAAATTGCTCGTCCAACGAGGGGATCACGGACCGGGTCACGCCACCATGACATCCCGCAGGCCCACACGACCTCGAGAGGGCCTGGTTCCGGGTACCCCACGGTCCCTGCCCATGGCGAGTCCGTATTTTGGGACATACTTCATGGTAAACCGACCACAAGAGAAGACCACACTGCAAGTTAATTTATCTCAGTAATTCAATACATAAACTGAAAACATATATTATATAGAGTCATTACACACAGAGGGATCTATTTCATGTGTTTATTTATGTTAATGTTGATGATTATGGCTTACAACCAATGAAAACCCAAAGGTCATTATCTCAGAAAATTAAAGTAGGAAGGATGAAGGGTCTGAGAGATAAAATATTACCTAAATAGGTATCAGAGGCTTCACCTTCTGTGGTTGTGAGAGTCACAACCACTATAAAAGCAGATCACGGTCGCTGCAGTCCTCAGCGTGGTGCATATAGAGTAGGGAGGAAGAAGGGTTGAACACTGCGCTGCCGTATTCCATGAGACATCAAAGGGTGAATATAATATTGATTTATTAGTCAATGCGTTTTAGGGCTCCCTGGCCCCTTCCTCAGGACAAATCAATATCATATCGCCATGTTTCAGAGAGGCCTGAAACACGTTGTCTAATAAATCAATATTATATTCACCTTCTGATGTCTCGTGGAATACGGCAGCACGGTGTTTAACCCTTCATCCCCCTACTTTAATTTGCTGAGATATTGGCCTTTGGGTTTTCATTGGCTGGAAGCCATAATCATCAACATTGACAAAAATAAACATATAAAATAGATCCCTCTGTGTGTAATAACTTTATATAATATATGTGTTTCAATTTATGTATTGAATTACTGAAATAAATTAACTGATGATATTCTAATTCACTGAGATGCACCTGTATATTTCAAGCAAAATTTGCACTAATGTGTGAAAAAAATGTTTTCAATAAAAACAATGTTTAAAAAAAATACATAAATAAAGGGGCCAGAAAGGGGAACATTATTAAATGAAGAGGGCCCTTGGATGGTGGACATTATTACAGAAAGGGGATCATGATGGGGGACATTACTAAAGGAAGGGGACCATGATGGGGGGCATTATTAAAGGAAGGGGACCATGATGGGGGACATTATTAAAGGAAGGGGACCATGATGGGGGACATTATTAAAGAAAGGGGATCATGATGGGGGACATTGTTAAAGGAAGGGGATCATGATGGGGGACATTATTAAAGGAAGAGGGCCCTTGGATGGTGGACATTATTACAGAAAGGGGATCATGATGGGGGACATTATTAAAGGAAGGGGACCATAAGGGAGGACATTATTAAAGGAAGGGGACCATGATGGGGGACATTATTAAAGGAAGGGGATCATGATGGGGGACATTATTAAAGGAAGGGCATCATGATGGGGGACATTATTAATGGAAGGGGATCATGATGCAGGACATTATTAAAGGAAGGGGACCATGATGGGGGACATTATTACAGAGAATGGCCCATGATAAGACCAATATTAATGGAACTACTAGCCCACGATGGGGAATATTATTAAATGAAATTGTCTGGATGGGGGACATTATTAAATACAGTAGCTGTGATAGTGAACATTATTACATAATGCAATCAGGATATGGGAAATTACAACAGGAAGAAGTCAGGATGGAGGAGATTATTAAAAGAAGGGGCCCAGGATGGAGAACATTATTACTGAAGGAGCCAATGATAAGTACATTATTAAATAAAAGGATCAGGATGGGAGACATTATTACAGAAAAAAGACCATGATTGGGTACATTATATTAAAACAAGGGGCTCAGGATGGGGGACATTATTACACAAAGGAGCCTACAATGGGAGACATTATTAAAGGAGATGAAGGACATTTACTGCTACTAATATTACCTCTTCTTCTTGACGGTAAACCATCAGAGGAGCTACTGCTGGATGAAGATGATAAAGCAGCAGGTGTCCTCCTCCTGGGACTGTAGCTCCACCATCCTTCTTCAGGCTCAGCAGACCTGGGACTTCCGACCACCGGGCTCCAAACTAAAGAGATAAATCATATATTAGAATGAGAGAAAATGTCATAAATCACAGGAACAAATTAATGTAAGGCGGCCGTCACACTGACAAGCGATAAGTGATCTGATCGTTAATCACAGATATGAGAACAGGACCCCAAATCAGACGATGTTGATCATACAATCTGCTGCATCGTTCTGTGTGACACCGCGATAACCGATCTCCTGACCGATTTCTCCTATTCACATCATTCACAAGCATCAGTCATATGTATAGATAACGTTCAGGACGCAGCAGCGATGTTACGTGCAGGGATCACTACACAACCAGCGATTGATGCTTGTGAATGATGTGAATAGGAGAAATCGGTCAGGAGATCGGTTATCGCGGTGTCACACAGAACGATGCAGCAGATTGGATGATCGACATCGTCTCATGTGGGGTCCGGATCTCATATCTGTGATTAACGATCAGATCACTTATCGCTTGTCAGATCGACCTGTCACATGCAACGACATCGGTGCAGCGACTGAAAATCTCCGACGTTTCAGCGATATCTTTACAGATATCATAGCGTGTGACGGCCGCCTATCTCCTACCTATCTATCTATCTATCTATGTATCCATCTGTCTATCTACGGATCTGGAAAGACATTATTTCTTTTGTTTTGCAGAATGTGCCACTTTGATGTCACTGTGATGATTTCCGGAGATTTTCTATATATCTACAGTATGTATACTATATATTATGCAGTCATTGCAGCTTGCCCCTGTTCACACTTGCTTTATTCTGTTAGCAGGTGCTGGTCAGTTTTTTTTGTACATTAGTGAATATTTTTATTTTAATTATTATATCTTGAAACAATTAATCTATGACAGCACTGGATTTACACTATATTCTGTATTATACAGAGTGTAAGAACACACTCGGGGTTCGCCTTTGCCAGGTCAAAGGGCACGTATGTGTCGTGTGTCACTCAGTCCACCAGCAGAGGCTTAGAGGCCACTGGCCCTGGGCCAGAGTTTATTGCAGTGAAAGCAAACAGAAATAAAACAAAACAGCAAACAAAAATCCTTGCCTGTCCGGCACTAACTAAACATAATACAACCTCACTATAGACTGAAGGGCTTCTCCCTTCAGCCAAACCATTGAACCAAAGCTCACTGCTTTCACTCACATGTGTCTCCATGCACAGTCAGGCCTCCTGTGTTCACAGACTGAGAGAGGGGCCCCGCCCGACCTCCCAGACTCCTTTTACCTACCCCAACCGCCTCCCACTAATTCATTAGCAGCCAGGTGATACTGACCAGGTTAGGTTGCATAGGACAGATACCTGGGAGAGATATATCTGCCCTCATCCACTAATCCCACATGACTCTCACATATCCCCCCCCTCTGCTCAGACCACTCCGGCTGAGCAATGGCGCCCACAAAACAGTGCACCCGTGACAGGGCATCAGCATTCCCCATCTGCACCCCTGGGCGATGCTCCACTGTAAAATTGTAGGCCTGCAAGGCAAGGAACCACCTAGTCACCCGACTATTCCGTTCCCTATTCAAGTGCATCCACTTGAGAGGGCATGGTCGGTGATCAGCCGGAACTTCCTGCCCCCCAAGTAATATTTGAGGGACTCGAGAGCCCACTTAATGGCCAGGCATTCTTTTTCCACAATGGCATACCTCCGTTCGTGTTTATTTAGCTTCCGACTCAGATAAAGGACCGGATGTTCCTCTCCGTCCCTCAGTTGTGACAACACCGCCCCGATACCAGTGTCGGAAGCATCCGTTTGGACTACAAACTCACTAAGAAAATCAGGAGCCACCAACACAGGTTGAGAGCAAAGAGCCAGCTTTAGGGCATGGAAGGCTTCTTCCGCTGCCGTGGTCCATTTGATCATGACAGAATCCTTCCCTTTGGTAAGATCCGTCAGGGGGACCGCAATGGCTGCAAAATTGGGAATAAACCGGCGATAATAGCCTGCAATCCCCAAGAAAGCCCTCACTTGCTTCTTGTTTATTGGTTGTGGCCAGTTCTGAATGGCATGTATCTTGTCCAACTGGGGCTTAATGATTCCCCTCCCGATAACGTAACCCAAATACCGGGCTTCTTCCAGCCCGATATGACATTTCTTGGGGTTGGCCGTGAGACCTGCCTTCCGCAGGTCCTCTATCACAGCTTGCACTTTCTGGAGGTGGGTCTCCCACTCGAGGCTGTAGATGACGATATCATCCAAATAGGCTGCAGCGTACTGCTGATGTGACCTCAGGACCCGGTCCATCAACCTTTGGAATGTCGCCGGTGCCCCATGTAGTCCAAACGGCATATGCACATACTGATATAACCCGTCCGGTGTAGAAAACGCAGTCTTCTCTTTGGCTGCCTCCGTCAGGGGAATCTGCCAGTACCCCTTCGTTAAATCTAAGGTCGTGATATACCGGGCTTTTCCAAGCCGATCTATCAATTCGTCGACCCGTGGCATAGGGTACGCATCAAATTTGGAAACTGCATTCAGTTTCCGGAAGTCATTGCAGAACCGAATGGTGCCGTCTGGTTTAGGGAGTAATACAATTGGGCTCGACCAGGCACTATGCGATTCCTCAATCACTCCTAGCTCTAACATCGACTTCACTTCTCGGGAGACGGCTTCCCGCCGAGCTTCCGGGATACGGTAAGGTTTTACATGTACGGTTACGCCTGGCTCTGTTATAATATCATGCTTAAGGAGCGTAGTCTGTCCCGGTTTCTCAGAAAAGAACTGTTGGTTGTTTAAGAGAAACTGCTTGACGTCTGTCTTTTGCCGCTCCGAAAGAGTCTCCGCAATCTGGACTTCGGGCTGGGTCCGTGTGCGGATCGGAAGGGCCAGTCCCGCTGACAGAGCCGGACGGTCCTTCCAAGGTTTTATCAGATTCACGTGATAAATCTGTTCGGGTTTTCTTTTCCCAGGCTGGTACACTTTGTAGTTTACCTCACCTACCCTTTCCCGAATTTCAAAGGGGCCTTGCCACCTTGCCAGGAACTTACTTTCCACCGTGGGTACCAGGATCAACACCCTATCTCCGGGTGCAAAAGAGCGGACCCTGGCCCCCCTGTCATAAGCCCTCTTCTGCGCCCCTTGAGCCTGCATCATATGCTCTTTCACAATGGGCATAACCGCCGCAATACGATCCTGCATTTGGGTTACATGGTCTATCACACTTTTGAATGGGGTAACCTGTCCCTCCCAGGTTTCTTTCGCGACGTCCAAGAGACCCCGGGGACGTCTGGCATACAGAAGTTCGAAAGGCGAGAATCCGGTGGAAGACTGGGGTACCTCCCGGATGGCAAACAGCAAATATGGGAGCAAGTAGTCCCAGTTCTTCCCATCTTTGTCTATCGCCTTTCGGAGCATCTGTTTCAGGGTTTTGTTGAACCGCTCTACCAGTCCGTCTGTTTGAGGATGATAGACAGAGGTGCGTAGCTGTGATATCTGTAAGAGCCTGCAAAGCTCTTTCATTACCCTCGACATAAAGGGGGTCCCCTGGTCGGTGAGTATCTGTTTCGGGACACCGACCCGACTAAACACATGGACCAGCTCCTTGGCAATGGTCTTGGTGGCCGTGTTACGCAAAGGAATGGCCTCGGGGTAGCGAGTGGCATAATCCAAGATGACAAGGATGTGCTGGTGTCCCCGTGCAGACCTGGGGAGGGGCCCAACCAAATCCATCCCAATCCTCTCGAACGGGATTTCGATGATAGGTAGGGGTACCAAGGGGCTACACAGATGGGGCCTGGGTGCAGTGATTTGGCATTCCGGACACGACTCGCAATACGTGCGAATATCATGGTGCATGCCCGGCCATACAAAACAGTGTAATATCCTTTCGGTAGTTTTTTGGACCCCCAAGTGGCCTCCCATAACGTGTGTGTGTGCCAGGGCCAGCACTCTCTGCCGGTAGGGTTTTGGCACTACCAACCGTTGCACCGTGTCTTCCCCCTTTTTCTCTATCTGATAGAGAAAGTCATTCTCTATGGCCATGTGAGGATATGCCAGCCGAGCATCGGCATCCACCTGTACTCCGTTCACCACCTTGACATTTTTTCTAGCCTGAGACAGGGTAGGATCCCTTATTTGCTCGCTTTGGAAGTCGTCTTTCTGAACTTCCAAGTCCAGCAAACCGGAAGGTGGATGGCTGTCCACCTCCGCCCCTGCCGTGGGTTCCTCGAAATCACCAGCCATGACTGAAAACGGGAACTGAAGGTTGTCCTCAGGGGATTGCTTCCCGGGAGCCCCTGAGGGCCCATCCTCCAGTGGCTCAGGGCCCCTTGGAGTAGGGTCCCCTGTGCCGCTCCCCCGGAGTACCAACTGGTTCTCCCACAACTGCCAGAAGTGGGGAAAATCCCTACCCAGAATGACATCATGCAATAGGGCTGGGACTAGTCCCACTTTATGATACACAGACCCATAGGGAGTAGTAATGCAGGAGACAGTGGTGGGGTACGAGCAGGTGTCCCCATGCACACACGTCACAGAAAACTTATCTGACGGACCAGTCGGGACTGACACCAGACTGGCCTTGACCAGCGTTACCACACTCCCAGAGTCTAACAGCGCCACCACATTCGTGCCATTAACAGACAGGTCACACAGGTGTTTCTCCATATCGCCTTGACCGGCCGCAACACACACCACCCGTGCAACCATAGCCACACGTTTTTCACAGGTCGTGACATCACACGGCATCGGTTCGATAGTTACTGGACAGTTCGCAGCAATGTGGCCCACCTCTTGGCAGCGAAAACACCTCACAGACCCCTTGCTTAGTCCATAGTTCGGTCCCTTAGGCCTCATAGGTCCGGCAGTCCCGTTTTCCTCCCCCCCTGTCTTCGAATATTTTCCCCCTCCCCTAGACCCCGATACAGTCTTACCAGATCCCCGTGAGGAGGGGGAGGAGGGAGGACGTGTGGCGTCGTCCATGAGTCCTTCCGCCACGGAATAACGTTCCACTAGATCCACGAGCTGGTCTGCGGTCGTGGGGTTTCCATGACTCACCCATTTTCTCAAGGCGGCCGGTAAGGCTCTCAGGTATTTGTCCAAGACAACTCTTTGGATCATCTCCGGCGCTGTCAACACCTCGGGTTGTAGCCACTTCTTCGTCAGGTGAATGAGGTCGAACATCTGGGATCGGGGTGGTTTATCGGGCTGATAAGTCCATTGGTGCACTCTCTGAGCTCGTACCGCTATCGTCACTCCCAGCCGGGCCAGGATCTCGGCTTTTAGTTTATCGAAATCCTGCGCTGCTTCAGGCTCCAGATCGTAGTACGCCTTTTGGGCCTCACCGGCCAGAAACGGAGCCAGCAAGCCGGCCCAACGTGCTTTCGGCCATTTTTCCCGTTCCGCTGTCCGTTCAAACGTGGTCAGGTAAGCTTCGACATCATCTTCTGTAGTCAGTTTCTGCCAGTACCGACTCACATGAATCTCCCTCTGGGCAGCTTCCGGATTCACCTCTGGTGCGCTCGCAAGGCGCTGCGCCACCTCCTGCAGCAGTTGGCGGTCTCTCGTGGTCATTTCTACCAGTTCCCTCAGCTGGGCTGTCATTAAGCGGTTAGCTTCTTGCTGCACAGCTGTGGATTGTACCAGCGCTTTCACCACGTCTTCCATGTTGACACTTTAACGTGCTGCCCGCATTCTCCACCAATATGTAAGAACACACTCTGAGTTCGCCTTTGCCAGGTCAAAGGGCACGTATGTGTCGTGTGTCACTCAGTCCACCAGCAGAGGCTTAGAGGCCACTGGCCCTGGGCCAGAGTTTATTGCAGTGAAAGCAAACAGAAATAAAACAAAACAGCAAACAAAAATCCTTGCCTGTCCGGCACTAACTAAACATAATACAACCTCACTATAGACTGAAGGGCTTCTCCCTTCAGCCAAACCATTGAACCAAAGCTCACTGCTTTCACTCACATGTGTCTCCATGCACAGTCAGGCCTCCTGTGTTCACAGACTGAGAGAGGGGCCCCGCCCGACCTCCCAGACTCCTTTTACCTACCCCAACCGCCTCCCACTAATTCATTAGCAGCCAGGTGATACTGACCAGGTTAGGTTGCATAGGACAGATACCTGGGAGAGATATATCTGCCCTCATCCACTAATCCCACATGACTCTCACAAGAGATATATCACCATGATATGTCATTTAATTGCTTATGTATTTTGCACTATATTTAGTTTATGTTCTTATAATAATGACTAATAGTTCACAATAGTTAAAGATAACCTGTTGTGGCGCCCCTGTGGTTTGGCAGCCACAAGTGGTATTATCCCTACATCGATTATAATGCCACGTCTGAGGGGAAGTGGAATTCCTATGCTAAGAGCTAAATGCATGAATACACCTTCCAAACCCTGACTAGAAGGATGAGCACTGAGGCCAGACTTAGGCTGTGACTCATCATTCCTAGCTGGGGGAGGAGTAAAGCAGAGTGTAGAGCAGACAGGAAGAGGAGAAGGGAGCTCAGTCTGGTGGATTCCAGGTGGATTCCAGGTCCACTGACCACTTGTGTGGACCCCAGAAGCACAGTGATCCAGAAAACCAAAGAGCTGAGGCTGCTTACAGGGTTCGCATCACCTGCGTGGCTGGAAGAGATTCACACAGAGGGTGATAGAAAAGCAGAGAGTTCAGGACAGTTCACAGACACATGAACTCCATAGCTCATAGAAGACAGTAGGAAGGCAAATCCTTTCACTTAACAGAGCGGGTTCTAGCTCCTCTCAGACTGGCTGAACTGTATACCTGGTTGTCCATGTGTACTGGCTGTATTGAGTAACTGTGGTGCACCTACGGTCTGGCTGCCACAATGGTGCTTAAGGTAATCGGTACTATTGCCATGTCTAAGGAGGATTTGAGGGGGGCCCTATGCTGGACTCCTGAAACATCCATACACCACCTGAACTCCAATCAGAAAGTGTATGGCAGAAGAGACCCTTAGGGCAGAAACCACATATGGTTGGAGGGAGAGATTAGTGTTAGTGGGTAGTAGGGAGGGGTTAGGCAGAGGAGTTAGTGAGTCAGGAGATGGCCTACAGCCTGTGCAGAGCACGAGCTGTAGGACGGGTACCAGGACCCCAAGCTGCCAGGTCTTTATGACAGATGGTGAACCTGGAGA
Source organism: Allobates femoralis (assembly GCA_033576535.1). Classification (NCBI taxonomy): domain Eukaryota; kingdom Metazoa; phylum Chordata; class Amphibia; order Anura; family Aromobatidae; genus Allobates; species Allobates femoralis. Next base: position 103,618,496 of record JARQOC010000006.1, read on the forward strand.
CTACCAGGATTCATGTGCAAAACAGCACCATTGTGGACCTATCCTCGGCTTAGTGGCATAAAAGGGCTAGAGGACCAGTAGGTAGGGTCGCTCACAGAGCCTGCACCATCTGCATGGCTGAAATGAACCCACAGAGCCTCAGGAGAAGTTAGAGGAGTTGCAGAGGACTAGTGAACTGGGAACAAGCAGCAGGCAGGACATACAACCACCCCTGCAAAGCGGTACCCAGTCCTTCTCCAACTAGCCAGACCCTAGCACCCAGTAAAACAGTACCCCTGGACTGGATGTCTTTAAAGGGATCCTGTCACCCCCAAAACACCTCCTAAGCTATTAAAAGATGCCCCTAGAGCATATTCACACTTATCCTACACTCCTTTTAGCTCCTAAATGCATATATTGAAAATGAAGATAAACGTTATTAAACTACCTCATTAGTAATGTTAATGAGTGACTACTTTATGCATAGTCATCCTGGCAAGGCTCTCCCTCTTCCTAATATCACGCCTCAATAGGCGTGATCTTCAACTCACATTCAAATGCGCGCCTCCCCGCTCTCCTATATCGGCCGGGCGCTGCAGTGTGCGGCTGTATGACGCGAATCGCGTCATTTCCGGCTTCGGGTGACGTATGTTAGCTTCAAGCCCCGCACTGCGCATGCGTGCTGGAGGCATAACAGAGCGGCGCGGGTGTACCACGTCACCCGAAGCCGGAAATGACGCGATTTGCGTCATACAGCGCACACTGCAGCCCCTGCCGTCATAGGAGAGCGGGGAGGCGCGCATTTGAACGTGAGTTGAAGATCACGCCTATTGAGGTGTGATATTAGGAAGAGGGAGAGCCTGTTTGGGTGACTATGCATACAATAGTCACTCATTAACATCACTAATGAGGTATTTTAATAACGTTTATCTTCATTTTCAATATATGCATTTAGGAGCTAAAAGGAGTGTAGGATAAGTGTGAATATGCTCTAGGGCAGTGATGGCGAACTCCAGGCCTCGAGTGCCACACACAGTCCAGGTTTTCAGGATTTCCATTGCATTTGACAGTTGGCAATCAAATTACCAACTGTCAAACTCTAAGGAAATCCTGAAAACCTGCACTGTGTGTGGCACTCGAGGCCTGGAGTTCGCCATCACTGCTCTAGGGGCTTCTTTTAATAGCTTAGGAGGTGTTTTGGGGGTGACAGGATCCCTTTAACGGCAAGTAAAGGTAAAAGACTACATCCAACTGCCTTGTTTCCTTCTGCTGCACGTCTCACTACCACCATCATCTCCACTATAATTCCTATCATCATCTTCATCCCCGAACACCCCAGTACCCCAGCCCTTAGCGCGCAACACTATCATCTCTGATAATGCTATTAACTAGCACATAAAGGGTTAACAGTGTTGTGACGGTGCCCGGCCGCAGTAGTGTGACACTTGAGAGAAAATTACCTTTATTTCTCCCGGAAGACGTCGGCTTTCAGTCATGTAGGTGGGTCTGTAGCAATTACAGTCACAGCTTACAGCACTGAGAGCAGCGGGTGTAAGCGCGCCCCGGCACTGACTGACAGCTCGTGGTGCAGTGCATCAATGCAGATCCGGCTGTCAGTCACTGCCAGGGCATGTCTACAGGCTTGTGTGAATGGCGTGCACTCAGTATTGCAGTTTTTTGAGGTGCAAGTGAAGGGGTTACTAGAACCCGTACTAATAGATCAGGAAAATTACTGCACTCTCAGAGTCATATATGATGCAAGGTGAAGAATTTTTATTGGATCTGAACAACAAGCGACCACTGACGCCGTTTCGGTCCACAACATCGGACCTTTCTCAAAGTGTCGCTGTGGAAGCAATAGGCTTAGTTGAATCCGGGGGCACTTATTAGAACCGTCCCTTTACTGTTATGCTGATCCACCATAGGGTCAGGGCATGTCTACAGCTGCTGCCTTCAGTGCTGTAAGTGGAGACTGTAATTACTCTGGGCACGACTGAAAGTCAGTAGTAAACAGCACCAATGTGAACAGGCTCATGGAGACACGGGGCCGCCAATGCCAGCGTTTTGCAGCTGAATGTATGTCCTTGGATGTACAATACATTCAGTTAAAGTGTATTGCAGTGCGAGGAGATACCAGCTCTCTGCATCGCAATAGTTACAATGGCCATGGGCCAATAAAAAGCCAGTTGTTCATTTGGCAGGTCCATAACAGGCATCACTGCCATGTGCCACCCCATCCCCTCGCGGAGGGCAATGTAAGAGACATAGAACGCTGTACATATGGGGGCTCGGACAGCTAAAAAAATATTTTTTTTTTTCTGTGTTGGAAAAGAGTGTCAAGATGGTGGACATTATCAGTAAAAGGGCAAGAATGGGGGACAATATCACAAAAAGAACAGGAAGGGGCCAAGGATGGGGAACAATATTACAGAAAGGGGCACCGTGAAGGGGACCATTATTAAATAAAGGAACCAGAATTGGAAACATTATTAAATGAACAGGGGCCCTGGATGCTGGACATTATTACACAAAGGAGACCATGATGGGGGACATTACTACGGGATTGGGCCCAGGATAGGAGACATTATTAAAGGAAGGGGACCATGATGGGAGACATTATTACAGAAAATGGACTATGATAACGACAATATTAATGGAACTACTAGCCCACGATGGGGAATATTATTAAATGAAGACGTCAGGATGGTGACATTAATAAATAAAAGAGCCAGGCTAGGGGACATTCTTTAATAAAGGAGCTGTGATAGGGAAATTACTAAATAATGAAATCAGGAAAAGGGAAATTATTACAGGAAGGAGTCAGGATGGAGAACATTTACCAGTATTAATATTAGCTCTGCTGCTGGATCGTGAAGAATCAGATGAACCAATCAGAATAGTGGCGCACGCCATGGCGCCATATTTAAAATTCACTGGGGGGCATGGCCTAGCGTGCTATGTGAGCGGTCGCACGGCTGCAGAGCTCCGGCGACCCCGCTCACTTTAATCCTCTTGCCCGAGGACTACTTAGCCCATACACCCTCCAATAGCTGGGGCTGACCTCCCGGAGTGTGGTGTGCGGTCTGGGACCCTCCAATCTCCTCATGTCGCGGCGGGATGGACGGCTGCGGTCGGCGGCTGGGGGAGCACCTCATGGCGTGCAAGATGGCGCCGAGGGAGGCCTCCAAGAAGGAGAGACCCCGCGGCATGGGAAAAGCGGCTGGAAGCGGCGGCTAAGCTGCAACAATTTGCCAGGAAGCAGCTCCCAGGTGCCTCACAAGCCTCAGGTGACATTATTCCTGCTTATAATACAGGGACACTGGGCTTTGAAGATGTGGAGCCCTTGCAGGAGGGAGGGAAAAAGCTGTGCAGCAGTGGGGAGGCAGCCCATGAAGATATGGAAGCTGGGGGCTCAGAGACTGTCAGCACACATGATGGTGCTGGTGATGAGGGAGAACCCACACTAAGAGATGTCCTTAAAGCTATTGCTAAATGTAAAAATGAGCTCACTGGCCATATAGGATCCTTAAAGATGGATATATCCACTATCCGCCATGATATGCAGAAAATGAGAGCGCGTATGACTGCGGCTGAAGGGAGAGTGGGTGAACTGGAGGACAATGTGGCTCCCTTAGTCAAAAAGTTCAAAGCTGCTGGTGACTCTATTACATACTTGCACAATAAAACGGACGATATAGAAAACCGCCTACGTCGAAATAATGTGCGCATTGTGGGAGTTCCAGAGAGGGCGGAAGGTAGAGACGCAATGGCTGTTGAAAACGTTTGGCCAAGATAAGTTCTCTAGATTGTTCGCTATTGAGAGAGCTCACAGAGTCCCAGCCAGGCCGCCGCAGCCGGGAGATCAAGCGCGCCCAATCCTGATTAAGATGCTGCATTTTAGAGACCGGACAAAATTTTATATCTGACACGGACGGCCGAAGATCTCCGTATAGGGGGGGCAAGAGTGTCCCTATATCCGGATTTTTCTGTGGAAGTCCGTAGAAAACGCGCTCAGTTCCAGGAGGTTAAACGTCGATTGAGAGCGCTGAAAGTGCAGTATTCTATGCTGTTCCTGGCCCGGCTGTGAGTGGAGACACTTGGTGGAACTCATTTCTTTGATATGGCCAAGGAGGCATCTAAATGGCTGGACTTAAAGGAGAGACAAATCCGCAATGGATGACTGTTCGTGTCTTTTATAACTGCGTTTGATAAAGTTTAAACCTGCTGATCTTGAGAATGGGCGGGTCCAATGTGCGATGTTAGATTTTATAAGTATAATGTATATTATCCTGGATTATATTTAGTATACGAGTTATTTGTTTCTCCTATATATATGTATACCTCGGGCAAGCCGATATATTTTTTTGGGTTGATAATATGGAGCGGGGATTGCCATCGGGCCAACTGTGAGCCTCTTAAGCTTTATCCCCCTGCAGTGTGTGAGACTTTGGTCTCCAATCTGTCTTTCTCTTATTGCTCCTTCTATTGTCTTTTCTTTCTCTGGCTCATCTCTTTCCTTTTTTTTTTTTTTAATCTATACTTTCTTTTATTTGTTGTGGGTGTAATACCTCTGTGAACGGTTCACATGAGAGTTAGATTATGGTACATGGGGAGGGTGATGAACCGATTTATGTGAATGTTTCTAGTTGGGGTAAGGGAGGGGTGGGAGAGGGTGGGTATGTTATGAGTATTATGGGGGATTCTCTTCATTTGTCTGTGGACGATACACTCAAACTTAATGATTGGCTTGTAGGGCATCCGGATATGTCTGTAAAATGTTACATTTTTGATTATGGCTAGACAACTTAACATTATATCTTGGAATGTCAGAGGCATGGGAGACCCTAAAAAACGATTTGCGATACTTAAATATTTAAAAACGCACCAAAATCTTGTGGCGTGTATACAAGAGACGCACTGTAATGTGGAGGCGGCAGCCTCTCTTACTAAGCTGTGGAGGGGGCCTGCATTTCACTCCACGCACAGTACATACTCTAGGGGAGTGAGTATATTGGTGCACCCGTCACTAACTTTTAGTCTAGAAAGGGTGATCACTGATGGGGAGGGTAGATACGTGTGCCTGGTGTGTAGAGTGGCTGGGTTACGATTGTGTATGATTGCTCTATATATTACGCCATCATTTTCTGTGAGTAAATTACAACATATAATTCCCATTATTACGGAATACGCTAATATACCCTTGATGGTAATTGGGGATTTTAATATGTATCTAAATGCCGGATTGGATAAATTCCGGGGTTAGTTGGGAGGTGGTACTGTACACGAAACGTCTCTGGCGAGGGTTTTGCAGGAAATACAATTAATGGATGTGTGGCGCATGAGATTTCTCGATGTGAAGCAATATTCATGCTACTCTGCATCCTATTCCTCGTTATCTAGGATAGATTTGGCTTTGAGGAATGGTCAAATAGTGCCATTAATTGCCGGGGCTGAATATTGTACCAGATTGATCTCAGATCATTCGCCCCTTAAAGTGGTTATAAATGTGGACTTGGGTGCTCTAGGTCATAGGGTGGGTGGAGGTTCAATCCATTTTGGCTGGCGGTATTTGACAGCGGTGTCTCCATTCCCTCTACTTTGGAGGAGTTCTTTTGCAATAATGTGGGCTCTGTGTCTATGTCCTTGGTATGGGACGCCATGAAAGCGTTTTTGCGTGGAGTTCTAATAAAAGAAATATCCAAGATTAAGTCTAAAACTAGAGGCCGTATGCAATATTTGCAGAGTGAGGTGGATACTCTGGAACACGCCTTTGTGGGGTCACCAACTGCCGACAATAAGCTGAAATGGACAAATGCCCAATCTAAATTAAACGAATTTGTGTTACAGCAGGCTGAAAATAAACGTTTTTTCTAAAAGCAGCAATTTTATGCGGAGGGCGAGGGAGCTGGACATCTGTTGGCAACGGTTGCTAGAGCTCAGACTGGGGCTCCCCTGGTCTCAACCATACGGGATGGTAATGGAGTGCTGGTTACGGATACTGGTGAGATTGTGAAGGTGTTTTTCCAATTCTGTCAGCAGCTATACTCCTCCAGGCTCACAAAATCCTCTGTTGAGTTGGAGCAGTATGTCCGTGACATTTGGCTGCCTAAACTGACAGATGTCCAGAGAATACAATTGGAGGCTCCTATTACAATAGAAGAATTGTGCGCTGCGGCAAGAGACTCTCAGAATAATAAGGCCCCTGGTTCGGATGGTGTCCCAATTGAAATTTATAAGGAATATGGGGAAGTCTTACTACCTAGATTGAAGGAGGTATTTGATGGGGCTATGAGTGAGGGGGTTCTCCCTGGATCGATGAGGGAGGCGGTGGTGGTTCTGTTACCTAAACCAGGAAAGGACCCTCTACAGCCTGAGTCGTACAGACCTATCTCTTTGCTATCTACGGATGTAAAGATTTTGGCGAAAGTATTGGCAACCAGACTGATGGCGGTGATTACCCAGGTGGTGGGGTAGGATCAAACGGGATTTATGCCCAATAAATCTACGGCCATTAACTTGCGCAGGGTGTTTCTTAATCTACAGTTGGCATCTCAGAGTGGGGGGGAGAGGGCGGTGCTCTCACTTGACGCTGCGAAGGCTTTCGATAGCGTTGAGTGGGAGTACCTGTGGGTGGTACTACGGGAATTGGGATTTGGAAACCAGTTTATAAAGTGGGTGAAATTGTTATATTCTGCTCCTGTGGCAAGGATCCGACTCCATGGTGCCCTGTTGGATACTTTGAAGCTGGAGAGGGGAACTAGGCAGGGCTGTCCGTTGTCCCCCCTCCTGTTTGCTCTCGCCATTGAACCATTGGCTGTTAAACTATGCAATAGTCCTGATATCCAGGGTTTCCGTCATGGGGCCTTGGAGGAGAGAGTGGCATTGTATGCTGACGATCTCCTGCTGTTTCTGGGGGACACGTCAGGCTCCTTGCTTACAGCTATGAAACTTCTACAGGAATTTGGAGACTACTCGGGTTTAAAAATAAATTGGGATAAGTCGGTAATTATGCCTGTGGATACTCTGTCTGCTGATACAAAAGTGGGAGATACTTGTCTTAAAGTAGTTCGGGAATTCAAATATCTGGGTATAGTGGTGTCCCCTATTGTCTCTAACTATATTTCTTTGAATTTAATGGATATGTTGGGTAAATTTCAACAGAAAATTAATATTTGGTGTAAGCTTCCCTTGTCGGTGGTTGGTCGAACCAATCTGGTGAAAATGATATTAATGCCTCAGCTGTTATATATACTTCATAATTCTCCAATTTGGATCCCCATGTGAATTTTTTATAGATTTCAAGCTTTATTCAGGGAATTAGTTTGGAAAAAAGGTGTGGCCAGAATCCGTCTTGATACCTTACAAAGGCCTAAAGACCAAGGAGGATTGGCGGCCCCTAACCCTTGGGCATTCTTTCTGGCATCCCAGCTCCAACAGCTTGTTCTGGTTAGTGGGAATTTGGAGAAATTGGTTCGTGTCATTACGGGGGGAATCTCCATTACCTCCTTTTTGGAGGCTGGGCTCTTGGAGCGGGAACGCAGAGGGTGTTTACCCACCGTGAGGCTCATGAGGAAAATGTGGCAAAAAACTAAATTGATTTTAAAAGTGATGGGACATACTCCATTTACTCCGCTTTGGGATAACCCTGCTCTCCCGGAAATCTACAAGTTGGATGGAGGGGGTTTGTGGAGGGGATTGGGTATCACACTTGTGGCACAGATCTTGAATGGAGATACTCTTAAATCTTTTCAACAGCTATCTGATGAGTTCTCTGTCCCACGAAACACATTTTATTTTTATCTACAGCTGCGTCATGCCTGGATGAGCCAGTCTAGACAACTACAGAGTAAAATACACCATCACCTACTGTTTAACACATTACTTTGTCACAGCGGAGGCAAGGGTCTTATTTCTAGGATTTATGGAATCCTGATGCAGCAGTTCCAGTGGGAGAGACCGCTATTGATCAAGGACAGACGGGAGCGAGATGTGGGTCCTATTGATAATGAATTCTGTCCACTTGTGAGGCGCAGCGTTTATCTCAATTATATTTGTTACATAGGGTGTATAGGACACCAAAATTTTTGTGCCGAACTGGTATTAGAGGAGATGACAAATGTCCAAAGTGTGGGGAGGAAGGGGCGGATCTAATACACATGTTTTGGACGTGAAGGGCATGTGGCGGTCTTTTGGAATGCATGTATTAATTATGTGAACAACGTATTTGAGTCGGAGTTATCACTTACTCCGTTGGTGTGTGTGCTGGGATGTGTGGGCCCTGGACAATATGATGGTAGTGAAGAATTGGCTTTAAAACGTACCCTGTTCCAGGTACGAAAAGTAATAGCTACGCATTGGCTCGACTCTCAACCATTAAGGTTACAGGAGTTTGTGGATAAAATGAAGAATCTGATTAGATTGGAGGAGAGGGTGTATAAAAAAAGAAAGGCACTACATAAATTTGATAAATTATGGAGTAAGTGGAGATACTTTCATGGCGAGCACTTTATAGCCCTGTTGAACACGATAGGATCCTAATGCTATCTGAAGTGGTATAATTGCTTATGCTGATTAGAAATGTCTTGCTAGTCATATCTATTATATGCTTTATTCTGATACTACAGCATAATTATTATTTGATTTTATGATTAAATACAATGGTGGATGCTTATCCGGATATGAAGGGGTTGTGTCCATCTTAATATGTGTTAAGGTTCTTGGGATAGGGGAGGGGGATGTATTTGTATGTGGGCTGTATAAGCTATTGTTCAATGTCTCCTCTGTTTTTCTGTATGTGTTGATTTCTACTGTATTTAAAAAAAAAAAAAAAAATTCACTGAGTACAGTTTATTTTAAATATGGCGCCATGGCGCGCACCACTATTCTGATTGGTCGGTGGTGAATGCGACGACCAATCAGAAGAGCGGCATTCAAACCGCGCGCTGCTCCTGCGTTCAGCAGCGACCAATCAGAATAGTGGTGCGCGGTTTGAATGCCGACCAATCAGAATAGCAGCGTGCGCAATGGCGCCATATTTAAAATTATTTTAAAAGTATTTTAAATATGGCCGCGCGACCAATCAGAAAAGTACCGCGGCTTGGCGCGTGGTTTGAATGCACTGTCATCTCCCGGCTGGCTCGCCGCGGACCTCTGTGTGGCAGGTGGCCGCGGCTGAGCTACTGCTGCACAGAGGTCAGCGGCTCGCCAGCCGCGAGATGACCAGCTGATGCTGGTCATCTCCTGGCTGGCTCGCGCTCACTGCGGCCACCATTGGGAGATCCCGCTGATCTCCAGATGATGGCCGCGGCCGGACGCGTGTATCCTGGCGACAGTGGCGCCAATGCGCTGCTGTCTCTGAGGTTCAGCTTGGCGCAAATTTTGAATGTGCGCGGCTGTTTTGCACACTCCTCGCTAATTGGTGGCCGCCTCCGGCAGCCACTATTAAGCGCCCTGGCGCTGGCGCACAATTTCAGCGTCAGACAGACATGATTAGGAGATTATATAGTAGACTAGATGGTGGCCCGATTCTAACGCATCGGGTAGTCTAGAATATGTATGTAGTTTATTTATGAAGATTTAACAATAATGCAAGGAGTACACGATATCTATCTATCACCTACCTATGTGTCTATCGTCTATGTATTTTTTTGATATTTTATCTTTATAAACTAAGGTTCTTGGTACACATATTGGCCAATACCTGTTTGCCCATCAACCAGCTTCAAGGTGATTTTAGATCTGATGGGTCCCTATCCTACCTTGTCACTCTTTCCTTGGGCTCAGCTAAGCCTCCATTTTTACTATTTCTCAGTGGGAGGACTCACTTAAATCAAAGAAACAATGAGACATCATATACAGTGCTGACCACTGACCCACCATATACAGTGCTAACCACTGAGCCACCATATACAGTGCTATCCACTGAGCCACCTAAACACTGAGTGATCATATACAGTGCTTACCACTGAGCCACCATATACAGTGCTAACCACTGAGCCATCTAAACAATGAGACATATACAGTGCTAACCACTGAGCCACCATACAATGCTAGCCACTGAGCCACCATACAATGCTAGCCACTGAGCACCATACAATGCTAGCCACTGAGCCACCATACAATGCTAGCCACTGAGCCACCATACAATGCTAACCACTGAGCCACCGTACAGTGCTAACCACGGAGCTACCATACAGTGCTATCCACTGAGCCACCTAAACAATGACACATCATATACAGTGCTAACCACTGAGCCACCATACAATGCTTACCACTGAGCCACCATACAATGCAAACCACTGAGCCACCATATACAGTGCTAACCACTGAGCCACCATAAAATGTTAACCACTGAGCCACCACACAATGTTAGCCTCTGAGCCACCATATACAGTGCTAACCACTGAGCCACCATATACAGTGCTAACCACTGAGCCACCATATACAGTGCTAACCACTGAGCCACCATATACAGTGCTAACCACTGAGCCACCATACAATGATAACCACTGAGCCACCATACAATGCTAACCACTGAGCCACCATACAACGCTAACCACTGAGCCACCATACAACGCTAACCACTGAGCCACCATATACAGTGCTAACCACTGAGCCACCATACAATGCTAACCACTGAGCCACCATACAATGCTAACCACTGAGTACAGTGTATTTGAAATATGGAGCAATGGCGTAAGTCGCTATTCTGATTGGTCGCCGCTTTCAGCGCCGACCAATCAGAGAAGCGGCGTGCGGTTTGAATGCGCTCCTCTGATTGGTCGCCGCATTCAGCGCCAACCAATCAGAATAGCGGCGTGCGCCATGGCGCCATATTTCAAATATACTGAGTACAGTGTATTTGAAATATGGTGCCATAGCGCGTGCCACTATTCTGATTGGTCGCCGCGTTCAGCGCCGACCAATCAGGATAGCGGCGTGCGCTATGGCGACATATTTCAAATACACTGAATACCGTGTATTTGAAATATGGCGCCATGGCGCGCGCCGCTATGCTGATTGGTCGGCAACGCGGCGACCAATGAGAGAAGCGGCACGGTTTGATTGCCGCTTCTCTGATTGGTCGCCGTGTTCAGCGGCGACCAATCAGAATAGCGGCGTGCGCCATATTTCAAATACACTGTACTCAGTGTATTTGAAATATGGCGCCATAGCATGTGCCGCTATTCTGATTGGTCCAATCTGAGAAGTGGTGCGCAGTTTGACTGGAGCTCAGCCGCAGCTACAGCGGCACAGAGGTCTGCGACTCTCCAGCCGAGAAATGACCGGCTAACGCCGGTCATCTCCCGGCTGGCTCACCGCGGACCTCTGTGCCACAGGTAGCCGCGGCTGTGCTCCGGTTAGCGGCTCGCGCGCGCTAGGTCCAGCGTCTGCCAGACCGTGTATACCTGCGGAAGCGGCGCTCGCGCACCGCTTCCGCCAGGCTGCAAATAGGCGCGAAATTCAAACGTTCAATTCTCGTGTCAATTTGCATAGTCTGCACTCATTGGTCGCCACCTTCGGTGGCAACCAATGAGCTGCCTCTGTGTGGCGCACGATTTCGGCGACAGACACACTCAAAAAACCCTTAGCCAATTATATAAAAGATGAAGACTTCAGGATGGTGACATTAATAAAAGAGCCAGGCTAGGGGACATTCTTTAATAAAGGAGCTGTGATAAGGAAATTATTAAATAATAAAATCAGGAAAAGGGAAATTATTACAGGAAGGAGTCAGGATGGAGAACATTTACCAGTATTAATATTGTCTATGCTGCTGGATCGTGAAGAATCAGATAAACAGTTATTTGATTCTGAAGCATGATATGAGCTGGGACTGTCAGGAGACGACAATGGTGACGAAGAGCTCGGCTGAACCTCGGCAGTGGTGCTGGTTGTCGCTTCATTCTGGTGGTTATTATCCGTGCTGTTCAGTGGTGAGGCATGAGGAGAGCTGGGACGGTCAGGAAGCGGCCTATGTGGTGAGCGGCTCCTGTATCTGGTCTCCTCGGGTGCTGAGCGCCTGGATGGGCCTCTGCTTCTCCTTCCGCCTCTCTCTGGCGCAGGTTCAGGGTCTCTGTCATCCTCTCTTGGGCGCCTACTCGTCATTTCTCTCCTTCCTCCATTCTGAGAAGACCTGAGTCTTCCGACCACCGGCCTCCAATCTAAAGAGATAAATCATGTATTAGAATTAGATATACATATATCTATGTATACTGTATATTATGCAGTCATTGCAGCTTGCCCCTGTTCACACTTGCTTTATTCTATTAGCAGGTGCTGGTCAGTTTTTATTTGCAGTTATTAGTGAATATTTTGATTTTAATTATATCTTAAAACTCTTGGGCACAGTTAATCTATGACAGCTCTGGATTTACACTATATTTTGTATTATACAGCGATATATCACCATGATATGTCATTTGATTGCTTCTGTATTTTACACTATATTTAGTTGATATTTTTCTGATAATGACTAGTATAATGCATAATTTACATAATCGCATTATATAAAGACAAGCTGTCATATCTGATATCACCATTAACCTGCAGATATAGGATAATAGCGTTATGAAAGGGCCCGGCCCCAGTAGTATGACACCTGGGAGAAAATTACCTTTATTTCTCCCGGAAGCTGTCGGCTTTCAGTCATGCAGGCGGGGCTGTAACAATTACAGTCACAGCTTACAGCACTGAGAGCAGCGGGTGTAAGCGCGCGTCGGTACTGACTGACAGCTCATGGTGCAGTGCATCAGTGCAGAGCCGGCTGTCAGTCACTGCCAGGGCATGTTTACAGCCACTGCCCTCAGTGCAGTAAGTGGAGACTGTAATTGCTCTGGACATGACAGAAAGCCGACAGCAAAGAGCACAAATGTGACCAGGCCCATGGAGTCAGGGGCCGCCAACACCAATGCATTGCTGCTGTATCTGCTTCCTAGGATGCACATTCAGTTGAAGTATATTGCAGTGCAATGAACTACCAGTTCTCTGCATCGCAATAGTTACAATGGCCACTGACCAATCATAGGCCACAGTCCATTTTGGCAGGTCCTTCGTGGCCATCACTGCCATGTGCCAACCATCCCCTTGTAGGGGTAATGTAAGAGACAGAGGACGCTGTACACAGGGGGAGGATCAGACAGCTAAAAAGAATACATTTCTTTTTCTGTGTTGATGAAGAGTGTCAAGATGGGAGACATTATTACACAAAAGGGCAACAATGGGTGACATTATCACAAAAAGGACAAGAAGAGGCCCAGGATGGGGGACATTCAGGGTCAGTTTTAAACAAAGTGGGGCCCTGGGTAAAAGTTTAAAGTGGGGCCTCAAATGCTCACATATTGCACCTTTACTATCAAATATTTAGGTTACATTTGCATGCAAAGCATTCAGACTGGTAAATGAGCACAATTGATATTGAAATAATTTTGTGCTTGTTTTTAGCCTCTTTACACAGGACGATGAAAAATGATGGGCACAGAATGATCACTAGTAGAGCACTCTGTCCCCGATAGGATCATTTTGGGATGACCCAGCCTTTTAATTTGGCCAGACGTATTGTTCTTTTGTTTGTTAACTCATGAGAAGTAAAGGTCCAGTCACACACAACGATGCTCCAGCGATCCCCACAGCGATAACGACCTGCCGGGATCGCTGGAGCATCGTTACCTGGTGCAGGGATGAGCAAACTGTTCTCTGTCTATTAAATTGATAAATGTAATAAATAAATGATTGATTAATGTCTCTAGGGGGGCTTAGTCCCCCTAGAGACCGTACACCCTCTCAGGTGGGCTTATCCTGCAATGCACAAATGCGCCGGGCTCCTCACAGCTCTGTGCATGACCCCCCTAACTCATCCCCCCCCACCCCGTATCTATATACCTGTCCCTTTTGGTGAATAAAACCAAGTATTAAAGTACAGAATCCAACCCCTTTTGCCTTGCTACAGTGTTGAGAGGCAGGCAGCGTCATGAAAGAGGCGGGGCTAAATTTGCGTCATACCGGTAGCCCCGCCCCTCTCATGACGTGGCCTGCCTCTCAACACTGAAGCAAGGCCAGAGGGGGCGGGCATAATTAATAAGCGGGTGGAGGCAGCCGCAGACAGCCCCGCCTATGGCTGCAAACTGAAACTGCCACAACACGTAACTATAAGCTGGATTCTGTACTTTAATACTTAGTTTTATTCACCAAAAGGGTTAGCTAGAAAAGAGGGGTGCAGGGACAGGTATATAGTAGATACGGGGGGGGGGGGAGTTATGAGGAGCCCTGCGCATTTGGACATTGCAGGATAAGCCCACCTGAGTGGGTGTACGGTCTCTAGGGGGACTAGGCCCCCCTAGTGACATTAATCAATCATTTATTTATTAAATTTATCAATTTAATAGACAGAGAACAGTTTGCTCACCCCTGCGGCAGCAGGAATGAGCACACTATCCAGTATCCGGATTGCTCAGGATTACACATCCTGATTACACATCCTGAGCAATCCGGTTACTGGATTGCGGTTTTCTGCACACATTTTTCCTTAAAAATGTGTGTAATGGCAATTGCGTTCACCGTATCCGTATCTGGATGCAGTGAACGCAATTGCCTGCCCAAATGTGACCCTAGCCAAAGAAGTTTGGGTGTTCAGTTAGGATGAGCCCTGGTCCATGCAGTCTTTTCAAAGGCAGCAGGGCCAGAGGATGAAAGCACCCACTTACCCCGTGTCTCCACACAAGTTATCTGCAATTTGCACTGGGTGATGAGCTGCCAAGAACAATGTTCCACCATAAACAATCTAATCACCTTGGTGAAATAATGAGCAGATTGGGCGATTGCCAATGTGTTTACACCTAGGAACTCTTGTCTGCGCTACCAGGATTTTAAATGTAGATGCTACATACTGCATACATAATGCTGTATGTTACACACACATGTATACACTGAGCACATAAACACATATGTGTATACACATAGCACACACATACAGTGCTCAAAAGTTTACATACCCGGCAGATTTTTTCTTGGCCATTTTTCAGACAATATGAATGATAACACAAAAACTTTTTTTCCACTCATGGTTAGTGGTTGGGTGAAGCCATTTAATTTCAGCTTTTCTGCACACATAGATTACAAGCAAACAGGTCACAGGTGAGGAGGTTACCTTTATTAGACATTCAAACCCATTGAGGTCAACCTTTGTGCATATTATAAGGCCAAAATGCCCAGGGTATGTGAACTTTTGATCAGGGTCATTTTGATGTTTTGTTGTCATTAAAAAGAGAAAACACAGTAGTTTGATAATAAATGGCTTCACCCAACCACTAACCATGAGTGGGTTTTGTGTTATCATTTATATTCTCTGAAAAAAGGACAAGAAAGCAACAAATCTGCTGGGGTATGTAAACTTTTGAGCACAACTGTATGTATCCACTGAGCACATAAACACATATGTATATGTGGCGCCCCTGCGGTGTGACTGCCACAGGGTTATTGCACCTAATCCATAGGTGTGGTATCTCACTCCCAGGTGAGTCAGGGACACAATACTGAGGCACATACCTTGCACCCAGCACCCATCCTAACTTATGGCCAGGGGATGAAGGGCGGAAGAGACTCCGATTGAGCAGACCCCATCATTGGCAGGAGGAGGGAATAGGTTTAGAATGGGGTGGGAGGAGAAAGTTAGTAAAGAAAGTAGAGCAGGAATAGGAGGAGTTAGGCAGTAAGTTTATAGACAGTTGGAGAACGAGGGAGACCATCGACAGAAAGATGGAGTTCTATGGGAACTCTGGTGCTGGAGAGGAGTGGGAACCAGTGGGTAGGTCATCCATGAAAACTAGGCCATTGTGAACTCCGAATTCACCCCGACTTCCTGTCGTGGTGCAGGAACTAGTTGCAAGAGGGGAACGGCCCCAATCTGGCAACAGCACTGCAAGTTTGAGCCAGGAAATCGGGGCCACTGAACTTTATGTGCAGTGGCCAACAACCATGGACAATCTGCACGATGGTGGCTAGACCTAGGGCCAGAGGACGTATCGATCGCCGCTCAACAGGGCTCTCGGCCAACTGCTTGGGACACTGTAGCACGAAGGTGCAGGGTAGGAGTGGCGAGTAAACCAGTGCAGAAAATGGCAACCTGGGGAGGCACATAAAGGGTGTCTTTGTGGAGTGAACCTGAACTGCCTAGGAGTTGACTGGATTGCTGACCTGAAGGACACAGTGCCCCGGCTGGGCTGGAACTACTAATAACTGACAGCTGCATGCAGCGTTACCCTGTCCGCACTGCTAAAGCGGCCGCTATTCAGCATGATGTATGGCGGGTTACCACGAACAACATCAGGTAACTAGGGACAGCGTTGAGCAGCAGCGGCGCTGAATAGCGCATATGCACTGCTGAAAAAATGACTAGGTTTTTAGCAGATGTCAATGACATCTGCTAAAAACGGTAGTCTGACCCTAGTCATAATTGTCCTGTGTCATATAGGATAGCTTCTTCACTTAAACTCTGATCAAGAGATTGGGGTTTGTGAACACAGAACTCCTTAAGGTACCGTCACATGCAGCAATTTTGCTAGGCAATTTCACAGGCAATTTGCTGGTTGCAGTGAAATCATGGACACATTGTTACATTTGTACACTGCAAGAAAATAGGACAATGTGTCCATGATTTCACTGCAACCAGCAAATTGCCAGTGAAATTGCCTAGCAATATTGCCGTGTGTGATGGTACCTTTATATTTATTTAGAATTACCTAGAAATGTTTAATAAACCAGGTTTTACAAGCTGGAGAGTCAGTAAATTGTTCTTCTTCCTGGGATCATCTACTTAAATGTAATTTTTATCAATGAGCTCCTATATACTTCATATGAAAGTCTATTTTTGCACAAAAAGTTACATTTTAGTTATTAAGCCCCATCCTGGTGTTCCAGATTCCCTATGACAACACTTCTTGTCATATTGTTCTGGGGTCACTAATGAAAATGAGACCTTAAAGGGGAACTCCAGTAAGAGAAAACTTTTTAGTACAGTTCCTGCCGTCCTACATGATGAAGCAGAGCCGTACACTGCAGTTCTAGGATCTATAGAGCTCTTATAATTCAATAAAATCATATCTGCTCCTCTGCTCTCACCCCTTCTTCACCTCATAGAACAGCTTCATGTAAGAGCAAAAAGCAGAAGATGTGTTGGGGGCATGGATGCTGGGAGCTGCAGTATCAGCCTACATTCACACCCCCTTACAATTCTGTTTAGTGAGGGGGCGTGCAGAGATTTAGGTTCCCTGAGGTGGGGGTCAGAGCAGAGGAGCAGGTATGATTTTATCAATTTATAAGAGATCTATAGATCCTAGAACTGCAGTGTACAGCTCTGCTTCATCATGTAGCAGGGCAGGAACTGTACTAAATTTTCTCTCACTGGAGTTCCCCTTTAATGCCCTGTAAGTTCTGTCTGATAACTGTTCACAAATGTAGGAAATAAGGATTTATCCCAATTACATGTTATTAAAAGGATTATTATTTTTGTAGTTTGTTAGTAAACCTATCAAGAACATCTGCAGAACGAAGCCTGTGGGGGGCACTCCTGCTGCTATTATATGGCTGTGATGGCACCCACACAGCCCTACACACAGTATCATGGACCACACAGCCCTCCACATAGTATGATGGACCTCACACAGCCCTCCACATAGTATGATGGACCTCACACAGCCCTCCACACAGTATGATAGACCTCACACAGCCCTCCACACTGTATGATGCACCACACACATACCTCCACACAGTATGATGGACCTCACACAACCCTCTACACAGTATGATGGACCTCACACAGCCCTCTACACAGTATGATGGACCTCACACAGCCCTCTACACAGTATGATGGAGCTCACACAGCCCTCTACACAGTATGATGGAGCTCACACAGCCCTCCACACAGTATGATGCACCGCACACAGACCTCCACACAGTATGATGGAGCTCACACAGACCTCCACACAGTATGATGGAGCTCACACAGACCTCCACACAGTATGATGGAGCTCACACAGACCTCCACACAGTATGATGGAGCTCACACAGCCCTCCACACAGTATGATGAGCTCACACAGACCTTCACACAGTATGATGGAGCTCACACAGCCCTCCACACAGTATGATGCACCGCACACAGACCTCCACACAGTATGATGCCCCGCACACAGACCTCCACACAGTATGATGGACCTCACACAACCCTCTACACAGTATGATGGACCTCACACAGCCCTCTACACAGTATGATGGACCTCACACAGCCCTCCATACAGTTTGATGGACCCCACACAGCCCTCCACACAGTATGATGGAGCTCACACAGCCCTCACACAGTATGATGCACCACACACAGACCTCCACACAGTATGATGGAGCTCACACAGACCTCCACACAGTATGATGGACCTCACACAGCCCTCCATACAGTATGATGGACCTCACACAGCCCTCCACACAGTTTGATGGACCCCACACAGCCCATCACACAGTTTGATGAACCCACATAGCCCTATACACAGTGTGATGGACCCCACGCAAACATTCATATTGAATTATTGCTTTCATACAGCATAAGAGCCCTCAAATAGGCCTCCATAAAGTATAAATGTTCCCTCATAGACATCAAAATAGTATAATGCCCTCCACAAAGCCATTCAACTATTATACTGGCCCTGCATAGCTTTCCATATAGTTACAGACCTCACATAGTCCTCCATATGGTATAATGCATTCCCGTAGTCCTCCATATAGTATAATGGATCCGTTACCGTAGTCCTCCATATGCTGTGATGCATCCCCATAGTTTTCAATATAGTATAATGCATCCCCAATAGTCCTCCATATAGTATAAGGGGCCCACATTCCAATCCATATAGGATAATGTTTCCCCATAGTCCTCCTGAGTGTTACACATCCATGCGATGCTATGGATAGCATAACGTCCACGGGGTGTAATAACATGCTATGTGGACTGACTATTAGAGGGAACTAACACCCCATCAACTAGTCAGAGCCCTAATTACTTCAGTCTTGCATCAGCCACGCAATGCCTGAAGACTCGCACCTGTGCATTGGAATCACTGACTCTTCAATAGAAATGAAGGAAAAAGGGGGGCGCTCCTTGTGTAGGATCCGGTGTTATTAAGGGGAGAAAGGGTTTGTGATCTTTTGCTGCTCACCTGGTGTGGTTATGCTGCTGGCATAACCACAGATCAGCACCTTGCTGCGTAGGTGCAGCCGCCATAGTCCTCCGTTCCGGGGTTTACCCCGATCACGTGACCTGTCAGCTGGGCTCCACGTCACCGCAGGTTCTCGCCGCTCCAGGAAATGAACAGCATAGCGAACTTATGCTAAAAAAGTACTGTGTCCAGCAGCACCGCTCCGCTCAAAAGACAAGGATCAAATCAAAAGGAAAGGACAGCGGGTGTAGCGGGCGCTTAGACAGGACTGCAGGAGACGTGATTAATACTCCAAGGATTTAATAAAATTGCAATAAAAATACTGGTTATTTCCACAACATGTTTCGGCGATTTGCGCCTTCCTCAGGTGATAACCAGTACTACAATGAAGTTCACATTATATATATTATGTATTTTTTAACATGGCATCGAGCTAGATCGTATTTTTATATTGTAAGACTATTCTGAAGTGAAGGAGTTAATGTGTGGAATGTTAATTGTTAATTGACTTCAATGGGGCTAATTTTTCTGGCCTCTATATAATGTGAACTTCATTGTAGTACTGGTTTCACCTGAGGAAGGCGCAAATCGCCGAAACATGTTGTGGAAATAACCAGTATTTTTATTGCAATTTTATTAAATCCTTGGAGTATTAATCACGTCTCCTGCAGTCCTGTCTAAGCGCCCGCTACACCCGCTGTCCTTTCCTTTTGATTTGATCCTTGACTCTTCAATAGGGCCTAGCCAGCTGGATAAGCCATACCGCTTAGATCAGCCATACTGTGGTGCCCTAATGGTTGGGATGCCATAGAGGGGTACTGCACCCAGATAAGAGTGTGTGGTACTCCTGTGACCAGGAAATTGGGATGGTAAATAAAGGACCCTCATTACACCCATTCATACACACCCCAGAGTGGGGATTGTGGGTGAACCCGCTGTAGGGAACACCCAGTCCCATGGAAGGAGTTACGTGGGTGCAAAAGTGTATGGGTGGGTTGGCAGTTAGAGGAGAGTTGAGGAGAGAGATAGACGGAGGACAGCACAGGAGGAGGTTGTCATGAGAGGAAAGGGACCCTAGGGGCACCAGGCATTGTGGTGCGCTCAAATCTGGGCCCGGTGATACCGACCAGATGGGTCAGGTCTTGAACAGAGAACCGGCTCTGGACATGGTGCGGGAGTTCAACCCCGAGCCGTTAAACTGGAGGCCCCAGGCTTCTGCAGGAAGCCGCGGCCAAAGACCCGGTGTACAACTCGAAAAGGCACACAAAACTAGGGTCAGAGGGACCTAAAGGGGAGTCCCCCACCAAACATCTGTGGGAGCTGGCTCGAGGCTCTGTGCTGCACGGTGGTGAGAAGATAGCGCAGTGAAGGGACCACTGAGGGTTCTGAGTGAAGCATCCTGGTTCCCTAGTGACTACCCAGGCCAGAAAGGCCCAAAAGACTCTGTTATCTGTCAACCTGCCTTAAGAACTGCAAGTAAACCCAATCAGAGTTAAAGACTTGTATGGCGTACTTTATTATCTCCACTTGATGAGCCATATACTGCTGCAGTGAATGGACAAGTGACAAGGGCTTGAGGTAAGCTCCCTCCCTATGTAAAAACTGCTACAACTGCCCCGGGGATCCCACTCCACCTACGGGGAGCGTAACTATCTTGCTGCCCTACCATCACACCAGAGGTCTGACCCGCAGCACTATAGGTGCCATCACGAAACACTTTTATTTTTATTATTTTCTCCCGATTTTTAAGTGAACACCAGGGCCACGGAACCAGGCACAGGCTCCAATGACATCCCCCGTGAACCAAAAGCCTGGGATCGGGTACCCCACAGCCCTGGGGCGGGTCAATACCGCCTAGCGAGCCGGATCAGCCATAACACCTAGCAGCCAGATCAGCCATACCGCCTAGCCAGACGGATCAGCCATACCGCTTAGCCAGCCGGATCAGCCATACCGCCTAGCCAGCCGGATCAGTCATATCACTAATTTGTAATTTTGAATGCAACCATTTATTCTACCACATAGAGACTGAAAAATGGGAAAAAAAATCCAGCTGCACTGAAATTGCAAAAAAGTGGAATTCCACAAAGGTTTTCTTGAGTTCTTTATTTACAATGGTAAGTATATGGTAAAATTGACCTCGCAGGATGATTATTCAGGTCAGTACGAGGACACAGATACCAAACATGAGAAAGAAGCAGGAAAAAGACATCATGAGTCCAAAATATATTCAAAGTGAAAAACTTTATTGATTACAAAGACAGTTGTGGGTGGATCTTTCAGAATGGAGGCATAGAATAAATATTTAATATGGATACTTCATTATATAATTGTAGAATGGAGGTAAAATAAAAAAAAGTAAAAAAATGTCCACAATATACAACAATTTGTTGTCTCTATAGATAAATACATTTAAATATATGTCTTATGCTGTAACACTAACAGGTGCATCTTAATGAATTAGAAGATCATCAAAAAGTGACTTTATTTCAGCAATTCAATACATAAAGTGAAACACATATATTATATAGAGTCATTACACACAGAGGGATCTATTTCATGTGTTTATTTATGTTAATGTTGATGATTAACGAAAACCCAAAGGCCATTATCTCAGGAAATTAAAGTAGGGCGGATGAAGGGTCTGAGAGATCAAATATGACCTAAATAGGTATCAGAGGCTTCACCTTGTGTGGTTGTGAGAGTCACAACCACTATAAAAGCAGATCACAGCCGCTGCAGTCCCCAGCGTGGTGCATGTAGAGTAGGGAGGAGGAAGGGTTAAACAGCACGCTGCCGTATTACACCAGACATCAAAGGCTGAATATAATATTGAATTAAAAAGTACTGGCTCTCAACACGTGAATTATTTGTCACTTTATTTAAAAAGAAAATGTTTTAAAAAAGGAAATTTTTTTCCAAAAACTATTTCTAAACAGAAAAGAATTTAAAAGGAGCTGCAAGTATCCAACAGGATCTGCATCCACAGGAAGAAGGAACATAAGTGCGATGGTACTGCGCTCACTCAAAAACGAAAATTAAGAAAAAAAAAAAATGTAATAATTTTTTATCTTTTTTTTTTTTAATATTTAAATAGGAAAAAGATTGCCTGATGTTGGTGCAGGTGCAACTTGTGTTGTGAATGATATGATTCTGTGCTGTTATTCTGTTCCAACTATAGGATCACTATTAGAGAGTGTAATGTGATTACTATTAAATACTACCCTAAATAAAATATATGATCAAGAAAAAATATCTATATGGAATATACTGTACCTTTAAAGATGATTGGAAGGTGGAAGTTGGTGGTCTTCCACTTTCATATCCTTTTTAGTACAAGGAGGTATTTAATTCACTGTATAAAGGGGGTTTCTGGTGATTAGGAAGTAAACAAAATTATCAATTAAAACTATAAAATTTAATAACAGGATTAAAATCAGCTGTTTGTTAAAAAATGGTTACTCTACTTTCAGAGGTTAAGTTGCACTTTCCCTCTGATTGCCAATTTTCTGGGCTTTAAAGGGGAACTCCGGCAAGGGAAAACATTTTAGTACAGTCTCTGCCTGCTACATGATGAAGCAGAGCTGTCACTGCAGTACTAGGATTGATAGATCACTTATAAATCAATAAAATCATATCTGCTCCTCAGCTCTAGCCCCCACCTCACGGAACCCAGAATGTTCAGCCTGTCTCATGTAGGAGCAGAGAAAGGAGGTGTGTCAGGGAGTGGCAGGAGGTGTGTCAGGGGCGTGGCAGGGTGTGTGTCAGGCTTAAGATTCTGGGTTCCCTGAGGTGGGGGCCAGAGCTGAGGAGCAGATATGATTTTATCGATTTATAAGAGATCTATAGATCCTAGTACTGCAGTGTACAGCCCTGCTTCATCATGTAGGAAGGCAGGGACTGTACTAAAAAGTTTTCTCTCACTGGAGTTCCCCTTTAATAACAGCTGAGGGGTATAGTTTATATAACCTTGAGCGTAATTTCTCAATTTTTACCAATATATACCATATATGAGATGTATTGTGGGACACCCTTTAATTGAGCCCTCAGTGGTGCAACGTTTCGACCAGTAATGGTCTTTGTCAAGTGCTCCATTAAAGGGTGTCCCTTTTACCTAATTTTTTGGACGCGCTGCCTTTTTCTTATATTTATTTGCGTTTGAACACCAAGTACAGGATTTTTTGCACCCTATGTTGACCTGAAGTTTGTGCTGATTCCCCTTACTGTTGTATATATAAAAAAATTGGCAATCAGAGGGAAGGTGCAACTTAACCTCTTAAAGGTACAGTAACCATTTTATTAACAAACAGCTGATTTTAACCTGTTATCAATTTTATAGTTGTAATTGATCATTTTGTTTACTTCCTAATCAGCAGGACCCCCCCCCGGCCCTTTATGCAGTGAATTAAATACCTCCTTGTACTAAAAAGGATATGAAAGTGGGGGCCGCACACAGTGCAGGTTTTCAGGATTTCCTTAGCATTTGACAGTTTGTCATTTGATTGCCAACTGTCAAATCCTAGGAAAATCCTAGACCCCTGATTTAGGGCAGCATTTTATAGTAATCACATTACACTCTCTAATAGTGATCCTATAGTTGGAACACAATAACAGCCAAAAATCAAATCATTCCCAACACAGGTTGCACCCGCACCAACATCAGGGAATCTTTTTCCTATTTAAATGTTTGTTTGTTTTTAAATAATGTATACATAATGATTACATTTTTTTCTTGCTTTTCATTTTTGAGTTAGCGCAGTACCAACACACTTCTCTTCCTGAATATAATATTGATTTATTATTCTTCCTGGCCCCTTCCTCAGGACAAACAAATGTCATATCAACATGTTTCAGGGAATTCCAGGGAGCCCTGACTAATAAATCAATATTATATTCACCCTTTGATGTCTGGTGATACAGCAGTGCAGGTGTATAACCCTTCATCCTCTCTACTTTAATTTTCTGAGATAATGGCCTTTGGGTTTTCGTTAATCATCAACATTAACAGTAAATAAACACATGAAATAGGTGCCTCTGTGTGTAATGACTCTATATAATATACGGGTGTCACTTTATATATTGAATTACTGAAATAAATTAACTTTTTGATGATCTTCTAATTCATTAAGATGCTCTTGTATGTGGCTGCAAGTGGCTGTCTGCAAACTGATCACATAGGAATATTAAGCAGTTAGATGACGTAAATATAGTCTTTGATGTTAGAGACTGGTCAGACTAGATACATATCACCCAATAGGTAGTAATGATGTCTAAATCCAAATTTGGTATAGCAAGGGATATATAGCACAGTAGTGGCTAAGGTATCTGCACCCAATTCCCCTATATGAGCATATATATATATACAATATATACATGCTGGTATAGCCACAGAGCACCTGCTCTGACCTTTTCTTCTGTCTGCTTTCTGCTAATATAACCTGTGTGACTATGTATTGTTACTACTGTCATATAGTGGATGTATGGCATTGTTCACACACAATTTGCGTTTTTTTTTTAGCACCCTAAAACCACATGCGTTTTTTTAGGAGTGCTAAAAAATGTCTCTTGTGTGTCTGAAAGATTTAGAAATGCATTTGGACTTTGTCATTTTTTCATCAAAAACGCAGGCAAAAACGCAAGCGTTAACGCAGGGTGCATAAATGTGCCATTTAAAAACGCATGCGTTTCCCATAGGGGCCTATGTTAAAAAAACGCATGCGTTTTTGGAAACAACACCTGCGTTTTTTGTGTGTGAACAATGCCCATGTCAAATAATTAGAAAACCAGGTATCATTTCTTTTACACTTCACCAATACTTGTTACTGAGTGTTGGGAGATCACAGAAAGTCTTAATACATTTAAGTTTGTGGGTGTAAAGTAAAGATATATA
This sequence comes from Allobates femoralis, assembly GCA_033576535.1. Taxonomy (NCBI): domain Eukaryota; kingdom Metazoa; phylum Chordata; class Amphibia; order Anura; family Aromobatidae; genus Allobates; species Allobates femoralis. Next base: position 103,643,562 of record JARQOC010000006.1, read on the forward strand.
GAATCCCCCACACTTTGTAACAATTCACTTACTTTGATTTTCTGCCCGGTTCATCCATAGATCGTTGTCAATGATCAGATTCCTCAGTTCCCGCTGGGTCATGGTGATTTCTCACTTATTAAAGGAGTTTAGTACAGAACATGACACAGAATTCACAGGACAAAAAGTCCCACTAAATAATCCACAAATGGAAACTAAATAATACACAAGCGATAGGTCACTGCACAGGAGCCACACAGCAGTGACTGCACTGGTCAGTGTCTACTGAGAAATGACACTGATGTGTCTGTACTGGGTAAACATAGAACTAGGGGCCTTGTGATGTCATCATGCATTGTGATGTCATCACGGTTGCCAGGCAACCAAGTGGAGACTGACTATCCAACTGCCTGTTCTCTATGTCCCAGATGTTTACAGTCAGACCCTCTGAATGTCCACAAGGACAACAAACCCTGAATACAGGGAGGGCCATTTATACGGATACACCTAAATAAAATGGGAACGGTTGGTGATATCAACTTCCTGTTTGTGGCGCATTAGTATATGGTAGGGGGAAAACTTTTCCAGATGGGGGGTGACCATGGCGCCATTTTGGATCCAACTTTATTTAGGTGTATCCATATAAATGGCCCACCCTATAAATGGCCCACCCTGTGTATAGATATGGGCACATTTAACAATACATTCCACCAATGTATACACGTCATACACTGCATCTATATACACTGTGCCTTGAAAAAGGATTGAAAAATACATATTTTGTACAACCACAACTTAAATGTTATTTTATTGGGATTTTCTGTGAAATGACGACACAAAGGATTGGTGAAATGATACCTGGATTTCTAAATATTTACAAGATATAAATGTGATAATTGTGACTTGGATTTTAATTCTTCCCTCCTGAGTCATTACTGATTACCACCGCGCTGCCGAGGATATGGGAATTTACAATAGGGCTGGAAGTGACCTGTAGTGGGGTAGAGATGAGTGAACACCACGGTGTTTGAATTTGGATTTGTTCACGGAATGTGGAGTGTTCATAGAATAAGTTGACAAACATTCACTAAGTTTTCCAAATACCATTGAAATCAATAGTAGGCAAAATCAAGGGACTAGAAAACACTTAAAAAGGGTCCCTAAAGCTGCCAAACTGCTCATATTACTGCCAGTCCCCAGAAAAAGGGACAACAATCTACATACAATAGTGTCATGGCGTGTCATGGGTGCATGAGATGGTCTGTGCCAGCCTGCACACTCTTCAAAATCACTTTAACCCCTACCCGACCCATGACGTACATATATGTCATGGGTTGGGTGACCCATGACGTACATGTACATCATGGGTGAGGTGCCCGCCTTTGATGTGAGCTCACATCGTTCACTCGCCATCTTAGCTCATCTCATCAGCTGAGATGTCGGGCTTACAGCACCGATCAGATCCGCGATCCGATCGGTGCTATTAACCCTTTGGATCCCGCTGTAATTCACTGACGGTGGGATCCAAAAGTGCCACGGTGGGGATTGAGCTGTTCCCCGACGACTTCGGATATCCCGCGATCTCCGTTCAGTACCTGATAGCCCCGGGTCCTGGTGTGACCCTGAAAGCTATCATGATTCGCTTTCTGTCAAGAGTTGGCAAGCGCTGCCAACCACTGAAAGTGAAAGTATGTGCCATATCCCAATGTACTGCAGCTCATCGGGACATGTGTCGGCCCCTCGGGACGGGGGTTACTCGGTACCGGACTGGTCGGTGCCGGGGAAGTCACGGTGGCTTGGTCCGGACCGTATCCCGGGCTCGGCAAATAAAAGGGGGGAAATATTTACAGGGGAAATGTCATCGTGACGCCACCCACTATATGCGGTCAGTAAGGGGGCCGCCGCTGCTGCAGAACCTCCGGGGATGATGTAGTGGCAGCATAGATGGTATAGTTCCTGTGGGTAGAACTGTATTCCCCGGGGCAGTGATGGTATAGTCTATAAGGGGTATCGATGGTGGAGACGGGGTTAAAGGACACACACTCACATTTGGTAGACACTGGTGCACTTCTCCTTTTCTCCTGAGGCTGCAGAGCTGACAGGCTTGTAGCAGGGGGAAGCTCTCTGTGCTGAATGTGGAGCAGAGGTCACAATCAATACACAGACTCACAGTTTTGCTGTTTTCCAAAGCTTTACTGTTCATGTTATTGCAGATTATAGTCCACAGAGTCTGTAATGGGGCTGAGTTCTCTTCCCACCCTGTCCGGGGTCGTCAGCTTCCTCGTGCTGCACTGTGTGTGTGTCCTGGCTGCTGCTATTAGCTGAGCTGCTGGGATTTCTCACGTCTCTCTCTCTGTATTCTGCTGGTACCACTTGGCTAGGCAACTTGAGTCCTCTGTGCTGTGCTGACCCCTCCGTGTTGCTTTGCACTGGTACTAGGGGCATCTAGAAACCCACTGTTCCTGGATTCACTGTGCTGTGGGTGCCAGACACGTACGGATCCGGTGTCCGTTCTGTGCGTTCTTCTGGGGCGAGTGAAGGTATCACTCCAGCTCCCAGATGTGTTCCTCAGTCTGTAGTTCTCCTGTTCCTCTGACCCTTGCTAGGTCTGCACTAAGTTCTGCACTAACTCGTGCTCTTCACAGCCCTGCTCCGAGCTGAACTCCGCTCTCCCTCATGAACTGGAGTATTTAAGGAGCAGGTAGTGCTCCCCCTCCTGGCCCAGAGGTGCTAGTGTTTGTCAGTGTGTAGTGGGGAGAGAACCCTTGTGGTGTTATTGTGGCACATTAACCCATGGGGTGCCACACATGTCACAAGCGATCAGCCACCACAGTGTTGTGGCGCCTCATGGGGCAGTGTAAGATAAAGAATGAATAAAAAAAAAAGTTTTGAAAAATATGAAAAAATAAAAACGCAAACGTTCCAATCACCCCCCTTTTCCCCCATTCAAAATAAAAGTATTAAAAATAAAAAAAATACACATATTTGGTATCACCGTGTTCAGAAATGCCCGATCTATCAAGATATAAAATCAATTAATCAGATCTCTGAACCGCGTAACAGAAAAAAGGCCCAAACACCAAAATATATTTTTTTGATCGCTGCAACATTGCTATAAAATGCAATAACGGGCCATCAAAACATCCCATCCACCCAAAAATGGTATCATTAGAAACGTCAGCTCAAGATGCAAAAAATAAGGCATCACACACCCCAGCTCCCAAAAATGAGGACGCTACGGGGTGCAGAGAATGGTGCAAAGAGTGCAATTTTTTCTATTTATTTTTTTAAACTTCTGAATTTTCTTTCATCACTTAGATAAGAGTAAAAGTAACATGTTCAGTATTTACAAATTCGTACCTATCCGAGGCATCGTACCGACATGTCAATTTTACCATATAGTGAACAAATAATAAAAACAAAAAAATTGCACTTTTTTTTGCAATTACACTGCACACTATATGGTAAAATAAATGATTGCACCTGAAATACAAGTCATCACACAAATAACAAGCCCTTATATGTCTATTATCAATGGAAAAATAAAAAAAAGTATAGTTCTTGGAAGCAGGAGAGCAAAAAATGAAAACAGAAAACGAAAAATCGCCGGGTGGTGAAGGGAGGTGGCTGAAATTCTCTTAAATTTCAGGTGGGTGAAACTCAGTTTGAACTGACAGATGTATGTACCATGCATTAACGCATGTGTTTGCCATAGATTCCAATGTTAAATTAACTCATCCGTTTATCAAAGCGTCCACAAAAACACTTCAGCCCACGTTACAATATGCGGTACAAAAAACGCTTAGTGCCAAACGCATGGCAATTTGGCAATGCGTTTTTTGCATTGGAGTCTATGGGTGCGTTAACGCATCCGTTTTTACACATATGCACATAACAAACATGCATCCTTTTGGTGGATGTATGCCGCAAGTGTGACCCTAGCCTAAGGAGACCCTAAAAAGAGTCCCCACTATTCAAAAATCTAAGGTGTCACATCATAGTAAAGTGGTATGCATCTTACAGTTTTTGTATTAGGGCACAATGGCAACAAGGCAGGAAGCATAGGCTCAGCATTTGAAGGTTGATTATTTAGGAAGTGGTGCACAAGTGTCAGGAGCAGGTATTATGCTCAGAGCTCCAGTAATGCCCCACACAGCAAAGAGACCCTAATAAGAGTCCCCAATTTTCAAAAAATTAGTGACAACAATTGCCCCAGAGGTGAAATAGTGAAATGTGGATTTTAACGCACCATCCTGGGGTGCAAAAGTCCTTGGAGATCCATGACTTGCTCATCTTGATAAACATTAGGCAATCTACACTGTCAGTGGACATATTTAAAGGGAACCAACCACCCCCAATGACCCCCCCGGACTATTAATATCAGTCCCTACACACAGCACATACATGTGCTGCACTGATTTTTGCTAAATAAACTGTTTTTGAAACTAAAGATAATGATTTTTAAAGTTTAAACCGAAACGACGGTTGGGCGGTACTTATCTGTGGAAACCGACGAGATCTGATGCCAATCATCTTCCCTGTCTCCCCTCGCCGCAGTTATGGACAGCCCTTTGTGCAGCGTCACAGCCCGGTGCACGGGCTCGCATGCCCGTGCACACGTCATCATCTGCAGCCGGGAAGCGAGCGCGCGCTCTGACTTCCTGCGCTCGGCTATGGAAGTCAGAGCGCGCGCTCGCTTCCCGGCTGCAGATGATGACGTGTGCACGGGCATGCGAGCCCGTGCACAGGGCTGTGACGCTGCACAAAGGGCTGTCCATAACTGCGGCGAGGGGAGACAGGGAAGATGATTGGCATCAGATCTCGGCGGTTTCCACAGATAAGTACCGCCCAACCGTCGTTTCGGTTTAAACTTTAAAAATCATTATCTTTAGTTTCAAAAACCAGTTTATTTAGCAAAAATCAGTGCAGCACATGTATGTGCTGTGTGTAGGGACTGATATTAATAGTCCGGGGGGGTCATTGGGGGTGGTTGGTTCCCTTTAAACAAAAGGAGAAAAATGTGGAGTTTCAAGATGCTTAGATTCTTTTTTTATTTTTATTTTACAAAAATTGCTGGACAGACAAAGTGAACACAATGTGCAGGATAAAAGTGACAGTGAAGCTTGTAGATGTCATACAGAAAACTTGGCAAGTATATTGGTATTCAAAACAGTCACAGAACACAGAGATGTAACATAAAAGGGGTATACATGCTGTATACAACACTGTTACAGTTATATATGATATATTGTTTAGGATATTCCTTTCACATGAACCACAAGTGTCATAAATCAGACTATGATATACATCTCATGTGAGAGACTGATCTGAAGCGTTCTATGCATTGGGCAGCATATGTCTATAGCAAGGTCTATGTACTGACAACATTAAGCCTAATAGTTACAATACAAGACCATCCATTTTCAGCATTCCGCTAGCCCAAGCAATACTTTACCAGGAATTCAAAGCAAGCTGATGCCATGGGGGAGTAATCCCAAAGGACCCCTACGTACGTTTCGCATGTTACAAGTCAGAATAAAGTGCAGTGCTTCATCATGGCTACAAGTGGCTAATACAGCCCACTGGCATGACTATATACCAGATAGGTTAATATGTATTACTGTCAGTGGACAGCTAGATGCTCTTATCCATCAGAACACCACCAGCAGCGCTGAAGACACGTTCTGAGAGAACACTGTCGCGCCCCGGGGACGGGGGTACTCTAAATCGGGCCCTCTCATCTTTCAGGGCTATGGGGTGTCACAGTGATGTAACCCAGCTCCGTGGTCCCATGCGCGGAATGAAAAGGGGTAGAAAAATAAAATGGATGAGGGTTACAGTTTTTTGGGAAAATGTACGTGACGCCACCCGTAGTTTGTGGCCAGCGTGGCCATCGCTGCCAACCAGGCCTCTGGGGATGATGGTGGTGGCAGGCAGCAAGGATGGTGAGCCCTCCACGGGCAGGGCTTTTTCCCCAGGGCAGGTGTAGGGACAAGATAAAGCACTTTCAGTAGCCAGCAGGATCCAATGGTTCTCACAATCAGGCCATCTCAGCCTGTGCAGTGGATCAGTTGGCAGGTCTGCAGGTGAGCTCCCACTACTGTCGCACAAATCAGTCTCACGCACGTAGTTTTGAGCTTAACCGGGTACTTTACTCAAACTCTGCAGTTCACACAGTACAAACAGTTCTCTAGTGGCTCCAGTCTTAACTTAGCAGCTGGGATGGCTTGTCTGTTGCACCTCCTTTCTGGTACCTTTCCAGGCCTTGTTCAGTGTTCCGAGTGCTAGCTACGGGCCAGCTGTCATGGGTCTTTTCCCGGGGAAACTCAGTCTGTCCCCCTAACCCTGGTGTGACCACCTTTCCTTCTCTGCACCGGAGGGTAGATTCCAGGCTTACAGTCCCTTCACCCAGTTGGTTAATCTGTGGTTGAGGCATACAGCTCCCGGCCACTACAACAGGGCCAGCACCCTGGCTTCGGCCAGGTTCCCCGGTGTCCCTGCTGATTCGGACAAAATGTGGACCCCTTCTTGCTTCCCTCGGTAAGCTGCCTTGGACCCAGACTAGCCATACAGTGGCACAGGCCGCCGAGTCCAGGTTCTTCCTCTCTGGTCTTACAGTCTGCTAGGCTTGTCGGATGTATTGGCTTAGGAGTTCTATTCCTTCTCCCATTACAGCTCACCAGGAACTTGAACCTGAACTCTCTACTTGAGCTCTCCTAACTTAAAGGGAACCTGTCACCTAATCTATGGCCCCTAAACTATCACTACCTGCCCCTACAGACCCTAACTAGCTCCCTAACCATCCCTGGCTGACGTAATATGGCTTTATATAAGGTGAAATAAACACTTTATAAACTTACATGATCAGTGCCAGTGGGGCGTTCCTGACAGTAGGGCGGGGTCCCCAGAGCCGCGCTCCCCCCGCCTCGCTCCCTTCCTAACGCCCTAATGGGCGGCATTATCGATTTGAAGAGCGGGGAAGCCCATTGGAATCTTCCCGCCCCGCTCTTCATGACGCGGCCGGAGACCGCGTCATTTCCGGGTCCGCGCATGCGTAGTGCGCCTGGTGAAGCTGACCGGAATCGCAGCGTCGCTAGGCAACGACCGGCGTCTTCGGAAGGTGAGTATCGGCGGCCCCCCGCCTAAATGTGCCTAATCAAAGTGAATGTATATATGTGTGTGTGTAATCCATATGTACATGTGGATTACACACACATATATATGGGCTGGTTTGGGAGGGGGGGGGGCCGCCGATACTCACCTTCCGAAGACGCCGGTCGTTGCCTAGCGACGCTGCGATTCCGGTCAGCTTCACCCGGCGCACTACGCATGCGCGGACCCGGAAATGACGCGGTCTCCGGCCGCGTCATGAAGAGCGGGGCGGGAAGATTCCAATGGGCTTCCCCGCTCTTCAAATCGATAATGCCGCCCATTAGGGCGTTAGGAAGGGAGCGAGGCGGGGGAGCGCGGCTCTGGGGACCCCGCCCTACTGTCAGGAACGCCCCACTGGCACTGATCATGTAAGTTTATAAAGTGTTTATTTCACCTTATATAAAGCCATATTACGTCAGCCAGGGATGGTTAGGGAGCTAGTTAGGGTCTGTAGGGGCAGGTAGTGATAGTTTAGGGGCCATAGATTAGGTGACAGGTTCCCTTTAATGTTCCTGGATTTAACCCAGTCCCCCCCCCCCCTCCCCGGGCTTTTCCTCACTCTCCACCCTCCACTTGGGCCCAGCCACTATCCCTTACCTGACATGAAGTAATTAGGACTAGGGGGATGTGTCGGGTGTTTGTGTGAAGTGTCTCACTTACCAGTCCCAGTGGCTATACCACTCTGTGGTGACCAGTCCGGAGGGGCGCCACAACACTGGGATGACAAAATCTCCCAAGGCATGAGTGGTGAGCTCAGGCCACTTTTCCAGTGTGGAAGCCCAAAATGAACAAGGGTCCAGTTCCACAATCATGGCATCGATATCGACCTGTAGATATTCCTGCACCATCTTCTCTAGGTGTTCCCTATGTGTCAGATTTGCCCTTTCTTTTGGCATTGAAAAGGAAGATCTAAAAAATCTGACTCCCAGAAATTGCTGGGAACAGATACACTGCTGCTGGTAACATTTCTCTGGTGACGACGACTGGACCTTCCCTGGGTTGGAAGTCTAGAACTGCGATGTGCACTCTGTCCACCAAAGCTGCTTTGGAGAAAAGCAGTCCTCAGATTGTCTAAATGCTACTTTTGATACTCCTGCATGAGTGTGTCCCTTTCCAGGGCAGGAAGCATTTGACCAAATTTAGTCTTGTACCAGGGATCCAACAGTGCAGCAACCCAGTAGTATGCATTACTTTGAATCTTAACAATCCACGGATCATGTTGCAGGTAGTGCAGCAAGAAGGCACTCATGTGTCTTGCGCATCCAGGAGGCCCAAGTCCTTGTTGGGTTGGTGGCGGCAGGATAACATTCCCGCTTGGTTCTTCCGTCCTCTCCCCCCAACCATGCACAACAGAAACGTGACCAAAATCTCCTTCATCTGCTGAGTTTTCCGTCAATATCGCCTCTTCCTCCACCATTTCGTTCGCACCTCCTGCACCTTCATCAACTGTTTGGCTGCTACAATGACCTCTCGTCGATCCCTCTCCTCCACTCTCTAATGCCACCCGCCGGTGTGCTGATGACAGTCTGGACCTTTCACAGCGCTCAACACCAGCAGGCATATCCACTTACAAAACAGGTGATGGCCTGTCAATCACACTGGCTGTTGTGGGCAAAGAGGTGAATGTTGTGCGGCCGAAGGTATCTGTGACAACAGTCCCCACAGGCACGGAGGATGAAGAAGCCACAGATGCCCTTGATGGGGTGGCCGGAAGTTGGACAGGGCCACTAGGCTTCATGTTAACATGATGAGCTCCCCACTGTAATTTATGATGCATCGCTGCATGCTGACGGTTCATACATGAAGTACTCAAATTATAAAATTTTTTGTCTCTACTCAGATTTTGCTTACAGATTTGCCAAATAACACAAGTTGAGTCATCCTTCGCGATCATAAAAAAGGCCCAGGCTAGGCAAAGCTTACCGCCCATGCGAACTGCACAGCCACCATGGCTTCTGCAGATAGGCAGAATTGTGGCTACGGATATAATGCTTGATGTGCTTGCAGCACTCCGTTTCTGTCCAGGAATCCGCAACCTAACCTCGCCAGCTTCATCATCCTCCTCTTCAATCTCCTCTTCTGGGCTCATTAACTGCATGCCTGTGGGTTGACAGTAAGTGGGATCTAGAACCTCATCATAACCGTCTGTTTTGTCACACTCCTTGCAGACAGAGCCACCTCTTTCTGCCCTAACCGCAAACTCACGTAGGCTCCACCTTAGGTATCTGAGTGTCATTATCATTATGAGCCTCTTTGTCTCCAAAAAAAGGGGTTAAAGTTTGATAATGAGGCTCTACATTATGACCAAACTCTTGTTCGTCCGATCTGACTCACAAAGATTTTGTGCATCGGTGCAGATCATTTCTTCCTCCTGATTCTGAGTCAGTGAAGCTTTGCAGCTGACTTCTGATTCCCAGGCTACAGTATGCGTGACCAGCTCTGCAGACTCAGCCACCTAGGTTGACGCACAGTCAGTAGGGTGTCTGGAAACTTGTGACACCTGTGAGGACTGCACTGTGTGTCCTGTTGAAGTTGAGGTGGAGGAGAGGCCACTTGATGTAGTGCTTGACATCTACAAGTCGAATCGATGTACTGCTGCCTAAGAAAGGGATCATACCAGACTGTCCAGTAAATGAAGTTGACATTTTTCTTTGCCTAGAAGGTGGTGTTTGTTGAGCAGAGCTTTCGGTTACTTTACCACCTACCCCACGTACACCAAGCATTTTCCCCTTATCACCACGCCTATTCATCTTTCCCCCACGACCACGGCTTTTACCACTCATATTTGATGGTAACAGATTTGCAAGTCAGTTGGTGTAGGCCCACAAAACCTGGGAATGTGAATGCAGTCGACCAGATTGGCAAAGAAATGGTACTAGGCCAAAACTGTGGTTTATTATCGGATGTGCCACTAAAAGGGATTTGGCACAGATTTCACAAGCATCTCTGAACCTCAGGGGATTTTGCAAAACCACTGGTACTAAGCCCTAAGAAAGTTTGGTGCCTGGAGGAAGTGCCGCTGGGCAGAAGTGGCACAAAATGCCTGTCGGCACAGGGTTAGTGCAGATGAGCAGACGCAGACCACTGTACAACAGGTGGCTTGCCAAAAACACTGGTACTAAGCCCTAAAAAAGGGCTGTTTAAGGAAGGAGTTACTAAACCCACTCTATCTATGCAGAAAGAAGTAGAATCACTAGCTAGCTATCTAAATAGCGCACACAGGATCAGCAATTTATGAACTGCGGCAACGAAACTGTCACGGAGCTCCAACACTGAGAAAATGGCAATGATGGCAAATGGCCGATTCTTATATAGCAAGGACATGTGACATACCTAGCCAATGGCAAAAGCCATTGTGTGCAAAAGGTGCTATTTTTTTTTTTAACTCAGATACATTTTTTATTAAAACATAATGCAATTTATAAACAAAGTTCTTGAAACAAATTCTTACATTTTCATGAAATACAATATAATAAACCTTCCCCCCCCCTTCATCACACCCCTCCTCCTCCCCCCTCAGACAGCAGTGACTATCTCTATTTTCCCACACATACAGCAACATCGTCATCATCATTTATAATACCAACACAATAGACAAGCATTTTGGATCCACAGTGGGAGCATAGAAAAGGTTTTGTTTTTGAGCCTTTCATATTTACGCCATCCTCTGCACTCAGTCCTTTGACCACTACCTTCTCCATGGTTCCCTTTTTTTTTCAAACATCACCATAGTATTCTCCCTCCAATATATGTCTTCTTCTATACGCACTATATAATCCACTTGTTGCATGTATTCAACCCTAGAGGGCGGCTCGGTCCTGATCCAGCACCTGGCTCTCAGTTTCCTGGCCAAAAACAGCAATCTAGCCACCACTATCTTTTGCAGGTTTGTCACTCTAATTTCTTCAACATATCCCAGCACACACAACAACGGTGTTCTGGGTACCACACATTCATACCTTCCTTCAATCAACCCTAACACTACCATCCAAAAAGCCTGCAACCTCGGGAATTCCCACATCATGTGCAAAATTCCAGCATTCCCATGCAAGCATCTCGGACACTCAGATGTACTTAGCACATCGATTTTAAAGAAGAACTCCGGGGATCTGTAAACTCTATGTATAAGATATAGCGGTGACAACCTACCCGGCTCGCTCAATGACAATTTTGGACCATATTTCAGTATAGATTCCCATGCATCATCCTCTATAACCCCCAGTTCTTTCTCCCATTTGTCTCGCGCCCGAATAGGATGTCATAGCAACAGAGTATGTAGGAGATCTCCATACACCGTAGAGATCACCCCCAGAGTGCTCCCCACCATGCACAAATAATCCAGAACAATATCCTTCTGTACTTCAAGATTGCTCGTCTTTTTCTGTTGCCAATAGGCATGTTGTACTCTGAGGTATAGAAACCTGTCTGTTTCCGGTATCTAAAATTCCTCTCTTAGGGAGTCAAATGGTTTCAATGCCTGGTTCCCCAAGACTATGCCCTTATTGAACCATGTCCTCTGTTCCCCCAATTTATAGAATTCTCCCATAACTGCGTTCTTCCATAGAGGGGTATATATTGTCAGTCTATTAACCTCTCTTAGTTTTTTTGATTTTAGACCAAATTCTATGTATCGGACACAGAGTGGGGAACTTCCCCCCAAAGCGATGAAAATCCCCGGCCTCCAAACCCTGTACCAGAGGGCAGGGGTGAAATAAGCATCCCCACAGCCTGAACCAAGAAGCGGCTGGGTTTTAGGGGTGCTATCAATGTCCGGGCGGCGGTAGTGAGGAGCAGGGGGGAATGCTGTCCAAGTCCCGGGACGGCGTAAGTGAGGAGCGGGGGGGTTGTACTGCCGTTGTCCGCCCACGGGATTGAGGAGCGAGCAGTGCTGTATACTGTACCTGACGGCGGCAAGCTGCTGCAAGCCAGAAGGCAGGCAGTCATTGTGTGCAGGGCGCTGACCCCCTGCAGCACTGTCGCTCGCCTGTCTCCTTGCCGCCTGAGCGTAATGCTCATACTGTCTAATGGACGGAGCGGCCCTGCCAGAGTGGCCCTTTGTATCGTATATTCTAAAATTGTCTTTGTGGAACTCCTCCCATCCTTTGAGGCCCACCCTCTGAAATGCTGACCTTGGGATGCTAAGAAATAAATCGATGGATTTGGTAGAGCTAGTCCCCCCTCTTCTTTAGGCCTCTGCAAAATTTTCAATTTTAGTCTGGGTTGACACCCACCCCAAACCAAATCCCGGAATAATGAATTCAGTCTCTGAAACAGTCCCCAGGGTAACCACACTGGCGAATTATGAAGCACATATAAAAGTTTCGGCATGAGTATCATTTTAGACAGATTCATCCTTCCCACCACAGAGACACGCAATTTGCACCATGCCTGTGCCTTATCCTTCGGTTTGACCAGCAGCGGGCCATATTCAATTTGATCTAGTCTGTAACTGGTAAAGAAATTTTTATTCCCAAATATTTAAAGTGATCAACTACTTTTAATCTAATGCATCCAAATTCCCCCAGCTCACTCAGTCTATCCTTATCTACCATCATAAGGTTAGATTTCTCCCAGTTGATCTTTAATCCTGATATAGTTCCAAACCTCTCAACTATATGAATTGCTTCCCTAAAGGGGATGTCACAACGCGTCAATATCGCTGTCAATGTCGCTTGTACGTCAGGGATTTTCAGTCGCTCGAGCGACTAAAAGTGACGCAGGAGCGACATTGAAGCGTGTGACCAAGCGATGCAACCAGCGATATGTCGCTGATCGCCGATCGCAGGTTTCACTGCCAGACGTAAAACCTGTCGCTCATCGCTCAGTAGACCTTGTGCATCGCTGCATGACACTAAACTCAGCAACGTATTTTCTATTTTGACAACGTACAAGCGACTAAATAAAATCGCTCGCAAGATGGCGACATCACCGCATCGCTGGGTCATATTGACGTGTGTGACATCTTACCTGCGATAATTCCACAACGCTCAGGCGATTAATAATTTGTGACGCATGAGCGATATCGCGGGCGACATTGACACGTGTGACAGGCCCTTAAGAGACTTGGGATCCTGTAAGAATAAGAGAACGTCATCTGCATATAGAGCTATCTTCTCCTTCACTGGACCAAATTTGAAACCCATCACCTCAACAGCTCTTCTAATATGCGCTGAAAGTGGCTCTATTGTAAGGGCAAACAACAATGGAGAAAGAGGGCAACCCTGCCGGGTACCCCTAGTAAGATGGAACTTATCTGATCTTTCTCCATTCACTCCTATACGGGCCATGGGAGAAGAATACAGCAGCCTTATCCAGGAGATGAATACCTGACCAAAGCCCATTTTCTCTAAAACCAACCACAAATAGTCCCATTCCATGCTGTCAAATGCTGTATGTGCATCTAAGGATACCACCACCCTGCATCCCATATTTTCTGCAGGTAGTGGAATATTCAAAAATAACCGCGTCAGATTTATGGCTGTAGACTTGATTGGCATAAACCCAGACTGATCTGGGTGAATCACTTCAGTAATTACTCCCGTCAGCCTGCGCGCCATAACTTTAGCCAACAGCTTGCCGTCCACTGACAGCAATAAAATGGGCCTATAGGATTCCGCTTTCCTATTATCTTTATCCTCCTTGGGTAGAACCACAATTGTAGCCTCCCTCATAGATTCTGGTAAATGACCTTCCACAAGGGCTTCCTGGAACACAACACATAATCTAGGTAACAACACGTCTTTAAGCTGTTTATATACTTCTGCTGGCAAACCATCTGCCCCCTTATCATTAGCCATGGTGGCCAGGCCTCTTCCAATTCTCCTACTGTCAATGGTTGTCCCAATTTATCTCCATCCTCCACACTAATTTTCTGTATACAGTCATATGAAAAAGTTTGGGCACCCTTCTTAATCTTACTCATTTTTATTTGTTTAAAATTGGGTTTTTGCAACAGCTATTTCAGTGTGATATATGTAATAACTGATGGACACAGTAATATTTCAGGATTGAAATAGGTTTATTGTACTAACCGAAAATGTGAAATATGCATTATTTCAAAATTTGACAGATGCAAAAGTATGGGCACCTCAACAGAAAAGTGACATTAATATTTAGTAGATCCACCTTTTGCCTCTAGTCGCTTCCTGTAGCTGTTAATGAGTTCCTGGATCCTGGATGAAGGGATTTTTGACATTCCTCTTTACAAAACAATTCCAGTTCAGTTAAGTTTGATGGTCGCCGAGCATGGACAGCCCGTTTCAAAACATCCCACAGATGTTCAATGATATTCAGGTCTGGGTACTGGGATGGCCATTCCAGAACATTGTAATTGTTCCTCTGCATGAATGCCTGAGTAGATTTGGAGCGGTATTTTGGATCATTGTCTTGCTGAAAGATCCATCCCTGGCGCAACTTCAACTTTGACACTGATTCTTGAACATTATTCTCACGAATTTGCTGATACTGAGTGGAATCCATGCGACCCTCAACTTTAACAAGATTCCCGGTGCTGTCATAGGCCACACAGCCCCAAAGCATGATGGACCCTCCCCAAATTTGACAGTGGGTAGCAAGTGTTTTTCTTGGAATGCTGTGTTTTTGTGAGCCATGCATAAACCCTTGTTGTATGACCAAACAACTCAATCTTTGTTTCATCAATCCACAGGACCTTCTTCCAAAATGAAACTGGCTTGTCCAAATGTGCTTTTGCATACCTCAGGCGACTCTGTTTGTGACGTGCATGCAGAAACGGCTTCTTTCGCATCACTCTACCATACAGCTTCTCTTGTGCAGTGTGCGCTATATTGTTGACCGATGCACAGTGACACCATCTGCAGCAAGATGATGCTGCAGGTCTTTGCAGGTGGTCTGTGGATTGTTCTTGACTGTTCTCACCATTCTTCTTCTCTGCCTTTCTGATATTTTTGTTGGTATGCCACTACTGGCCTTTACAAGAACTGTCCCTGTGGTCTTCCATTTCCTTACTATGTTCCTCACAGTGGAAACTGACAGGTTAAATCTCTGAGACAACTTTTTGTATCCTTCCCCTGAACAGCTATATTGAACAATCTTTTTTTTTCAGATCATTTGAGAGCTGTTTTGAGGAGCACATGATGCCACTCCTCAGAGAAGATGCAACTAGCCTTCCTAGCGTTATTCCCGAGCCTGACTCGGGGTTAACATTCACTACCAGAAGCGTTAACCCCGAGTCAGGCTCGGGCTTACCCGCGTTCGCGGCAGATGCGGTGAGAAAACCGCATCTGCCGCATCTACCGCATCTGCCGCACTTGTGCCGCACTTGCGGCGCTGTTGCGGCGCGGTTGCGGTAATCTGCATAGGAACCAACCACCTCTGATGACCCTCATACATTGTTAATATGTTCCCCTGCACCCTAGTAAACCATTAGCAGCACTGTTGTTGTGTGCTAAGTGGCTGCAGTACAAGTGCGATAATGATTTGAGAAACTTACATGCCAGCGTACATGAGGCCGTCTCCCTGTGTGTGATGGGACGTGTGGGCGGTGATCATCATGTCTGCTCGCCCCCTCCCTTATGCACGCCCCCTCTCAGCCTGCTATAGTGATGTGAGGCTGATCTCGTCATAAAGGGGCGGGGCTAAATCGCGGCATAACGGTAGCCCCGCCCCTTTATGACGCAATCAGCCTCACAGCACTATAGCAGGCTGAGAGGGGGCGTGCATAAGGGAGGGGGCGAGCAGACATGACGAGGACAGCACAACAAGTCCCAGCAACACACAGGGAGACGGCCTCATGTACGCTGGCATGTAAGTTTCTCAAATCATTATCGCACTTGTACTGCAGCCACTTAGCACACAACAACAGTGCTGCTAATGGTTTACTAGGGTGCAGGGGAACATATTAACAATGTATGAGGGTCATCAGAGGTGGTTGGTTCCTATGCAGATTACCGCAACCGCGCCGCAACAGCGCCGCAAGTGCGGCACAAGTGCGGCAGCTATGCGGCAAGTGCGGCAGATGCGGTTTTTTAACCGCATCTACCGCGAACGCGGGTAGCCCGCTTTTAGCAACAATTTCCAGAACTAAACAGACCGCCAGGGAGGTTAAGAGAACAACTTGCAAGTGGACACCTGAAATAGCTTTTCTCATGATTGGATACACTGGGCTATGACGTACAAAGCTCAATGAGGTTACCAAACCAATTTAGTGCTTCAGTAAGCCAGTAAAAAGTAGTTAGGAGTATTCAAATCATGAAAATCAGAAAAGTGCCCATACTTTTGCGCCTGTCAAATTTTGAAATAATGTATATTTCACATTTTTGGTTAGTGCAATAAACCTCATTTCAATCCTGAAATATTACTGTGTCCATCAGTTATTACATATATCACACTGAAATAGCTGTTGCAAAAACCCAATTTTAAACAAAAAAAAAAGAGTAAGATTAAGAGGGGTGCCCAAACTTTTTCATATGACTGTATTTTCCCCCTCTAAATACCGTGTTATCTCCTCCTTGGTCGCCAATAGCTTAGACGTATATACTGTAGGTTCCCATAGAATCCCCTAAATATTTTAAGGATACCCTCTATTTCTTCTACCACACTGTCCATTTCAACATAAAGCCCATATACATAGGATGATTCCCTCTGAGCCACTGCCACTACACAAAGCAAGTGTCCCATCTTTTCACCATCTTCAAAAAATGCATCCACTGCTACCTGCGCCTCCTTCAAACACCTTTGTGTCTCCGGTGAGGGCCGACTCACTGCATCATTTTCTGCCATTCTCAGTGAGTCCATCATCTGGTGCTCCTCCCTTCCAGTTTTAGATTTACATCTGGAAACATCCCTTATAAATAAACCCCTAAGGAACGCCTTCATGGCTTCCCAGACTGTTCCCGCAGAGGCACTGCCTTCTTTATCCTGGAAGAACAAGTCCACCTCCTCTCTAATCTTTTCCATATCAATTAACTGCAGCCAAGACGGGTGTATCTTCCATTCCCCTTTATGTCCCATACGTCCCATTCCTATTTGAAGTATCACCTCTATCGGTTTGTGATCCAAGGCTACCTTAGGCAGATATTCTACCTTACTGATTATATTGTCTAAGTGTCTATTATCCAATGATATGTCTATCCTTGACATTGAGTTATGTGAGGCAGAGAAGCATGAGTAACATTTCACATTGGCATTCCTTGCTCTCCATAAGTCTACCAGTCCTATTTCCCTGAGTTGTTTTGCAAATGATGTCTCACCTGCTTCCCCCATACTTCTCTGACCCCTTCCTTCCCTGTCAAGGTCCCAGTTCATAATGTTATTTACATCTCCCATAATTAGTAGTGGTATCCCCACTCTGTGTCTGGTCATTTCCAGGATTTCGTGCAATTTTAAATCTGAATATGGTGGTGGAAAATATACCGTTACCAAACACATCAATTGTCCAGACACACGGCATACTACAAACACGTATTGCCCGTTTTTGTCCACCCGTATGATAACTTCTTCATATGGTACCGAAGCATGGAGCAGGACCGAAACCCCCCTTGCATAATTAGAATATGTGCCATGATATGAATGCCTGATCCATGCCCTAGCCAGTACTCCAATCATCTCCCTGGCTAAGCGTGTTTCCAATAGACACAGAATTGAAGGCTTAAATGAAAGAATGTATCGTAACACCGCCACTCTCTTGTCTGCTAGACCTCTAATATTCCAACTTATGACTTTAAGTTGTCTAGCCATAGTGTATTGACAATATTACTGTCCAACTTATTACCCCCCCTGAAATTTCAGTCTACGCTGTCTAATCTCCCCCTTCCCCACCCCTCTTCCCTTTTCCCAACTCCAATCCCTCCCCCCATCCCATCATCTCTCCCAAAATGATTTTCTCCCTATACGAGAGTGGGTAAAATCACTAGACCCAGTCTCTTATTTCTACCTCAACGGTCCCTCGCCTTTAGAAAAACTCTCCCAAAACTATTTCTTTACCCCTTTCACCCTCCCGCCTTTAGTAAACAATTATCACAAAAATAATCCTCTTAACAGGCTATATCAACCCGCCGCAGCAGTGCAGCCATCCAACCTCCTCCACCAGCATCAGTTCAATTAGAAACCAGTAAAATGTTTGTTTGAACTAAAGTCCAATCCTCTCCTTTAAAAATCAAAAAAAAGGAGAAGGAGAAAAAATCCAAGGATTGGACGGAACATTAATATACAGTATACACTATAGTCAGCCATTACTTCAGGAGCCCAGTACTCTCATCCAGCTCCCTGGTCTCGCAGTTGTCTATTGTTCCAGCCAGTCTGCGACCTCTTCCGGGGCCTGTAAAAAATGTACTTTCGCCAAAGCAACCACCCTCAACTTGGCTGGATATAACATAGAATATGGGACCATACAAGGTAGAAGGAACAGAGGGGCACTCACCAGTCGGTTTCTTCAGGCATATTTATTAAACACACAGTGCAGAAATTGTTCAGAGGTGCATCACGGTCGGGGAGGGGAGCTGGAGAAACAGGACGAAAGTGCCGTTTCGCACACACAGAAGCTCCCCTCCCCACCCGTGATGCACCTCTGAACAATCTCTGCACCGTGTTTTTAATAAATATGCCTGAAGAAAACGACCGGTGAGTGTCCCTCTGTTCCTTCTACCTTGAATGGTCATACACTGCAATCTTCTGAGTGAGGGTGCAACGCTGTGTTTCCCGGCCCAGTGTGGCTGCTGCCCCCTGAGCAACGAGCTGTGTCAGCTGCTGTTCCCTGCTGTGGTGCCCAGAACTTCTTCTGTTGTGTTTTATAACATGGAATATAAAATACCAAGGTCTCTCAGTTTCCGTTTTACCTCACCAAATCTCATTCTCTGCCTCTGTACGTCTGGAGAGTAATCAGAATAAATGGAGATGTTCTATCCATCTATTAGAAAGAAGGGGGGATGCACATAGGGTTTTATCATTCAAATAACAACCCCGGTGCCCCCAATCAGTTTGACTCACCTGTGCAGGTTGTGTGAGTCACAACAAACTGCAAAAGCCTGTAGAGTATGGCCGCTGCTGGTACCCTGCTGGAAAACAGTAGAAATCCAATAGGAGAAAAAGGAGCCGGGCTTGTCAAACCGAGCAGACCATAACAAACGTAAAAAAGAGGAAAGTCACAGATCTTCTTTATGAGTCTACGCATTTTCCTTCTCCGCCTCCTCCTCTGCCTCAACGCCATCTTGGATCCTGCAGGCTTCTGCGGCGCCGCATCCCTCTGCCTCCTGCGGGTCATCTCTGTCACTCCTGCTCCTCAGATGTCGCCCCCGGGGTCTAGGGACCTTCCGATATCCGATGTGGTAAGTTTTGCGGCCTCACCGTGCGGACAATCGCAGCCCTCAAGCTAGGTTCCGGCGGGAGAGTCTTCCTGCTGTGACCACTTACATCGCGGCTAGGCCATGCCCCGGGGTGCAAAAAGTGCTATTTGCTTAATGGGTGCTGATTGGATGCCAGACCGGACAACCCACAGTAAGTACGTGAAAGAAAAAAACACTGACACTCTGAAAATGTAGAACAGAAGCATTAGTGCAAATAATCTGAAGCATTACCGAACATTTGCCGAATTTTTCGACTTTTAAGAAAAACTTTTGAATTCAAGGTGTCGAATCGAATCAGTTGGGTTCTTGTCAAATTTGAAATGGGCAAATGTGTTGAGTAAAATTCGCTCATCACTAGTGGGCACTGCAAGAATGCAAGCACAACTGTGTGCATTATACAGTTGTGGCCAAAAGTATTGATACCCCTGCAATTTCTGTCAGTTAATACTCAGTTTCTTCCTGAAAATGATTGCAATCACAAATTCTTTGGTATTATTATCTTCATTTAATTTGTCTTCAAGAAAAAAACACAAAAAGAATTGTCCTAAAGCCAAATTGGATATAATTCCACACCAAACATAAAAAAGGGGGTGGACAAAAGTATTGCACTGTTAGAAAAATCATGTGATGCTTCTCTAATTTGTGTAATTAACAGCACCTGTAATTTACCTGTGGAACCTAACAGGTGTTGGCAATAACTAAATCACACTTGCAGCCAGTTAACAGGGATTAAAGTTGACTCAACATCTGTCCTGTGTCCTTGTGTGTACCACATTGAGCATGGAGAAAAGAAAGAAGACCAAAGAACTGTCTGAGGACTTGAGAAACCAAATTGTGAGGAAGCATGAGAATCTCAAGGCTACAAGTCCATCTCCAAAGACCTGAATGTTCCTGTCTGCCGTGCGCAGTGTCATCAAGATGTTTAAAGCCCATGGCACTGTGGCTAACCTCCCTAGATGTGGACGGAAAAGAAAAATTGACAAGAGATTTCAACGCAAGATTGTGTGGATGGTGGATAAAGAACCTCGACTAACATCCAAACAAGTTCAAGCTGCCCTGCAGTCCGAGGGTACAACAGTGTCAACCCGTACTATCCATCAGCGTCTGAATGAAAAGGGACTGTATGGTAGGATACCCAGGAAGACCCCACTTCTTACCCCGAGACATAAAAAAGCCAGGCCGGAGTTTGCCAAAACTTACCTGAGAAAGCCTAAAACGTTTTGGAAAAATGTTCTCTGGTCAGATGAGACAAAAGTAGAGCTTTTTGGGCAAAGGCATCAACATAGAGTTTACAGGAGAAAAAAAGAGGAATTCAAAGAAAAGAACACGGTCCCTACAGTCAAACATGGCGGAGGTTCCCTGATGTTTTGGCTTTGCTTTGCTGCCTCTGGACTGCTTGACCATGTGCATGGCATTATGAAGTCTGAAGACTACCAACACTCAACAAATTTTGTAGCATAATGTAGGGCCCAGTGTGAGAAAGCTGGGTCTCCCTCAGAGGTCATGGGTCTTCCACAGGACAATGACCCAAAACACACTTCAAAAAGCACTAGAAAATGGTTTGAGAGAAAGCACTGGAGACTTCTAAGGTGGCCAGCAATGAGTCCAGACCTGAATCCCATAGAACACCTGTGGAGATATCTAAAAATGGCAGTTTGGAGAAGGCACCCTTCAAATATCAGGGACCTGGAGCAGTTTGCCAAAGAAGAATGGTCTAAAATTCCAGCAAAGCATTGTAAGAAACTCATTGATGGTTACCGGAAGTGGTTGATCGCAGTTATTTTGGCTAAAGGTTGTGCAACCAAGTATTAGGCTGCGGGTGCCAATACTTTTGTCTGGCCCATTTTTGGAGTTTTGTGTGAAATGATCAATGTTTTGATTTTTGCTTTTGTGTTTTTTCATTGAAGACAAATTAAATGAATAATTAATAATACCAAAGAATTTGTGATTGCAATCATTTTCAGGAAGAAACTGAGTATTATCTGACAGAATTGCAGGGGTGTCAATACTTTTGGCCACAACTGTACATATAGCATAGTTATGCCATGTCAAAAGTCTGTATTGTAAATGTATGGCATGAAATGGAGCCCATTGAGAACAGTGTTGCAAATGTATGTAATCTGCAATGAATTTAATAGCGCTATGTATGATTAAATATTATTAATGTGACCTAAAAAAGTGATTGCACGTTTTCAAGAAGCAATATCCATACTATGGAGTTTAATCAGTGTGAACAGACCTATAAGATCATGGATGTGAATGATATAATAGCCATGTGCTATTTTTATATGAATTGCTATCACATAAGTGTAGAACAAATGGCCTCACATACCACGGTGCTGACCCTCTGTAATAATAAAGGTTTGCTTTCCAAAATTAAATAAATAAATAAAAAAGTAATATTATAATAAAATAAATAAATATTCAAAAAAATTCCCTAAAAAATATTAAGGTCTCTCAAAAGGATATTTTAAGTACATTGTAAGTTTCCTGGACTTTACAGCTGCTGCCACATCTGGCACTGTTTTCAAAATCAACACCCTGCAGTAGTCAAAAACACCTGCAAACTGCAGGAAGCTTAAAAATATTAATATAAAGGCCAAAAAATTCTACACATTCATACAAGCCGGTAGACCTGATGGCTAGGGACACTTCTAAGCAAGCGTTTTGGCCCCAAATAATCAAGTAAAGTATTAGGGCCATTTCAATTTTTGAACTTTTCTATGAAAAACGCTGCATTCGCAGACTTTTGGGGAAAATGTTTGGGTTCCTGATCTCCAAGCCGAATCGGCCACATTCGTGCCTAATTTTCAACTGGTGAACATGTTCGAGCAAAGTTCGCTCATCACTAGTGATGAACTACCAGCTGAGATGTCCAGGGATGTTTCTAAAGCTACATTGTCTCCTTAAAGAATTCGTCTATGCAATCTAGAAGTTCCATTAATGCCAAAATTTGACCCGTGATTGGAAGATACAGTGAGGCAAAAGTAAATAGTTGTGAGGCGATCTTACCTTTCACCAGGCGCATTCTTCCCACTCCATTACCGTGGGAGTCCACAAAATCCCATGGGAGTGTTCCAGATATCAGAATACTGGAGCCACCCGATTTGGAGTCAGGAGAAAACTATGATCAGCTGTAGAAAACCAATGATTTGAAAGTTTGAATGGTTGGTCAACAACAGGTGCATCACTTGTAGAAAGGCAACTTGGACATGATTAGTTTTCAAACATTTAAACAGAACGGATTATGTAGATCTTTTACGTTCAGCAACCCTAAGTTTGACAGTGTTTGTGTTGAATGTGACATTTTAAATGAAAAAACAGAGAGAGGCAAAAAAGAGAGAAAAGGGTACAGGTTACGGGGAAGACTGTACCCTAAAACCACATATGACTACTACATTCTTTCTAACTACACCTTTATGTGTATGGCAGTCCTTTTCTACACTACTATCTACATTATTTAATTTGGATATTCTTCTTCATATCTTGGATTATAGCTGTACACCCCAGCAGGGATTCATACTGCATACAAGGGGATATTTGTTTAGTAAAAACATCCACTGAGGAGTGCCTCAGCCTGATTAAATATAAGTTTCAGGTATACCCTATAGAGCAAGGTCTCCAACCTGAGGCTCAGGAGCCACACGGGGCTCATGGCTGTCAACCAGCTTGATGCATAAGAACCAGGTCTAGTAAACAGCTATAAAGAGCAGGTCTCCAGATGGTGTATTTTGTGATTAGGCCCACATAGAAAAGCAGCTCTGAATGGTGGTAAGGTAGGAACCCCAGGATCTTGGTTACTGCCTCGGTGTCATTATACCGGTAATGGGGTTCTAGGTGTCACTACTGTGAGGGGTGGAAGCTTGATGTGGCTCATGACCCGCTATCAGAGCTAGATGTGGCTCACAACCCTCTGTCAGAGCTAAGTGTGGCTTGCAACCCTCTTTCATACCTGAATTTAGCCCTCAAGGTCAAAAAGGTTGGTGACATAGAGATATGGATACAATTTATTAGATATTTATAAATCCATTCGACTTCTGAAGCCAGACTGAGAGTTTACAGGGCGGGCATAAAATGACTACATAACCAGGAGGGGAACCACTGCACAACATCACTGATGAAGAAGGCTTAAGTGGCCTTTGACATTGACACGTTGTGGCACTCTTGCTCCCCCTACAGGCAACCCACAGTCTGCAGCCAGTAACATCACTCATCTGTTTCTGTGCTCGCTTCTCCCTCACTCAGCGTTCTCCAGCCGGACCAGGGCCGCCTTAGCCTGAAAGGTGCCTCCATGGAGGGAAAGAAACTGCCAATACTACTGGGGAAGAGGAAAGTGCAGCGGCCATAGCAGTGCAATATGTCAGTGCCTGCCACAGACTAAGAGAGACTGATATGCCATGGACTTCTGTACCCCAACCCTGAACACTTCCCTATCCCCCAACTAAGAGCCTGATATGCCATGGACTTATATACCCCACCCTGACATGTCCCCACCCCCTAAAAGGATCCCGATATATCATGGACTCAATATGCCTACCCACTCCCCACTCCCGTCCCCCTATTTTTACTATTTGCTTTGGCAATGCTGATATTTACTTAGTCCTGCCAATAAAGCTCATTGAATGAATTGAATTGAGGTGCCCTGTGCAAAACTGCCTTTTGGTGCCCCCTATTGATTTTTGTTACCCAATAACACAGAGCAGAAGACATTTTTTTACGTCCTGAAAAAAAAATATTCCTTCACATGTGTTGTACTATAATGGTCTCCAATTTTCTATTGAAGAAACTGCATCTCAAATCCACATTAATTCAACCAGGTGTGAACTTACACTTAGGCTAGGGTCACACTTTTTCCTAGAATTGCATTCACCGCATCCAGATCCGGATGCGGTGAACGCAATTGGCTTTAGACAAGCCGCAATCCGGTAACCGGATTGCTCTGGATGTGTAATCTGGAGCAATCCGGTTACCGGATAGTTTGCTCATCCCTGCTGCCGCAGGGATGAGCAAACTGTAAAATCTGTGAAAAAAGCTTTACTAAGGCCCACCCCCCAGAGACATGCTACCTACTTAGGTTGACATGTAATAGGTTAATATCTTATGTACAGTAAACCTGACTCCTGTCGGTTCTGTACATTTTTATGAATGAAGCCGCCGGCTCCTCTGTCAGCTGCGCACATACTATCCGTAATGTATGTATAGTATGTGCGCTGTCCAGGTTCCTGAAGGCTTAAACAGTAGATCTATGGGCTGCGCAGCGCCATAGATCTACTGTAAATGCCTGCAGGACCCTGGGCAGCGTACATACTATACGTACATTAGGTATAGTATGAGCGCTGCTCACAGGGGAGCTGTGGCTTCATTCATAAAAATGTACAGAACCGACAGGAATCGAGTTTACTGTACATAAGATATTAACCTATTACATGCCAACCTAAGTATAACGATAATGATATAACGAATCCCCGAATGTAGCCGTACAACCAGGTGGTGTTTGCAGCAGCCCGTATATATAGCTCAGAATGGTTCGCACTACTCATAAATTACGGGCTAAAAGTCTTACTAGACACACATCAACAACCACATCTCTCACACCCAAGGGAGAACTGGACAAATACCTCAAAAAAAAATTGGAAATGTCTCAATCACCTGACAAGCTAAAGGCCCACGCCTCATATGCTGCAACTACGGGTGACTCGGAAGCCGATCAGGGGGACTCCAATTGTGAGACCACATATGAGGATACAGCACCAGTCACCACGTCATATATGAAAGAATTACTGGAATCCTCAATGCAACCCTTGCTTAAGGAAATGGCAGACCTCAGATCTGATGTGAGACATATTGGCCATAGAGTTGAAACCTTGGAAAATACACAATTGGATATAATAGACACCTCTAATACCCTTGGCGATCATATCCAGGCGCACAGGCAACATCTAAACTCTGTCTACTTGGCTCTCGAAGATCAGGAGAACAGGAGCCGGAGAAAAAACGTCCGACTCCGCGACATTCCAGAATCCTTTGCCCATGAATCCCTGCCCAAAGTGTCGAAGGAAATATTTGCAGATCTCCTTGGTTAGGAGAGAGCAGACTCAATCATCATCGAGAGAGTCCATAGAGCGCTTAGACCAAAACCCAAACCAAATGAACGCCCGAGGGATATAATTTGCGGTCTCCTCAGCTACGTAGATACAGCGGAGATCTTGTCGGGAGCAAGGGAAAAATCGTCGCTGAAGTATGGGGAGACCTCCTACAAGATCTTTCAAGACATCTCACCGACCACACTGGCCAAGAGGAAAATTCTTAAACCTTCGACTGATGCGGTTGTGGGCCAAGGCATGAGATTCAAATGGCTTTTTCCCTTTGGGGTTGAGTCAGCAAGGAGGGTCATCAAATCACCATATGTACCCCGGAAGACCTCGAGGCTGCCTGGGAGCCCTTACAGATTGAGCCTATACCCATTCCTTCTTGGATGCCCCTCGACATGGGCTTGCCTATACCTCGACTGGATAAGCCGGAAGCTGGTCAACCAGGAAGAAAATGACATCTCCCAAATCCAGAAGACGTCTGAACAACCGCCAGCCCACATGACAGTGATCGTTATTTTGCTCTTGTAGCGGCTCTTGCCTCACGAGTCTGCTCCATGACAACGCAGGAGTATACAGAGGCCATATGCAACCTCAGAAACTCTGTTTTTCAAAGGGGTTTGTTTGCTGACCTATTGGTTGTGGTGACCGTGCCTACCCTTGACCACCCCTTCCCACGTGTCCCCTGGAGTAAACGTGTTTTTTTTTTTTTTTCTTTTTTTTCTTCTTGGCACCCGGTCTCTTATACAAGCATCCAGCTTCAGCGTCATGGAACACCTGGGTGGGCGGGGCAGTGGTCTCCTGCAATTGCAGTTGCAGGCCTTAGAGGTCTAGAACGGTGCCTGTCACCTACACCTCTTTTCTGGTTTATTCTTGTTTGCCCATAGTATACTTGTTATTCTTTTATTATATATGAATAACTACTTGAACTTATAATTTACTTACCTTGAACTCCACTTGGTTGTTACGGTACCTCATCTTCAACAATTGGGTTCTTCTTACAACCCCTGCGGAAGATGAGCATGCCTTTGTTTCATGTATATAGTTTTGTACTGAAATTGTTTTTTTCCCATTGTAGGTCTATCTTGCAGGTTGAAATCACCGACGACTTATATGAGTATGGCTAGTACCGGTAAGAGAGGTTCGCTCACTGTGGCATCCCTAAACGCCAAGGGTCTGAATGGCCCCGCTAAGCGTAGCCAGGTCCTGTCCCTCTTAAATAAAGCCCACTCCCAGGTTATTTTCTTCCAGGAGACCATTTAAAAAAGGTAGAGCCCCCAACACGTCCTACTCTAAGTACCCAAATTGGTTTCACAGTTGTTCAGGGTCAGCATCCAAGGGGGTTAGTATAGCCTTCAGGAGAGGACTCCCTTTCTCCCTGAAAGATAGTATCACGGATGCGGAGGGCAGATACGTTTTTGTGAAGGGCTTTCTGTCTAACACCCCTGTCACCTTCGCAAATATCTACGCCCCCAACCGTGGACAGGTGGAATGGCTGGCGGATACTTTAGACACGCTCTCGCTGTTCACGGAGGGAGTATTGATTGTAGGGGGAGACCTTAACCTGACACTGCAACCAGACGTTGATTCCTCTTCTGGGAAGTCTACAATATCTCAAAAAGATCGCAGAAAATTGATCAGTAAGTTGCAGGCCCTCCACTTAATAGACCCCTGGAGAATGGCCAACCCAAACGAAAAGGACTATACATTTTATTCCCTCCCTCATGACACTTAGCACAGAATTGATTATTTCTTAGTCCAATCCGCGGCCATCACCCTGATCACCTCCACACAATTGGTTCCATAACTTTATCAGACCACGCACCCATTTTCCTGTCGGTTAAAATAGCCTCATTCACACGACCCCCACTCTCATGGCGTTTAAATGAAACACTATTGAGTAACGCTGAACACGTTTCACAGATCGCCTTCTCTTTGCAAAGATTTTTCAGGGAGAACAAGGTAAACGGGAAACTCACTCCTATGATATGGGAAGCCCATAAAGCCGTCCTTCGCAGGGAGCTGATAGCCCTGGGCTCCCATGTTAACAAACAAAGGGACAAAGAGGTTTTCTCTCTTCTTCACCAGATCAGTGCCATGGAGCGTCTTCACAGACAGAAGAAAACGGAGGAGGTTTGGGGGAGTTGGTGGAGTTGAGAGAAAAACTAAAAGACTTACTCAATGTCCGGTAAGCCAAAATGTATACTTGTTGTAGGCAAAAAATTTATGTCCATGGCAATAGAGGTAGTAAATTTACCTCCAGAATGTTAAAAGCACAGAGAGAGAAATGCTTTATTAGACACATTCGATCGGAGAAGGGGAAGTAATCTCAGAATCCGAGGGAATAGCGGAAGCTTTCTGCTCATACTATAGCTCTCTCTACAATCTCAACCCCCATGACTCCATGTCCGACCCACCTACCGCATTACAGCGCATACAAGACTTTCTTTCCTCTCTTAAGTTGCCTGAGATATTTGACTTGGGACACTCTGTTCTGCTAGCCCCAATCTCCTCTAGGGAGGTCGAGGAAGCATTGTCCTCGACTCCTGGAGGAAAGACCCCGGGCCGGACGGCTTCCCCATCGTTTATTATAAGAAACTTGCAGAGGTATTCCTGCCCCAAATGGTCGAATTATTTAATCTTTTCCTCTCAGGTTCGTTGCCCCCACCGCAGGCCCTGGAGGCTCATATTGTTGTGCTCCCAAAGGAGGGGAGAGACGGCACCCAATGTGGCAATTACCGCCCCATCTCCCTGCTTAACGTGGACCTCAAACTTTGGGCCAAGATTCTGGCCAATAGAATACATCTAGTGTTAGCCGATCTAGTTCGCCCTGACCAGGCCGGTTTTTTCCGTGGAAGGGAGGGTAGAGACAATACTTCTAAAATCTTACAGGCAATTTCCTATGCTAGACACCACTGTCAACCACTTATTTTACTATCCACGGATGCCGAAAATGGCGTTCGATCGCATAAGCTGGCGCTACATGGCGTGTGTCCTCCGGAGGTTTGCCTTCCCCCCTCCTTTCATAGACGCAATTATGTCATTATATTCTTTCCCTACGGCTAAGGTCAGGGTGAATGGGATTCTGTCTACTCACTTTAACATCTCAATGGCACTAGGCAGGGGTGCCCTCTCTCCCCTTCTTTATTTGTCTTAGTGATGGAGACATTTATTCAAGCAATCAGACAGCAGCCCGAGGTCGAGGGGATGAGGATCAGCGGTCTGGAGTTGAAGATGGTTGCATTTGCAGATGACCTCTTGCTTCTCCTATCTAATCCGAAATTGGCTATACCGAAAATCTCGGAGCTCTTCTCCTTATTTGGAGAACTCTCCAATTTCAAAATTAATCTGAATAAATCAGAAGCACTGAATATATCGGCACCCACAGAACATATACAGAACTTGAGGAGCCTTGCTCCCTTCAAATGGCAACCCCATAAGATCAAATATCTTGGGATATATTTTACGGACGACCCCAATACGCTTTTCCAACATAATTTCCACCCACTAATAGGACAAATAGAAACTCTTCTACGTTCATATGATACCCCGCTCCTTTCATGGCTAGGCAGAGTTAATGTGTATAAGTCTTATGTCTTTCCCAAGGTATTTTATGTGATGAACATGATCCCAATCCGGCTTCCAACCTCCTTTATACTCTCTCTTAATAAGTCAATCAGCAAATTTGTTTGGAAACATAAAAAGGCCAGATTGCCCCTGACTCTATTAATGCGCCCTAAAGGCGAGGGAGGCGCAGGCCTGCCTAACCTATCTCTTTATCACCAAGCCATCCTTTTGGCAAACTGGCTGAAATTAACAAGATGGCTAGAAAAGGATCATGTCTCACACATTGAAATGCAAATTTTGGGAAAAAAATGCAGCGAAATACATATGGACGGACTGTTCCCTCCCAAAAGAAGGATTGGGAGATATTCTCTTCGCCACCTTACAAGCTAGACGCACACTGATCCCACTCCACTCTCCGACATGCAACTTTCTAGATAAAATCCCTATAGGACTAATCCCCTATCTTTTTGCCCCGGATTTCACGGATCCTTACGACCTGTGGTCCTCCCTGCCACATAAACCTTTTTCACACCTGATACATTGGAAAATCCCGTGTGCTAACGGCTGGCCGCTGGCAGCGAGGAAACGCCCCCTTGATCATATACAAAGCCTTCATGTAGCTCATTATCTGAAATTGATCTCTAAATTGCCACAGCCCCACACCAAGTGGCTTTGGTTGGAGATTCTAACGAAGGTTACCCACCCCATTCCAAGAATGGTATCTAAACTCTACTCTAATCTCATGAATACTACAGACAATACCACACCATTATTCTTACACTCTTGGGAGACCGAATTGAATATCACTCTTTCTACTCTAGATAGGCGAAGAGTGTGCCTCAATTCGCATGGTTTCTCATGGTGCGTGATATCACAGAAGATGGCGTATAAATTGCTCTCACGGTGGTACTACACACCACATAAATTGTATCACTTGGGACTAGTTGGCTCCCCTCAATGCTGGAGATGTGAAAAATCGCGAGGCACTTTATCCCATATCTTCTGGTCCTGCTTAGCTATCCGTGGTTTTTGGTCTGGAG
This sequence comes from Allobates femoralis, assembly GCA_033576535.1. Classification (NCBI taxonomy): domain Eukaryota; kingdom Metazoa; phylum Chordata; class Amphibia; order Anura; family Aromobatidae; genus Allobates; species Allobates femoralis. Next base: position 103,673,709 of record JARQOC010000006.1, read on the forward strand.
TTATGGGGGTTATGCGCTCACTTAACTTAATAGAGACAGATCTGTCAGCTGCGGAGGTACTCTTGTCCCTTCCTACAGATAATTTTCACCCCAAGAAGCATGGGTTGGCCCCTCTGATGTTGGGAACGGCAAAACAACTGATAGCCCTTAAGTGGAAGCAGCAAAATCCGCCATCGTTAGAAGAATGGAAGGGTAAAATGAGAGATCTGTTTAGACTAGAGGAACTGATGAGCTGGGACTCTCTGACTCATGATAAGTTCAGGAAGACCTGGACCCCGTGGATAAACTATTTAAACGACATTACTCCTTAGATAAAGGGAATTAGAGATGCAAAGTGGGAGTAGTAGTCCATAGTTACAGGAGTAGTAGTTACAGTTAGGGCCAGAAATATTTGGACAGTGACACAAGTTTTGTTATTTTAGCTGTTTACAAAAACATGTTCAGAAATACAATTATATATATAATATGGGCTGAAAGTGCACACTTCCAGCTGCAATATGAGAGTTTCCACATCCAAATCGGAGAAAGGGTTTAGGAATCATAGCTCTGTAATGCATAGCCTCCTCTTTTTCAAGGGACCAAAAGTAATTGGACAATGGACTCTAAGGGCTGCAATTAACTCTGAAGGCGTCTCCCTCGTTAACCTGTAATCAATGAAGTAGTTAAAAGGTCAGGGGTGGATTCCAGGTGTGTGGTTTTGCATTTGGAAGCTGTTGCTGTGACCAGACAACATGCGGTCAAAGGAACTCTCAATTGAGGTGAAGCAGAACATCGTGAGGCTGAAAAAAAAGAAAAAATCCATCAGATGATAGCAGACATGCTTGGAGTAGCAAAATCAACAGTTGGGTACATTCTGAGAAAAAAGGAATTGACTGGTGAGCTTGGGAACTGTAAAAGGCCTGGGCGTCCACGCATGACAACAGTGGTGGATGATCGCCGCATACTTTATTTGGTGAAGAAGAACCCGTTCACAACATTAACTGAAGTCCAGAACACTCTCAGTGAAGTAGGTGTATCTGTCTCTAAGTCAACAGTAAAGAGAAGACTCCATGACAGTAAATACAAAGGTTTCACATCTAGATGCAAACCATTCATCAATTCCAAAAATAGACAGGCCAGAGTTAAATTTGCAGAAAAACACCTCAAGAAGCCAGCTCAGTTCTGGAAAAGTATTCTATGGACAGATGAGACAAAGGTCAACCTGTACCAGAATGATGGGAAGAAAAAAGTTTGGAGAAGAAAGGGAACGGCACATGATCCAAGGCACACCACATCCTCCGTAAAACATGGTGGAGGCAACGTGATGGCATGGGCATGCATGGCTTTCAATGGCACTGGGTCACTTGTGTTTATTGATGACATAACAGCAGACAAGAGTAGCCGGATGAATTCTGAAGTGTACCGGGATATACTTTCAGCCCAGATTCAGCCAAATGCTGCAAAGTTGATTGGACGGAGCTTCATAGTACAGATGGACAATGACCCCAAGCATACAGCCAAAGCTACCCAGGAGTTCATGAGTGCAAAAAAGTGGAACATTCTGCAATGGCCAAGTCAATCACCAGATCTTAACCCAATTGAGCATGCATTTCACTTGCTCAAATCCAGACTTAAGACGGAAAGACCCACAAACAAGCAAGACCTGAAGGCTGCGGCTGTAAAGGCCTGGCAAAGCATTAAGAAGGAGGAAACCCAGCGTTTGGTGATGTCCATGGGTTCCAGACTTAAGGCAGTGATTGCCTCCAAAGGATTCGCAACAAAATATTGAAAATAAAAATATTTTGTTTGGGTTATGTTTATTTGTCCAATTACTTTTGACCTCCTAAAATGTGGAGTGTTTGTAAAGAAATGTGTACAATTCCTACATTTTCTATCAGATATTTTTGTTCAACCCTTCAAATTAAACGTTACAATCTGCACTTGAATTCTGTTGTAGAGGTTTCATTTCAAATCCAAAGTGGTGGCATGCAGAGCCCAACTCGCGAAAATTGTGTCACTGTCCAAATATTTCTGGCCCTAACTGTATCTGCGATGATTTTCCATTTATTTTGCAAATTCACGAGAAGTCTAGAGGCAATATTGCCCAGTGAAGCGACATGTAGACTAAATTGTGCGAGGCTGATCTCTCATTAGCAAACCTAAAATCGGTGACCTGCAAAAATTGTTTAATTTTTTGAGATGTGGTTAACATCCCTGATGCTTTCTATAATGGGAAGGTTATGTTTTGACTGTTTTTGTTATTCCCCGGTTAGTTTTGGGGAAACTGTTAATATCTAATTTCTTTGTAATTTGTAGATGTATCCCAGTGACTATAATTACTTTATTAATGGTTCTGATACGTGCCACTGGGCACACGTTTTTCTTCTGTGATTTTATAATACATAATAAAGAATTTGAAAAAAAAAAACATCTCTCGGATCCGCTCCTTCCTTGACCATGACACTGCCAAAATGCTTGTCCACGCCCTCATTATCTCCCGCCTTGACTACTGCAACCTCCTGTTCACCGGCTTCCCCGCTTCCTCCCTTGCACCCCTCCGAACCATCCTCAATTCATCCACCTGTCGCCCCGTTACTCCCCCATCTCCCCCCTCTGCCAAGCCCTCCGCTGGCTCCCTACTTCCCAGAGATCTCAGTTCAAAACCCTAACCCTGACATACAAGGCCATCCACAACCTGTCCCCTTCATACATCTCCGACCTGGTCTCCCAATACTGCTCCTCACGCAATCTGCGCTCATCTTAAGAACTCCTTCTCTTCCCCCCAGCATCTCCACCTCCCACAACCGCATACAAGACTTCTCTCGTGCATACGCCATACTCTGGAACTCTCTTCCACACCACATCAGACACTCCCCTACTCTGGGAACCTTTAAGAAAAACCTGAAGACCCACCTCTTCCTTCAAGTCTATAACCCACACTGAGACCTAATCCGCTGCACCATCTCACCTCTCCCCCTCCTACTGTCTCCCACCCATCCCCTATAGACTGTGAGCCCTTGTGGACAGGATCTCTGCCCTCATGTACCTGTATGATTTATTCGTCGTTATTTATGTTATCGTCCTTGTTCTGCCCTTACACATGGAACCAATGGCGCTATATAAAGAAATAATAATAATAATAGTATACTAGACATGGCGGGGATGGAAGATTGTTATAATGTACATACACAGAATATTATATACCTGTTATATGTATTGCTTTTATAAGTATGATGTCTGAGCAAGGTTGTAGGGGTCGGGAGGATGGGAGCTCCTCTTCAGACAGATCCACAACGCTACTGGAGGTACTGTGTTGCACAGGCAGACACAGTTGTTCTATTGTTTTGTTTTCATATATATTATTTCAATCCTCCTCTCTGATGGAGACCCACGTACAGTTGGTGGGTCTGAATTGCAAATTGGCTTTAAGTGTCATAGGGTTGTTTTTTTTTTTTTGTTTAATGAAACCCATTGATGGTCTTGTGTCTCAGGGTCTTTGGATCACTGAAATCAATCTCAGATACCTGTGATAATTAGTTTGGCAGGTGATCCCAATAAAAGGAAAATTGGGTGTTCCATAATATTACGCAGGCCACAGTTTTCAAGTAACATGGGAAAGAAAAAGGATCTCTCTGCTGCCAAAAAGCAACAAATAGTGCACTGCCTTGACCAAGGGATGAAAACATTAGATATTTCACAAAAACTTAAGTGTGCTCATCATACTGTGAAGAGATTTGTGGCTGATTCTGAGCACAGACGTGGTCGTGCAGATAAAGGCAGAATGAGGAAGGTTTCTGCCAGGCAAGTTCATCAGATTAAGAGAGCAGCTGCTAAAAAGGCCTTACAAACTAACCAACAGATATTTGAAGCATCTGGTGCCTCTGGAGTCCCTCGAACCTCAAGATGTAGGATCCTTCAAAGGCTTGCTGTGGTGCATAAACCTACTATTCGGCCACCCCTAAACAGTGCTCACAAGCAGAAACGGTTGCAGTGGGCCCAGACATACATGAAGACTAATTTTCAACCAGTCTTGTTTACTGATTAGTGTCCGAGCAACCCTGGAAGGTCCAGATGGATGTATGGAGTAGTGGATGGTTGGTGGATGCCACCATGTCCCAACAAGGCTGCGACGTCAGCAAGGAGGCGGAGGAGTCATGTTTTGGGTTGGAATCATGGGGAAACAGCTGGTAGGCCCCTTTAAGGTTCCGAAGGTGTGAAAATGACCTCTGCAAAGTATATAGAGTTTCTGACCGAGAACTTTCTTCCATTGTACAAAAAGCAGAAAAGTGCCTTCAGGAGCAAAATCATCCTCATGCATGTCATTCAATGCACCATCTCATGCTACAAAGAATACCTGTGTGTCATTGGCTGCTATGGGTCATAAAAGGAGATAAACTATGGTGTGGCCACCATCTTCCCCTGACCTCAACCTATAGAGAACCTTTGGAGTATAATCAAGCAAAAGATCTATGAGGGTGGAGGCAGTTCACATCAAAACAGCAGCTCTGGGAGGCTATTTGACATCATCCAAAGAAATACAAGCAGAAACTCTCCAGAAAACAAGTTCCATGGATGCAAGAATTGTGAAGGTGAGATCAAAGTAGGGCTCCTACATTAACATGTAACTTGGCCTATTAGAATGTTTTGGAGTTAAATACCTTTTTATTTCAGTAAATGTGACCTCCTAATGCTGCAAATTCAGCAAATGAGCATTGTCAGTTCTTTCACACAATCAAATGTTTACAAACTCTACTGTGCCTAATAATTTGGAACAGGGCATTTAGAGTTTTTTTTTAAATTTTTAAGATTATACTGTTATCATTGGGAGGTTTCTTCAATAAAATTCAATGTACACTGTAATGGGTGATGACTTTTATTACACTGACTGTCATTTGCACTGACCATTTAGGTAAAACAGAGAAAAAGAACATTTGCATAATAATTTAGAACACAGTGTAGATACCTTGTTCTTTAAACCTATTTTCCTCTTCTAACTCTATACCTCACTCTAGACCTATATCTAAAACACTACTTTTCTTATCTTTGCCATCTCCGGCTCCCATCCCTCTCCCTCTGGGGTCCACCTTGCCAGCGAACCCACAGTGCACTTGGATTTGATTGGTAGCCCCGGGAATCATGTCCCAGAAACTTAACAAAACGCAGATAATGCTGGGCTCTCTGAAATGTCAAGGGATTTAATATCCCCCAAAAGAGAACGCAAATACTATATTGTATGCACAAAAAACGTGTGAATGTCCTGGTCTTGCAAGAAACACATTTCAAGACGGGACACATGCCCGGCATCAAAAATAAATTCTACACTACCTAGTTCCACGGATCTAACCCTGAAGCTCGCTCGGGCGGGGTATCAGTCGCCATCCACAAATCACTGCAAAATAAGGTAATTGACACATACATTGATATAGAAGGCAGATTTGCACACTCTATACCATCGCTGGATGGTACGCTCCAAATCACCACCAGATTGACGTGTGCTGTAGATTTTAGAAAAAGGTGTCTGACTTCACAGAGGGGTGCTCATTATAGGGGAAGATTTCAACCTGACCTTAAATCCGACCCTGGACTCCACATCAGTCAAATCTAGATTTCCATGTAAACAGCTTTCTGCCCTAAAGAAAGATCTCCCTGGCCTGAAGCTCGAGGTTGTCTGGAGAATATCCAACCCGACAGTGAAAGATTATACTTTCTTCTCACACCTTCATAATTCTTATGGTAGGATAGACATGTTCTTTCTGAGCCATTATGCGTTGACATGGGACCCACAGACATCCATTGGGAGCTTTCTGTTGTCAGACCATGCCCCGATATTTCTGTCAATTACTCCTCCGGACTCCACGGAACGTTCTTGGTCATGGAGACTAAATGACAATTTGTTAAAATACTCCATATGTGTTGAGGATATCAAGCAAATGGTTCTGTGAAGATCACAAACGGGACACCACCTCTGTGACGGTTCAGTGGGAGACCCTTAAATGTGTCTTAAGGTTTATTTTTTATCAAACACGGGTCTAGGCTCAAAAGGGAAAAGAACGATAAAGTTATAGAATTCATTATTCGAATTGAGGTACTGGAGACTAGCCACAAATCCAGAATGACACCTGGGGTGTTAACGGAGCTTATGCAATGCCGGGATGCACTACGTTCTTTACTAAATGAAAAATCATTACGATACTGGAATAAATTTAAAAGTGTCATGTATCATAAAGGCTAATAAATGTGACCGGACGCTGGCTCATCTGTTGCACCCCCGGGGCCAGACCACATAAATACCCTCCCTACAAAATCGCACAGGTCAGTTGACGTCACATCCTATAGACATTTTAGCCATCATGAGACAGTATTACCACAAACTGTATAATTTTAATACCTCTTCTTCACTCACTTCTGAGGGCTGCTCCCAATGTCATATTGATCGATATATTAAGGACACGGCTCTCCCAATGATAGATGGGTTACACAAGAGAGCTTTGGATGCAGAAATATTGGACTCAGAAGTGGACGAAGTAATCCAAAATACACCAAAAGGAAAAAGTCCTGGCCCAGACGGGTTCTCACCCCTTTTCTATAAACAATTTCATACCCAGTTGCAACCCCTTCTGACAAAAACATATAATGCAGTATCGGCTGACACTCCTTTTACGCCACTATCCTTAGCAGCTTATATTACAGTACTGCCAAAGCAGGGAAAGACTCGTCCGTAGCAAATAATTATAGACCAATATCTCTTATAAAAATAGATGTTAAATTATACGCGAAAATATTGGCAAATAGACTGGCATCCCTTCTACCTTCGGTAATACACACGGATAAGGTGGGGTTTGTACAAGGGAGGGAAGCAAGAGATGATATTAACAAAACTTTATTATTGGTGGTCCACGCGAGGAGGCACAATGCCCTATTGGGAATGATTTCGGTAGATGCAGAAAAAGCTTTCGACCGTGTACACTGGGGTTTCATGTTCTCTGCACTCAAACAGATAGGACTGGTGAGTTCATTTATACAAAAAATACAGGCAATATACACCAACCCAACTGTGAGAGTCCGGATAAATGGTGCTTTGTCCGACCCTATTTCTATAGGAAACGGCACAAGACAAGGATGCCCATTGTCGCCACTTTTATACACGTTGGTGATGGAACATCTTGCTGTGGCGGTGCGGGGGAAACCCAGTGTACATGGCCTACGAGTGGGTTGCCAACAGTATAAGACCTCACTTTATGCGGATGACCTTCTGCTTTTTTCTCCCTGATGCAAGAATTTATCAAATTTGGAACGGTCAGTAATTTTAAAATTAGAAGAAACAGACGGCACTCACTATTAGATGAAGGTTCTTTTAACCCAAGTGCTCCGTTAGGAGGTGCGGGTTACAAACATTATGTGGTGGGGAGGGAGGTGCAGGGAGGACGACAGGCACACGTTTCGCCTGGTTAGGCTTCCATGGGTCCAATGATTCTGTGTAGGAAGGAGCCCCTCCTTATCCTGGGAGTGAGCTGATTGCATAGTAATATCCTTCTTGAAGCATATTCATTCATTCTTTATTGATTAATTTAGAGGCTGATTTGTCCAGTCTGAAGTTGAATTTTTCAACCTTCTATTTGTCTACCTATACATCTTACCATCTTTTCTGTTTTTAATAACATATGGAAAAAAATAATGATCTTCCCACCAAGACCGGCATCGAGAGTTATTATGTACCTTCCATAAAGTATGGTTCTTATTTTTTCAAGGTATGCAGCATGACGCCTTCTAGATTAACACAGCTGTAATTTACAACAAATTTTATAGTAAAATTACTTAAAAAAGAAAGCGCAAATCAAACACATATGCTATGACAAATGCGGGTAATGGAGCACTTGGATTAAAAGAGCCTTCATCTAATGGTGAGTGCCGTCTGTTTCTTCTAAATTTTTGGACATTTTTGTGACTGGACCTTGTGCAGACCTGTGCAACACCATATTGCTGGCAGCACATACAAACCTATGACAAACACCATAAGCCCTCTAGTGCCCAGATTCCTTTCCTACAGTTGAATTTTAAAATTAACTACAATAAAACCGAAGCTCTCAATATAACCTTAGATGAGACAGAAGTAATTACAGCGAAAGCAAATTTTCAATTTAGTTGGCAGTCGGGGTCCATACAGTACATAGGAGTAAGGGTCCCCTCTGACCTTACAGACTTCTACCGATTAAACTATCTTCCCCTTCTAGATACAACATTGAAGAGACGTAGAGAATATAACCCAAAGCCGATTTCTTGGTTCGGGCGTATGAATGCCTTTAAAATGGACATATTACCAAGATTTTTATATTTGTTCCAGGCAATTCCTATTACCCATCCGAGAATTTTTTTTGACCATAAGGTCCGCTCTAATACGATTTATCTGGCAACAAACAAGACTTAGATTGCGATACCAGATTTTGACAACATCCAAGAACATGGGGGGCTGGAATTCCTGATTTACAAAGTTACGACCAAGCCAATATGCTTCTTCGACTTCTAGATTGGCATTTTAGAGCCAGAGATAAGCAATGGATATAATTGGAACAGGAAGGGTGTGACTGGCCGTTAAAATACCTACCGTGGGTCCATAAGAATGGAAAGGAAGATGGAGGGTTGGATGGACCTTTAGGATTCTTTGCCAAAGATGCATTGAAAATATGGGAAAGCTTGAAACATAAAAAGGGAATGGTTAGTTCATTAAGTACCCTGGCCACAGTGTTTCAGAACCCGGACTTATCCCCGGGCAAGCACTGCGAATGGTTTTTGGGGTGGCATGTTAGTTCAGACATTAGGATTGGACAGCTGGGCATAGAGCAGAACATCCCCACTTTAAATGACCTACAAAGAAAGAGTCCACATAGAGTCCTTGGATGGTTTGAATACGAGCAATTAAGGTCATTTATTCAAAGGGGCAGACAGGGACAGACACCATGCACATCTATAACCAACTTCGAAAATATTTTCCTCCAACAGAGACCACCAACACATCAAATCTCTCTACTGTACAAATATTTAATTGCACTACCCAAAGGCACGGTTCCGAGTTATATACGAGCATGGGAGGGAGACATAGGATGTACGTTTACAGATGAAGACCTTTTTAAAGCATTTATCTTCACACATAAGAGGTCTCCAGCAGGCTTAGCCCAGGAGAAAAACTACAAAATTTTAGTTGGATTGTACCACTATCCAGTGCGGATGCGATCCATATTCCCTTCGGCGAGTGACAGGTGTTGGAGATGTGGCACAGAAAGGGGCAGCTTATACACATATGATAGCGATGCCCGAAGATACAAGGTTTTTGGGGAAAGGTTTTGGAGGCGTATGAAACTATCTCAGGAGAACGACGCCACAGATAGCCATTCTATCGATTCTTCCAGGTTCTATAGCTGCACAAAAACGCAGCATACTACGTTAAAGCAAAAATGGTTATCCCAAGACATTGGTGCTCTGTTCAAACACCGACAATGTCGGAATGGTTGACGGAACTTTCCAACATCCATCACATGGAGCAGTTGATGGCGGAGGCTGCTGGAGGCAGTTCTAAGATGCTTCACACGTGGTAGGATTGGATTTTATTTAAGGAAACCCCAAGACTTCAGGAAATTCTTGAAAAAGATTTATAGATACAGAGGTTGAGCTGGGTGGGATCACCGGGGGAAGCGCGGGACTCTCTTTCTATTTTCTGGCTATCCTCTCTCTCCCCTTCCTCTTTTTTCTCTACCCGTTTTCCCCGTAAGACTGTACTCCATGTGCCCACCACATAAGGTGCAGACTTTACTGATAATGATTTTTCACATGTATAGTGGAAATGTTGGTGGACGTCTTGTTCAGCCTCTTGTGATTTGTCTAGATATAAGATATTAATGTGATGTTGAAGAACTACAGGGCCCTGTGAGGTCTTACTATGCTATATTATTTACTACACCATATTCTTGACCCTTTATTGTTTGTATCTCTCATTATATTGTATATCTTTCTAATAAAAATAGATTACACATAAAATCCTTATTCAAATTTTTAAGATAGAAAAAGTACAAAAACATCTTTATTTAAATTTCTAAAAAAAAAGACAAACGACCAAGAAAAGAAAATACAAAACTTTATTCAAATTTCAAATTTTTAAAATAATAAAAGTACAAAAAAAATCTTTATTCAAATTTCAAAAATTTTAAATAGAAAATACAAAAACATTATTATTCATTTTTTTTTTTTAAATAGAAAGCTCCTAGGATTAACAGAACCAATTTTGCACTTACCATTTCTTTTCTACATTTCAGCTGCAGTATTACAACTATAAGGTAGTTATCAGGTGTAAGTTCACTGATTATGCATGCTGTATATGTATATGTGTATATTCCAGCAAGGAAGAAGGGCGAGGGAGCCCGAAACGTAGCCATACCCTGTATATGAAGCCAGAATAAAGGCAGATTACATCATTTACCTGGAGTGCTGCAGCTAATTTTAACCATATATTTCAAGCTAAGGTAAAAGTGGAGCTGAACTGCACCCAAGAAGGCATTGCTGCTCCATTTATTACTCTTATATATGTGTATATATATATAATAGATAGATAGATAGATAGATAGATAGATAGATAGATAGATAGATAGATAGATAGACATATACACGGTACATTGTGAAAGTATTTGGCCCCTTGAACTTTTCAATCTTTTGCCACATTTCAGGCTTCAAACATAAAGATATAAATTCTCATTTTTTTTGTGAAGAATCAACAGCACGTGGGACACAATCGTGAAGTGGAATGAAATTTTTTTGGATATTTTTAACTTTTTTAACAAATTAAAAACTGAAAAGTGGAATAGGCCCCTTTACTTTCAGTGCAGCAAACTCCCTCCAGAGTTCAGTGAGGATCTCTGAATGATCCAATGTTGTCCTAAATGACTGGTAATGATAAATGGAATCCACCTGTGTGTAATCAAGTCTCCGTATAAATGCTCCTGCTCTGTGTTAGGCTCAGGGGTCTGTTTCAAGTGCAGAGAGCATCATGAAGACCAAGGAACACACAAGGCAGGTCCGAGATACTGTTGTGGAGACGTTTAAAGACGGATTTGGATACAAAAAAATTTCCCAAGTTTTAAACATCTCAAGGAGCCACTGTGCAAGCAATCATATTGACATGGAAGGAGTATCAGACCACGGCAAATCTACCAAGACCCAGCCGTCCCTCTAAACTTTCATCTCGAACAAGGAGAAGACTAATCAGAGATGAGGCCAAAAGGCCCATGATCACTCTGGATGAACTGCAGAGATCTACAGCTGAGGTGGGAGAGTCTGTCCATAGGACAACAATCATTCGTACACTGCACAAATCTGGCCTTTATGGAAGATTGGCAAGAAGAAAACAATTTCTCAAAGATATCCATAAAAATCTCATTTGAAGTTTGCCACAAGCCACCTGGGAAACACCAAACATGTGGAATAAGGTGCTCTGCTCAGATGAAACCAAAATCAAACTGTTTGGCCACAATGCAAAACGATATGTTTGGAGTAAGAGCAACACAGCTCATCACCCTGAAAACACCATCCCCACTGTCACACGTGGTGGAGGCAGCATCATGGTTGGGGCCTGCTTTTCTTCAGCAGGGACAGGGAAGATGGTGAAAATTGAGGGGAAGATGGACGGAGCCAAATACAGGACCATTCTGGAAGAAAACCTGTTGGAGTCTGCAAAAGACCTGAGACTGGGACAGAGATTTACCTCACTGAGCTCCAGCTGTTTTGCAAGGAAGAATGGGCAAGAATTTCAGTCTCTCCGTGTGGAAAACTGATAGAGACAAACCCCAAGAGACTGCAGCTGTAATTGCAGCAAAAGGTGGCGCTACAAAGTATTAACTCAAGCAGCCGAATAATATTGCACGCCCCACTTTTCAGTTTTTTTATTTGTTAAAAAATTTAAAATATCCAATAAATTTCATTCCACTTCACGATTGTGTCCCACTTGTTGTTGATTCTTCACAGAAAAATTATAATTTATATCTTTATGAAGCCTGAAATGTGGCAAAAGGTTGAAAAGTTCAAGGGGCCGAATACTTTCACAAGGCACTGTGTATATATATATATATATATATATATATATATATATATATATAACTAGAAAAAAATTCTCTGCAGCACTCAGCTACTACCAATGTGCAAACATGCTAACAAGCGGTATATATTTGAGGAAAAAATTTAAATTTTTCTAGTTGTATGACCCAGTGTCCCTGCTGGCACCAGTTCACATTAGTCTGTGAGTGCTGTGCAATTTTTTTTTTTTTTTTTTTTTTTTTTTTTTTTTTTTTTTTTTTTTTCTTTTTTTTTTTTTTTTTTTTTTTTTTTTCTGTTTTGTGTATAACGAATGGAGAATCTGGCTCCATGACTGCAACTTGCACCCTCATCACCCACAGGTGGTCTTAGGTTGAGATGGTGTCCGCCCACTTGAGAGTGGGATAGGGAGGAAAAGGAGGACAGGGATGTCAGCGTTAGGACTCATCAGACCTGGGGTCGCCTTGTCGCGGCTGATGAGCAAACGGACATTGGCCAATGTGCGTACCAAGAACCCCAAGAAAATAAAAAAATAAGATTTTGAGTTTTTTGAAAAAAACGTAAGTTTTTAAATTTTTTCCTCAAATATATACCGCTTGTTAGCATGTTTGCACATTGGTAGTAGCTGAGTGCTGCAGAGAATTTTTTTCTAGTTGTATGACCCAGTGTCCCTGCTGGCACCAGTTCACATTAGTCTGTGAGTGCTGTGCAGTTTTTTTCTTTTTTTTTTTTTCTTTTTTTTTTTCTGTTTTGTGTATAACGAATGGAGAATCTGGCTCCATGACTGCAACTTGCACCCTCATCACCCACAGGTGGTCTTAGGTTGAGATGGTGTCCGCCCACTTGAGAGTGGGATAGGGAGGAAAAGGAGGACAGGGATGTCAGCGTTAGGACTCATCAGACCTGGGGTCGCCTTGTCGCGGCTGATGAGCAAACGGACATTGGCCAATGTGCGTACCAAGAACCCCAAGAAAATAAAAAAATAAGATTTTGAGTTTTTTGAAAAAAACGTAAGTTTTTAAATTTTTTCCTCAAATATATACCGCTTGTTAGCATGTTTGCACATTGGTAGTAGCTGAGTGCTGCAGGAATTTCTTTCTAGTTGTATGACCCAGTGTCCCTGCTGGCACCAGTTCACATTAGTCTGTGAGTGCTGTGCAGTTTTTTTCTGTTTTGTGTATAACGAATGGAGAATCTGGCTCCATGACTGCAACTTGCACCCTCATCACCCACAGGTGGTCTTAGGTTGAGATGGTGTCCGCCCACTTGAGAGTGGGATAGGGAGGAAAAGGAGGACAGGGATGTCAGCGTTAGGACTCATCAGACCTGGGGTCGCCTTGTCGCGGCTGATGAGCAAACGGACATTGGCCAATGTGCGTACCAAGAACCCCAAGAAAATAAAAAAATAAGATTTTGAGTTTTTTGAAAAAAACGTAAGTTTTTAAATTTTTTCCTCAAATATATACCGCTTGTTAGCATGTTTGCACATTGGTAGTAGCTGAGTGCTGCAGAGAATTTTTTTCTAGTTGTATGACCCAGTGTCCCTGCTGGCACCAGTTCACATTAGTCTGTGAGTGCTGTGCAGTTTTTTTCTGTTTTGTGTATAACCAATGGAGAATCTGGCTCCATGACTGCAACTTGCACCCTCATCACCCACAGGTGGTCTTAGGTTGAGATGGTGTCCGCCCACTTGAGAGTGGGATAGGGAGGAAAAGGAGGACAGGGATGTCAGCGTTAGGACTCATCAGACCTGGGGTCGCCTTGTCGCGGCTGATGAGCAAACGGACATTGGCCAATGTGCGTACCAAGAACCCCAAGAAAATAAAAAAATAAGATTTTGAGTTTTTTGAAAAAAACGTAAGTTTTTAAATTTTTTCCTCAAATATATACCGCTTGTTAGCATGTTTGCACATTGGTAGTAGCTGAGTGCTGCAGAGAATTTTTTTCTAGTTGTATGACCCAGTGTCCCTGCTGGCACCAGTTCACATTAGTCTGTGAGTGCTGTGCAGTTTTTTTCTGTTTTGTATATATATATATATATATATATATATATATACAGTACAGACCAAAAGTTTGGACACACCTTCTCATTGAAAGTGTTTTCTTTATTATCATGACTATGAAAATTGTAGATTCACACTGAAGGCATCAAAACTATGAATTAACACGTGAATTAACACTATGTCTGTCTTATACACCGGAGACCAGAACTGTGCACAGTATTCTAAGTGTGGTCGCACTAGTGACTTGTATAGAGGTAAAATTATGTTCTCCTCATGAGCATCTATGCCTCTTTTAATGCATCCCATTATTTTGCCTTTGCAGCAGCTGCCTGACACTGGCCACTAAATGTGAGTTTGTCATCTACCCATACACCCAGGTCTTTTTCAGTGACAGTTTTGCCCAGTGTTTTACAATTAAGCACATAATTATACCTTTTGTTTCCTCTGCCCAAGTGCATGACCTTACATTTATCTCCATTAATTGTGATGAATACTGGAACAGTTCATTGTATTCGGTACAAACAATCCGAACCCGAATACTTTTGTATTCGCTTATCAAAAGTCGCAATTATTTTTGGGAGGGTTTTGCTACTTTTTAAACTGTTCTACACCAGAAATCTGGAAAACATTTTCCTGAATCAGCACCTTAGTGTTTTGCTGCTGATATGCATTTGGCAACATCAACATCCTAATGGCTCACCTACACCTCTATACCATCCCCGTCTTGCAGAGCATCTCACCTACACCTCTATACCATCCCCGTTTTGCAGAGTATCTCACCTACACCTCTATACCATCCCCGTCTTGCAGAGCATCTCACCTACACCTCTATACCATTCCCGTTTTGCAGAGTATCTCACCTACACCTCTATACCATTCGCAGTCTTGCAAAGCATCTCACCTACACCTCTATACCGTCCCCTGTCTTGCAGAGCATCTCACCTGCACCTCTATACCATTCCTCGTCTTACAGAGCATATAACCTAAAATTCTGTATTATTCTCCAGCCCTGTTTTCCTGTTGGCATTCATGTCTGGGGGCATTTTTCACATATCAGGTGAACATCCTCACCTTACACCTAAAATATCAGAGATCTGAAACTTTGTGATACTGCAATTAGCAATTTTCTATGTGGGCAATTTTCCGTGTGGGCAATTTTCCATGTGGGCAAATTTCTGTGTGTGCAAATTTCCATGTGGGCAATTTTCCATGTGGGCAATTTTCCATGTGGGCAATTTTCCTGTGGGCAATTTTCCGTGTGGGCAATTTTCCGTGTGGGCAATTTTCCATGTGGGCAATTTTCCGTGTGGGCAATTTTCCTGTGGGCAATTTTCCTGTGGGCAATTTTCCGTGTGGGCAATTTTCCGTGTGGGCAATTTTCTGTGTGGGCAATTTTCCGTGTGGGCAATTTTCTGTGTGGGCAATTTTCCGTGTGGGCTATTTTCCGTGTGGCCAATTTTCCGTCTGGGCTATTTTTCGTGTGGGCATTTTTCCGTGTGGGCAATTTTCCCTGTGGGCATTTTTCCTGTGGGCATTTTTCCTGTGGGCATTTTTCAGGGAACCGTAATCACTGATGGACACAGTAATATTTCAGGATTGAAATGAGGTTTATTGTACTAACCAAAAATGTGAAATATGCATTATTTCAAAAATTGACAGGTGCAAAAGTATGCAAACAATGAATATAGGAATATGAACATGCATCACTGCTAAGAAAAAACATGATGAAAAAATTAAGAAAAATGTGTTAGTATACGCTGTCCGCTTTTTTACTCCGATTATGAGGTCAAGCCTTCTGAATGAGCACTCCTTGCATTAACTCTAGATGTTTTTAATTCTCTGTTAGCAGGTTACTGTCTCTAAGGGCGGCTTCACACTGTGGTGTGATCCGGTCCGGGGCTGTCAGGGATGAACCTGACAGCACTGGACTGGATCAGCACACAGAACCGGAGGGCTAATATGCCCTCTGGTCCGATGTGCAGCCGCACGCAGCTCCCGCTGCTGATAGGTAAGGACCGCGGTGCCTCCGGTTCTGTGTGCTGATCCAGTCCGCGGCTGTCAGGTTCATCCCTGACAGCCCCGAACGTGATCACACCGAAGTGTGAAGCCGCCCTTAGGGTACCTTCACACGCGGCAATATTGCTAGGCAATTTCACTGGCAATTTGCTGGTTGCAGTGAAATCATGGGCACATTGTTCTATTTTGTTGCTGTGTACAAATGTAACAATGTCCCCATGATGAAGCACTGCACTTTAACTGATCTGTAACACGCGAAACGTACGTAGGGGTCCTCCAGGGATCACTCCCCCATCACACAAGCTTGCTCTGATCACTTGGTAATGTATTGCATGGGCTAGCGAGATGTCGACAGCAGAAAGGTCTTATATTACAACCATTATGCTTTATATTGATAATATGCTGACCCTGCCTCAGACCTCTGCTGCCCTATGCATAACAATGTTTTAGATCATTCATGTTCATGGGATGTGCATTAAGGACTGGTATATGACACGCGATCTGTACTGAAAAGGAACTTTCCTTAATACTCTGTAGAAACAAGTGTAACTGTGTTATATCCAGCAAATATGCAAACTAATTACTAGAAGCAACAATTCTGTGTTCTATAATTGCTCTGCTTAACTTTATACCTGCAAAGTTCTCTGTATAACATCTGCAAGCTTGTATGTTACTTTTCATCCTGCACAATTGTGTCTTACTTTGTCTGTCCAACATACCGTATATACTCGTGTATAAGCCGACCCGTGTATAAGCCGACCCCCCTACTTTTGCCCCCAAAAACTGGGAAAACTTATTGACTCGCGTATAAGCTGAGGGTGGACTCCAGCACAGGTATACAACCCCCAGCAGTGAGGTATACAGCAGCCTCCCCAGTGGTAGTATACAGCAGCAGCCCCAGTGGTATATACAGTAGCCCCAGAGGTATATGCAGCCCCAGAGGTATATACAGCCCCAGAGGTATATGCAGCCCCATATGCAGCCCCAGAGGTATATGCAGCCCTAGAGGTATATGCAGCCCCATATGCAGCCCCAGAGTTATATACAGCCCCAGAGGTATATGCAGCCCCAGAGGTATATGCAGCCCCATATGCAGCCCCAGAGATATATACAGCCCCATATGCAGCCCCAGGAGGTATATGCAGCCCCATATGCAGCCCCAGAGGTATATACAGCCCCATATGCAGCCCCAGAGGTATATACAGCCCCAGAGGTATATGCAGCCCCATATGCAGCCCCAGAGGTATATACAGCCCCATATGCAGCCCCAGGAGGTATATGCAGCCCCATATGCAGCCCCAGAGGTATATACAGCCCCATATGCAGCCCCAGGAGGTATATGCAGCCCCATAAACAGCCCCAGAGGTATATACAGCCCCAGAGGTATATGCAGCCCCATATGCAGCCCCAGAGGTATATACAGCCCCATATGCAGCCCCAGGAGGTATATGCAGCCCCATAAACAGCCCCAGAGGTATATGCAGCCCCATATGCAGCCCCAGAGGTATATACAGCCCCAGAGGTATATGCAGCCCCAGAGGTATATACAGCCCCATATGCAGCCCCAGGAGGTATATGCAGCCCCATAAACAGCCCCAGAGGTATATACAGCCCCAGAGGTATATGCAGCCCTATATGCAGCCCCAGAGGTATATACAGCCCCATATGCAGCCCCAGGAGGTATATGCAGCCCCATAAACAGCCCCAGAGGTATATGCAGCCCCAGAGGTATATACAGCCTCAGAGGTATATGCAGCCCCAAAGGTATATACAGCCCCATATGCAGCCCCAGGAGGTATATGCAGCCCCAGAGGTATATGCAGCCCCATATGCAGCCCCAGAGGTATATACAGCCCCATATGCAGCCCCAGGAGGTATATGCAGCCCCAGGAAGTATATGCAGCCCCAGGAGGTATATGCAGCCCCCCCATCTATATACAGGCCCCCCCCCCGCCGCAATCCTGTAAAGGAAGAGATTAGCATACTTATCCCTCCGCTGTCCCGCCGCCGCCATCACGCTCCTCCATCTTCATCCAGCGTCTTCCGTCTTCTTTCAGCTTCCTCCTCTGTCGCGCCGGCAATGACGTCATTGCCTGCGACCATCGGAGGAACCCGGAAGAAGACGGAAGACGCTGGTTGAAGATGGAGGAGCGGCGGCGGGACAGCGGCAGCGGGACAGCGGAGGGATAAGTATGCTAATCTCTTCCTTTACAGGATTGCGGCGGGGGGGCCTGTATATAGATCGGGGCACTGTATACTGTATACATTGTATACAGTATACAGTGACTCGCGTATAAGCCGAGGGGGTAACTTTTCAGCCCAATTTTTGGGCTGAAAAACTCGGCTTATACGCGAGTATATACGGTACTTTTTTTTTTCTTTTTTCTAGAAAAAGTTTTTCAAAGCATTTTAAACTCCATATTTTTCCTCTTGTTTAAGTGAAACAATGTGTCCATGATTTCATTGCAACCAGCAGATTGCCAGTGAAATTGCCTAGCAATATTGCCACGTGTGAAGGTACCCTAATAAATAGGAGTTTTTTTGACCCAAAAAAGGCATTCATTAGGATAGGAACCCAGTAAAGAGATACACTTTGATGTTTGGTTACTGGGCTTGAATAAAACTGGCTTTTTATCTACTTCTAGTGCATCTCAATGAATTAGAATATCATCAAAAATCAATATCATGTTGCCATGTTTCAGGGCGTTTCTGGGAGCCCTGAAACACGTTGACTAATAAATCAATATTATATTCACCCTTTGATGTCTCGTGGATTTTAACCCTTCATCCTCCCTACTTTAATTTTCTGAGATAATGACCTTTGGGTTTTCATTGGCTGTAAGCCATAATCATCAGCATTAATAGAAATAGATCACTCTGTGTGTAATGACTCTATATAAGGCTGCTTTCACATCATGATTTTTGTGCATCTGTAGCTATCTGTTGTAAAACGGATAGCCACGGATCTGATTTGGCCCCCATGTATCCCTATGGGCACAGATTGTTCCTGTATGGCCATCCTATTGTATCTAAATTGTCACAGATCCGATTGTGTTCGATTTTTTTTGCTTTACCCAGAATCGGAGACTGCTCCGATTTTGGGAACAGCGGACCAAATTGGACAGAATAGGATCCGGCGCAGTCCGCGGCAAAAAACATGGGGCCTACAGAGCGCAGACCAGGGAAAAAACTGAATTGTTTCCCGGATCCGATTTCAGTGTACTCAGCATGCTCAATACCTAAAACTGCTCTGTTCCCGTGTTATTTCACTTTCGCAATGTATAAATGAAAAATCCTCACCTCTCCAGCGAGTGTCCCGCGATGTGCAGCATCCAGCTCCGTGGCTTAAGGACCTGAATAAGCTGACTGGGCATGGCGGGCAACCTGATAAGCTGATTGGTCACATGACCGCATCAGAGTGGTTTAAATCGCCCACCCGACCGGGTTTGACGGGCGTGCGATTTAAACCTCTCAGCTGATGCGGTCATGTGACCAATTAGCTGATCGGGTTGCCCCGCCCTGGTCAGCTGATTCAGGTCCTTAAGCCATCGGAACTGGATGCCACACTTCGCGGGACACTCGCCGGAGAGGTGAGGATTTTTTTTTTTATTTTAACACTTGATTTTTTTTATTTCACTTCAGCAATGTATGTATATACATTGCGAAAGTGAAAGTGCCCCACATGCCTGCGCTTTGCAGGCTTGGCTCCTCCCAGCTCTTTCTGTGTCCGCATCCGTGAAAATCACAGATCCAGACACAGAAATGGCATCAGAGGCATACATATCCGATCCTGTCCATTCCTGTCCGTGGGGTCCTGCTAAAAAAGGATTCCTACAGACAGGAAAAAATCGTGATGTGAAAGTAGCCTTGTATATGTATTTCAGTTTATGTATTGAATTACTGAAATAAATTAACTTTTTGATGATATTAATGCATCTCAGTGAATTATAATAAGTATCTCAATTTTTTTCAGCATGTTTTTTCTTAGCAGTGATGCATGTTCATATTCCTATATTCATTGTTTGCATCCTTTAGCGTTTTAGAGTTCAACAAGTTTTTTGTTATAGTATATGTTATGTTCAGTATGCACCTATTCAGACTTACATGTTAGGAGGTGCTGTCAGCTTTTTGCTTAGTAACAAAGAAACAGCTGCACTCTGAATAATAATACATGTAATAGAATACAGAACGATATTATAGCTAAGGAGACATGAAAAATGAAAACACAGCATATAAATATGGTCATATCAATAGCCACCCAGTAGCCACGTCGAGGTGTGCCTCTTTTACTGGGCCCCTATAGTCACAACCTCTATCTGGATTTAAAAATCTATTATATCGTCGAGTCAAACCTGCTAACAGAGAACAATAACATGCAAGGCCAGTGGGGGGAATGGTGCACAGCAGAGGGTGTGAACTCATAGCCTTAACAAGAAAAAAAGAAAGACTATCTGGTCACACGCACTGCTTTACCCCTTTCCCACTGGCCTTCCTGTGTTATTGTTCTCTGTCAGCAGGTTCCTACTCACCCATACAAAATGAGATTTTTAAATCCAGATAGATGCTGAGACTGAGTGTAGGGACCCAGTTAGTCATGCCTCGACGTGGCTACTGGGTGGTTATCAATATGGCCGTATTTATGACTAAGTGTAGTTTTTCATGTCTCCTTAGCTATAATATTGTTCTATATTCGTTCTATATTTTATTATATGTCTTAGTATTTCAGAGTGCCGTTTTTTTTTTGTTACAATGTATTGGGTTCAAAGTTGCACCTGTACACATTATATGAAGTAGAGTCTTCTTCTAAGGCTGCTTTCAGATCGGTGAAAAAACCGCAACTGCCGTCGATTACCGCATAACGGCCGCCCTTGCGGTTCATTGCGCAAGCCCCATACAATGTCTATAGGGCTTGCGGCAGGTGCGGCAAGTGCAGTATCGGCACTTGCGGCAGGTGCGGCCGAAAAAAACGCGGCATACCACGTTTTTTTTCGCGGCCGCACCTGCCGCAAGTGCCGAAACCGCACTTGCCACTGCCGCACACTTACCGCAAGCTCCATAGACATTGTATGGGGCTTGTCGCAAGTGAACCGCAAGTGTGGCCGTTATGCGGTAATCGCGGCAGTTGCGTTTTTTTCAACGCAACTGCCGCGATCAGCGTTTACCGCTGATGTGAAAGGGGCCTTATTTAGCTTTTTTACTTAGTCCAGCGCTTCCTAGCCGAGATTGGTCTGATTTGCACGGACGCCTGCATCAGCCCTAAATTGCGTGACAAACATCAGGAAGGGGTCAGGCATTATTTAATGTAGCTAGCTCCAATAGAAAGTGCCAGAGGGCCAGCTTTCTTTCTCTAAGTGAATGCTAATTTGCATACCCAGCAAGCCTTTGCCTAGTATATGTCTGCCTACACCGGCTGGTGGTCTTCAGAAAAAGAAGCAGTGCACCCAAATACTACAAATACGTCACACATCATCTGCATCATTTATCTGATATTATTCATCCTTCCACTTTGTGGGCGTACTATATCAGCTAAATGCGCTTTAATGTTTTCTGCTATTGTTTCTGCCACAGATAGCTCAATTCCACCAATGAATCATAGAATTAAAGAAGGTAAATGGAAAAATTCGAGAACAAGCTCATCACACACTGATCTATGATTACACGGGAACATTAACATACCAATCCTACATATGACAAACCTGTCAGAGCTCCAGCACTTCTCAAACAACAGGGTTATTGGAGGGCATGTAAATACAAGTAGCCACGTCAGAGTGTGGGGTGACCCATGCAACCAGTTGGAAGCCTGCTGCTGGGTGCTGTCTACGTCTCTCATCCCTGGTAATAATTTTGGATACAATCCTAATTTTAAGGTTTATAAATTGCAAAAATTCAGTTTTGCCTTACTCACCTATGCACAGAAACATGGATGACTGAGTGAATAAATAACTATTGCAGTAATATTAGTAACACAGACATGCTGATCTACATTTTAAGGGGCCTACAAGCATGTAAGCATATATACCATAGATTATGTTTTTGTGTGTATATAATATATATATATATATATATCTATTATATAATTGCGAATGGGTTTTTTGCCCCTTCTGAGACCGCTCGCGCTGCGAGTCGGCGTGGTCATGTGGATACGCCCGAAGCATTGGCCGCGCAGCGGCCTTTGCGAGCAGTTCTAAGGCGACTCGCTATGCCCCGCAGCGGCATGGCGAGTCGCCTTAGCAGCGCGAAGCATGCCGCGAAGCGCCATTGCGTGTCAGAGACTCGCTCTTCTAGAATCCCGATGCATGTGCATCGGCACCCAGCTAGTATATATATATTTCATTGACTTCCTACAGGTTACCACATGTTTTAGGGAAACCCAACCTAAGGCTAGGGTAACACCAGCGTTATGGGATGCTTTCAGGGGGTTCCGTTTAAAACATAGAATTTGTCAGCATTAGAGCAGTGTTACCGGAAAGGTAAGACTCTGTTAACACTATCAATTCATTCATATGGATGAAGGAACCCCTAGCACAATTCAAACACTGGCATCTAAATGCCGGAGTTTGAAATCTCGTGCTATTTCCAAGCGCATCACATGATGTGCGTGACATGGAAACGCTGCATCTAGGAGACTGTAGTTAACATGCTGGGAGACCTGATGTGATGTCACAATCATGTGACTATAATAGGCGGAGCTAAGTCCCTATAGCACAATATGAGTTTGCTCCCTTAGCTCCTCCCACTATGGTCACTTGATCGGTAAATCACACAGGTCCTTTAGACATGCAGTTAATGGTGAGTTAACTGTTAACCTGCCAGACAGTCTACTTGCTCCAAGCTGTAGACTGACTGCCTTGTTTACATAAGAAAATATAAGTGTATAAATGCTTTTTTTCACCTATAACATTACACTATGAGCTCAGACAGGGATGATTAGAATAGAATTATAAAGCTACAGGTGCAGACAGTGATAGCTGGAGGGGCATAAACCACCCAGGTTCCCTTTAAATAAAGCTGTTTTGTTTTTTATACTTCCTGATATTTGACTTTGACCAAATTTTATTGACACAGTTACGAGTGAATTACATTGATTTTAATGTGTTTTTACAAAAGAGGATACCTTCTTTATCTATTGCATTGTTTGCATCTAAAGCAATTTTTGGGGGAAAGATCCACGCAGAAAACTCTGTGTATCCACAGGTGAGATTGAGATTTTATGCATTTCAAATACGCAGTGTAAAAAAAAACAAGGAAATGCAGTGGGCATGAGATGAGAGTTCTATAAATCCCAATCACGATGCCACACGCAGCCCTATGGCTTCCATATCGCCGTAAATTTGTGTATTTCGGCAATGTGGAATCGTGACAGTGGCGTGAAACAGGGCGATTTCACGGTGACAAATCGCCGATGGTGCGTTGCCTGATCACCCTGATCTGCTGGGAAATCAGGCGATATCCACCAGGCGATTTCAGTGCATCATGGCGTGTGACTGGGCGATAGCGATGTAGAAAGCGAGCTCAGACAATCTTGAAGCCATTCCAGAGGCATTCCTGAGCGTTCTGTTTGGTGCGCCCCGTCTGGCGTGATTGGTGGCAGCTCCTGGGTTCTCATTGGGTGTCCATAGCAAAGGTGCCATATTTGATGATCTTTGTGTTCTTCACCAGACTCATCTTCTTCACAAGTGTAGGGAAAGGCAAAGTATGAGGGTCATGGAGTACTGCATCAGATTGATACAGCGTGTATGATGTTTGTACGTCCTCAATAAATTCGTCCATGGGCGTACCCAGGATCAAAACTAGGGGGGAGGCAAGCCATGGTTGTTCGGAACGTCATATCCGGCCCAGTGCATTCTGGGGGCTGATCACGTGTTCGGCCGGCTCTGGCACATGGCAGTGTGCATATTGAAGCCAGGCCGAGCATGTGATCAGCCCCCAGAATGCACCAGGCCGGATATGACGTTCCAGCCCGTGCGTCAGATTTCCACAGGAAGCTGGAATTTCAAAAAGAGCTAGTAGGTTCCCTTTAAAGGGAACCTGTCACCCCCTTTGGCCGTTCTAACCCCTGCCCACCACCTTATACATGATGTATTTAGGGTTTCCTGTGACCACTCTATATGCCCAGCAGTCCCCCTGTGTACCTCACAAATTAACTTTTAATATCTCCCGCAAGGAATGGAAATTAGCTGAAAATAGTCCGGAAGTTTCTTCTCAACTGGTCCTTGCCCGCTGGTTGAAATGCCCACCTCGCTCCTATGAAAAGGCCGCCCCTCCTGTCTACATCACACTGCTCTCACGCCTGCACAGTGGCGCGGGTCTCCGTGCTTAATGACTTCACAAATCTCACAAGATCGGAACTACCGTCAGTAGATGAATTCAGTGATAGAGCCACAATCAGTAGACAAATGCAGAACCAGAAACACCTCAGTGGATGAATGCAGGGTCAGAACCACCATCAGTAGATGAATGCAGCAACAGAACCACCATCAGTAAAGGAATGCAGTGACAGAACGACCTCAGTAGATGAATGCAGTGACCAAATCAACATCAGCAGAGGGATACAGGGCCAGAACCACTTCAGTAGAAGAATGCAGAGCCAGAACAACCTTCAGTACATGAAAGCAGCACCAGACCCACCATCAGTAGATGTCACTTGTGGCCACGAACTGAGCCTGCGCAGGTGACACTGCCGTGATGCCTTAAGGGACTCAGTTACAGTGGCGGAAGTCCCAACTGGCGTTTATGTGTTTAGATGAACCTGTACCTCCCAGCATGTCTTTAAAAATGGTAAGGAGATGCTGGGAGTTGTTGTTACCAGTCATCAACAGACTGCGGACCATGCAGGAACCACAGTTCAGATCAGACGCAGACAAACTTTTACATCTTGGTACCTTATACTGTAGATGACATCTTCTCTGATTGGAGTTGTTCCCATTCCTTTTATTTTGTTGTAGCACAGGCGCCATGATGAGATTTGACATCCACAGTTCGTCTCTATATACTTCCCTCTTCTTCATCTTCAGCAGCACTTTCTGACACGATGCCCTTAAAAATAAAAGTATCACTATAGTGCTCCAGAAACATACAAATACCCCCACACATAGCCCCACTGTATAACACAAACACACACAGTAACTTTATAACTCACACACAGTGCCGCTGTATAACACACACACATAGGGCTGGCTCCAGGTATTTGTGGGACCCAGGTGAAATCATCTCGGTGGGCCAAATACTGGCTGTACATATGTATGTATGTATGTATATACAGTTGTGGCCCAAAGTATTGACACCCCTGCAATTCTGTCAGATAATACTCAGTTTCTTCCTAAAAATGATTGCAATCACAAATTCTTTGGTATTATTATCTTCATTTCATTTGTCTTCAATTTTTCTAACAGTGCCAATACTTTTGTCCACCCCCTTTCTTATGTTTGGTGTGGAATTACCGTATATACTCGCGTATAAGCCGAGTTTTTCAGCCCAAAAATTGGGCTGAAAAGTCTCCCCTCGGCTTATACGCGAGTATATACGGTATATTGAAAAAAAAAAAAATCTCAAGGGGTAGTATACAGCAGCCCCAGGCCCCCCTCACTTTTTGGCGCCCCCACCTCAGGATGCCCCCCCCCCCGCACGCAACGCTGCGCCCATACATTACCAGCCTGTCAGCTGTCATCCTCCGGTGGCGGATCGCGGCTCCAGGCTCCGGCTTCCATCTTCTTCTGTGTCTTCCTGCATGTCACATGACCGGCCGGCGTCGCGATGACGTCATCGCTATGAGCCCCGGTCACAATGCAGGAAGACACAGAAGAAGATGGAAGCCGGAGCCGGGAGCCGCGATCCGCCACCGGAGGATGACAGCTGACAGGCTGGTAATGTATGATCGCAGCGCTGCGTGCGGGGGGGGGGCATCCTGAGGTGGGGGCGCCAAAAAGTGAGGGGGGCCTGGGGCTGCTGTGTACTACCCCTGGGGCTGCTGTATACACCCCTGGGGCTGCTGTGTATATACCCCTGGGGCTGCTGTGTATATACCCCTGGGGCTGCTGTGTATATACCCCTGGGGCTGCTGTGTATATACCCCTGGGGCTGCTGTGTACATACCCCTGGGGCTGCTGTGTATATACCCCTGGGGCTGCTGTGTATATACCCCTGGGGCTGCTGTGTATATACCCCTGGGGCTGCTGTGTATATACCCCTGGGGCTGCTGTGTATATACCCCTGGGGCTGCTGTGTACACCCCTGGGGCTGCTGTGTACACCCCTGGGGCTGCTGTATATACCCTTTAGGGCTGCTGTATATACCTTTTAGGGCTGCTGTATATACCTTTTAGGGCTGCTGTATACTACCACTGGGGAGGCTGCTGTATACTACCACTGGGGAGGCCTGTATACCACACTGCTGGGGGCTGTATTCCTGTGCTGGGGTCCACCCTCGGCTTATACACGAGTCAATAGGTTTTCCCAGGTTTTGGGGGCAAAAGTAGGGGGGTCGGCTTATACACGGGTCGGCTTATACACGAGTATATACGGTATATCCAATTTGGCTTCAGGACTATTCTTTTTGTGTTTTTTCATTGAAGACAAATTAAATGAAGATAATAATACCAAAGAATTTGTGATTGCAATCATTTTCAGGAAGAAACGGAGTATTATCTGACAGAATTGCAGGGGTGTCAATACTTTTGGCCACAACTGTGTGTGTGTATATATATATATATATATATATATATAAAAGATGAAAAGTTCTCAAACAGCAAACCAATGCGGGTGCAGAGCAGCTGGCTCTTTTTACAGCCTTGCATACATACGTATAAAAGTTCCACTGCAGCACTCCTTTGGTGAAGATTAGTAGTAGTTTATTTCAGGCATCTGTTACACATCAACAGGAGATGGCTACGTATCGGGCACACACGCCCTTTGTCAAGCAATCACATGTCAGCCTTCTCAGCCTTATATACAGTCTACCAAATTAACACATAATATTAATCCTTAATCTAAATCAATCATAAATTAGTGAATTACAGTGTTTTTTTGTTTTTCTATGATCCACTTTGTGCCTGTGTATATTAAATATGTTATACTATTTTCTCCCATCTCCGGTCTCATACTATTTGGACTCTAAGGCCGATGCTAATAGGTGAGGACCGCGGGCGCCGCGGTCCTGACCTGTCAGCTGGTTCAGCTGCGTGCGGCTGTACACAGGATCGGAGGGCATAATAGCCCCCCGTCCTGTGTGCTGATCCGGTCCGCGGCTGTCTGCCTCAAGCGGACAGCTACTTATCGGATCAGACACGCAGTCTGAAGCCGGCCTAAGAGCATTTTATTTCAGTATATCCCCTTAATTTTTTCTTAATTAAGTAAAGTACTTTATATTAAGCCATTTATGTTTACTTACAGTGCAGCGCCATTACTTGTACCGCTCGTGCCTCATCTCGCCGTTGCGGAAGTATCTATTGATCATGCGCCTCTCTTCGTTTACTTTCACCATAGCTACGAGCTCGTAGCGTCATCTCGCGATGACCGGGTGAATCTCGCGCATGCGCGATTGTTTTTCACTTTGTTTACACCGTTCTCGCTTGTATCGCTGCTAAGTTACATTAGCGAGCGGCGGTTCACTGCCAAATTAATATAACTATTTAATGGTCGGATACATATACCGTACCTACTTTAGAGGTAGAGTATTGAAGCGAGTATAGTTAAGTAGCTATTAATTGCGTGATCCTAATATAAACCTACTTAGTCTTATGTGCTCTCCGCTACACACATTTTTAACCCCTCACATGTCTTTTTACCCTAATGAAAGGGCTAAAGCACTGTGAGACCCCTTTTGGAGATCTCTGGATTAGGACCAGGTTTCTCCACTATAGAGGTCATTAAGGGTTACCTCATTCATACTGCGGGGCACAAATGACAATACATATATTTACTGCTTATTCTTTTTTATTTTTTAACTCATTTTAAACAAGCACCTCTAGTGGTGAAAATTAGGTGAACACTATGGCTTTGCACTGAAGAGAACTCATGGCTTACAAAAATGTGATAATATAATAAAACATATATCAGAAAAAATTAGAAAATAAAGTAAAAAATTGTAAAAAAATTGTAAAAAAATGGGGATTCACTGGATCAGATGCTCGGATATGTATATATTTTTTCTTTTCTTTCTTTTTCTTAATTTCCTATTATAGAGACCAGAAAAGAGAAAATTACATTGTGAAATCTTATTATATATAAATTAAAAGTGTATAGCGTGAACTGTGATTAAAATTATACATCATATCAGGTACAAAGTAGATTCATATACAGGGTTTGAATATTTCTCATATGTGTAACCATCTTCACAACAAAAATTTCAATTTATAATCTACATTTAAACCAAAAGGTCTCAATGTGTTTAATTCTTTTATCCATTTGAGCTCCTTTTCTTTCAATAGTTTTTCTCTATCACCTCCTCTGCGTAAAACTGGCACTGTATCAATTATCCTCCATTTTAAATCGCTTTCCTCCTTTTTCCATCCAATGTTTGGAGACAGGTAATCCTTTTACTTGTTGGCGGATACTATATCTATGTTGTGTAAGGCGTATTTTTAGCTCTAAAGTTGTTTCGCCAACATAGTATAACTTGCAGGGACATTCTAATAAGTATATAACATGGTTAGATGAGCATGTGACGAATTGTCTAATCTCATATCTAACTCCCGTTACATGGTGTATAAAATGGTCACCTTTTAAAATTTGTTGGCATGCTAAACACCCTATACATGGGAAACAACCTACCCTCTTTTTTCCAGTAATGGTTGTTTGCTTTAGTTTTTTTAGCACTGCCTATATCTGCCCTTGTTAATTGTCTTTTTAATGTATTTCCCTTTCTATAGGCTATTATGGGTGGAAGTTTGAATTCTTGGACTTCTGGATGGGCGTTTGTCAACCCTATCCAGTGTTTTTTAATAATTTTTTCTATTTCAATCGATTCTTCCCCATACTCCATTATTAAGGATATCCTATTCATGGTTTTATCCCTTTGATTTTTTTCATCAACTTTTTTAACTTTTTTCCTTTGTTGCAGAAGAATGTTTTTTGGATATCCCCTTTCTTCAAATTTAGCTACTTTCTTTTTTTTTTTCTCTATTGCTTATGTATAAATGTATGTGTCTTCAGAATTTGTGTCATTACCAGTCTGAAGAAGGGAACTCAGCATCCCGAAAGCTTGCTATGTTTACCATCTTTTCAGTTAGCCATTAAAAGGTATCAACCACTGAGGACTCTCAGATTGCAATATATACCGTATATACTCGCGTATAAGCTGAGTTTTTCAGCCCAAAAATTGGGCTGAAAAGTCCCCCCTTGGCTTATACGCGAGTATATACCCAGTGGTAGTATACAGCCGCCCGCCCGCCACCCCCATCAGTATACAGGCCCCCCCATACTGTCCTGTCGCCGCCGTCCCCGCCGCTGCCATCGCAATCCCCGGCTTCATCCGTCTTCTTCCGGCTTCCTGTGGTCGCAGGCAATGACGTCATTGCCTGCGCCGACCACAGGAAACCGGAAGACGCTGGAAGAAGACGAGGAGCGCGATGGCTGCGGCGGGGACAGCGGCGACAGGACAGTAATAAATAAAGTGATTTTACTTTGCAGGTTTTGCGGAGCAAGGAGGGGGGGCCCTGGATACTGATGGGGGGCCTGTATACTGACGGGGGTGGCGGGCGGCTGTATACTACCACTGGTGCTGTATATACCTCTGGGGCTGCTGTATACTACCACTAGGGCTGTATATACCTCTGGGGCTGCTGTATACTACCACTGGGGCTGCTGTATTTACCTCTGGGGCTGCTGTATACTACCACTGGGGCTGTTTATACCTCTGGGGCTGCTGTATACTACCACTGGGGCTGCTGTATACTACCACTGGGGCTGTTTATACCTCTGGGGCTGCTGTATACTACCACTGGGGCTGCTGTATACTACCACTGGGGCTGGTGTATACTACCACTGGGGCTGCTGCTGTATATACCACTGGGGAGGCTGCTGTAACACTGCTGGGGCCTGTATATACCACTGGGGAGGCTGCTGTATACCACACTGCTGGGGGCTGTATACCTGTGCTGGGGTCCACCCTCGGCTTATACATGAGTCAATAGGTTTTCCCAGATTTTGGGGGCAAAAGTAGGGGGTCGGCTTATACACGGGTCGGCTTATACACGAGTATATACGGTATATATATATATATATATATATATATATATAATATGTGTGGGTGTGTGTGTGTGTGTGTGTGTGTATATATATATATATATATATATATATATATAAATTGAGGCTGCAAGTTGTGTATATAAAATATAGAGGCTGTGGAAGTATAATATAGAGGCTGGGGGCGAAACAGTATATGTAATGTAGAGGCTACATGCTTTATGGGCTGCGGGCTGTGCCTCTACCCTGTGTCTCCCTCTTGTGCACTGTGAATTATATGGAGAACTATGAAAGTGCATTATACTATAATGAGGTGTATTACAATGTATGGAGGACTATGGGGGTACATTATATTGTATGGAAGTCTGTGAGGCTGTTTTATGCTATATGGAGGCATATGAGGCTGCATTATACTATATAGAGGATAATGAGGTTGCATTATAATAATTGGATGACTATGGGGGCTACCTTCTGAATGAAGGACTATGGGGTGCGTTATAATACACAGAGGACTATGGGATACATTGTAATGTATGGAGGAATGTGGGGATGTATTATAATAATTGTAGGAATATGGTGGCAGAGGAGGAAGACCATATAAACTATGATGGGGGACATATATTCCACGATAAGGGCCATAATCCGGGAGGAGGACCATAGATAACGTGATGAGGAACATTAATGCATAATGAAGGGGGAGAGGGGTCAATTTGTGAGTCTTTATTGGATTTAGAGCATTACACGGGGCCCTTACTTCTGACCAACGTGCACGCGGAAGGTAGGGGTCCAGGCATAAATTTTGCACTGGGGCCCAACAAACTCTAGTTACACCACTGGGGAGCCCTATGGGGGGACTGCATATGAAATGTAAGTCCCATCTCATATACAGCCCCCCATAGTGCTCTCATCTCATATACAGCCCCCCATAGAGCTCCCATATCATATACAGACCCCCATAGGGCTCTCATATCATATATAGGCCACTAAAGGGCTCCCATTATGGGAGTCCTATGGGGGGTTGTATATGATACGGGAGCTTTATGGGGGGACTGTATATGATATGGGAGTCCCATCTCATATACAATGCCTCCAATGCTTCATAGGGCTCCCATATCATATACAGCCCCCCCATAGGGCTGCCATAATGGGAGCCCTTTAGGGGGCTATATATGATATGGGAACCCTATGGGGTTGCTGTATATGACATGGAAGCCTATGGGGGGCTGTATATGAGATGGGAGTCCATCTCATATACAGTCAGCCTCCCACAGGGCTCCCATATACAGCCCCCCATAGGGCTCCTGACCCCCCACATTATCTCCCAAGTCACTCTCTTGTCTCTTATTTAACAAGTATAATGTATTTACATCTTTACATTTTTTTTTTCTCTCCTAGACAGTCCTTGCAGCTCCAGCCTCCAGCAGTTCTCCCAACTTCAGCTTGTCTGTCAACCGCTCGGCACAACGACGAGGCGCTCAGTGATGATGTCATCACTCAGTCCCCGCTGAGCTGATCTGCAGTGCAGAGCGGCCGGCAGACAATGAGGGCGGGATTAAAACTACTGCTCCGCCCTGCCCTCTGCTTACCGACAGCGCTGCCTGAGGCAACCGTTACCTACTAAGACAGGTGGAGGTGGCCTCATCATGATAGGTGTGTGCACCCCTGCTTCTGGGGGGGCACCTGCCCCCCAGCCCCACGCTGGGTACGCCCATGAATTTGTCATGGGGCTAAATGTACATTGGGCCATGCAAACATAGACTGAAAAGAAAGTTTAATAATTCAAGTGTCAGTGTTGCTTGCCGACATGTGTCAACCAACATGTGCACCCTACACAAATCACAAACCCCATGTCACCCCCCAAATATAATAGTCACACATGTACGTTCTCCAGTTGCCAATCACGCACTTCACCCTGCGGTTCATTCTTGATGTATTGAGGTGACGTGACGGCGTCCCTGAAAGGCACACTACTCTGTTGCGCCGTTGTGCAGTCCCTCAAGTGTCTTCTGCGTGACAACTCTGCGCAATGACGTCATGTCATTGTGTGACATTGGGCCCTGCCTTCCAGGTGCTTTTGTGGTGCCCTGCAAATGCAGGTAACCACAGATCTCTCTGTTGTACAGCTGGGTTTCCACAGCAGGTACCTACTACGAACAACACCTTCCACCCGGCACAGTAGGGGGAGCTTAACTTGCTGCCCTTAGGCAGGATCCCTTATATATACTGCTGCTGGGGAGGAGCTAGTCAGAGTGTGTGCAGATGCTAGAAGAGCTGCAGGGAAGTCCTGGTGTTCGGTGCCACGTGTAGGACCGAGCCAGTGACCCAGGAGCCTTTCAGCGTCCCACCAGCCTAAGTGGGACTGAAGGCAGAGAGCTTAGAGGAGGAACAGAAGCAGGAACAGGTAGCTCAGACAGTGACTTCGTTCCAGAGACAGAGAGAAGCTGGATATTGGGGATCCGCACCGGTGGGAGAACTACAAGTCCCACAGAAAACCCCTTGGCACCGAGGAAGCTTCAGCTACCCGGTCTCCTGAGAGAGTCAAAGAGATGGAACCAGGAACATTAGGTGCTGCAGAGCCCAGAGAAGGTCGTCCCGGAGACCGCACAGGAGGAGAGAAAGAGAGATACAGACAAGGGAAGAGAGAGGAGGCAAGTCAGGATTTAATAGACTGTGCTTCAGCAAATACACCAAGAAGGAGGCCTTATACCCACTTCCTGTGGGAGCCCACTGTGCAGACCGGTCACCCGTCAGTGCTCTGGACAATTTACCTGAATTCCATCAGTTAAAAAGGTAAAGAGACTTCTACTGTGTGCGTGCATCATTTTCTCTCCCTCACCGTGCCCCTCTATAGACTATTCCTATTCTCCCTAACCATCCCAGCTCTGCTGCAACCTGCTCATCCTCACTACGCTGCCCCGAGGTCCCAGTCCTGCCTGCGGGGATTATACCACCACTGCCGCAATAACACTGACCTCCGGAGGACTGTAACGGCGCTGGTGATCCCTCACCAGACACAGCAGGTGGCGTCACGACTAAAACTGTATATAATCCCTGTAAATAACCCCTTTTCAAGAGCACCGCTCCCCAGGACACGGGCTCAGGCGCAGTCGCCATTCCCCGTGACACAGAGTTAACCCACTGCCGCCTGATACCCGAGTACCCCTTGCCCTGGGGCGGAACACTTTCCCTTCCCCTACAGAGGTAGCAATGGCGTCTGCACATAGAGCTACAGCATGGAATGAGCCTAAGCTGTTAATTTTCATCAACATGTTGGACAGCTGGGAATATTGGTGTCACCAGCGCCCCCAGCACCCACGTATCCACAAGCAGGTTATCCTGCGTACAGTAAAGAGGGCCCTGCTGAGGAGATTGCGTGTGGAGCGCAGCACCCAGCAGATACAGAAGAAGATGGCGGACATGAGATACAAGTGTCCAGGGCGCATTGAGACCATCCGTGCACGGATTAGGAGGCTTCGTGGTGAGTAATTTTGATACACACATAAGGAGGTCGACAGGGTAGGGGTACTCCGGTAGCGGGGCTGATGATGACTTACAGTCATATGAAAAAGTTTGGGCACCCCTCTTAATCTTACTCTTTTTTTTAGTTTAAAATTGTTTTTTTGCAACAGCTATTTCAGTGTGATATATGTAATAACTGATGGACACAGTAATATTTCTGGTTTGAAATGAGGTTTATTGTAGTAACCAAAAATGTGAAATATACATTATTTCAAAATTTGACAGGTGCCAAAGTATGGGCACCCTTCTGATTTTCATGATTTGAATACTCCTAACTACTTTTTACTGACTTACTGAAGCACTAAATTGGTTTGGTAACCTCATTGAGCTTTGTACTTCATAGGCCGCTGTATCCAATCATTAGAAAAGCTATTTCAGGTGTCCACTTGCAAGTGGTTCTCCTAGTTGCATCTTCTCTGAGGAGTGGCATCATGGGCTCCTCAAAACAGCTCTCAAATGATCTGAAAAAAAAGATTGTTCAACATAGTTGTTCAGGGGAAGGATACATAAAGTTGTCTCAGAGATTTAACCTGTCAGTTTCCACTGTGAAGAACATAGTAAGGAAATGGAAGACCACAGGGACAGTTCTTGTAAAGGCCAGAAGTAGCAGGCCAACAAAAATATCAGAAAGGCAGAGAAGAAGAATGGTGAGAACAGTCAAGAACAATCCACAGACCACCTGCAAAGACCTGCATCATCATCTTGCTGCAGATGGTGTCACTGTGCATCGGTCAACAATACAGCACACACTGCACAAGGAGAAGATGTATGGGAGAGTGATGCGAAAGAAGCCGTTTCTGCATGCACGCCACAAAGAGAGTCGCCTGAGGTATGCAAAAGCACATTTGGACAAGCCAGTTTCATTTTGGAAGAAGGTCCTGTGGACTGATGAAACAAGGATTGAGTTGTTTGGTCATACAACAAGGCGTTATGCATGGCGCCACAAAAACACAGCATTCCAAGAAAAACACTTGCTACCCACTGTCAAATTTGGGGGAGGGTCCATCATGCTTTGGGGCTGTGTGGCCAGTGACGGCACCGGGAATCTTGTTAAAGTTGAGGGTCACATGGATTCCATTCAGTATCAGCAGATTCTTGAGAATAATGTTCAAGAATCAGTGTCAAAGTTGAAGTTACGCCGGGGATGGATCTTTCAGCAAGACAATGATCCAAAACACCGCTCCAAATCTACACAGGTATTCATGCAGATGAACAATTATAATGTTCTGTAATGGCTATCCCAGTCCCCAGACCTGAATATCATTGAACATCTGTGGGATATTTTGAAGCGGGCTGTCCATGCTCGGCGACCATCAAACTTAACTGAACTGGAATTGTTTTGTAAAGAGGAATGGTCAAAAATACCTTCATCCAGGATCCAGGAACTCATTAACAGCTGCAGGAAGCGACTAGAAGCTGTTATTTTTGAAAAAGGTGGATCTACTAAATATTAATGTCACTTTTCTGTTGAGGTGCCCATACTTTTGCACCTGTCAATTTTTGAAATAATGCATATTTCACATTTTCGGTTAGTACAATAAACCTCACTTCAATCCTGAAATTTTACTGTGTCCATCAGTTATTACATATATCACACTGAAATAGCTGTTGCAAAAAAACAATTTTAAACAAAAAAAAAAAAAGAGTAAGATAAAGTGAGGTGCCCAAACTTTTTCATATGACTGTAGATGTTGGATCATGGCTGGTTGGCACCCGCTCCCGTGCCCTGGACCCTCAATGGCAGGGATGGTGGGGGGAATGATGGTGGTAAAGGGGATAGGTTACGTGACGCCACCTGTGGTACCTGGTAACGTGTATACCAGCGCTGCGGCCGGCCGCTGAGGTGATGGAGGTGCAGCTCATTGTAGTACAGCTCCCCATAGGTGGAGCTTTACCTCAGGGCAGCGGGTAGGGATGAGGGGAGTTGTAGTAGTGTCTCTGCGGTTAACGCTGTGGATGCCGGCGGTTAAACAGGCACATGCACACACAGTAGTCTTTGTTTCGGTACCTTTTACTGGTGACAGGGTAACAGGTACAGTCCAGAGAAGTAACCTGGTCCCCGATGCAATTTGGGACTTTCACCTTGGAGAGTTGTGAGGCCTCCTCTGTCTCTGTGTACGGTGGTTTGGGGTAAGTCCTGCCTGTAACTGAACTCGCCGCTCCTTTTCCCCTCCCAGGGCTTTGCTCTAAACTGACAATGAGGTCCTTCTGCAGGGTCCCTATTCCTCTTTTGGCCCTGTTCCTGAGCTTGGTCAGTTTGAGTGTCTCTTTCTATTTACCTCAGGGGGATTTGGTCCTTCTGGTCCTTCCGAGCGTCAGACTCCGGTGTCCGGGTGTACTACAGTGAAACCGATTTTGTTCCCTTCTATTATTCTCCTATTCTCCACTGGCCTTCGACCCTCTCCCAAGGGTGCACCACAGCTGGGTCAGTGTTCCCTGGTCCTGGGCCTGGATCGTTCCCAGCGACCAGCTCCTCACTCCTGCTCTCTTCACTGTCTCACTGGAACTAACTGCTTCTGACTGGACTAACTGGAACTAACTGACTCCTTCCCTCAGACCTGGATCTTTTAGAGGGGAACTGGCTTAAGGCAGCCAGTAGAGCTTCCCCTTCAGGTCTGGGGTGGAAGGTGTTGTGTGCTGTGTGTACCAAGGTGTAAATCCCTCCTTGCACCGGTGGATCCTGTGGCAATCCCCTGCAGGGGTGCCACACACATACCTCATCACAAAAAACAAACAAACCTGTAGCACCACATGGAAGTGTAGCCTGGCAGATAGGTACCCTGAGCACCTGATGTTGTGCCTTCATCCCTGTGCATCTGCTGGTTAGTCCAAAAGCAACAGGAAAGTGCACACTACACTACTATGTGTTGCCATCAGTGATGTGAACATACTCCTCATAGCACTATATCAACACACATACAATTGTGGCCAAAAGTATTGACACCCCTGCAATTCTCTCAGATAATACTCAGTTTCTTCCTGAAAATGATTGCAATCACACATTCTTTGGTATTATTATCTTCATTTAATTTGTCTTCAATGAAAAAACATAAAAGAGAATCAAGCAAGAAGCAAAACATTGATCATTTCACACAAAACTCTAAAAATGGGCCAGACAAAAGTATTGGCACCCTCAGCCTAATACTTGGTTGCACAACCTTTAGCCAAAATAACTGCAATCAACCGCTTTCGGTAACCATCAATGAGTTTCTTACAATGCTCTGCTGGAATTTTAGACCTTTCTTCTTTGGCAAACTGCTCCAGGTCCCTGATATTTGAAGGGTGCCTTCTCCAAACTGTCATTTTTAGATCTCTCCACAGGTGTTCTATGGGATTCAGGTCTGGACTCATTGCTGGCCACCTTAGAAGTCTCCAGTGCTTTCTCTCAAACCATTTTCTATTGCTTTTTGAAGTGTGTTTTGGGTCATTGTCCTGCTGGAAGACTCATGACCTCTGAGGGAGACCCAGCTTTCTCACACTGGGCCCTACAATATGCTGCAAAATTTTGTTGGAAGTCTTCAGACTTCATAATGCCATGCACACGGTCAAGCAGTCCAGTGCCAGAGGCAACTCTATGTTGATGCCTTTGCCCAAAAAGCTCTACTTTTGTCTCATCTGACCAGAGAACATTCTTCCAAAACGTTTTAGGATTTCTCAGGTAAGTTTTGGCAAACTCCAGCCTGGCTTTTTTATGTCTCGGGGTAAGAAGTGGGGTCTTCCTGGGTATCCTACCATACAGTCCCTTTTCATTCAGACGCCGACGGATAGTACGGGTTGACACTGTTGTACCCTCGGACTGCAGGGCAGCTTGAACTTGTTTGGATGTTAGTCGAGGTTCTTTATCCACCATCCGCACAATCTTGTGTTGAAATCTTTGAAATTTTTCTTTTCCGTCCACATCTAGGGAGGTTAGCCACAGTGCCATGGGCTTTAAATTTCAGTACCAAGCACAAGGGCTATAATTTCACGCTCTTACAGTGCAGGACCATGGAGAGTTCCACCAGCCGCCAGAGATTACAGCAACTCAGTGAAGTGCAGTAATTGCCGGGTTTTTAGAAAATGCTGAATTAACCACTACGGACACATTCTTTCCTGTCAGGTTGTGTCCAGGGAGTCTGGACAAAACCAGGCACAAGCTGGCAGGACAGAATCATTGGGTTAAGCCGACATAACCGGCTTATTAACCGCATCTGCTGGCTCCCGGTTAACATACAGCACAGAAGCTGCAGATGGCGTTAATATGCCAGTTAACCCTGGGAAGTTTTAAAAATGCTGTTGTCAAAGCAGTACAAAGCCCCACATAGCTATTATATCTACAGATCTTTATCTGTACATATATAGCTATCGTGAAACAAAAAAGAAATAATGCGCCATTTGGTAAAGCCCCGTTATGATTATT
Source organism: Allobates femoralis (assembly GCA_033576535.1). Classification (NCBI taxonomy): domain Eukaryota; kingdom Metazoa; phylum Chordata; class Amphibia; order Anura; family Aromobatidae; genus Allobates; species Allobates femoralis. The sequence goes on from JARQOC010000006.1 coordinate 103,711,877, forward strand.
ATGCCTGGGGAGGGAGGAATTGCGCTCACCTGGAAGAGTTGTGCTGAGGCTCCCCACAACACGAGTGTGAGCGAGATGTCACTGTGTGGACGCCGACTGGAAGGGAGGAACAGCTTCCTGCACGGTCAGGTGATGGGGTCACGTGATCAAAGGAGGCATCTCTCTGTGACGTCACCACAGGTCCTGTGGTTCAGCTAGGTACTAGCAGCGGATTCACCACAGGTCTTAGGGGATTGTTACTGCTCACAGCTGCTGCCCCACCGCTCTCCCATAAGGGAGATGTAATAGTATACAGTATGCACAAGGATAAATGCGGTGTACTGGGGAGCGCTAAAACAAGTAGAAAATCGCAAGAATTATGTACCAACCTATTTTATTAAAATTATAGCTGCTCTCATATGCCACTACGCGTTACGATAGCCCCTACTATCTTCATCAGGTGAAGATAGTAGGGGCTATCGTAACGCGTAGTAGCGTAAGAGAGCAGCTATAATTTTAATAAAATAGGTTGGTACATAATTCTTGCGATTTGCTACTTGTTTTAGCGCTCCCCAGTACACCGCATTCATCCTTGTGCATATAATATGCATATAATATGTACAGTTATATGAAAAAGTTTGGGCACCTCTCTTAATCTTACTCTTTTTTTTTTTTTTTATTAAAATTGTTTTTTTGCAACAGCTATTTCAGTGTGATATATGTAATAACTGATGGTCACAGTAATATTTTAGGATTGAAATGAGGTTTATTGTACTAACCGAAAATGTGAAATATGCATTATTTCAAAAATTGACAGGTGCAAAAGTATAGGCACCTCAACAGAAAAATGACATTAATATTTAGTAGATCCACCTTTTGCAAAAATATCAGCCTCTAGTCGCTTCCTGCAGCTGTTAATGAGTTCCTGGATCCTGCATGAAGGTATTTTTGACCATTCCTCTTTACAGTTCAGTTTGATGGTGGCCGAGCATGGGCAGCCCGCTTCAAAACATCCCACAGATGTTCAATGATATTCAGGTCTGGGGACTGGGATGGCCATTCCAGAACATTGTAATTGTTCCTCTGCATGAATGCCTGAGTAGATTTGGAGCGGTGTTTTGGATCATTGTCTTGCTGAAAGATCCATCCCCGTCGTAACTTCAAATTTGACACTGATTCTTGAACATTATTCTCAAGAATCTGCTGATACTGAGTGGAATCCATACGACCCTCAACCTTAACAAGATTCCCGGTGCTGTCACTGGCCACACAGCCCCAAAGCATGATGGACCCTCCCCCAAATTTGATAGTGGGTAGCAAGTGTTTTTCTTGGAATGCTGTGTTTTTGTGGCGCCATGTATAACGCCTTGGTGTATGTCCAAACAACTCAATCTTTGTTTCTTCAGTCCACAGGACCTTCTTCCAAGATGAAACTGTCTTGTCCAAATGTGCTTTTGCATACCTCAGGCGACTCTCTTTGTGGCGTGCATGCAGAAACGGCTTCTTTCGCATCACTCTCCCATACAACTTCTCCTTGTGCAGTGTGCGCTGTATTGTTGACCGATGTACAGTGACACCATCTGCAGCAAGATGATGCTGCAGGTCTTTGCAGGTGGTCTGTGGATTGTTCTTGACTGTTCTCACCATTCTTCTTCTCTGCCTTTCTGATATTTTTGTTGGCCTGCAACTTCTGGCCTTTACAAGAACTGTCCCTGTGGTCTTCTATTTCCTTACTATGTTCCTCACAGTGGAAACTGACAGGTTAAATCTCTGTATCTTTTATCTTTTGATACTTTTTGTATCCTTCCCCTGAACAACTATGTTGGACAATCTTTTTTTTTCAGATCATTTGAGAGCTGTTTTGAGGGGCCCATGATGCCACTCCTCAGAGAAGATGCAACTAGGAGAACAACTTGCAAGTGGACACCTGAAATAGCTTTTCTCATGATTGGATACACCGGGCTATGAAGTACAAAGCTCAATGATGTTACCAAACCAATTTAGTGCTTCAGTAAGTCAGTAAAAAGTAGTTAGGAGTATTCAAATCATGAAAATCAGAAGGGTGCCCATACTTTTGCACCTGTCAAATTTTGAAATAATGCATATTTCACATTTTTGGTTAGTACAGTAAACCTCATTTCAAACCTGAAATATTACTGTGTCCATCAGTTATTACATATATCACACTGAAATAGCTGTTGCAAAAAACAATTTTAAACAAAAAAAAAAAAGAGTAAGATTAAGAGGGGTGCCCAAACTTTTTCATATGACTGTAGCTATCAGGCTTTCTTGAGTCGGGACAATAGCACACACATGAGTGACTCACACAGTGTGCTGTCTGGATGCGAGGTTTCCTCGCGCACATAGACTTTTATTAGCCACTCGCACGTCAAACACGTGTTCAGTTGCAGCATGAACTCACATTTGACTCGCAGTGCGAGTTCAGCACAGCGGACATGCACCAGGGTGCCCTGCCCGATATGGCATGACTGGTCCAAGTGCAATGCGAGTTTCCTTCACATTTCAACCGCACAGTGTGCCTTCAGCCTAAAAGTAAAATCCTAAAATGTTTTAATAACTAATAATACTACTGATCAGAGGTGACTGTCCAGATATTTTACATACAGTTAGGGTGCATACTCACGGTCAGGGAATGCAGCGTTTTGGACGCAGCATATTGCTATGCTTCTCCTCACTGCAGCGTTATTCGAGCTGCGGTGCAGGTTGCCGCGCTCCCGCATCTCCGCAGCATGTTAATTTCATGCTTCGGAGTTGGAAGAGGTCCCCATCGGCTGACGCAGGGAAAAGCCACCTAGCACTCACCGCAGATCATGATCACAGGGTGGCTGTTCAAGAAGCAGCGCCTCCGGATCGTGAGCACATACCCTAAGGAAACTATAAAACTGTTCACCAAGGCAGTTCAGACCCATTCCATGCATAAAACTTTCCAGTTCGGTCCATGTTCAGGCTGTCAATGATGTTCATTAGGTAGGACACGGAGCGCTCAGGAGAAAACAGCTTCTCTTTGGGGACGTTTTTGTGGTAAGGACTTGATAAACCTGTTTCCACTGTTCCTGGATGCAGAGAAACACAGACCACTTTGTTCTTCCCTCTTCCCAGTTCAATAGAAAGACATTTGGTAGCCATATTTAGGGCAGACTTAGACATCCTGTAGCTGTACCACCCTCCCAAACCTAAAAGACATAAAACAATTATTTTTAAAACTCTCTTTTAGAACAAAACAAGTCTACCGTACAGACACATTTGTATGATTTTTTTCGTCCTAATGACAGTGTACTCATCCTCGCTCTTCCGATAACTATATTTCCAGTATTCCCAGACATCGCCATTGACGTTAGTTGTGCAAAAAGAGTCTAACATGAAACTTTGCATTGAGCTTTACCTTCTATTGTTTTTTTTTGATGGACACAACAGTTTAAGGATTTTGGTGTTGGTGGAGCTTGTTAAAATCACCTGGATCAGCGCCAATTCCAAGCAGGTAAATTTTCCGCACACTTGAATGGCTCATCAACACCAGATCGGTGGAGCTCCGACACCAGGCATCGCAACTGATTGGCTGTTAACATCTGATCTGTGGGGCTACCAAATGTCAGAACCTCACCGGTCATCATTTTCATGTGTCTGGAGAAACCCTTTAAGGGTACCTTTACACGCCGCCACGGCAGGCTGGATACATCGCGCTACTTCACGTGCACGAGCACGCTCAAACGGCTACAAACGGTCAACGCACCCTCTTTACACGCCGCCACAAGGTGCGCTACGCCACGCTACATCTATAGCTAGCTACATCGCCGGGTGTCTCAAGTAGCCAGCTGTTGCTCATTTACACACCGCTACAACCAGCTACTATGGGCGGACCTGGTGCAGCAGGGACAGCACATAGGCGTGCTCCAATTGTGGATTACAAGACTTCCGTACGCTGATAGGACGAAGCAATAACATCCTGATTGGGCAGGCATCGCAGGAGGCTGAGTAATACAGCACGCTCGAGCGATTGTGTAGTGTGACTCGTCAGCTCCTTAAATATGCCTCCCTATGCAGCGACTACCAATCGTCATGCAGCAGCTTCCACCAATGATCGCACATGGGGCGCGGTAACATGGAGCCGAGGTCACGCCTTAGCTACATTGCAGCTACAGCCCCGGGTGTCCAGAGTTCCCTTCCGTTGCTTCTTTACACGCCGATACAGCTCGCTACCATCGGCGATATAGCCATCTGTTTTCGAGCAGAGCCCATAAACAGATGTATCTGTCGCCGGCTGTAGCGTCGCGTCTTCAGACGCCGCTACGACGGGCTACATTGACGCTACAAGCTACATTTGTAGCCTGTAGCGCGATGTATCCAGCCTGCCGTGGCGGCGTGTAAAGGTACCCTTAAAGATATTTCCAGGATTTATGAAAAAAAAAATCCATTAGCCATGCTTTACAATAAAAGCAAAACAAAAAAACCTTTAGAATCCCTGCGTCTCCAGTGTGGAAGGTTTTCTGCTGTTCTCTACTTATGTCCTGCTGTACATTATATACATACATGCTGCAGCCAATCCCTGAAGTCAGCGTAGATGCTATCGTGTACATCACATAGCTTCATAGCTTCTGAGGCCAACGATTGACTGCAGGGGTCACGTGAACAATGTGCAGCATGTAATCACTGTAGGACGCCAGCGAAGACCGACCAGAAGTGGCAGTGCTGGAGAGGCACGGGACAGAAGATGTGATATTTATTTTATATACCATATCCTCTGCTCTTGGCTAAGCAAAAATCTCCAAAAACACTTTGAAATATAAACGTGAATCGATTAATACACTGTTTATTTTGGCAGGGTCCACGCTCAAGACCTTACCAAGTACATCTTCAGACAAGTCTCAATGACATCAGAAGAATAGCGAGATAGTACTGGGAACATTATTGTTAGAAATATGGACCTCCCTGGGCAATTATCACCTTAATAAACCTTACAGCATTGCCACCAGTTCTTACCATTATCAGATATAGAGCCGACTTTAGCGCTCATATTAACTAGAATGGCATTGTGCTGCTTGGACTCGTCAGATGACTGCGCCCCAAAGGCTCCTCTTCCTTTCAAGAGAAGTGGTGAGAAATATTTGGCCATCAGTAATGGACCTATTGTATTCGTATCCAGTGCCAGAGAGAGACCCTAGAGACGTGAGAAAACAAGGCGACAGACATTAATAAAGGCAGACCCCTAAAGGTTGTAAAGCCGCATGTCTCATTAATTCTTTCAGTGCCTTCTGCCCCATGGCCAACTTGTAGGGTGAACTGGTTTTTGCTACCTCATCTGAGAGCATCATGATGTAGGAAAAGAGACCCTGAATCCAAAGATATTTCACTTAGTTTACTGGATGCAGCGGTCTGACACAAGCAGTTTTTAGATTTAACAATGCAGCAGAGCTCAGAAAGCTGCCCCTGCCCACACCAGGCTTTCTATATACAAATGTCCATAGACGGTGAGCTGCTAATCATAAAAGAGGGCGTGCCAAACTAGCTGAACTCTTTTTCACCTAGTCCACTAATGATAATTCCTGAACATTGCTGGTAATCAACAGCATGGACCTTGACAAGAGACACATCATTGACATCTGTGTGTTAACCAATGCAACATTCTGTCTTCAGATTACATAGAAAGAAACAGCTGACAGATCCCCTTTAAGCATCAGATACCAAGGCCAGGTATTACAAAGATTTGCAGACTCATTCCTCAGTCCCCACCTTTTGATCTTCTGCCTTAGGACGCGTGAGCATTGAATGCGATACGCTAATGACCCTCGGCTCAGGCTCTGCTGCAAGCGTGACCATGTGTCACAGCTGTGGAGGAGAGGGAGAGATTAATCTCTCCATTTCCTCCGTTGTCTGTCTCGGCATATATCGCGCTGCACTTGGATGACATCTGTGTACAGTGCAATGTTTCACACGCACCCATACATTTGTATGGGTGCGCGTGATCTGAGACTCGCTGCCATGTCATGAAAAAAAACTTACATATGGCCACTGCCTCATTGCTTAAAGGGATTGTCTGGGCTTTTGCTATAATTCATATGTGTACTAGGCTGCAAAATGTTGACAGTTTGTAATATACCTCATAGACTGTGAGCCCTCGTGGACAGGGTCCCTGCCCCTCCTGTACCTGTACGTCCTGATCGCCTAGATTTAGTGTACTTGTTCTTGTCTCCCTCATCCTCATGTAAAGCGCCATGGAACCTAATGGCGCTATATAAATAAATAATAATAATAATAATACATGCTGTCAACATTTTTCATAGTTACCTAGATATCACATATTTGTGGCAGCGAGGGAACGTCCAGGGGGTGTGTTTATGTTGAAGCCTGCATGGAAGTGGGAACCTGGTCATTTCCTTCCAGTCTCCTACAAACACACCCCCTCCCCCAGTCTCAGTATGGCCAGCCACCCCCAGGGCCCCTACAGCCCGCCCCAGCCCCTAATGTCACCTCCCACCCACACTGCACTGACACACTGTGCCATATCTGCAGCTGTGTAGGAGATTCGTTCAGTGTCTCAGTGCAGTGGGGACCATTGCATGTGTGTGCGCTCACCCTGTGGGCTATGTGCAGGGAAACCGAGGTCCGCACTCCGCTGCCCAAGTCTCTGCTGTCTGTGGAGTGGCGTCCAATGCTTCTCTCCATTCCTCTAGTACCATTGAGCACAGAGTCGGTGAAGCGGTTCTCTCTATAGCGCTCCACCGGCTCTATGGTAGTGGAGGAATGGAGAGAGACATTGGAGTGTGGACCTTGTCTCCCCTGCACACAGCCCACAGGGTGAGCGCACACACATGCAGCGGTCCCCACTGCACTCATACGTTGTGCCGAATCTCCTTCACAGCAGCGTATTCAGCACAGTGTGTTAGTGCAGTGGGGACCGCTGTGTACAATGGGGGTGGGTGATGACATTAGGGGCTGGGGAGGGCTGTGGAGCTATGGGGATGGTTGGGAATAGTGTACAGTGGGGAGGGGGTGGGCAGTAGGAGCTCTGGGGGTTGCTGGGCATAGTGTAGAGTGGGGAGGGGGCGGGCCTGTAGGATCCTGGGGGTGGCTGGCCATAGTGTGGAGTTGGGGAAGGTGCAAGCTTGTAGGTGACTGGGAGGAAACAACTATTTACTCATTTCGATGCAGGCTCCAATACAAACACGCCCCCTGGATGTTCCCTGGCTGCCGCAAATATGTGATATCTAGGTAATGCAGCCTAGATACACATATCAATTATAGCAAAAGCCCGGACAACCCCTTTAACAATGGTGCAAGTATAATCCGATGTTTCATTTGATTGCAGTCGTCCATTGTAAATGCAAGTGGAACCGAGGTGTTATTCAGACATCAGGTCCTAGAAGCCTGGTGTCTAGTCTCTACTCATTTGCTCATTTGTTCTCAGTAGGTAAATGAAGAAAAGTAATTCTCCTTCATGAATAATATTGCTATATATTTATACAAATGTTGCATTAAAGGAGTTCTCTGGTTTATTGTTCAACCTGACTAAGGGAATACATCCAGAAAGAGGAAAAGAAGCTGTACTCACCCATGGAATCTGCTGATGCTCCAATAGTCAGCGCCAGATCAAAAGTTATGATGTCATGACCAACAATGACTGGCATGCTGCAGCCATTAAATATCAGGAGACCAGTGATTGAGAGTGGGAACGTCATTGCTTCTGGTTCAGTACAGAATGTTTGAATGGCAATTCTGGAGTACATTTCAGACTCCATGGGCGCTATACCCATGGCTCAATCATTCAGTATTTGGAGACTGCAGGGAAAGCAGCCAGGTAAGCTGGGAGTAACTGAGATTACCCGACACAGTTGCCATAGTAACCGCTAGCTAACGATTACTATGGCAACAGTGTCCTTTGGTGACATCACCACTTTCCCTGTCGCAGCTCTCAGCTCACTCATTCAGTGTTCGGAGGTCACGGGGATAGGATGCTATCTCTGCGTCCTCTGATGAAGCTGTGCTGAGAGTGCGTTGTGTCAAGCATAGAGAAGTCATTGCAGAGCATCCGAGGAGGGATATGAGGGTTGAGAGGTTAATAAAGATAAAGTTGCTAACTATCTTCGTTTTTTATTTCTAATAAAAAAAATGTTTCTATGTGTATGGTGTCTTCTTTACTATTTGAGATTCTTAATGGCCGGGTCTAATATTGGCTGACGTTAAGAATCTCTGGCTTAATGCCAGTTGGCAAGTACAAATCTGGCATTAACCCCTTAATTACCCAGCATACCACCACAACCAGGGTCACTGGAAGAGCCTGGTAAAGTGCCTGCAAATGGTCCTACGATTAATGCGTCATTTTCAGGGGCAGCTACAGGCTATTTTTTAGTGTGAGGGGGCTCTGACCCTGCCACAAATACCATCCCTCAGCTGCCTAGTTTTACCTTGGCTGGAAACTAAAAATAGGGCAAAGTTCAATGCCGTTTTTTTTTGCCAGCCAAGGTAAAATTAGGCAGCTGAGGGTGGCAGCTCTCAGCTGTCCGCTTTATTTGGAAAAGAAAAGAATAGACGCACCACACAAAGATACAGCAATAATTCAAGGGGCGCTCACCATGGCCAGATAAAAACAGAGCCAAGAAAGAGAAGACAAGGCAAAATTGAGAGCAACAGCACAAAGTAATATGAAAAAGTGACAAATGTAATTTTATTCAGTGCATATATACAAAAGGGCAATTAAAAACAGTTAAAAATAAAGGGGCACATGGGACATACTACAGTAATAATTTAGCATGCGTACAAGTGTGGTCTTCAATAACTGGCACAAATATAACAGTAACAATGTGGCCAAATGTGTAAAGGTAGACATATTATATGGTATAATCCAAACCACTGGATACATGGTGGTAAACAATAGTAGGGTATATCAGATATAATAGAACATTTGGGCTAAATTGAAAAATATTCCAAAGCCCTACACATTTTTTAATTATTTCTTTAACACACTATGGCGGCAGGTTGGTTGCCATACACTAATATTGAGAGAGATAAGGAGCAGACTGTTTTGTAGCAGACACTTGGTCCACAAATCTACATGGCCATGTGAACAGCCCCATAGACCCATAATGGGTACCAATTCTACCCATGGGAAACTCGGGATCGTTCATATATAAAAATAATGTCCGAATGAGGCCTAGTTCTAGACTTACCTCTGCCGAGACTTCTCTAAGACTGGTTTCTCCCTTTCCGCTGGGGTGTAACATGGCGGAGGAATTTATTAAAAGGTCTAGACACCCAAAGTTTTGTGCTACCAGCTGTGCAGTCTCCTGGATATCACCTTTTCTGGTCACATCAAGTCTCTGAATACTGAGTACTTCTGGGTGCTGCTCCCTCAGTGCCTGCAGATCCGTGGCCGACTGTGGCTCTCTGCATGTTGCTATTATTTTGGCTTCACATCGAGATGACACTAGAAACTTGCAGAACTGGAGGCCGATGCCCCGGCTAGCCCCCTGGATCAGTGCTATCCCCCCAGTCATGCTCACAGGGTAGAAGGCTCACTCTTCTAGAAGGCCCCTGCTGCTTATGAAACATCGTAAAATATAAACTGAACCCCAGCACCACCTAGTGGAAGCCACTTGAATTGTGAATGAACGCTCAAAACAGATACAAACTCATCTATGCGCTTTTTTCAGAATAATATTTATTCACTTATATAGCAACATTAATTCCACAGCACTTTACACACATCAGCAATGCTGTCCCCATTACGGATCACAATCTAAATTCCCTATCAGTATGTCTTTGGAGTTGGAGAGGAAGCCCACGCAAGCACGGGGAAAACATACAAACTCTTTGCAGATGTCATCCTTTGTGGGATTTGAGCTTAGGACAGCAAGACTGCAGTGCTAACCACTGAGCCACAGTGCGGCCCATTTTTAATCACTTTCCTTTTCTATCTAGTGTCATTAAGTTGCTGTTTTTGGCACCAAATTCTTCAAAAATTGCACTCGTGATTCATAGATTTGGTGAAAAGAGAAAAATGTTCTTCTTTCTTTTACTTGAAATGATTTTGCAACTGTTTGGCACCAAAAATCCTACCAAAAATGCTAATACTGGAGTGGAATTGTTCCCAATTAGTATTTCTCTAAAAAGTCACAATTGATGAATCAGGCAAAAATTCGCTAAAAACATATTATGGGAACTCAGCCTAACACAGAGGTATTACCCCACAGACATATTTGCTTCATGGCAGCAAGGGGTTATTAACCACTTACCAACAAATGACATACTGCCAAAGGTTGGCTGGCGATTTTAGACTGGAAAGGAAGCACACAGCATGGCCCAACCTAAAGGTACCATTACACACTGCCGCGATCCAGGTAAATTTAGCAAGAAACGATATCACTAATGATCTCATGGGCGCACGGTCGTTAGGACATCGTTTAGAGATCGTTGGTGAGATGTCACACGTCTAGATATCGTGCACGACGCCCCAACCATCCAGCGAGCAGCTATGGTTCGCACAACCCAGCGAACGATACTTGTTCACTGTTGTCAATAGGGAAAGTCGTTAACAACATCGTTATCGCGGTGTCACACAGAATGATGTAGCAGGGTGGCTGATCGCAGATCATCTGATTTGAGAACATGTTCTCAAATCTGCAATCAACGATCCAACGATTTATCGTAACCACATCTCAGAGTCACACACAATGAAGTAATAACGATGTCGTTTGAACGACTCTAAACCCGTGACGTTTCAGCAATATCGTTCACGATCTCGTACCGTGTAACGGGGCATTTAAAGTAAGCCTGTCACCATGTTTTCCTAATATACAGTATCCTCACCACCAGTGGCGTAACTAGAGTCCAATGGGCCCCGGTGCGAAATCTGGACTTGGGCCCCCCCCCGTGCATTTTGGGCCGATGTATGGGCCCATTGCAGCATTATAAACCCTATAAAGTCTGATGAATTTCCCCCTCTCCTTCCTTATATATTAATATCCCCCATCCTGCTACATATATGATCTCCCATTCTGCTATATATATGTCCTCCATCCTGCTGTATATATGGTCTCCATCCTGATATATATACTGTATATATCCTCCATCCTGCTATATATATGTCCTCCATCCTCCCGTATATATGGTCTCCATCCTGCTAGAGATGTCCTCCATCTTGCTATATATATGGTCCTACATCCTGCTATATGTCGTCCATCCTACTGTATATATGGTCTCCATCCTGCTATATATATCAGTCCTCCATCATGCTATATATATATGATCTCCATCCTACTATATACAGTATATGTCCTCCATCCTACTGTATAAAAGGTCTCCATCCCTGCTATATATAGTCTCCCATTCTGTTATATATAGTCTCCCATCCTGCTATATATATGTCGTTCATCCTACTGTATAAAAGGCCTCCATCTTGCTATATATATTGTCTCCCATCCTGCTACATATATGGTCTCCCATCCTGCTATATATATGGTCTCCCATCTTGCTGTATATATGGTGTCCATCCTGCTATATATATGTCCTGCATCATACTGTATAAAAAGGTCTCCATCCTGCATATATATATATATATATATATATATTCTGCATCATACTGTATAAAAGGGTCTCCTTTGTGCTATATATATTGTCTCCCATCCTGCTTATATATATGGTCTTCCATCTTGCTATATATGTCCTCCATCCTGTTAGATATACATGGGCTCTGCTGTATGCCTTCAAAAAAAAAGGTGCTCCACATGCTTCTGTCGTGCCCAGGGCCGGGTACTTGGGTTTCAGAGCAGGGTCTGGGGGATCACTGGTGGCGGTGCCTGAGCCCGTGACCCTGGTGAACAACTAATGGGGGAATGAAGGTGGTAGGATAAAAGTTATTTCATGACGCCACCTGTAGAACCTGGTGAAGGATCACCAGCGCCGCCGCAGTCCTTCAGAGGGCGTATTGCGGTTAGGGTGGTATAGCTTTCTACATGTAAAGCTGGGCTTCCAGGGCAGCGTTGAGTGAACGGTTCGGAGTAATGCTGGGGCCAGGGCATAAATAGTGAAGTAGTCTCTACGGAGCACGAGAACGGGAGGAATAACGCACACACACGATGAGTGTCTCTTTACCTTTTTACTGTGGAGCTTGCAGGTAATTCATCCAGAGCACTGACGGGTGACCAGAAGCACAGTGAACTGCACAGCAAGTGGGTGTAAGGCCTCCTTAAGTTCTCTCCCCTGTTGCTGAAGCCCTGCCCGTGTATAACTTAGCTGGCCTCCTCACTTCTCTCTTCCTCCCTCTCCTTCTGTGCGGTCTGCGGGTTACCCTTGATGATCACCGCTATTCTCTTCTCACTACGGTGTCTGGATCCCTTATATCGAGTACGCAGGGGGACCGGGTGATGGAAGTCTCCACGGTGTAACAGGGTTTTCTGCAGGCCTGAAGCGCTTCTGCAGGTGCGGACCCCGAAGTCCAGTAGTTAGCTGGGCAAACTTACACTGGTTCCTCTACTCTCATGGCTGTCTGTTCTCTTTGCCTTCCGACCCCACTCCTGGGCCTAGCTGGACAGCAGAAGGGCTACTCCGGGTCACTGGTTCGGGCCTAGCACGGCACAGAGCACCAGGACGACTTCGCAGCTCTCCTAGCGTCTGCACACTCTACCTAACTCCTCCCCCAGCACCAGTATTTATAGGGGATCTCGCCTAAAGTCAGCAAGTAAAGCTCCTCATACTGTGCCGCAGTGGAAGATGTTGTTTGGAGATGGTACCCACTGTGGAAATCCAGCTGTGCACTAGGGAAGCTTGTGGCTGCCTGTGTGAGCAGGGTGCCACATTCCCCCCTAGTTAACATCATTACTCCTGGACTGAGACATTTTGTTTTCAACAAGAGGATAACATTTTCAACATCACTAACAGGTGAACTATGTACTGTGAGGTATGTACTCCTGGGGGTTTGCTTGAAAGCGTAAAATGACACCCGAACATGTTTTTAACCATTATACAGCAGTTTATTGAGTGTAAACTGCTCATCTCACATACATACAGAATAAATACATTAAACACTCACATTCTGGTAGGAACAATATCACATAACATTGTGAATACATAGCTCACTACATTACATTCTACAGTACATAAATTATATTGCACATATTTTAACACCCAATTACCTTACGATACCGGTACACACACAGAGTACACGGGTAATACACCGTCCCCTAGGGATCCAGGCCTAGTCGGCTCACCCCTATTCACACCTGACGGTATCTACCCTACGGCCAGGCTCTTCCTTGGCCTAATTCCCCATTGGAGAGTCCAGTCCCTTCCCACAGGCTGCTAACTATTCCCAGCCTCTACACAGCGCTCCAGCTGCTCCGAACCAGGCCCCCGACCTGGGTTTAGTCACTGGACCTCCAGGGCAAGTCAGGCCCCCAAGAACTCCTTGGCACGTGTCTCCAGGTCGCCAACCGCTTCCAAGTCTGCCATCACCAGGGCCAGACCTCCAGGCAAGCGGCTGCACCAAACATGCCCTCGCGAGCCCCTCCTGGGTCAGCCCCACTTCCCAACTCCCGATACTCTATTAACCCCTGTCATCTGACCTCACGGCTCCATTCTCACAGGACTTAGTCTTCTCTCCCCTGAGAGGCTTCTGCTCTGTTTCTCACACACTCGGACCACTCGGCCCCACACATACATGGCCCTTGGTCAGAAGCCATCCTCTCTCATACATGGCCCTTTTACTTAAGCCATCATATATTTTAACGGGACCCTCACAACCTGACTGTCTGTCCCCATGGCTGTTACGGCCGCTTGGCCTCTGTGGGCTCCAACTCCTCACAGGACACACACACATACATCCACTGTCCTTCATGGACTTCTATGGATATCAGCCTTGTCACGCCCAGACCACACACACCAGCACAGTCCAGCATGGACTTCAGCCCTCTAGGCCCAGACCAGGTTGTGAGCCACCTGAGCTTCAGGGCAGTCAAAGCATCCCCCAAGGTCTCCTCACCCTGCCCATGATGCCCAGCTGCCTCCAAGCCTTACCAACACAGGCAGAGATCCTGGATGGCAGCCTCACCACCATGGACAGAGTGAGCCCCCTATAAGTTCAGCCAGGACCCCCTATACACCCAGGTGCTCCGCTAACCTCTCGGTCTGGCCACAGGCTTCATACGACTCAGAGGGGCCGGTGTCTCTGGCATGGAGAGCCAGGCGTCCTGCCTCATCCCCCCAAAGTGGACGGGACCCCTCTGAGATACGTCCTCTCCCTCAGAGGATCATGTCTGGTCTCTCTGGTCTCTGTTGTGTCTGTGTCTCTAATCTGGTCTCTGTCTCCAGACTGCCGTCTCTCCCTAGACTCTGCAGTCTGAACTCCCCTGCAGTCTGATCTGATCTGCAGTCTGTCATCTCCTCTCAGACTGATCTCTGCAGTCTGACGTCTCTGACCAATCCCTCTTACAGACACCTGGCTAGCTCTTTATTGTGGCTGCCACACCCACACTGACACACCCACCTGGGCTGCTATGCAATCAGCACACCTTGCTCACAGCCGCTCATCAGGCTCATGAATCTATCAGGTCTACAGCACTCACTTTCAGCAGTTAACTCCCTGTGTTCCAGGTAGGTTTAACACAGCACACCCACAGTAAAACCGGATAAATGTGAACAGAGCCATATACCGACCACCCATGTGATGCACCCAGCCATGGGTCGCATCACCACAATACAAAGTCTCAAAATGGAAAAATTTACAAAAAACACTGAAAAATGGCAAAAACAGCTAAAGTCCATACGTTGCTAGTCCATTCACCGCAGGCTTTAAGAAGGAAAGAAGTTTGTTGTCACACCAGTCCTGTGACCATGGTCCTTTTATGTACAAAAGAGGGAAAAGTTCCAAGGAAAGGTTCAGTTCAAAGAGTCTATACAGTTAAAGTCTTTGTGTGCTCCGGGTAAGAAAAAGGGAAAAGTCTTTCAAAGTCCACTTTTTTTTCAATAAAACACATTTTTAAACCAAACATTTTCCTATGGGTGTCTCTGCTTAGGAGACCTGGTACCTCCCCACCCCAGGCACTTTCTGATCCTAACTTAATGTGCATGGGGCTAGGCCCAGTTCCTCCACCCTTCTGTACACTACTGTATACACCTTCTTACAACTGCTGCTATTTACATGTCACTTTTCCATTGTGTTCTATCCTTACACTTTATTATTATTATTATTATTAATTTATATAGCGCCATTATATTCCATGGCGCTTTACATGTTAAAAAGGGCAGACTAGGACAAGTAACAATACAAGTAACAATAAATGTTGACAATTCAGTTGTACAGAAACAAGAGGGTAGAAATCCTGTCCACAAAGGCTCACAGTCTACGAGGGGCGGGTGCGGATACAGTGGGAGGGGGAAATTCCAGTCATGAGGCGGTGTGGTGGACTGGGTCTTATTGCAGGTGGTAGGCTTGGCGGAACAGGTGGGTCTTCAGGCTTCTTTTGAAGGTTCCCAGGGTAGGAGAATGTCTGATGTGTTGGGGCAGTGAGTTCCAGAGTCTGGGTGAAGCACGGGAGAAATCCTGTATGCAGTTGTGCGAAGAGGAGATGAGGGGGGAGTAGAGGAGAAGCTCTTGGGAGGATCGCAGGTTGCGTGAGGGTAGGTAACGGGAGACCATGTCAGAGATGTATGGAGGGGACTGGTTGTGAATGGCTTTGTATGTCATGGTTAATGTTTTAAACCGGGATCTCTGGGAAGCAGGGAGCCAATGAAGGGCTTGGCAGAGGGGGGAGACAGGGGAGTAGCGGGGAGACAGATGGATTAGGCGGGCAGCGGAGTTCAAGATAGATTGGAGGGGTGCAAGGGAGGTATTAGGGAGGCCGGTGAGCAGGAGGTTGCAGTAATCGAGGCGGGAGATGATGAGAGCGTGAATAAGGGTTTTTGTAGTGTCGTGGTCAAGGAAAGTGCGAATCCTATAGATGTTTTTGAGCTGGAGTCGGCAGGAGGTGGCGAGGGCCTGGATGTGGGGCTTGAAGGAGAGGGATGAGTCAAGGATAACCCCGAGGCACTTGGCTTGGGGGACTGGAGAGAGAGAGCAGTCGTTGACAATGATGGATAGGTCATGTAGTGAGGGGGAGCATCTTGGGGGGAAGACTATGAACTCGGTTTTGTCCATGTTCAGCTTAAGGAAGCGAGCAGAGAAGAAGGATGAGATGGCGGACAGGCAATGTGGAATTTTGGATAGAAGGGAGGTGATGTCAGGACCAGACAGGTAGATTTGGGTGTCGTCGGCGTAGAGGTGATATTGGAGGCCATTGGACTCAATGAGTTGCCCTAGACCGAGAGTGTAGATTGAGAACAGTAATGGTCCAAGAACCGAGCCCTGGGGGACCCCGACAGATAGGGCGTAGGGCGAGGAGGAGGTGTGGGAGTGGGTGACGCTGAAGGTGCGGTCTGTTAAGTATGAGGAGATCCAAGAGAGGGCAAGGTCCGTGATGCCAAGAGATTCCAGGATCTGTAGTAGAAGGGAGTGGTCAACAGTGTCGAAGGCGGCTGACAGGTCGAGGAGGAGGAGAACAGAGTAGTGACGCTTGCTTTTGGCAGTCAGTAGGTCATTTGTGACTTTGGTCAGGGCTGTTTCAGTGGAGTGGATGGGTCGGAAGCCAGATTGCAGGCGGTCAAAGAGGGAGCAGGAGGAGAGGTGAGAGGACAGCTCAGAGTGGACATGCTGTTCAATTAGTTTAGAGGCGAAAGGGAGGAGAGATATAGGGCGGTAGTTGGAGACAGTTGTGGGATCGAGGGAGGGTTTTTTGAGGATGGGTGTGATCAGGGCTTGTTTGAAGGCTGAGGGGAAGGTGCCAGTGGTAAGTGATAGGTTGAAAAGATGAGTTAGGGCTGGGATGATAACGGAGGTGAGGTTGGGAATGAGGTGGGATGGGAGCGGGTCCTGGGCACTGGTGGTGAGGTGTGATTTTGACAGGAGGGAGGAGAGTTGGTCTTCAGTTATGGGGGGGAAGCAGTTGATGGAAGTAGAGGGCAGTATAGGTGAGAGGGGAGGCTGTGGGGACAGTGGGTCAAAGCTGTCTCTGATTCTGTCAATCTTTTCTTTGAAGAAGGAGGCAAAGTCTTCTGCAGAGATAAGGGGAGAGGGAGGGGGAGCAGGCGGGCGGAGTAAGGAATTGAAGGTCTTGAAAAGTTGCTTGGGATTGTGGGACAGGGAGGTTATTAGGGATAGGAAGAAGGTTTGTTTGGCGGTGGCAAGTGCAGTCTTG